>CM057005.1:64923759-66123759 GCA_029891345.1 Dryococelus australis | reverse complement strand
ATTTCTACATAAGACTGTAGAGTATAGCCTGCAGGTCATTGAACTCGCGAATTCTTCAGGTCCCTACCTATAGGATAGAACGATGGCGGAACGTAATTGTGGGGGAACGGAACAACCCGATAAAATATACAGCCATGTTTCCTGATGGGGTAAGCTCGCAAGTAATAGAACCATGATTTTTTTTATTTGGGGGGGGGGGGATACGGAAGCACCAGCAATGTGGCCGCCGTGGCCCTAGTACAGTGGTTCTCAAAATTTTCTTTACCAAGGACCACTAGGTGTAGACTGTCAACCTACCGTGGGTAACTCCTTTGATATTGTAAGCGGCGGTCACCTTACGACAAGTCGAGGTGACGTTACACACTAAATCACATTTAAATGTCCCCCTATTTCAGTGGGGTTTTTCAGACATTCAGTGGTGCCAATTGAACTACCTAACGTTACAAATAGCCTCTTTGAAATTGAAGGAAATTTAAATAACAGTGAAAAATCTTGTGTGACAAAATCACCCCCGCTATGGCATCTTCCGTTATAGTATCCAAATGTAGGAATAATTATTTGATTACTCATTAAAATAAAGTATCGCTATACAATCTTAAGAGTTGAAGTCGTAAAAAATTGATACCAAAAATTGATACATTAACAATATGAATTACAAAATTTATTTCGCCGACTACCCAGAACCAAGGCACCAGCAACCTGTGGTTCGCGGACCAAAGTCTCATATCCACTACTAATATTTGGTAGCTCTGTAGTTTCCCTGGAAACGAACATTTATTCATCAACGGTAAACTCTGATCCAACTCGCTGGCCTGCTATGGTTTTCTGCTGGATGTAAACTTACGCGTCAAACAATAAGCAAGCGGTAGTGTTGAATCGCGGTCTTTTCGAACATGGATTGAAAACCGACATAAAACAGCGTCGTCTTAAGAGAAATCAAAACTAGTAAAGGTACAATAAATCGAGGCTCCACACGTTATCATGGGCCTGTGAGAATCATTGGCATAAATATAATTTCAATTTCCTCGTGGAATGGGATAAACGTACACAGTGAATTGCAGCACCAACTGCACCATTTTGCTGCTTCCACTTGTTTTAACAATCAATTTGAAGAACTATTATTATAATGATTATTTTCGTAGCGATAGCAGTAAAGAGCTTTGAGTCCGAGACATAAACCGAGATTGAAAATATAATTTATATAAATTTACGATATAGATAAGCGAGCTAGGAAACGGGACAATATTTTAAGAACGAAGTTGGTTCGTTCAGCCCCATATTTTTTTTTTTTTCGTAGCCAGTTAAAGGCCAGTAACGCATTATTTTAAACTCCGCAACTATGCCCTTCCTGGTTGATGTGGGGGTGGAGTAGTGCCTTCAGATGATCATTGTTTTATGTCTTGCGACTTTCCATCCTTTCGTTCTTTCAGGCCACGCACCATTTCCTTTATATATATATATATATATATATATATATATATATATATATATATATATATATATATATATATTGCTTTGCATATCATCACCCATTGATTTAGTAGGCCTATTATTGTGTATGACTATATACTATACTGCCAAGCTGCCCTGAGGATGAGTGTGGTCCGGTTGTTCTTATAATCCACACTGACTTTTCTGACAGCCTGGAGGTAATTATCTATATTATAATGTATATATTTCTATACTATTTTGCTAAGACAGTGTATACCGGCTCTACACCTATAAACCATCTCTCCATTAGTCAGCAGCCGGGAGTGGGGGAAGGGGGGTGTCTGTGGACCCTTTAACACCCCCCCCCCCTTCCCAGAACCCTTACTTCAATCTGGATTCTAGTCATTAAATGTTCATGTTCCGTATTCTATTGTAAGTCAGTATATTCCCAGTCTCATTTACCATTGCTTAGGTAATTTCTCCTCTGTTGTTCATATTCCTTGTATGTTGCCAGGTCTGCTTCATGTCTGCGAACTTCTTAACAGGGGCATGGGGAAGGCGAAGGGGAGGGGGAACGAAGGGGGCAAAGAACTACTCTTCAGATGCCTCCTGACAATACTTGGAAAGTTCTACCAATTTGCACTGGGATTACCCACGCTGTGTATGGGTTCGCTCCCATTAAAAAGTTTATATAGCAGTCTTACATTTGTGCAATTTAGTTGGGCGGGTCCGTTGCAAACACCGATGTTTCTAGGGTGCATGCGGTATATTTTTAAGGGTGGAGCATGTTCCTATTTTTGTGGGTTATTTTGTATCTTTTAATATATTACGTCCTCTACGGTATTCAATTCAAAGTCCTCGACCTTAGTCCTCGATCTTGGTCCTCGATCTTTTAGTATATTTTGCTTGTGTCTCCAGTTTTGCATATCTTACAGAGAGCTGAGTAACGAAATTAAATCTGTATAGATTTGCTTTGAAATTTCCACGTCCTGTAAACGTCTGTAACAGATGACATTCAATCATGGTCCAGTGATGGCAGAGTCTAGCCCTTATAAAGGCTGTTCACGGTAAAGTGAGCACTTTTGAAGCCAACCTTGCAAAAATGCCACTGCACCTACCTGCGCATATTTTAACGCGCACGCTGGCTGGAATGTGCTAGCAGATAAGTTGGTAACGATGGAGGGAAAGTAGTGCCATGCCTTAACGTTGCATTAAAAATTCTGGGTGAACATTTGTGCACACTGAAGTCATTTACTTTGCTTTCTGGTTTTTAAATTTGTATAGGTGTAAGAATGAGTAAATTTGTAAAATATTTAATTTTCTAATAATTTTCACAGTTTCACTTGGCCGACGCATAAATTAAACGAGCAGGCCCAGGACAATGTCATCCATTCCGGGTGCTTCGCTCTTTTCTGAAGCCCTGATAAAGTTCTACTTTCAGGATATTCCTCCACCTCGTACACCAGAGGACAACGCACCGCGTTCGTCCGCACTCAGGTGTAATAATATTTTGCACCAGAACTATGTCTTACTAAGCGTTACCAACATAGGCTACATGTTTTCCCACTGTTATAGATTTATGACAATTGTAAATTAAATATTATACATGATAGAAATGATATAAACAACATTTCAATTTAACAAAAAAAAAGTTACTTCTTAAATGTTTGTGATGATGCATGATATATTTCGGAATCAACTAAAAAGACGTAATGGGGTGATATTTCAAAGGTTTGATTTACAAAATTTGAAGAAACCGCGAATATACTATAATTTTACGTGTGGCGGGAGAGTAAACAATATGCATACACGTAGATATTAAGCAGGGTTTTCAGAATAACTCAGCTTACCGTGAACAGCCTATATCAGGGAATATTCCGTGTGGCGTTCTCTTCTTCGCCGAGGCATCCTTCCGATAACCCCTGCCAGAGGTCCGACGTCGCCAGACTTGACGCGCGGAGACGAAATGGCGTGGCGGTTACTTTGGCGCGGGCGTAACCATTCGCTGATAGGCTACGTGAACCTCTGGTATAGGCTATTCACGGTAAAGTGAGCACTTATGAAAGCCCTCGCATTTGGAATAACAGCCAGTAAATGTTTTTTTATTTTAGCCCTAGATGTTAACTTCCGAGTACGATGGAATATATACATTGTAGTTATCACTCACATGACAATATTTATTTGAAAAGTTGGTTAAAGGATAAAAAATGGCTGAAAGGAAAAAAGTAACTAAAGCCTCAAAAGTGCTCACTTTATAGTGAACGGCCTATAACGGGTCTAGTGTGAGGGGCTACTGCGTGCTGCGATAGGTTCCATATTCGCTGATTGGCGAACGGCGAGGTTTCCTGGCCAGTGCTGGCGTGTGCGGTTTTTCTGCGTCCATATTCCTACATTATCCTGTGTTATCGCCCGGTTTTCGGTCACTTCAAAATATCAACGACGTGTAGTAGGGTACAGGGAGTAGAGATGAGGAGAAGAACACATTTCGTCAACTCAGTCCGTGTCCGAAATGACAAATTCGTTATTTTGTAATACCTCATTTCGTAAGTTTCAATTCGGACGTTGTCGACAGTCACTGGTTTAACACCCGCGGCAACGTATTTTTACATTAACACTGGAAAATATTTTGATCTAAATTTAATGCTAAAACAGACATATCTTTACAGCCATCATTGGAATGCTACGAATACGTTAATAAATAAGAACCAATTATGCGATAACTTAAAAAAAAAATTGTTGCGATGTATATAAACAAAGCACAAGGATTACTTGCTTTTTAAAACTTTCCTAGTGTATTTTATGAACAATTATATGTAAAAAAAATAATTTATTTACGCATTCGCGCGTGTGTTTTGAAGGTAAAGATCAACATGGTGCTGATTTTGTCATTTTGTATTTTAGCTAACGTCCGCTAGATACAAAACACGAAATACCAAATTACCAAATGTGTCACCATTTTTTGTATACTAAATCGGGTCACGTGATAATTTTGTCAACAAAAGCTGCCATTTCAGACACGGCCTTAAAAAACTAATTTTTGTCACCCTTATTCATTAAAAAGAAATATTTGTGTTACAAATAGGGACGGAGTCATCCGCGTCTTTTTTCCTGACCACGGCAGTGCCAAAACGTGCCAGGAGAAGTAAACAGCGGCCGGCGATAATGGATGCGAGTATGATTCGAGGTTCAAAGACACGGGCGACGAACCGTTGTAACCCCGGAGGGTTGATGACTACGATAAAGAAGGAGGGAGGAGGAAGGGATGGGTTAGTATTTCCATCCTCGGCAAACACTGCAGAAACAACAAGGAGCAAAAACAACGGGGCGGCAGCGGCTACGCAGTACCAGCGCGACAAACAGATCGCGCTGTCGGCGCTTGATGGAATTAGCACGGCTGCGTCACATTTCCCACCCTCTACTACCCTCCCCCACGCGGCGCCTTGCCAGGGGGATTGGCGTGCCGAAACTTCGTGCCAGCAAACAGAATTGGCACCCCCCTTCCCTTCCCACTACGAAAAGCTAGCAGGCGGCGAACCCCACCTGAGCACCTTGAATTTATTTAGTTTTTACTCTGACATCGCAGGTCAGTGTGACGCTAAATTAAGTCACTTAGTTTTTTTTTTTTTAATCGTCCAGTCTCCGTTCCCATGACCGTGGACACGTTGCAAATTAATCATGCATATCATCAGTAGGCCTACTGTTCACAGCAAGGCATCAGTGCCAAGTCTTCCATGCCCTCAGGCTAATATACGTGGAAATTTTTACACCTTTTAGGCATGAATAATGAATACCAATGCCATTCAGCATTCAACACGTTCACTGACCACAAGGAAAATGCTGAACACTAGAACACCGCAAACCAAAAAATGACGTGATTGCAACACTTGAACTCTGAAAGTAACGCGTGACCGAATGGGTTAAGTGTAATATTATATATATAATATATTATATGTAAGTAATACTACTGTTGTACCATATACATTTATATTGTTTATAATGGCTATTCACGATAAAGTGAGCACTTCTGATATCAACCTTAGAAAAAAGTTACTGCTCCTATCTGTATATATTTTAACGGGCGCACCGAGTGACATGCGCCCAGTAAAATTGATAACGACGGAGAGAAAGTTGTTCCATATTTTATCGTCGAATTAAAAGTGTGAGGTAACCATTTGTGATAGCAAATTATTTCTTCCGCATTTTTTTAAAATGCATTAAAGTAAAAAGAATAGAGCAGATTCCTAAGATATTTACTTTTATAATAATTTAATAGTTTTGAATTGGCCGACGCATGGATAACGTGATTAGGACCATGGCAATGTTAATTCTAGATAAATCGGAGAAATACACCACTTTTATGCAAGTATATCTTAAGCAGATCTTTCAAAAGTGCGCGCATTTTACCGCGAACCGCCTTTATCTGTGTGTAACGCTGCCATCGCTTTTGGCTGCGTGGTTTGGCTCAAATTGTCACGTGGGAAGGGGGGGGGGGGAGGGTAAAATTGAACAAATGGTAAAGAGGGAATTTTTTTACCTGAACGTCCGAGGATATTCAGACTTGACGCGAAACGCTGCCAAACAACCGTCGAATAGCAAAATACGTGTGTATTCTGTAGAAACTCGCCAAGAGACTGCACGTACAAAGATATATTTGGGCCACTTCCAAGATCTGGCAAGTGTAGCAACACACAGTTTGTTAGTTTTAGTTGATGGTTTTGCGAGGTTTGTTATTTTAACGTCCTGACATTATATGAACGTCTTCGTAATTATCAACAGAGGGTTACACAAGAATGCTTCTGGTTGGCAGGGGAAGGAAGAATAGTGTTACATGTCATGTTTATGCGAAAAGAAAACAACCATTTGGTATGGTAGGTCTGGAAAAAAAAAATCTCTATGGTTGTGTCTCTACCCAACGTTATCACTGTTAATTTTCGGCGTACTTTTAAAGCGAAACTCCAATTATTTTTCCAGCCACACTCCCATTCTGGAAGAAACGTATATACCTACACCTATAGCAATTGGTTATTTTCCTCATACGTGACATTTAATTAGACAGTGAAGTGAACCAGCATTGACCACACTATGCTGTTAAAAGTTCTGTTAAAGTCACACGACGCGATTTTGTCTGCATATGAGATGAAGTATTTTTGTGACGCGTTTGGAATGATGGCAATTGGCATACTGAGCATGCGCAAATAATGATGGTGATTTAAGTGACTGCAAGGGCCGCGGTGGCTGAGCGGTTAGCCTGCTCGCTCTCCAGCTTGCCCGGTATCGTGTCTGTGGGGAAGCAGCTGGGAGAACCTCAGACGCGGGACGATGCGGGGCAGAGAGAGGGTGATGGATGTACGAAGTGGGCGAATTAGGGGCTGAAGGGGAAGGGGCTCCCGGCAGTTGTGGAAGGATTAAAGGGCTTAGCGGCAGAGGAGAGAAATCCCCCGGGAGACATGCCGTGTCACGGGCTGTGGGCAAGAGCAGCAGCAGGTATCACCTCGGGCAACAAGAACACGACGAGCTTGTTCGCTATGCCCGATTGCACCAGTAACTGTCCTGAGCCAAGATCCTAAAACCCTGGTTCAAACATGCGCTTCAGTTGGAGCAGAGTTTGTGTACACGTGTCATCCCGATATAAGTTCAAAACTGGAATTGGGATCAAACGCGGTTTGTTATTGGCTCTCATTTTGTGACGTCATGATGAAACCGGTTTTTTTTTCCAAGTGAGGCTGTGTTCCAATTCGTTTCGAGTTACGTCTTTTGACATTTGTTTTTAGCATTTAGTAAAGTTTAGTTGGAAAACCATGATAATCTGAGGCACAATCCAGCCAAGAATACTAGTAACATGGCACCTCAACCTCAGGAAAGAAGGAAGATAGCAATATGCTGTTCAAGGTAAAGTGAGCACTTTTTAAGGCCCTGCTAAAATTTTCCTCTCAGCGTATTTCTATCTTCACACCACTTTTTAATACAAACATTGCTGTTTTACTTATAAACACCGTGCATACTTTTCACAACTCTCAAAAGTTCCTTGTGGCTTCAATAAACTATATTTATTAGTGGTTAATGCCAGTTCGTAGGGCTTTAAAAAGTGCTCACTTTACTGTGAATAGCTTATACATAGCAGTGAGATGAACAAGGATACTGGAACCGCACTGCCTAAGAAGGCCTGAAGTTAAGGCTGTTAAAGTGCCTAATTTTTTTTCCTGCGTTTTTTTAAGCTATGTTGCAGTTTTGCGATATAGTATCAATAACCATTTGATAAATATGCCCAATCAGTTTAAAAATAACTCTCGCATACTTATATTTTTTAGTAGAATTATCAGCATCTTAAACATAAAATTTGTGCCAAACAAATTTAAAAGTTATACGAGCACGATGTTTGATTTCAGCTAAACTGTGTTTGAAGATATAGGAACGCCACAAAGAAATTTGTTTGAAGTGTGGCATTTTGTTTGCCTGCGATTAGGGTCAAACTTCTGGATATTTTGCATTTCAATTTTATTTTAAAACTTAGAATATAATTATGGCCGAACCACTGGAAGATATTCTATGACATTTTCGTCTTCTTCTAACGACATTAACAATTAATTTGAACTGTAACCAAACATGACAGTTATGCACAATTTTTAAATTTGTTTGCCAATACATTTAAATTAGAAATTCCTGTATTTCCCGTCATTAAATTATGTAAATTAATTTTCCGTGGTGTTTTGATACTTTTATCAATGTACTATCTAAGCTAAAACAATTATAAAATATCCTAAAAATATAAAAAATAATGTTTGGCACTTGAGCGCCCATAACATATACGAGACAACGAAGGACGCTGCCTACCAAGCCAGTGGGGAATAAACGTTACAGAAATTCCTTCTCAATTGGATCATTCCTAAAAATAATTTCAAACAAAAATGATTCTACGTGACACGTCTTGGGGAATACTGCATGTCAAGAAAATCTGGCAAAATTTTATGTTCAATAATTTATTTCTAAAAGTCAGCATTAAAATGTACAAAAAAAAATTACAATTCTTAATGTAGTGTATTTACGAAGAAAGTCACGTTGAAAAAAAATTTTTGTTTGAGACATTTTTCTTTAAAATTTATGCTGTGAGAAGGCTAGACAGGCACACATACGTCTTCAGGAGAAGGAAAACATACAGGGAGCAGAAGAATAGGCCGCAGTGTCTACTGGCATCAAGAGGAACGCTCGGCGAGATTCAAGTGTTGTAGGTGATGCAGTCAAGAGAGAGTAAAAAGATTTGGGCGGCTCTTAACATCGATGTCTTGAGAGCCGGTGAGGGTGAAGTGAGAGGAGCATGGAGCAGCGTCGGAACGCAAAGGGAGATCCCCGAGAAAACCCAGCGGCATCGCCTGGCACAACTGGCACAATTCCCACATGTGAAAATACGGGAGTGACCCCGCAGGGAAACCAACCCTGCTCGCCTTGGTGGGAGGCAAGTAGTCTGACCACTGCACCACAGCGGCCCGTAGAGAACTTAAGGAATCGCAATCCTAGATAACGGTTTCTGCTTTCTTTGTGACCAAATATTTCGCCGCACTGAATCATTTATTTTGCGTGATATCTTCCCAGCAACGACATGTGCTATTTTTCGACGTAAGGAATAGTTCAGCAGAAGTATATTACTATGGTAAAATATTAGCTCACAAATTAGGAAGAACAGTATATGTAGTATTGCCATTTATAGTTTATTCGCGGTTTATTCATACTTTTTTAATTAAACCTCTGAAGAATCACCTCATTTATGACGTCTTTGGCTGTTTCCTAAATATGCCATGTATCACAAGCGTTTTAATCTTCTGTTAATATCAAGTATTTTATTTTTGGTTAAACATAACTTTTACTTATATTTTATTTATATTTATAACTGTTCATTTATAATTAATACGAATAAAATCAGAGAGAATATAAGTGTGTTGGTAAAATGCGTAGTAAGAAATAATTCTCATGCGAAGTATTATTAAACTAAGTGGGCACGAATGTGGTGCGTTGTCTCTTTGGGGATAATTTTCTAGACTTGGTTATGCTTTGTTTGATTGAGGCGGAGTGATATCCTGAAAGTAGAACTTTAGCAGGGCTTCAGGAAAGTTTTAAGTAACCGTGAATGGATTATATTGTTTTTTTTTTTTTTCTGTATTGGCTTCCCCTGTAAAATACGACAAATCTGTCGACGCACTCTTATACATACCACGCGTGATTCCCTTTCCATTCCTGCTAGCCCTGACAGTTTGGACCATCTGTAATGACCCCTGAATGTCGAGGAGACGTTTAGCTGCGCCTGCCCCACGTCATCTGTCTGCGGCGGCTTAGCTGTGTAAACAAGGGAGGCAAGGTGGAATGACGAAGGGTCGTGGCTGAGGCACCGGCCGGTAAGCTGATTACAGGCAAGGTCGTGTCGAGGCGTAGCGCGACCCGTACCAAACCCTGGCTAAGTCGGGCACGCCCGAGGCCAACGCGCGGTTTGTGGCGGGGCGGCGAGATGACCTCTCCCAAGAGCTAGAGTCCACGGGCGGCGTTAACGTACATGTCTGCATAGCAAGGTATGTGAGCCCAACCCCTAGACACTGGATAGGAGTAAACAGAAAGCTTAATTTCTTTCCGATTCGATTTTGTTTAAATGCGCAGTACAATATATCGGAAACATAACAGCTGAAAATTATTTGAATGTATTGGCATAATGTAAATAAACTGCTTATCGTTTTATGAATATTTTTCAATGGAATTTAAAATAAAAATGTCGGTAGTTATGTTGATTCAATCGTGGAGACTGAAGTACAATGATTGATTTAAATCCACTATTATTTTTACGATGTTTGTGATCATGTGAGCATTACATGTCGCATGGCCGTGCATTGTCGATGATGAACGATTTGGCGTTGTGTACCCGCACTTGACAGTTCACAGTGGCCGTTTATTTTTGGATGTAATTTTCTATATATTGTAAATGTGAATATTGAACACATTTTTATTAAAATGGATCGAATTAGATGGTTGAAATATTATCTAAACACTGTTCACGTGTAGTAGTGCCAACCCGTGAACATATGATTTATTGTTTTGACATTTGCACATGGCAAAAAAATAAGCGCTCCACTGCTGTGCTTTGAGTGACGTCTCTGGTACTTATATGCTCGTTGTGCGAGCCATTAAGTTGCGCTGGTCGCTAAAATTTCATTATTTCATATTTGTACGAAAAAAACGTGAGAGAGTGAAGAGATTTGGGCGACTATTAACATCGTGTTCTTGAGAGCCGGTGAGAATGAAGCGAAATGAGTATGCCTACTGATAGTTTGACTCAATATTTGAAAATAACCATGCGAAGTCAAAAGAGTACTTTTTTTTTTATCCATACTGACGAAAATCTTAAATAGTTCGCAAATGTTATGCTATTTTTTCTTAGCGTTGTAATAAGTATATATGAATATTGCCGACATTGTTTTTTTTTTTTTATATTCTGTCCTCAATTATTATTTATGTTAACTCTTTTGAGATGCATTACGAGTAACCAGATTTTGATTTAATTATGACTTATTTTCTTCGCTTGGATCGCCTTCCAACAATTTTAGGAAATTGTTGTGATTAATAATTTAGAGTTAATTTCCGCAATGTACATAAAAGTTCTTTAGTAGTTTAACTTTCTGCTTTGTCAGGAGCATTTAATTTGTCTTTTTAATGCGATAGCTTATCTATTGCATTAGGTTTATATACTTATAGTGTGTTATCTTTGTTCCTTTTCCGGTTAAAAACTCTCCTCCCCATGTAACTATTGTAGGAGACTCTTGGTTTCACTACACCATCTGAAATTCGTCCAGGACAGAAGTCCTGGAAATTGTGATATTGCTGCGACGCTAAAAGTCTAGTGTAGTTTAAATGGGAAATAAGGTATATTTAGACGTCACAGGGAGCGTGGGCCAAAGCGCTCGAACAAATTCTCAAGTGCTTGAAGATGACTCTGCCAATGTAGGGTTACAGATTTGATTGTAAATATTAATCTAGCAACCCCGATTGTATTAGTTCAGGGAGATGTTATACCAACTACACTTTAATAGTTTCTACGTCTTCTGTAAACACTACACATTCCAAGTTTGTTGCTTAATCTTGTGATGGTTTCCGAAATTTGTGAGTACGACCGGTTAAAATCTCAATTTTCGAGGGCTCGTATCCCCCTTCATATTGACAGTACGCCAAAAGTGATGCACATATTTCCTACGTTCTTTAGCGTAACGAATCACCTCCCGACGTTTGTCGAACAAATTAAAATTCACCTGGTAGTCTGCAAATATAGTACCCCCCCCCCCCCCCCCCCATTTTTTTCCGTTATACAGGCGCTTCGAGTACTAGCAGTTTGTTTAGAGCACGAAATATAGAGAAACTGCAGCATCTATTATCATGTTTTATAGGTAGTTTGCGTTTAAAATATTTTATTTAACTTGTGATTTGTATTGTAAAGTCACTAGAGAACTGCACAAACGGAAGAAAACCGTGTTAATAAGTATTAATTGAAAATACTTGAGCGAAAATTTGCTTGCGTCATGTATGAACGGAGTTTCTCCTTATAACAGAAACATATTCCACATTCATATATTTAACGTGTTCTCGTATAGTTAAAATAATATTTATCCTCACATCTAAAAATACTGACAAAGACTCTCTGCAACTAACACTACTACGATTGTAGAGTTGGTGCTTTACAAGCAAATCATAGTATCAACTTCGATTTACACTTACACTGTACAAAGTAGAATGCGTGAGCGTAGTGCAATGTCATCACATTACATTATTTTCCTAGTCAAATTAATTTTGGACTTGAAATATATGTGAGAAGTGATTTTTAAGAAATTGTTTTAAACTTTTTTATTACCTCTTTGTTGCCTTTTTGACTGCATTTTTTTTAAAGGTGTCTATTTAATTTTTAAAATACCATCCTACTATTTGATTTTAATGTAGTGTACTGTAAACAAAAGCTGCATTCGTCTTTTTTTAATCAATAAAATTTATAAATATAATGTGCATTTAAAAACAATATGTAATAAAAATCAAGAGGTAGCGAATTCCTATCACATGTTCGCTTATTATGTAATTATAGCAAGGAGTACATTGTGCCAAGCTCGGCATTACATAATAATAGTACTGCAAAATGTCGTTACGCTATTTCACTATTTACAAAAAAGTTTCCAATCTCTAGAGAATTCAGAAGTATCACAAATTTTGAAAATCAAAGCGGCATCAATATTCACGTAGGCATAACTGTATCAGTTATGCCTGCCTTAGTAAGCTACCACTACAGCAACAAATAGCGAGTGTATGCAGTTGGTCGTAGGCTGTATTATGGGCCAACCGCAACACTAGTGCTTAACCATCTCCTTCATTTCGTTTCCCAGGCTTTGCTCAGCGAATTCGAAGTTTGCATAGCGCCTGAACGCAAGCAACGTGCGGCTGAGATATGTAACGAAAGTAGCCTACCCACGGAAATCCCAGGCAGGTAGGGAGTTCCTGCTGCAAATGATTCAAACGTTCGAAACCGGCACTTCCCCGAGTCTTCCAGAGAAAAGTGACTACGATTCTCCTACACAGAATAAATAAAGGGAAGTTTCCCTTCTTCAGCGCAGACGTGTTTGTTTTAGTTCTGATCGCCTCCCCAATTAAAATGCTGGTCAAAAAAAGAGGGAGAAAGAGAGAGCGATAGAAAGCTCTGACACAAACCCCCAGCATACGTATATATCTAGAATTATTCTTCCGCACACAGGCAGCGTCCGGAAACAATGGCGTCGGCTGGGTGCCTGGGAGTAAAACTTTTGTTTGGCGAATGCCGAGAGCAACAAGTCTGCAAGAAGTCCCCCTGCACCTTCCTAAATAAGTCGTAGACAGTCCTACCCCATCTATTTACTCATAAGACCAAACTTTTTTACTCGTCTCTTATAAACAGTGGCCAAAACGTGCCACTGAATAAGGTGTGTCATAAAAGTGATATAACATTGTTTATTATATAAGTCACTCATAGCCAATGATTACTATTTGTAGGCAAATACGTTATGTTTGAAAATGAATTATTCCGTAGTATACTGTTTACGGTGCGATTTTTAAATAACTTTTTCGAAAACACCATTGAAAATATAAATGCTTATGACTAATTTGTATGGTTAAATGTCGCTAATAACTCTAAGATGTAGATTGAAAAAAAAACTGTCGGTTTTTTAAATAACTCTTCGTTTGTCAATAAATATTAAAATTATATGCACTAATTTATCTTCCAAACCGTTGTCTAACTTTCGACAAATATGCCACCAGCCAAAAGGTACTAATATTTTTCCACGCTGGCAAATCAGGATTTGCTTAAAACAGAGCTACGCGTCTATTTTTCTTCTGTTAATGTATCTATAGTGCTTTAATGCAGTATTGAGGACATCAAGAAGCGAGAGCATACAAACAGTTTACCCTAACTACAAACTAAATTGTCGTTAAGATCTTTTGAAATTCTCACCCAAATATTGAATCGTGGCTACTGGCGATTTCGCCTACTTCTCCCAGAATCTTTCTCAAAAAGAGTTGAGTATTTCAGTAAATTTGTTGCTGCGCCGGAAAGTAAATGTAGGAAACTCGTTCTAGAGTTAAAATAGAACCTTCTTTTATGCAGTTAATTTTCTCATTTGCTTGACAACTTTAACGGCTACGTATAGGTCTCGCAGTGCCCGAATTCCCGTAAAATGAAATCAGGGACAGAATTTGAACTGCTAAATATTATTTGGGGCGTAGAATTATTGATAATATATTTGAAGACTGATAACTATCACATTTACAGCAACAGATTAAATTTATATAATTATAATTTTTGGCGAAAAATTAGTGCTATAAACCATAAAATCAGTACATATTGCAAAATAAGTGTCTTAAAATAAAAAAAAATAATAATTTACACACAAAGTTGTAGCATTAAAATTAGTATATCTTCAAAAAATACTTTAAGAAAATTTTTTAAAAAGAGCTTATAGGAAAATAATTCTTTTAAAATTAATTTATTTTTTAAAAATTTTATTACACAATTCTACACAGTACTGTTCTATAGATTTAAAAACAACTATTTCTGCATATGTATCAATTTCGTGGTTTCTACACGACATTATTTGGAAGAAGTAAACAATATTTGATTCTAAAACTATAAATTGTATGAACTACTGCTGTGTGTGGTGGTCTTATAAGTTCAAATATATAGTCAGAAGAACCCCCATAAATTAAGAAGTTGAAATAGTTATTTATTTTTAATTTTGAAAATTCACGCATAGTTAGACCTTTTTGTAGCACTTATAATTATGAGGAGAGTTAGAAAAATTATCACATATAGCTTTCTCCGGCCTGAATGCAAGCCTGCAGAAGCTAAGTAGTAAAATGCTACTGTTTATAAAAAGTACCCGTTATTCATTGGACCTGTTGTCAGCCGTCTTGTATAATCTCGCAACGGCAGACCAAACTATTTATCAGTCTCGCAAATAAAAATGCAATGTATTCAACACCAAGGAATGCGCGAATACTCAGCAAAAATATGATTGTGCACGATCGCAAAATAAAAGTGCATGCAATGCATATCGAGTGGGACATTTTTCAATAGTGCATCCAATTTATTTCTTAAAGAATTTATATGATACTAACTCATTTGTCACCCGTAAAAAAAAAACTAATCCGTTTAAATTCTCGCCAGTTATTCTTGTCCTTACACTGACATTAAATTATTGCTGCCGTGATTGACTAATTGTACGTATATTTTCTTCACCCGGTGATGGACTTATCTCCGGCGAGACCAACTTCATCTGCAGTTGTAACAATAGACAGTTTATCTGAATGAAAGAAACAAGTAAAAAAAAAAGTTGTTTCTTGGAGAAAGTTGTCTCTCCTTTGTGCTCCATACGGTATTAATAGATACTGCAGTGGATGTCTCAAAACCCACCGTGACTTATTCTTTTCGCTTCTGTTCAGACACTGCAGCCAACATTTTATTTAGCATGCTGGGAAATCCGCCCTTCGAGATTAACCATTTACCTGTTCGACATCAGCTCACAGTCATTATTTTAACGTTCCCGAATGCCGAATGTAGAGTTCATGTAAGCGCCGAAATATTTTCCTGTCTATTGTGGAAACTAATCGCGTGGGGGCACCTTGCTTCCGCTGCATTACTATCAGCGAATCCATACATCAACATCACGGCTTACATGTCCTGGTCTGAATAATTCACTATCTCTTATAACGGATAGAGCATTATGAATTGCTTCCTGTTTGGTAAACTAAAAGAATTAGCTCACAGAGCACACGTTATTAATGGGTCGATATTACGTACGAAATACAAGAAATTTAGTACGATCTCTTAACTGTGGTTAGGAAACAAGGTCAAATGGGACAAGCCTTCTAACAAACGTTTTATTTTGACTGTGTAAGCAGCGCCGGCTATATGGATACTGCGTATTACAGTACACACTGCATACGTGAATAAATGTATTTTTTTTTAAATCAGTCTAATTTCTTCCTTGAAGAAAAATTTGCCTTGTAAATTTTTCTAATGAATTATTTACCCAGGTAGATCCCTTTACACGTTCAAGCTAAAATAAATCAGTACCCTTATTACTGCTTGTCGGCTATTCACGGTAAAGTGAGCACTTTTGAAAGCCCTATCATTTGTAATAATAGTCAGTAAAAATTAGATTTTCGTCTTAGACGTTAACGGCCAAGTGCGGTGGAATATACACACCGCGTTTATTACTTACATGGCAATATTCATTTTAGAAAATGGTTAAAGGATAAAATTTGGCTGAAAAGAAAAGTAACTAAGGCAACAAATATGCTCCTTTTACCGTTAACAGCCTATACTCGCGTGTCAAACATGAAGTACTTGCACACAGGATGCCATTTAAATGTCTAAATATTACGTCTCTTGTATTTGTCAAGAAAATTTGTGGGAAAAAAAAAACAAAAAAACAAAAAAACGTACTTAGTTCGTATGGCGGACAGTTTTCTCAGCGTGAAGGGGCCACGTAATCGGCAGTTAGACTTTCTTTGAAAATATTACACGTAATGTAATTCCCAGTAAATGAAAATACACAGTTACACCAATTAAAAATCCTGTCCAATAAATAAGTTAAACCAAAGAAGTTGAAATTAAGCGCATTAATTAATTTTAAGATGTGAGCAGAAAAATATTATTTTAATTAATTTCCTGGAAGAATTACGAATAAAAATAACGTAGAAAATATTCCTTTATATGTAGCAATTGAAAAAGAAAAAAAATGTAATGATTTCAAATAGCCTTCAGCATTTTTCAAACACAAATCATGTTATTCACGGTGGATTTTAATTATTTATGTTGTACGCAAACATTATAATTTAATTTTTGCAGCCAGTTATCTAAACTATATGCAATCGAAATCTGAGGGAAATTACTTTACAATAATAGTTTTTAGCAAAAATGTTAAATCATCAATTTCCCTTTAAGGGTCGAAAGATTTTAATTATGACTGCAAAGGGCAGAGGGCGAGCGGAGTATCTAATACAACAGTAGCGTCAAAATAAGTGAAAAAGCTCACAATTCTGGGACAGCAAATGACATGGTCGCATACACTCCAAGAAATCAAAGTCAAAATTAGAACGAACGCCTCTTCTTTCTTTCCCCGCGCTTTTAAGGCCACAATCCTTCATTTTTACAGCTTTAGCGAGAATTAATTTTTTGTACCCAAACGGGAGCCGATATAGTAAAATCCTCTTACAATTTTGTTACAAATGGTAAAAACAATGTGTAGTCTAATTTTTCAACACAAAAAATTATAATTTTAACTAATTAATAAATAAACAAGATTTTCATTAATTAATTAGATAGTCGTATACACTTTTTGTTCGAAAAATTAAATTAGACAATAAATACAATTTGTAACAAAGCTATTAGAGGACTTTACAATATCGGCTCCCGTTTGGGTACAAAAAATTAATTCTCGCGAAAGTTGTAGAAATGAAGGATCGTGGCCTTAACTGCTCGCCGCAGTATTTCACGAAGCGTGTTTGTCGGAAATAACAAAGGCGCAACTATAATAATTAGCGGCAACTTTATCGCGGCGAGGGTGAAAGGAACCCTCGGGCAACTCTGAAGCAGCAAGGGACCGCGTGTGTAAGGAGGGTGTTAATGAGAGGGTGCAGACTTGTCTCTGGCGCTGTACTCTGTTGAAGAGGAGGCGGTAACCTGGTTACGACGTTGATGGGCAGGGGGAGGCTGCAAGTGAAAATCACGTTGTCGCCGGAGAGAGGCTGGCAGTATACGGGTGCCGGAGAGACACATAGCACATGATTGGCATGGTGATGGCTTGCTCCAGTGTGGGTGGGAGGGAGAGAGGGAGGGAGGGGCTCGTATGAACCCTTTCTCCTCTATTGCTTTGCCTCAAGCACTTTGTTCATCCGCGCTGCTGGAGACAGTCGCCGCAACTGCACAACTGAGTTATAGGCTATTCACGGCAAAATTAGCACTTTTGAAAGCCCTACTTAAGATCTACTTGTATGCACGTTGTGAATTCTTCCGCCTTATGTAAGATTAACATTGTCATGGACCTCATCACTTTATGCATGCGTCGGTCAAGTGAAACTGTGAAATTATTAGAAAAGTAAATATTTTACAAATCTGCTCATTTTTACACGATGCATAAAAAAAACAGAAAGCGAAATGAATAATTTTAATGATCAGAAATGGTTACGTAACGCTTTTTATTCGACGTTAAGATACTGCACTACTTCCCATCCATAGTTACCAACTTTACTGGGATCATGTGACTCAGGGCGCCCGTTCAAATATATCGAGGTGGGGCGGTGACTTTTTTCTAAAGTTGATTCCAAAAGTTCTCGCTTTACCGCGAACAGTCTATAACTCTGCATGTTGTACAGCCGTGCGCAGTACTGAAGCAACTCTACTTACCTTGACTACTTCTCTAAAGTTAGAACGAACCCGGAAAAAATCAACTTGGAGATACAAGTTGGATGGGTTCCTACGAGCCACGGGGTAGAGTGCAATTTCGGTTGAAATCGGCGCAGAAGTGGTGGCCGTCTTGAAGGCGGAAAACACAGGTGCAGGTCCATACGGAAACGACGGATTTCAAATGCCTTTCTTTCCATTAAAAGAATTCCGTCGCCACGGAGGGAGAGGGGAGCATGGGAAAGGAGATAATAGCAGGAAAATGGGAAAGCCCGGCGGGCGGCGCAGGGTGTGAAACGTTGCTCGCGAGGAAGGACGACGGCCCGTAGGGCGCGGTGCGGAAGGGGTGAGGGTTATTGTTGCGCATTCCGGGGGAAGCTGGCCGCACGGCTCCGGGCTATTTCATCCCCCTCCCCCACCCCACCGGCCAGACCGGATCCTCCCGGAGCGACGGCGGTGGAACGCCCGCGCGCGGTCAGATTCCTGGAGTTCTCGCCCCACCCTCCCGCGAGCCCGCTTCGGGAATTTTACCACTTCTCCGCGCCACCCCCTGCCCCAGCCTACAAACAGCGCCTTAAGGTGGGTTTACGATTAAGACTGAAGAATTAAGAAATGTACATAATGACTCGATAAGCACATGGAAAATGAATAAGAATATTTGAAGTTTATGATTGAATTAGCAATTATTAAGTCTAGCCAATCAAAATCGTAGGAGTCTTAAGCAACTGAAATAACCTGGAAAAATGGACAATTGACATGTACTTAATTATTTGTCGTTACTACTTGTGTAATCGTTAAAAAAAAAAAAGTGAAAAGTTATGGAAGGGGAAGCCGATGCCAACATTAGGCATTTACATCAATAAATCTGAAAAGGTTCACTCAAGCGAATTCAATAACCTCTTCCGCGAAAGAAAACATGACCATGACCTATTCTTTAAATTAAGAGGATACTGTCGCTTGATTAAAATAAACTTTCATACGATTTTACAACACAACATAACCTACATTTAAGCTGTAAACACAGTTTCCCGTCAACAACAACATTCGCTGTGCTATGATTGGCTACTTCGTCTTAACTTGTACTTAAGATATGAAATATAACGATCTCTTAAGTCACTCCAAAAAAGCACACGACCAGTCAAGACCCGCACACGGCAGTCATAAACTAATACCCTTGAATACATTGAATCATATCATAAACACACGGCGATCTTAATCAAGTAAATCGTAAACCCACCTTTAGAGCCTGTGTGTCGAGCTCTCTGGCTGTCCGAGTCCTCCTCGGCGGCCGTCGTCATGGCGCCCAACAACCGTAGAGAGAAAAATGGGGTAGAGTGCACACACAAGCTGCGCAGTATCTACACACCGTGTCTCACCACCGGTCTCCTTACCTGCCAACACGACTATCATAAACGACGTGAATAGAATCTGAGGTTCGAACACTGTTTAGGGGCGTGGTGGTGTAGTGGTTAGACCGCTCGCCTCCCACCAAGACTAACCTGGTTCGAATCCCGGCGAGGTCGCCTCTGGAATTTTGCGTGTGGGAATCGTGCCGGACGATGCCGCTGGTCGGCGGGTTTTCTCGGGATCTTCTGTTACCACCCGTCCTAGCATTCATCGCTTCACCCTCCTCGGCTCTCGGGACCTCGATGTTACGAGCCGCCCAAATCTCTTCACTCACTCACTCACAAATGTCCGTTTTCAGAGCTCTGTCACTTCAGGCCGTGTCTCGCTTTTAAAGAGCACACTTTCGCACAACTTGGCGAGAGCACTGCTCCGTGCTTTCTCTCACTTTCTGTGCTTCCGCTCTTTCGCGCTCTCTCCGGCGAATTGAGGCCGGCCAGAGAGCATTCTCTCCGACGTCACTATGACGTGATCGCGAGAGCGAGAATACGAGAGAGCGCTCTCTGGGCCAATTGAGACACAGCCTCACTTGTGTGTGGTTGCCTGTTCTGTTACCCGACCAGACTCAAACATGTGTGACCACCTAGTTGGAAACCACTATACAGAATGTTGCAAAATTGCATGACAATACTTCGGGGAAACATTCCTCACATCTGAAGGATCGAAAAATATTATATGAACACAGGTCCGTCAACGCTTGGTTTCTTGACTACAGCCCGTAATACATAACGTACAGTGTATGGCCCACGGGCTGGATCGTGTTACTGTGCAATGCCATCGCAGCTGTAATTGGCAGCCCACCAGTCCCCGAGGCGCCATGATTTCAATCCGCTAGACTTTTATTTGTGGGGACATTAAAGGCACTTCTGTATGCGACCCCAGTGGACAATGCGGGCACCCTCCGTAACCACATTTTGGTGGGTTGCGAAACAATTAGGAATGTTCCAGAGATTCATCAACGCATCCGGGTGTCCATGCAATGGAGGGTTGATGTATGTGTTCGTGCTGATGGAGGGCATTTTGAACATTTCCTTTAGTGCCGACGATATGCATACACCCATGTCTAACTCGTGTGCAGTTCCAACTTTTTTAGATGTAGTGTCGTAGTGTGAGGTGTCGTGTATCATACAAACGAACACTGCAATGGCATTCCACAGTAACATGATCCAGTCCGCGGGCCATACACTGTACGTTATGTATTACGGGCTGTAGTAAAGAAACCAAGCATTTACGGACCCCTGTTTGTATACATTTTTTTTGTCCTTCAGATGTGAGGAATGTTCCCCTGAAGTATTGTTGGGCAATTTTGCAAGATCTTGTAGTGATAGAGATCCTGGCCGCTTCAATCTTCACGTACATGAACTTGTCAAGTTAGTGTACTGACTGTAGTCCCGAGTGTAGGCAGCCACTCATCGCAGGTTTCACGAACTTACTGACAGCACTACGTCGAAAACAGACTTTACATGTCCTCTCTTCTGTTATCGCGGTTCCGCATCAGAACCGCGGGTGTTAGAGGGGAGGGGAGGGGAGGGGAGGGGAGGTTATGAGCCTATAGCGGGGTGAAGGTGCTCAAAGGCAACGCTCAGATCACCCACCACAACAGTCCGGCTTCGATTCCCACGGTATCATATACGCACGCAGATAATCTTTATTGTCCATAACCTTTTCGCGGTGACGACTAAATAATTTAATGTTCACCGGAAAAAAAAATTGGCCAAGTAAATAACAACAAAATCATTCTGTGGCCGCCACGAAAGGTTTCTTTTCCAGTGCGGAAATCCACGTGTGGGTAACGTGACGGACGCTACCAGTGATATTTCTCGAGGTGCTACCGTTTCCCCTCCATACAGGGGTAGCATTCCACGCCACCTTTCAGAAAGACCAGGTGTATATTACAACCACCTTGGAGGGCACGCGCACTCTGTATTTGTTCAGGGTGCCCGCCACTTGGACTCGAATCATTTGGCCTGAAACTATACTAAATATTTTTAGTCCTGGATACTTTATGCTGAATCGTTTTACACCCCGCTACTGTAAGCAAAATTACTATAGTCCCAATGAGTTTCGAAACGCGCTAGGCCGAGGGAAACGTATTGTTAATTTATGTACTTCAGCGCGACTGCAGTGTCCAGCTGTGACTCTCCTATATCTCGAACTTTTCTTCTACCAAAGCCGTGGACACGAAATATTGTTTAAACCGGTTGAATGTGGCGAGTTCCTCGCAAAAAAAGTGTCACTATAATATATTGTGTCTAAACAAACCCCGCTAAATTTGTCGCAATAATTAATAGATAGGGACCTGCAAAATTCGCGTTATTTTTTGCCGTCAAGCTAAAATTCACAGTACTGTATACACTCGAGCCGGTGTCGTTTCTCCATTGGCTGCTGCTTAGATGTTAAGTCACTCCTATGCTGAGTGAATTGCACGGGATTGGGGCACGCGATGGAGAAGTGTTCATTTATTGGCGCAGAGTTAACCGGGGCGTGCCAAATAAAGAATGGGCCAGTGACAAACGTATTCCAAAAGGAAAAGTGTTTATAGTTTAAAATGTCCTCAAATAATATCGCGAATTTTGCCGTTCTTTATTAATAGAATGTTCGATAGTGGTACCATAGTGACTACTTTGTATTGATTAACTACAAGATGTGAAAATGTCACTATTACGAAATACTTGCGAATTCGTGCGAAATTACGAGAAAGTGCAAAAAGAAATGCATGTCGATCGAAACAAAAAAAATATTATTGTAGAACTTCGGAATACATTTTCATAGAATCATCAAAACAATAAGATATTGTTTTGAATGTGGTGACAGAAATAATTCGCAAATGGCATCAAATTGAAAATTTAAACCACAAATGCAATTTTTTTACTCAGTTTAGTATTTTAGCAACTATTTATACCACAGTACCATATTTACTCAAAAATACGGCAAGAAAGTATGATTGTATTTGAAAAATAAAACTACTTAGGAAGCAGGGCTAAAAAAATAACACGACTTCAAATGCATGAATTGAAAATAAGAAATCAAAAATAAGACCACTTCATATTTGGCAACTTCAACTCTGCCCTAATCTAGCACAGTAATCCAAAAAATAAAAAAATTCTGGACCAAAAATTGTTTTGACCATTTGTAAACGTTGGAAATGTACTGAATGCAAGCTATCACTCTACAATACTCTAACTCCATCATACACCCTGTACTCCTCGAAGGAGGAATATGAAATAAACGAGAGTAGAACTTTCTGCTATGAAATGGAATTAAGGACGCAAGGGACATAAATTATCGCTATAGAGGTTAATCGTATTTTACAATTTTATGAACACCAGAAGAGAAAATCGAAGAGAGCGCATTACCGTATAGCTTTGTTTTTTTACTAACTATGCGAGAGCGAATAATTTACCAAAACGAAGCTATTTATGACGCCGTAAATGTTTATATGTTATCGCGACGTGCGCCAATATTGCAGAATAGTTTCTCACCAAGTTGGCAAAACCAGTTGTCTACGATAGCCCTTTTTCAGTTTTTGTATGCAGGCTGTCGACTTTGACGTATTCCGAGTTAATTTATGTACCACGACTTCGTAACTCAAAGACACCGACAGCTATGTGAATTTATTGGAAAAATATGCAGACCAGTAAATACGTGAAGAAATTTTCTGGATATATAAAGAGCCGATGTATTTGCGATGAAACTTATATTTCATTTTCCTCCTTCCCTTTCCCAGCTCAGGCGGCAGTGAATATCTCGTTGAATTCCCTCAGCCCATTTCCTCCCTTTTATTTTTGCACCCACTCTTCATGAAAAATAAATGAGTAGATTTCAAAGTTGTTTCCACTGTCACAAAATTGTGTCCACTCCCGTACAAAAAAAAAAAGCTCAAAGTCACTATTTTTTCAATTGCGCTCTCCTATCCCTCCAAATGGCGTTGAATCAATACAGTGGACAGTGGTCACAACTAATTGCAACAGTCGTAAATCGAATACATGATAACTTCATAAGCAAATAAAATCTTTTTCTTTTATTATTCACGTAGCTTAAAATTTATATTAAAAGTGACCTCTTTCGAACACTGCGCACCTAGCGGGGGAAGTTTCCCCTATGCCAAACCCTACCATAAGAAAACCCGTTTTGTTCCTAACCTGAATAGAATAACCCTTAGTAAAGGCTGTTCACGGTAAAATGAACACTTTTGAAAGCCCTGCTTAAGATCTACTTGTATACGCGTTGTGTGTTCTTCCGCCTTATTTAAAATTAACATTGCCGTGAACCTCATAACGTTATTCGTCAGTCAAGTGAAACTGTGAAATTATCAGAAAAGGAAGTATTGTACAAATATGTTCAATTTTACACTTTGATGCATAAAAAAAAAACAGAAAACGAAAAAAAATTATTAAATATATCACAAATGGCTACCTAACACGTCTTATTCGCCGTTAATACAGGGAACTATTTTCCCCTCCATCGTTACCAACTTTACTGGGCACGTGTCACTCATTGCGCCCGATAAAATATATGCAGGTTGGGGCAGTGGCTATTTTTAAAGGTTGATTTCAAAAGTGCTCACTTTATCGTGGATAGCCTATATAAGTCTTACCCCGAGCACTCCCCGCAGTCGCCTCATTAAGGTGGCAAACAGTTATTTAATTCTACTGTGATAACCTCAATTTGTTTGAGCGTGTTTTGTGCGTAACTGCGAGTGTCAGCACTGTATTGTACGCGAAAGTCAAAAGTTTCCACTACGCGGCGCGTCTTTCAGGACCTTAGCGGCTTATTGCTCGTGCCTGTGGAGAAGCAGCGCGCTTCAAACACAGAAAGCACAAGAGATAAAATCGTTCCTCTACCCAGTCTCTGCCATTCATCCATCCTGCGTTCTCACAAGACACCACTCCCCTCTCCCCCCCGGTGCCAAATGAAATCTCGAAGTCCAAGAGAAACGAAGATCAAAAGAAGAAACACATCAAAATTAGATTTGAAGAGGTCTCTTTCACAGAAGTTATTTCATTCTACTATTTTATTAAAAGATAAATGTGAATTGCATCCTTCAAGTCTATGCTGGTAAAGTGTGTAAAACGCAAAAAAAAATCTGAAAACTTCTAAATTCTGAAGACGTATTAAATTAAGCAGGAGCTGGAATTAGTGTCCTCCTTTACAACATGTATTAAATGAAGACGATTTATAATGGTCCTAATAAGACTTACCCATTAGCATTTGCTTCAAATTGTTATAAAGTGGCCTTTGAATGGTCGCTTTGTTCTTAAAGCTTTTCCGGTAAACTACCTGGATTCAAAAGGTATCAAAAACGTTATTTCCATTTATGAGCAGTTACAAATGAACCACTCTTTTAGGCTATTAAAACAGTCTGGCATATTCAAGGGGAACAGAAAACGTTACGAGCTCTACAGAAAACATCAAAGAGAAAAAACTTTTCTTTTCATATTAATACCTCTTACGAAACCATAAAACCTTTTCAACCGCATTAAAGTACATCCATATAAAGCGGCGTGAACGTTTTCATACATTTTTATCCACGCTAAACATCAAAGCACTCGCCTCGCGCGCATGAAACTGATTCACGTTTGATGATAGTAGACTAAACTTGTCATAAAATTGGAAACTTTCTCCTCTCCACCGAGCGTATTTATCCATGCGATTGGCATGCCTGCGTTTCCATTCGTAAGGTCGTGGGCTCGAATCCGATTCGCTAAGTTGGTATTCATTTTTCTACCATTCCTGTTATAGACCAATTATGTTGAAACTACTTGTTATGGTCATTTTTTGTAATGCGCCAGGTCTATCACGATTAAGTCAATGCGAACAATGGTAACTAAAAGATATGACAACTATCATCAACAACAACGAAAATGACCCTGCGTTCGTCGATAACTGCAAGCCTGAGTACTTTAGCTATAAAAACCGAAAGCCCCAAAATAGAATGTATTACAATGCTGTATTGTAATCTTCTAAAACGTATATTTAATTTGTGGTTATATGCGGGAATTTATCCAATGATTTAGACAAAAAGCAGTTGTTCAAGTATTTACAAATTTTAGTCTATATGCACTAGAACCCCTAAAATTTCGAATATCATCTTTTAACACAGAATTGCATACAGAATTGCTCCCTAACTTTCCGAGTGGATTTTTGAAAGTAGAAACACATTCAAGTAAGTTATTTCATTTCGTGAATTTCGCACATCATGGGAAAATTGCTATGGTTATACATCATTTGTTTTGATCTACTTAGAGTTTTTGAAATATTAATTCTAACACAAAAATTGTCATATAAAGTACTTTTTTCAGTTATTTTGCAACTGCAGAATTAAATAATAAAAAAACCACAAAACAAGTCAGGGCAATAGAAACATAAAACGTACAAAAATTGACAGAATATAGTTCGTCATTTAATCTATCTTGGACATCACAGGCATTATGATCTGTTCCAAGAATTTGCTATGCGTGAACGATCTAAAAATTCATTAATCTATTAAAAACATACCGGACTGCACCTTGTTCCAAAAGACAAACTACAGTGCGATTTTCCGAAAAAATTATTAAATTAACTTATGACAGATTTTTACAACTTTCTCACATTAAACATACACATTTTGGTTACATTTACGGCATAAATTCCAAAAAATTGCAGTTGACACTATATCTACGAGATATGCGTGTTCCCTTCTACTAAAGGCTATTCACGGTAAAGTGTGCACTTTTGAAAGCCCTCTCATTTGAAATAATAATCATAAAACATATTTTATTTTAGCCTTAGACATTAACTTCTGAGTGCTGTGGAAAAAAACACACTATTTATTACCTACACTGCAATACTAATTTTAAAAGGTGGTTAAATAATTCAATATGGCTGAAAGGAAAAAGTAACTAGGGCCTCAAAAGTGCTCACTTTACCGTGAACAGCCTATATAGACTAATTATATTTACATCATCATGCAGGTAAAATTACTGCTGCCAGTAATATTATGTGCAGATTCTGCTACAAATTCGGATTCTGTAATTTGTTTGTACTAATCCTAAATGTAATTTTATCCTAAATATTAATTCCTACAATCAAAGTGAATATTATTGTTTATTAATACCAATGTCTAACGTCAGATTAATTGGACAAAGCGACTTAGTCATTGAATTAAACTTAACCTTACATAAGCTTTCACCCGGGAATCAAACCAAGGACCTCCTCGTACAGTATGCTGGCGTCTTGATCACACACTGTATGCCGATTGTTACGTTGTGATCAGGGCTTAAGTAAACATCCCCTGCTTGATCACACTTTTATACTTTAAACCAGGAAGCCAGGAATTGCAAGAACTTATTGCGAAAAGGACAGCAGCAGAAATCCCCTCTACCGGCCACCAATCGGGGACAACTATGCCAAACAACGCGCCGATATAGGCCAGCACATTGTGGGGTGCGTCGTATTTCCTCATCCGGCCATCATCAAGGGACGATCGCAGAATGGGCGAGTCCGATCGCCGATAGCCGCCAACTAAAAAAGTCTGCGGGAACCATTATTAATACGGGGACGTTCCAATTCCAGTTGGACTATCAGAGTGGTGGCGTGAGTAATCAGTAATAACAATATAATTTAAGTTAATAATTTTTCACACAAGCTCGCTCGAGTGATTAATATTATCGTTCTATGTTACTGTAGTTCCTTATGTTTAAATAACCCTTCCCCCCTCTCCATCACTCACAGTAGTGCTCTACCATATCATCTCTTGTCATTCAGCTATGTCCCTACTCCTTTCTTGTACCGAGTAACAGAGATGTTTACTATCGTAACATCATGTTCGAACCAACGACACCGCAGTGGTCGGTTGTAATCACTTCATAATCACCATTATAAACAATATCGCGTGATAAGCTGAATTTACTCACGGAAACCATGTTATTTGAGCCTCCTTGATCCCTCGCTATATACATTAACTTACTGTTTAGCAGCCTCTTTGCTTGCAAGAAAATTTAATACTACTCTGATTATTAATAAATGTCTTACTATCGTTTAGAATAGAACTTGCATTTAGCTCTTGCAATGTTTTAATGAAAGTATTATTATTATTCGTAGCAATAAAGGCCCCTAATTATAAACAGAGTTTCACATACTTTTTCTTCTCTAAATTTTAGAAGAGATCTATTTAATACATGTGTACTTAATTACAATAAATATTTTTAATTATAATCCTTTTATAGGAAGAAAAATTACATGTAGAGAGATGCGAACAATATATCAAACATCAGTAGTACTGAAGTGTAAATTATTAGTAACCTGTCAATTTCCCTTTATTTTTTATTTATATTTTTTGTGTGTATGTGTTATACATGTTGTATTCGTCTTTGCCCAATGCAAACTGTTTGTTTTGATGTATTGTTCTGTTTTTTGTTTGTAGTTAGTTTATATGTTTTATGTAACTGTGCCTTCCTTTCAAAGGTGTCCAATTGTTGGGTGGCACAATAAATATCAATAAAAAAATTTAATTAAATAATTATTATTTCCACTGAACTAATAAAACTTTGTACATTTATCTAGTGCTCGTGCCATTTTAACTGTTTGGTAGCAATTTGGTCGTTCTATATTTGGATTAAAGGCAAATTAAATAATCATTATAAGTTACCCGAAGACTTCTGGCGTCACTATTTCGAGTCAGACTCCAACTATAGATTTTAAGCATTTGGTGTTCTCAGGTGAGCGGTTGAGTTATGTGCCGATAAACAGTGATTCTACGTATTATCCAAAGCGATGTTACGTACTATATTTTCCAGAGGCGTTAAGGTAACGATTCAAGTTGCGTAATGATTTTATCTGTTCCCTTAACATAAATTCATAGCTATTTTTATAATTACAATATCACATGTATTTTTTGTTACTGTTTATTTTTTATTCATTTTTATGTTACATAATTATTTGAATGGCAACTTCCATTAAAACACTGTATTCAGAGAGCATTATGATGACACATATAAGTTCTGGTTTCTAAGTGTATGTCAGATATTCATTCCTGTAGTTTATAGAATTCATGCTATAGAAGTTAGGTTTTAACTGCCAGCAAAAGTAACGAGTTTTGACCTTACGTATCGTTGCGTAGATGGTACATGGTGTAAAACTACAGAAATTCTCGCTCAGATTTGTTCTCTGACGTACGCAAAACCTATCTCCATGGATATAAATGTTGGTGTCCATACTTTGATCAAGTGACACTCTGGAAATGCTGGAAAAACAAATTGCACGTGTTACTGTGTTATGTTAGGGAAATTTTTACTACAATTAGTATTAAATTAAATATGCTTATTTCAGTGCCCACTGATGTAAACACTGCAGTCTTAATACGACTTTATTATTGCAAGACTCCTCGACCTTACTCAGTTCGTTGCTGGCATTATTGCAAGACAAGAACCCATCTCAGTTTTTACGTTAAAGCATAAGCATGGGTTACTTGTGGGACGTTGGTTTTAGACGTATACACTTAAAACTGTACCAGTTACACAATTCATGTATCCCGAACAGCTTTATCGGTGACCCTGCGAAACAGAAAGATTGCTTTTAGGTAGCGTAGTATGGAACTTTTTGGGATACTACAGTAGGAGGACCAAATGTTTTAATACATGAAGCAGGACACTTGCAAGAAATATGATTTATAATAAAAGGAATGTTGTTGAATTCAGACAGCGCCGTAAATAGGCACACGCTAATATAACAAAAAAAGTGTAAAGAGTAGGCTACGCTTAATAAATATCTAGGCTTATATCAAAATCGTTATTACAATGTGTATGTTAACACACAGTTTTACATTTATATTTGTTCGAAACTTATTTTGTATTTGAATGAATGGTACACAACAAAGTGTTATTTTGCAAAACTAGTACATAAAACTCATTTAAAGTGCAAATAGTAAGTATAAAATATAAGTGTTATTCTGTGTGTAAAAAGCAGGACTTTTAACACGGTACTTGGCTAAAGAAATGAGCGAGTAAGTGAAGAGATTTGGGAAGCTCTTAACATGGAGGTCTAGAAAGCCGATAGGGGTGAAGCGAGGTATGTAGCAGCGCCGGAGTACAAGGGCGGGGGAAACGGGAGATTCCCTAGAAAACCCACCGGGGGGCAACCCCGCTGAGAAGAGAGTCCGGTTCGCCTAGGCGGAAGGCGAGGAAATATGGAGAAAAATAGAAGCACAAGAAGGCGGAAGAGAATAAAAATAAGAGAAAGAAGGAGAGGAAAGAAAATGGGGAGAACAGAGAAGAAAAGTAGAAGAACAGCAGAGAGAAAAGGAGGAGGAGAAGCAGCAAGAAAGAGAAGAAGAAAGACAAGATCTGAAACGGATGAAAGAACAGAAGGAACTGCGGAGAAGAGAATCTAAATGAGGAAAATATGTGATTTGTGGTAATATGTTGGTCGATGTCAGTGTACGTGTAAAAATAAAGGGGGGGGGGGGTAGGAGCGGAGCTCCATTTCCTCTTCCGCCGGGAAACGAAGGCCTGGGTGTCCAGAAGGGGTACTTCGATGTCCTGGACGATGCTTAGATTGGAGCAGAACGGTGGGCGAGGGGAAAAAATAAAAAGAACAAAATAGAATAGTATAGATAAGGAGGGGACTGGGGCCCTTCAGGTTCGTGGGCGGAGCCATTCGACCGTTGGGTGCCATGATGGACCGGCCGAAAGGCCAGTTAGCTGTATGCGGGCCCGACGACGTCTGATCGCGCGTGCGGATTCGTGGGAATCCCGGTCCCTGGTGTGTTCCGGCGGGGGCGGGAATGATGCTTTTGAATACAAATAGAACTTGTGGCTTAAATTGCGGGCGCCCAGACGAACAGCCGCCCTACCACAAAAACGTTTATTATGTTTATATATATATATATATATATATATATATATATATATATATATATATATATATATATATATATATATATATATAACTGTGGTAGTCATGATAGAATTTAACACCCTGGATGGCTGTACTGCTAAGTAGGGGTAATAAAAGAAAAAGTCTAACTACCACACCACTGCGGCCCCTACCTCGGAGAACAATACTTAAAAAAAAGACTGGCTGTCCTGCTTATCGCAGGACATCTGGTCACCCTATACGATCGCCGTCCCACTGCCCATGCCTACATATACTTCAACGGGCCCACTGAGTGGCATTCCTCCGGTAAAATTGGTAACGATAGAAAGAATGTAGTTCCATAGGTTAACATCGAATGAAAAGTGTTGGGTAAACAATCGTGATAATTCAAATTATTTATTTCGCCTTCTGTTTTTTTTTTTTTTTTAAAGCATCAGTGTGTAAAATTTAGCAGATTTATAAAATGTTTACTTTCGTAATAATTTTACAGTTTCACTTGACCGACGCATGAATAATGTGATAAGGCCCATGACAATGTTAATTTTACATAAGGCGGAAGAATACACACAGTGCATGCAAGTAGATCTTAAGCAGGGCTTTGAAAAGTGCTCATTTTTAAGTAAACAGCGTATTCAGCAAAATTTCTCCCTCGCTTTCGTTTACTTCCCGCGCATCGGTGGAGCCAAGGGTCCTCTGTAAGTATCGTCGTGGAGTCTCACAACCCCCGACATACACTTCCAGACAGAGGCAACTAGGGGTGTACCCAGCATTCTGACACCTAGGCACCGCGGTAGTCATGATAGAGAAAGAGAGAGAAGAGAAAGAGAAAGAAGAGAAAGAGAAAGAAGAGAAAGAGAAAGAAGAGAGAAGAGAAAGAAGAGAGAAGAGAAAGAGAGAGAGAAAGAGAGAGAGAGAAAGAGAGAGAGAGAAAGAGAGAGAAAGAGAGAGATAGAGAGAGAAAGAGAAAGAGAAAGAGAGAGAGAGAGAGAGAGACACTCTTCTTTATTGCAGATGATTTTCATGCAGGTTCAACGCTTAATAACTTACTGTTGGTAAAACTAGCAGGGAACTCGGGAAAGTAGTTTAATATCTTCACGTCTTGTTAAAGCTGCGAATCTTTGTGTCAGTGGCAAACGAAATATGTTTCTTTGCAGCGGCGTGTGGTGAGCAGTTTCAAGGTAAGCTGTGTTTTGCTCTGTGCTAGCCTAATCGTTTGCTAGTTTACACATCAGCCACTTATGCCCGGTTGCACTAACATCTTCCCCGATCCGAGATCGAATGATCGTAGTTCCGAACCACGATCCAGTTTGATCCAATGTAAAAGTGTTGCACCAACGAAATTTCATGATTCTGGATCTTTGAATCGTCGAACTTGGTTCCAAAGAGAGATCGAGATTAAGTATGAGACAAATCTTGCTATTGGTTCGTAATATATGACGTCATGGAAGTAGGCGTACTTTTCACTATAGATAGAACTAGATGTGCTATGTTTGATATGTTTTAAGTAAATTATTGTTGTACGAATTCTACTAAATAATATCCAAGTGCGTATAATGTTGTTTTAATTTCCCAAGAAAACAATCGAACGTAGTTCTATCTGTTGGCGTATTTTCAAACTACATTTGTCAGCGATGGCTGCTGATATCGGGTCGAGATTTCGTACCGCCAATTTCGGCGGTTCGAAATGAACATCATCTCGATCTCCAGTCCAGCTCTGAACTCGAATGGTGTAACAGTTTTCAGTGTCGATCTTAGATCCGATCTCGGATCGAGTATCAAGCAACGCTGGTGCAACCTGGCATTATACGTAGTTGCGCAGTTGACGCCACAGGAAGTGTGCAGCGGGTGCCTCGCCGCTCTCTCGTTGAGTGGCTGCATTTCTTTCTGCATCCCCCTGCTTCACTCCGGTTGCTGGTTCGTGATGCGTGCGCCGAGTGTGTACAGTACTGAGCAAGCACCAGCTTACCTTGCAACACTTCACCACACGCCACTTTTTTTTATTTCATAAATTTATATCAATAAATTCCTTCATATTGGAGCTCCGTTGGTCGTGCGTTTAAACACGCCGGGCGCGATTACCCGCTGCGTCCGCCCCGGATTTTCGTACTTGGGAAAAGCGAGATTTCTCTGGGTGCTCCCGTTTCCCGCATTCCCTTGCATTCTGTCGTTGCTCCATACCCGCTTCATCTCTTCCCGTTCACCTCCTACAGAGCAACTGGCCCGGCGATGCTTCATATTCCCCCCCCCCTCCCCCCCCAAAATTCGTTGACGCTGCCTCGGGCGAGAACGGCATTAGATCATTAGGTATCATAACAATTAAATATTAATTTTTCTGCCAATTTCACACGCACATGTGATCGAAACATGGGTGCACCGAGTTCAAGGCAGCGTGAATTTTTACACACGGATTAAGTGTACAAAAAGGGATGAAAGAAGAAAATAGGGTGGGATTTCAAACGTGCTCAGTTAACCTTGAGCCCATATTTAATTACTATTCAACATTCATGAAATGTATAAGACACTGTAGTTACGTGTAGGTAAATAAACACCTTATGTCTAGATATACTATAGTGTGTAGTGTTCGACTCCTTAAAATGAGCCAGCACAAACCTTTTCTACAGGTATTGAACAGTTTTCGAAACAGTCTAATCTTAATACTGCTACGTAAATTTTTTTCTCAAACTCACCGAAGCGCATAAGTTATTAGTTTCACTATTTGAATTTAGAACAAGTAGAATCCAGCTAGCCATGTCTTTAAATAAGTATCTGTTCTGGAATTAATTCAAAATAAAATACTTACCACTGCATTTAATTTGTTGGTATACTAGGTGAAAAATAGCACAAAGTATTGTAACTATAACACCAACTATTGAATTTATAGTGCAAAGAATATTACCTCCTAACAGACTGGCACATTTTTTAATTTCCCGTACAGTTACTTGGATGCAAGTGTCGAAACCTTACAGTAAATCACACAGTCGTGTCTCCGAGAATATCACTCACGGAAATTATTAGCTAAACGCGACATTTATCTGAACGCCTATCAGCACAGTTAGTGCATTTTCAATTTTATAGTACACAACAAGCGGTAGACAGCTACGACCGACTACGATTGGTTGCTGAGCAATTATTCTGTAGTGCTGCAATCAGCGAATGCCATCTCTCAATGTTCCGGTAAACGCTTAAATCTGTTTTGTTCCCGTTAAGATAATTTTATGTTTTGATATCGCCTTAAATTATAAGTTATTATATTCCATAACATAGGTAGAAGTGTTTAAGGTAATTTATTAAAGTTAATTATAAAGTAACAAAAAAATTTAGGCACACATGGTTTAATTACAGTCTTACCTGAAGTTAAATACTGATCTTAATTTTTTAAAAATAAAATGCAGTTAAATACTGACCTTAATTTTAAAAAATAAGATTTAGTGGTTAGTGCCGCCGTACATATTTCGCATAAATTATATTTGAAAATCGATGTCATTATTTTCTATGTGCAATTTTTACATCGACGCACATTTTGTTAGTTATTAAGTACATTTTTAAGATATTAAGCAAGCCTCTAGTGTCGAAATAAGTATTAAAGAGACTTCAAATTTATCGAAGAAACTTCGATAAGCTCTTACGTATAAAATTTTATAGAAATCTGACAAACAAAAACACTTATTTCTAAATTGCCTCTAAAGGTGTTTCTTACGTACGTTAGATAAAATACCGTGTCAAAAGAAATGGTAGAAAACTACAATACTTAGTTTTCTTGTTCGAGTTGAGTATCAAGTAACTTCATGAACAATTCTGACAACAATTCACATTTCAAAAAACAGTTCTGAAATACAAACGTTTTTAATAATCGGTTCAGCGAGAACAGAATCTTAAGGAAGCGCACAGCCATCAACTCTGAGAGACACGGATATAAAGGTGGTGTGATGCGCTTTTCTTTCAGCGTCTAATGGGAGCAACTGCGTGGCAACAAATGAGTTTTGGCGAAAACACTGCTACCAACCTTGCAAGAGCACGTCCACGATATACGCTGATTAAAACACTAACACCATTGTTTTAGTAAACTACGTAATTTAAATGTGCGACTATATGAGAATGTGCAAAGTAGCAGTTTAATTAACTATTATCTCAGACATACGCCACTTAAGAGCTCTGTTGTGTGTCGCCTAAACCATCCTTTATGGCAGAAAAATAGCATGGACACGAAAACAAAGTAAAACAATACGTTGTTAGATGTTGACAGCAAATATGCAAATAAGACATTCAAAATTCTGTAGAAGTAATCATTTCCGCTATCACAAAGGCAAATAGACAAAAACACCAGGAAAAGTTTAATCAAACAGAGAATATGAACATATAAATGTATGTAAATAACTTTATGCGGCACAACGAAAATTAGGGTTTTCAGCTTTATTCGTACATGGTCACTTTCTTTAAAACTGTAAGACTTGCACAATTTGTACTTAAAACAGCATACTGTCCTGAGTTGTGATACTGCATCACGAGGACAAGATTAAACAAATGTGTTTATAGCAAACGTTGCAAACCCAACAATTCGTGATACACCAAAAGAGTAGCCCAGTGAAATAACAACAGTAATTTACTACAATGTCGTTCGTGTCAATTCATATGCAATCTTATATGTAGACTAAGCAATTTTTTATAAAGAAAATTATATAACTAATTTGGCACCACAAAAGTTTTTCAATTATCAGTAGCAAGTTATTTTTATACCGAAAAATGACTGATATTTTTGCGCTACAACACGACGTAAGAACCTTTCTCAGTTAGGTTACGTTATCGCGGATGACTTTGTTGAAATAAGGGAAATTCATGTCGGGAATTTGGCGCGCCTGATGCGGGATAAAGAGTCCCTTGCAACAGTCACGTCAGTGTTCACACACATGTTGCTTCCATACGCGTACGTTACAAAAAACACCAGTAAGAATACTGTATTAACGCTATTTAGCAACATCGAATTTGAAAATATGCAGTTATACCATGTGAAGTATTCCGCCCTTTAGTGAGATTGGGTGAGAAGTAAATACTACCCCACCCCCTAACTTCGCGATGTCACTGTAACATACTAACGTGCGTGGACTCGTTGCACGGGGTATCTGATTATGCGTGGTAGGGGGTGACACCTCGACCCTCCTCTCCACCCAGACAGACCCGTGCTCACTTCTCCGTCACCCGGCGCACGCTAAGGCAAACAACCCATTTTCCTGGACAAAACCCCAAAAACGAAAGTTATAATTATTGTTCAAACTATTCATGGCCATGTACTGCAATCTGTAGAGCAGTAAAAACTACAATAAATAGCGCAATTGTTCATTTCCTTTAGCGGTGAGAAGCCTGCAAAGTAGATGTATCATATAGATGCAATTTTTGTGAGCTACTGGAGTCTAGATGTCTGGTGGTCTTATGATATTAGGTGACAAGGTGATGCAAACATCAAGTTTGACCATCAAAGAACCGCCTATTATGGTGTTAGTAAGATAATATTCTCCTTTAGGTTTCTTGTACAGGTCGACTTCTGCATGCATCTTTATACGTTCGCAGACCTACAAAATTTGCCCCACGAGGACCCACGCTGAATGTTGTACCAATCAAACCCGGAAACCTTCCCTTATAGACGGCGCGTCTGCTAGACAGCACGTCGGGGTGCGTGAAGCCTACCTGGTTCACGTACGCTGATTACGTCGGACAGAGCGGAAGATTACAACAGCCAATCAGAAGCTGTACTCGGTTTCCGCGCAAGTCGCACAGAAAAGTTAAGCTCACGCCAATATTTTCTGCTCGCGGAAAGAACAGACTTCGCTTATATTACCCAGAAGTCAGCTGCTTCATATATTTTATACACCGATTTCTTGAATAATCGACGTATAATTATGCAAATGTATAATATAGTTTAATTTACGTATTTATAGTGAAATACGTGAATATAAATGTTAATTTTATTCAAAATTTGAATTATATAAACATAGTTTGAATATTAAAAGAAAGAGAGCACCAAAGTATAAAATATTTTTCGATGTGAAAATAATATTATAATCTCTTGAAAATCATTTAGTAAATAAATCACACTATAATGGAATTAATAAACTAGAGCAGAGAGACGACAGTTTCTAGTTGGCTATCTATAATATGTTTTAGAATCTTAACGTTGGAAATCGCGAATTAAACAACAAAACGGCTACGCAAAAATTTGCTTATACGAGAACCACCATCGGTTCTGCCTGCTCTTTCTGTTTGGTGTGATCGGCGTACGTGTGAACCATGCATGAAACTGGAGTGACGGACGAGGCACAGCGCAGTGGGCGCTGACAGAAGGGAAGGAAATGCACTACTATTTGAAGAGTGGAAGCAGAAGTGTTCGGACATTTGTCTAGCCGCTAGTATTTTGTATATGAAGATAGCCATTTACTTACGAAAAATGTCACGCCTCCTTAAATGTGCTGCAAGAATGATAACCTAGGAAATAAAGTAATCATTTGGCAGAACCCGCGACCATCTTCAACTAGATTTCGTCGCCCACTAAATTGGAATTTCAGAAAGAGACTAGAGAAGCTATTAAAAATAGTAGGAATACATTGACTCGCAAAAGTACTTCTTCCACCTGAAATGATGTTACCGGGACAAGGAGAATTGTCCATCGCACATAAAATGTTTATGACCATGATTGACGGGAAAGTGAGTTCAGCAATAATAGGGACGGCATTGAGTCAACGCAGTAATTTGTGTGGATTTCTCCAGAAGATCATAAATGATATAGATAACGTGGAGAAGAGACCAGTTGATAAGCTCTGGAGTATGGGCTATAGGTTGTTCACGGTAAAGTGAGCACTTTTAAGGCCCTAGTTACTTAATACTTTCAGCTATTTTTTATCCTTTAACCACCTCTTTAAATAAATATTGCTATGTAAGTAATAAACACAGTGCGTATATTCCACCGCCCTCGGAAGTTAGCGTCTAAGGCTAAAATAAAATATATTTATTGACTATTATTGCAAATGAGAGGGCTTTAAAAAATGTTCACTTTACTGTGAATATTCTATATCAACACTTCATGATTACATACGATTTCTTGAGTGGTTGCTCCATGAAAGTTGCAGGTTAGAGATAACGGCCATGGCATGTGAAACAAGAATTTAGAAGTGTGGTCGAGGAGAAGAAGAGAACTGAGTAGTCTGTTTCCGACTGCTTATCGGTACTCTCAAACAAGGTCAAGGCACAACAAATTATGGAACTACAGCCCGAGGTTTTCCCGATGATCCCGAATGTTCAGCATCGATCACAGGGCTTCCTGATGTCCTGATAAAGCGCACCTTATCCGAGAGAGAAGATGTCGCAAGTCAAGCAGAGGGAAGACTAACAGCGATCTAATGAATATAATGATAATATCATCTTCTGACCCTGTAATGTCTTCTATTAGGACACTGGCACCGAGAAAAGACAGAAAAAAAGCCCAAAAGTTCATAGCTTGTGTTATGAAGATGATGGTGATGACTAGAGTGATTGTATTAATTGCTGTATTATGTGTTGTAATAACATAAATATTATTGCTTTTAATTCTTAAAAGAAAAATAGTATCTTCATTTTTTTGCTGAATTCCTAGAGGTTTAAGTGTATAAATAATGTTTCATTTTGACACCTTGAGGTTCCGAAATGCAGAGTCTTATTCTTCATGTGCCTAAGGGGTCGTTGTAAAGCGATACAAACAGAAAAAACTTCCTTACACAACACCAGATGTTTTGTCCAGGGAAATGGGAGTTTGGCCCCACTGTGCGCGGCGACCGAGGGTATGATCGACAGCCGACTTGGCTGGCATCACAATCCCTCGCCCCCTCCCAAAAACCTTGCTGGAGGAGCTGACGATTTGGGAGGATAAGTAAGAATGTTGTGGGAACTAGGACCCTCGGCGTAACGCGACATTAGGAGGAAAAGTTCTCGGCTACGTACGACGCCACTATAAATACGTCCACTGCTGGAGGGTCGGCAGTTTTTGGCTAAGCCATCTGACAGAAGTGCAGATATCTTGCGAAGTCTCCTGCAGCGAAGAATATCAGTAGAGAGTACGGGCGACGGCGGGGGATATGAGGAGGCGATATACGAGAGTTTCTGCGATGTAGACCAACGACTGAAGAGGAGGTAGACCGATTATTCATCTTCTGCGTATGTAGCCAGCATTGACCTACCCCAAATGAACACAACTGTCAAAGTCACATGATCAACAGTGATGAACTTATTTGTTTCTATCGTAATTTTTAAATGAGAAGCACTTTTGTATGAATAAAATACTTTTATCAATTTGAATTTAGTCAAACTTCATTAAAAATTGGTTAACGAAGTATACATAAATCTCAAAGCACTTGTTTACGTAATTAGTCTTTTACCTCAAATGGATTCCACACAGTTTTTTACTGGTCGTGTTGGCAGAAAAACATTTCAATGTTGGGAGATAGGCCTACCTAATCTTATCTATGGTGTGAACGGACGATATGGTGGGCCCGACGAGTTGCAAACTGCTGTGCACGAGGGCGCTCGGGAATCTCAAGAACATTGCGGACTGGTGGGATCTGGACTGAACTGCGGAGGGACTGCATGAACATGTGATACGGACTTTAGTGTCAATATTGAAACTGTCAGATATGGACGAATAGTATATAAAATAATTAGATAGGTTCTGATACACTGATTATTGGGACTGTTTTTTTTTACTTAATTACATTAATTTATTTGAGGTGCTAGTAAATTGTATTGAATGAATCTATTGATTGTAAATAACAAATTATATCAATTTATTGTGATGTATTGAGTCGAGAGTATTTTGTTTGTAGTTATTGTAAATACAATTATGAAATTATAACCAACTCTATTTAGTTAAGACCTCCATCCGTTAAGGTCACGCCTAACGGCTGGTAGCTGCGAAATTTAAATGTGAAATCCTATGTTAAGGAAATTTCGTCTCGGTGCGTTAATTTTAAAGATAGGCGTTTCAAACAAAATGTATTCTTCACAAATTCTTAAGGAGAAGATCCTTACGAGCACATATTTCCAATATAGATAAGCAGTGGGTAATTTTTATGAAATATAAATTTTAAAAATTCCTTGCAAACAGGCTAGGCATGTTATGGAAACATCCCCGCTGTAGGGGGACTTATCGTAAAAAATTCGCAAAGAATACTTTTTGTTTGAAACTCCTGCCTTTACAAATTAACGCAATGAGGCGAAGTTTCTTTAACGTGAGATTTACTATTTGAATTTCGCAGCTACCTGGCTAAGCCAACTGATTTGGGAGAATTAAAACAATACATACAGTGTGTGTGCTTTTTTTAACGACCCGTATGGCCGTTTTTCACAGTCCATGACCGCTGAAGATGTATAGGTGGTTGAGCCAGACTCCACTACGGGTGACACACACAGCGATAGCTTATTTCCCCCTGGATGGGGAGGGGGGAAATTCTCTAAAACGGAGGGGAGTAAAGAGAGCATTGCCGGTGGCAGTGACAAGTGGCGCTGCACCGAAGTGGCGGCGAGAGAGAGAGAGAGAGAGAGAGAGAAAGAGAGAGAGAGACACTAGATCCCGGTGCTTGCATTTCTGATGAATGCGCAGCCGTGCCTCATCTCGCGGGGCGCGACAGAACGGAGGGCGTCCCTCGGCGATATATCTCCCGCTGGAGACAATATCGGCACTTAGCGGGCTCCCCGCCAGAGCGAGCTTCCCAGCCTCCAATATCGTCCAATAAAACGTGGAGCGGGGCCAGAGAGGTTCCCGCTGTTATCGGAACACCTGTTCGCCCGCCCGCGCCATGCATCGATTCCACCGCCAACTGCGTGGGGGCTGCGTGGCCGCCGGCGTGTACCTCGCGGCTCTTCAGCCAGCAGTACACGGCTGTGTTCGACTTCACCTACCCTTGTTTCCTACCCGTGTCACGAGCCATTGTTCCCTTCATGAGAAACATTCGTTTCTGTATTCGGACGCCTTTGGCTGTTGCCACCTCGAGATTTACTTCGGCGAATTCCATTTTATGCGAGTTTGATTTTGTCTTTTAACGTTAGCAAGAGTTTCCCACTGTCGTGCAATGATGTAAACACTAACAACTGTGAATGACACCTGTCTCTCTTACTGAGAAAAAAATATGCTTTTCCATTACAGTAGCAGAAAAATGTTGTCGGAATAAAGCAGGAGCAATGATTAAATAGATTATTTTCGTACACTACGCGGCCAGCGATATATATAACGCTATGTTCTATTCCTTATGTGGTTATATATACGTGTTTATGTTACATTTTATGGCACGAAGTCATATTTGTTAAGAGTGAATTCGGACGCTTGTGTTCGTTTCCACCTTGAATTTTATCCTGTCGAATTTAACTCATTGCGAGTTTCGTTTCTCTCTCTGTGACGTTTGTAAGTGTTTCCCGCGGTCGTGCAGAGTTCTAAACGCAAACGAAATACAAACAAATGAAATATTTCACACAGTTGCGCATCGGAAAAGATTTAGGGCTCGAGAAGGGCAAGTATGCTTCATTACCTTAGCTGAAGGGGACATACTAAGGTGCATAATGTGCTCTTGTGAATTCGGACAGTGACAATGTGATGTCACATCGTGGAGGCACTTTTCCAGGCCACGAGGCCAGGTACGGGCTCTTAACGGGTTAAATTGGAACACTGACCACTTGTGCCCGGGGTTATGGCGCAAGGGGGATGCTGTGACACCAGCTTCTGGTGCGTACCTGCGTATGGTAACTAAGACTTAGCACGTGCGATTATGGCGAAACGTGTGAGCTGGCTGGAACAGATTGGGGCCACAAGGGAACGCGCATAATTGGTCATGGATCCCTCAATGTAGACTTATGTTCGGTGAAAACTAGGGAAAGAACGGCAACAATCCATAATTGCCCTAGCTAACTCCTCCACATTGCTTACGCCGATGACGGCCTATGGCGGAGGACAATTATCTAATACAACACACTACTAAGGTTAGCACAGAGCATACCTTACAATTACAAAAGAGGGTGGAAACATGATGTGAATGCTGGAGGTGGCGAGGGCATGTTTGGGGGTTGAAGTGAGAACCCCAGCCAAGAGCGAAACATTCCGTGTTTGTATAGAATGATTAGTAGGGAGGATTTTTCTTGTGGAATTCCTTAAGGGTGAAGTTTTCAGATCGGGGACGTCTCGATTCTATGGCAGTGTTTTCCCGGGGAAACCGAAGGCTTAATAAAGAATGCGGGATACTAAAATAATGGCATAAAGAGACTATTTTTGCGTTTAAAGCTCAGAAGCGCAATTCAGTGTTCAAAGCGTTCAATTGTCCTCTCGCCACAGGCTCCCCCTTTAGTCTTCTTGCCAATCGCCCCGGTCGACCGTAGCAAGAGGTGGAGGAGGGGGGGGGGGGATCGATCGGGGCAATCAGAAAGTTTGCATTTTTTGATAGTTATCATTGTATTACATTTTCTGACTGAAATCAATTTAATTACTATAGGCTGTTCAAGGTAAAGTGAGCACTTTCGAAGCCATTTAACAACCTTTTTGAAATAGATATTGCCACGAGAGTAATAAACACAGTGCGTATATTCCACCGCACTCGGAAGTTAACGTCTAAGGCTAAAATAAAGTATATTTATTGACTATTGTTCCGAATGAGAGGGCTTTCAAAAGTGCTCATTTTACCGTGAATAGCCTATACTATATTTTAGTATTGAAAGTTAAAAATTTCCGGGAAGAGAAACCTTCGGGAACCCCGCTAGCATGTCTCCCACTTCGAGAGCATCGCCCCCCTGCTGGCCGCTGCACCTCCGCCTCAACTCGACGGTATAAACTCAACAAGTTACAATATCTTTGTTTGCGTTCTAAAGCGGCGCTCTTGATCTCAAGACTTCCCGCACCTCGCCCTCTCAAGGTATACAAAATCAAGTCTGTTCAAGGTAAAGTGAGAACTTTTGAAATCGACCTTAGAAAAATATACTGCTCCTACCTGAATGTATTTTAACAGGTGCAATGAGTGACATGTGTCCAATAAAGTTGGTAACGCTGGAGGGGAAGTATTTCCATATATTAAGTCGAATAAAAAGTGTTAGGTAATCATTTGTGAAACTTAAATTATTTATTTCGCCCTTTGTTTTTTTCAATGTCTCTAAGTGTAAAAATAAGCATATTTGTAGAATATTTACTTCATAATTATTTTACGGTTTCACTTGATTGACACATGAAAAAAAGTATTGAGGTCCCTGGCAATGTTATTTTTACATAAGGCAGAAGAATACGCAACGCGTATACAAGTAGATCTTAAACAAGGCTTCCAAAACTGGCCAGTTTACCGTGTACAGCCTATAGATAAAGTGCACCAAAATGAAATGGCAAGAAGATTCCTTTGACGTATGCGCACCCACTCGTCGATTCTCACATCCAATTCCTAAAATTTACGTCAGATTGTATAAAACATTGTTTTTGCGCGGGTTGAATTTCCCCTATTTATGAGCAATATTTGTTATTTTATACTGACTCTATATACAGCCATCAAGGATTTTCGAAAAATATTCAATACCAGATCCGTGAATGCACCACGGAATTTTCTCTGGCATGGGGTGTAGTTTATATATATATATAATGGCCCCCTGTGTTTGCACGAAAATTGTGAACAGTAAGCTGTAAGTGATCTATTGAGATGACTTAATCAGCTTACCGTAACCAACAAAAATCGTCATCTTGTCGGAATACTCTCAGGTGAACCACTGTCGCGAAATCCGACCAGAAAGTGCGTATGCAAAAGAGAAGGCGAGTAGCCTGCGAGGTTGGCAACACGCTAAAAAAAAAACGCGGAGGTGTAAACCACGTGGCATCTGACATCACAATGCGCTAGTGACGGCCTGACAAGTAGTTGATGTAAATAACGGCGCGCATTCAGTCTTGTGCTAGTGTTAGATGTGTTACTGGCCTAATTGCAGTACGAAATCACGATGGGTAATAGTGTTACAGACATTTCCGTCTTATACTTACGTCAGGAATAACCTGCCGGAGTTTGTCTGCGTTGTTCGGAATCACGTTGTATACATACACGCACGCACGCACACACACACACACACATATATACAGGGTGGTCCGCCTAACGTGGGGATTCCCAAATCTCCGTAATGGTTGCAGATCACGAAAGGCTGTTCATGGTTATTTGAGCACTTCTGAAATCAACCTTTGGAAAATGTCACTGCACCTACATGCACGCATTTGAACGACTAGCATGCGACCATTAAAGTTGGCAACAACACAGGGAAAGTAGTCCCACACTTTAACGTAGACTTAAAAAGTGTTAGGTTAACATCTGTGAATACTGAAATAATTTATTTTCATTTCATTTTTTTTAATGCATATAAGCGTAGGAATTAGCAAATTTGTAAATTATTTACACATCTAATAATTCTGCACTCTGACTTGACCGACGCATAAATAAAGTTATGAGGACCATTACAATGTTGTTATTATATACGACAGAAGAACACACAAAGTGCATACGAGTAGATCTTAAGCAGGGTTTTCAAAAGCGCTAATTTTACCGTGAATAGCCTATATAAACATATACTATCCATATCACATACGCACCTTTGGCGGTTGAGGAAATTACTACGCCACAACAGCACTGATCGCCTGAACAAATTTTTAACTAGTTAACTGTTTAACTATGTAACCGTCATCAAATTGTTTTATGGAAATCATTTGGGCTTAATTTTCTATCAAATTTTGTAACGCAGAGGCAAAATTCATTTTTCAATAAGAGATTATTAAATAGCATTTCGAAAACCAACGGGAAAATATTGTTATGTTTTAAAATTGTAAGCAACAACATTTTCGAGAAAAAACCGCCTAGAAAATGTTTGGAGCTGTGTAATGATTGGCTGGTTTAACAGTACTTATTTACGATGGCGGTACTAACCTGATACGAAAAATACAACACCCCGAGAACCGTGCTATAGAGTTTAAGAAAACTACTGAGCAGTCAATACGGTGTTATTATTTTAAAATAGTAATTACGTGGATTCAGGTTAGTAGGTAGTTAAGTTGTTTCCTATTCTGAAAGTCGAGAATTCGATCCTGACCACTTGCGCTGGACGCAGTTTTTCCCACACTTTCTCCAGCCATGCTACCGCAGTAGTTCTGCAAGCGTGTTTAAGGGAAAAAAAATATTTCAAAACATCCAGCATATTACTTTTTTTGTTGTTGTAAATGATACTCTAAAAGAAGTATGCAAATTATAAAAAAAAAAGTATTTCATTGAAACTTACAAAATAATTGTAAATTTATATATTTTTTTAATCAGAAATCTCAAAACGTGACAGAATAAATGCATTAAACAACAACAAAAATATGTGAACAAGTCAACAAATTGCAATTTTAATATTTTCTTGGGTTATTTTTTATGAGATTTGCACCCGGAATTCCACATTGTGTCAAAATATTATTTAAACTCATACGAATCAGTATTTTAAAGTTGAAAATCTCACAAACACGCTTTAAAAAACATATGCGTGGGAACTATTATTTAATAAAACTCCCTGTGTATGGTAAAACCCTTTAATATCTCATACGATCACATACATATATAATAACACAACAAATACATATCAAGGATTATAAACCAATTCTACATAATCTAATATTCTCATAATACCACAAGTACCCGTTAACTTTCTATACATATAAATTTGCTCCCCAGCATTTAATTTAATTTTCTTTCTTGAATACACAACAGGGTTTCCAAATGAACTTATAATAGCAGTACTACTACTAAGTTGGTAACGTTTAATAGAAAGTAGTTCCATATCTTAACGTCGAATAAAAAATTCCACGTAACCATTTGTGATAACTTAAATTATTTCTTTCACTTTTTTTAAATTTTAATGTATCGAAGTTTAAAAAAATGACAGTTAGCTAAATAGGGCCTATTTACTTTTGTAATAATTCGGAATTTTCACTTAACCGACGCATGAATAAAGTGACGATTCACATGGCAACGTTCATTTTACATAAGGCGGAATAAGACAGAGCGTGCATACAAGTAGATCTTTAAAGCAGGGCTTTCAAAAGTGCTCATTTTACCGTGAACAGCCTATACAAAGAAGCATCAGTCCTATACTGCCACTGTAATTTCGCACCCTGCAAAACTGTCTTCGTTGAAATAATAAATGATAGGCTCGCATGCATAGCATGCAACTACGTTATTTTATTTTCACTTGTCTCCCAACTTTCTACAAAGAGAAAACTGGAATTTTTTATAAAAAAAAAATTTCGTCCCGAGAAAAAAAAATACCACCAGTGAAAAAAATATCTACCAGACAAAAATGTTATCCACGGCCCTTGATTGCGCCAATTTCAGCGTTTCAAACGCGGCGCCGTCGTGACGGCCCTGGCGCGCCATTGCAATCAGCACGCACGTTGATCGTGGCTCCCTCTGAATGCAAGTCGGCGAGGGAGGGGAACGGAAAAAATAAAATAAATGGAACGAGCAGGATCACACGCGGCAAGCGTCGTGCGCACATAGGCATTCGCAACAAAGGCACGGCGCTTCTACGGCGGCGGCGGCATTAGGGTACGTACCAACAAAAAGAGCCGTTCTCTTCGGAATGGGGAATATGAGAAAGTTTCCTCTAGCATTATTTCTCCGAGCGCTGGGAAAGAGAGGAAACCTTAAAAGCTTTTGAAATTCCGGACGCTTCTATTCGCCACTGGGATGGAAAGTTCCGCATACGTTCACATTTCTGTAATTGCCCGGTTCGATTCCCGGCTTTAATGTCATTTCTGCACCATTCGTGGCGAGTTTCGATTCAAAATAAACTTCCCGTTCATAGTTACGAGAATGATTATATGAAAAAAAAATTGTATTTGATTACTCTCTACAATTCCACACAATTTTCTCTTTCAGATGGAGACTTATCTCTATGCATAACAAAGAAACTTGTAGAAAATTAGAGCAAAGGTTCATTCAGGACTTCGATGCCAATGCATTAGTAATCGCCACTATACAACGCTGGCCAGAATTCATATGACAAACTCCAGGAGGTGATTCTTTATGGAAGAGAATGTGACACAAACTATAGCGTGGGAGATTTAAGGGAGGTAGGCGGCATTGAAAAACCAAATTTGAAATGCATGAATGTAAAAATATCAAGAAGTACTTTAAATGGAGAGATAAAAATCGGAATCGTGTTTCATAAACCAAAGACTAATGTTTAAGTTTGAGGTAGTCATCCTGTTCTACGCAGGTAACTTTTGAACACCGAGTGGAAATTTAACATTTGAGGCAAATTATCACTCACCACGGAAAAATCAAGACAAAGGGTCCTCTTGTCCTAACTTGCTCTGGGAAACAGTTTTCGTGAAAATGCCACTCAAAATTTCGAAGGTGCGGTGTAGCCCCGCGGAGGGTAGGCAACACATCTGCCATCCGCGCTACACACGTGGATGTAAGTACTGGTTAATTCGAGGGAGGACAAGCGCAGATAATAAAGAACGGTGTGCAAATACGAAGAATATACTACACACGTGTACGTAGAGTATTGTGTAGTATAGGCTGTTCACGGTAAAAGGAGCACTTTTGAAAGCCCTGCTTAAGATCTACTTGTATGCACGTTTTATATTGTTGCACCTTATGTAAAATTAACACTGCCAAGGGCTTCATCACTTTATTCATTCTTCGGTCAAGTAAAACTGTGAAGTTATTAGTAAAGTAAATATTTTACATTTCTGCTCCTTTTTGCACTTCGATGCAATAGAAAAAAAACAGAAAGCAAAATGAATAATTTAAGTTGTCAAATTGGTTAACTAACACTTTATATTCGACGTTAAGATACGGAACTACTTCCCACCCGTCGTTACCAACTTTACTGGGTGCATGTCACTCACTGCGGCCATAAAAATATGTGCAGGTAGGGGCAGTGACTTTTTCTAAGGTTGATTTCAAAAGTGCTCACTTCTTTATCGTGAACAGCCTTTAAGGCGAAGCACGTCCTCGTCAAATGCCGTCCTTTGCCTTGTCTACTGTGCTCCAGCATTCACTATTGTTGAGCGATCATCCCGCAGTCTCTGACGGAGCCGTGAAAATGTCGTGCAGGAGGGTTGACGACGCACTGGGTAACGCAGCTGGTACAGCTTCACTGCTTGCCTTGCATTTGTGTTGGCTTCTCCGTACACGAGGCCCATGTCTGCTATAGTCTATTCGCGGTTTCTGCACACTTTTTGAACCAAAACTTTGAAAAATCACCCCACGTATGACGTGTTTGGTTATTTCCTAATTATATTACATATCACAAGCGTATGATACTTGTGTCAACATAAACTTACATTATTTTTGGTTAAATTGAACGCTTACTTACAGTCCATCTATAAGTTATTTTATTTCATTTATAATTAATATGAATAACAACCGGGAGAAACTGGGAATATTAGTAATGCCTAGTAAGAAATAGTTCGTAAGGAAAATATTGTTACACAAAGTGCGCCACGAATGCAGAGCGTTGGTCCTTTGGTGTATTGTTCTAGACTGGGTTCAAGCTTTCTTTGCATGACGTTGAGGAATAAACTGAAAGTATAACTTTAAGCTGGTGTTCAGAAAAGTTTGAAGTAACGGTGAATAGACTATAGCTCCACTCGCGTAAAACGTTCCATGCTTCCACGACCAGCTGCAGCGACATGCTCGGTTGCCAGCATCCAAACTCACCTCTACGCACGCACCGACCATATCATCACCTGTCTTTTTCTGCCACGTGCGTCACGCGGGTGATAGTAGCGTTGCCTACCCCCGCGGGGCTACACCACACCTTCGAAATTTTGAGTGGCATTTTCTCGAAAACTGTTTCCCGGGGCAAGTTCAGGCAAGAGAGCCTTTTCCCTTGATTTTTCCGTGGTGAGCAGTAATTTGACTCCAACTTTTTATATCCACCCAGTGCTCCAAAGTTTTCTACGAAAATAGGGTGACTACCCCTACTAAAGCAATGAAGGGGGACGATTTTACCAACATTATAACAGTTTTATAATCTCCGGTTCATGAAACATGCTTCCGATTTTTGTCGTTCCATCTCGAGTATTCCTGATATTTTTACGTTCATACATTTCAAACTATGATTTTCAATGCCGCATACCTCCCTCGATTTCCATCACACAATGTATTTGTAAATTTAAACCCCCTATTTTATTTTTCATAAGGAATCACCTACCGGGATTTGGCACATGAATTCTGGTCAACGTTACATATCCTTATCACCTAACTTACCTGATGATACCATAAAATATGAAACAAATATATCGTCTAAGAAATAATCGAAGAAGACAATTAGTGTACCTAGTTTTGTTCAGAGTGTTGGTCAACGAAAAGAATGTATTTTAATATGAACAATTTCCTCAGTAAATATAAAGCAAAAACAGCAACACAAAGAATCTGGGGGCGAGACTGAATATACCTTGCGCTGGCTTTATTGAACATATGGTACTCACTACCTACCAACATGAACATACATAACTCTCTCAAATATTTTCACTTGTTATACGAGTTAAATTTCAATAACAATTGTTCGTTCTAAGTAATGTAAATCTTATAATAATTACTTTTACTTTAACAAACTGTTCTGATATCACGTTTGATTTTTCGCTATATTACCTATTTCTGTTAATATTAGTGAGTTTTATTTTGGTGGCATACGTGGTTAATGCGAATGTGTATTGTGTTTGTTCACGTTACGTTGACGCGCGCGTGCTTCATATAAAATAAGACAGAACATAATATAAGATACTGGATGCCCTTATTGTTACATCTTGTTGGCAAAAACTGACCTACGAAACCAATTTTCAAGTACAAAAATGAATGCGGAAAGTTTTAAATGTGCTTTGTCATATTTTTTTTTGTATTGGGTGGTGTGGTTGGAACTACGATCGTACGATATTTACCTTTCCTCCTTCCTCAAATCCGCCCAGATTCCACTGCAAATAAGGACTCTACAAAAACGTAACGCATACACACACACACACACTTTCGCTCACTCTAGCGAGTTGAGACTCGTGGCCTCTGTGAGCCTTCGGCTTTAAGTTATTTCCCTAATGTTAATACATAGTGAAAAATAGAACACTGCTGCTTGGCTTTCCCATTCCTCAAATAAATTTATAATATATATTTAATAGCAATTAATTTTAATTTTGCATATTTTTGAGTACTTAAAAACCTAACAATCATGGGAAAAAACAGAGCATTTAATAATATGAGCACAATTGACCTAAACTAAACCTGAACATAACCTCGTCAAATTTTTGTGCGTTTCATATCATAAGGGAATATATTGTTGGTATTGCACATTTCACCGTCGTAATGATTAAGTTAAGTCAATATTATGTTTCTAATACAATGTAGAAACAAAAAAACATACCCCTGAACATCTAGAAGTTATATAGACTCGAGAACAACATGGCTGCCATACAGAGGGTGAGAGAGTGAGCAGCGAGTGAACAACGTCGTTCACACACTCACTCTCTCTCTCTCTCTCTCTCACACACACACACACACGCGCTCTCCGCTTCCAGCTGTGGCATGAAAGAGGACTCTGTGACCTCAAAAGTGGGGGAGAGAGCACTCTCTCGGCAAATTAGGACACTGTCTTAAGCTCTACGTTTCTTTCTCACTCGGTGTACTTCTGCCGTACGCAAAATTAGCATTGCTGTGGGTCCGATTACTTTGTTCATAAGTCACCCACACAAAGCTATGGACATGTCACGAGTTTAAACGTGTTACTGCTATGCAAATTCGTACTGCACTGAGTATACAACAAGAAATACTAGTTTCAGTGGCCATAAATTTAAACATTACATTCTCGCAATACATCAAGACTGGAAATTATTTTCATTAATTTGATGCCAATTTCATTAGGAGCTTGCATGCCAATGCTACTTAGTTAACAAAACCATTTTACAAGCATTTGGTTGCCATTAAAATTTTTACAGGATGTTCACCGTAAAGTGATCACTTTTGAGACCCTAATTACATTTTTCTATCAGCCATTATTTATTCTTCCACCTCTTTTTAAAATAAATATTGCCATATAAGTAATAAACGCAGTGTATATATTCCACAGGACTCGAAACTTAACTCCGAAGGTTACAATAAAATATATTTATCGACAAATATTCCAAAATGAGAGGGCTTCAAAATGTGCTCACTTTACCGTAAATAGCATATAGATATTGTTACATGCTTACTGCTTTGCATCGCGTCTTTTGCCCCATCCAACTCGAGCGAACAAATAAGTGTGTGAAGGGCCAGCGGTAACCTGAGGAGAGCGCAGAGATTCACACAGGTCTTTCGCCGCGCGTGCCATGTAAGCCTCCTATCGTAACTCGTGCGCTCCCATTGTTGAGTGGACTGAATTGCCTGGGGTTATCGTTGCGAAAATGATCTGGTCATCGTCCCAGCCTCTCGGCAAGACTGAGTGCAGGGAACCTTCCGGATCCGACCAACAAGACTACTTAAGCCGCAATGGGGCCTATGAGCCGACAGTTCGGATTTCGGAGATTGTGCGAGCTTAAAGCGACAGGTATGCGAAGACAGCGAAGCGACGAACCAGCAAAGCGTCGGGTGGCGGCGAGAGCGACCAGCGGGAGTGAAGTCTTGCGGACTGCGAGCTTCGGTACAGTGAAGAGAGAGAGAGAGACGGACAGGACTATTGAATAGGGTGCGTGAGAGGCAGACATATGGGATGATTGCAATATACCTATTGTATACGTGTAAATAATGAGTATGAATCAAGTGACATCAATATAGACACCTTGATAAGGACTTTGATTAGAAGTGAGATATATATTAAATATCGTGCTAACCGAGAATAACAAGAGTAATAGTCGAGATAAGGTAGTAGTATGTTTTAAATAGTAGGTGTGTGAATAAATTATAAATCAAATTTAGTTCTTTCATTTTTATTAAGTCCTTCGCTCCTCACGAACTTGGATTCGACTCCGGCGTCTAGCAACAGTATCATGGAAGTAGTAATATTTTGTGTAGAGTGAATATGTGACAGCAAAATCAGCTTGGTTGAAGTAACATGATTAATTTTGTTGGCTGTGGACTAATTGCGTTATCTGACTGCATTAGCTCGAATATACAGATCGAAAGTTTGTTTATAAATTCTGCGAAAATGAAGATAATATCAGAGTTTGTTAGTGCGTATATAATAGCTTAATACTGGTATGAAAAACCCCAATCAAACCGTTTTAAGATAAAACTAAATCTTAGAGCTGTAGAAAAATGTTAAACATCTGTCTACAGAACTTGCATTTATTTGGCTTCCGGTACTTATACAGACGACACAATTCTACACATTGGCAATTAAATAGAAAACAAAAATCTTGCTTTTACCACTAAAATATTGAATTGCCTCTATACAAAAATTAATTAATTTGGTTGCGCTCAGAAAATTTTGTTTTACCTAACAAAACCTATTTCTCGGCGTGCCGGTGTGTGTACTTTAGCATACACATAGTAATGGACAGTGCTTATGTTTTCTAAGGTTTGTTTCAAAGGTGCTGACTTTACTGTGAACAACCTTTACTTAACTGTTCTGAAAATTCGCTTATGAGATGCTTTAATACGTTGATTTTCGTGACTGTTGCTCTGAACGCCCTGTCCACGACCAGACTGGAGAGTTGGTTGTGATGAATATGGGAATGCGGGGTATCGTATTCCTTGTCAGAGTTGACGTCTGTCGTAATCGTCGCCCCTTCGAGCTATAGCTTCCACGTAAAGGCTGTTCACGATAAAGTGAGCACCTTTGAAATCAACCTCAGAAAAAATTCACCGCTCCTGCCTGGTATATATTTTAACGGGTGCACTGAGTGACACGTGCACAGTAAAGTTAGTAACGATGGATGGAAAGTAGTTCCATATCTTAACGTCAAATAAAAAGTGCTAGGTGACTATATGTGATAACTTAAGTCATTTCTTTCCCTCTCTGTTTTTTAATGCATCGAAGTGTAAAAATGAGCAGATTTGGAAAGTATTTACTTTCTTAATAATTTCATTGTTTCATTCGACCGACGCATGAATAAGTGATGAGTCCAATGAAATGCTAATTTTACGCAAGGTGGAGGAATACACAACGTGTATACAAGTAGATCTTAAGCAGGGTTATCAGAAGTGCTCACTTTACCTTGGACAGCCTATATGCAGGTAGGCACGCAGGGCGTAACGTCTCGTCAACGAGGTCATTGGAGACGAAGCAAGTCGCTCAGAGAAGCATCGTGGGGAAGGAACCGGCCATTTTTTGTATAGGCTGTTCACGGTAACATGAGCATTTTTAAACCCCTGCTTAAAGCCTACTTGTTTGTACATTGTGTATTCCTCCGCCTTATGTAAAATTAACATTGGCATGGGCCTGATCACTTTATTCGTGCGTCTGACAAGTGAAACAGTGAAATTATTAGCAACTGAAAAGCTTTACAAATGTGTTCATTTTTACACTTCTGTGTTTTTAAAAAACACAGAAAGGGGGGAAAAATTAAGGTATCAGTAGAGATGATGGTTTATCGCGGGAAAAGTTGACTGTCAGCTAGGATTCAACGTACTGAACACACATCCGACAGTTTTCTTTTGATATTGGCTGTCACGCCTGTATGAAGCTACCATCCCATTTCACTGAGCCAATGAGGATTCTGATACTATAAGGCAGAACTTTCGTGATTGGTATGCAAACAACTTAGCTGCGTCGAAACCTTGTCCACCCAGTCATAAATAATAAACTAGCTAGAGTGTTATCGAAACTATGTTAACGCAAAATTTTTTCGCGATTTTCCATTATCTCTAGGTATCACCAATGGCTACCTAACACTTTTTAAACAATGTTAAGATATAGAACTACTTTCCGTTCAACGTTACCAACTTTACTGGGTGAATCTCACTCAGTGTGCCCATTAAAATATATGCATACAGGGGAAGTGACTTTTTTCTAAGGTTCATTTCTAAAGTGCTCACTTTATCATGAACCGCCTTTAGTAAAAAAAACCATGCATCGAATCGCTGGAAGTGATTTCTGAAAACCACGCAAAACCGTGATCAGGATGGCCGCACCAGGATTCGAATCCGGATCTTCACGAACACGAGTCCAGTGCGTTACCGCAGCGCCACCTCGCTCGGAGTCGACATTCACCGAGAATCAAACTTAAATCACTGAAATTCTTCGTCATAATCAGTTGTCTTTGGCTTTCGCCGATATGGCTCCATTTACACTGTTTCAGCTTTGGAGTGATACAGCGCGCAGTTCCGAGCAGCGCCGATCGCTGACCTGAATATAGCATTATGTTGTCAGCACATTTCGTATCTATAATCTATTCGCGGTTTCTTCAAACTTTTTGAATCAAATCTCTGAAAAATCACCCCAGGTATAACGTATTTGGTTGTTTCCTAAACATGCCATGTATCAGAAACAAGGTATCTTATCTTTGGTTAAATCGAAATGTTACTTACATGATATCTATAAACAGGGACCTGCAAAATTAGCGTTATTATTTGATAACATGCTAGACCATTTCCCTATTACTGCATGAGCTCGGTTCGTGATTTCATTGGCTACTGGATACTATAGGCTGCTCACGGTAAAGTGAGCAATTTTGAAAGCCCTGCCTAAGATCTACTTGTATGCTGGTTGTGTACTCTTCCGCCGAATGTAAAATTAACATCGTCTTGGGAATCATCACTTTATTCATGCGTCGGTCAAGTTAAACTGAAATGATTACAAAAGTAGATATTTTACAAATCTGCTCACTTTTCCCACTTCAATGCACTAACAAATAACAGAAAACAAACGAAATAATTTAAGTAGTCACAATTGGTTATCTAACACGTTTTATTCAACGTTCAGATATGGAACTAAATTCCCTCCATCGTTGCCAACTTTACTGGGTGCGTGTCACTCAGTACGCTCGTTAAAATACATGCAGGTAGGAGCAGTGACTTTTTCTAAGGTTGACCTCAAAAGTGCTCACCTTATTGTGAACAACCTTTATACGGCGTATTTACCTGTGTGACCGCCATACTGTAGATTGGCCACTCAACCATTCAGCCTCCATTATCGGTTAGAAACGTCATAGGTACGTACCACACAGAAGTCGAACGAGCATACGTCTTGGAGTCACAAAATAACGCAAATTTTGCACGTCCGTATCTATAAATTATAATACTTAATTTATAATTATGTGATTAAAACAGGGAAAAAATAGATTTGTTGATGATTCCTGGTAATTAATAGTTCTTACGCAAAATATTACTTAGAGTGCGCACGGATACTGTGAGTTGTCCCTCTGGCGAAATTTTCTAGATTGGTTAAGCTTTGTTTGCACGAGGCGGAGGAATATCCTGGAAGTAGAACTTAAGCAAGGCTTCAGGAAAGTAACAAGTAATCGTGAGCGGACTATACCGCCTGTCGAGTGAAGTATTCCAGGATGATGCACCAGCCCATCCTCCAAAATCGAGCGGAATCGCGCTTCTAATTACCAACATGCATCGGTCTGGCGGATCTGATCATGCAGCTGCATCGCCTGCGAACATTCCACCGCCTTCTCCCGAGCCAGACATCCCAGCATTCACTGGCTCGATAGTAGCAATATTCGGCATGCTAGCGCGTTCGGAAGCTGGCCAAAGAGAACCACATGCTCCCAGCAGGAGAGGTATGAAGTTGAATCCAATGTCAGTCAAGGGGGAAATTCTCTCGCAGCAGTCGTGTTAAAGAGGGAGAGATCCCATCTACGGTGGGTACTTTTGTATTCAAACTTCATGACCGGACATTAAAAATCAAAGCTTTACATGGCATACAGGACTATTTAACAGAACTTTTGAAGTTTGTGTGCTTTCAGTTACGTCAACGTGTTTCCATGTAGGACAGGAATGATTAAATAATGAGGAAACTTTTAATGAATCAGGATGGATGCAAGGAAGTGATTTTCTATTATTCGTGAAAAATGTTCTAATTATATTCGCCCTACAATCGAAAGAAAAGTGCTAGTGTTATTAGATAACCATGAGTCCTATTTGTCTCTTCCACTGGTAAGATTTCTGCAGAGGTGATGGGATTATTCTACTTTCATTTCCTCCCCACTGCTCCCACAAGCTACAACCAATAGACCGTAGTGTATATGGGCCACTGAAGAAATATTTATCCCGAGCTATGGACTCTTGGCTGAATTCTCATCCTGGGAAAAGAATTACAATTTATGACATTCCTGAAGCAGTTTCCGCGGCACTCCCTGAAGCTGCATCTCCTAGTAATATTATAAGTAACTTTCATGTTTCTGGAATCTGGTCATTCAACAGAAGTGTTTTTCAAGACTCAGACTTTTCCCCAGCATCTGTTACATACCAAAATTTTTCTGAAGATGGGTCTATCACAAATGTCTTTGAAAGAGAAAATGGAACTCCAGACTCCTCTTTGGAGCAACCACAAGCAGCCACTCCTGAACTGGAATCCCCCCCCCCCCGGGTCGGGAACATCCGGCTTGGGAGCGCCCAAATTTTCTCCAGAGAGTGTCCATCCCTATCCAGAGTAAGAAAATAGACCGAAGCGTACATCATCCAGCGGGAGAAAGAGAGGTAGAAGTGCTGTTCTTACTGATACACCAGAAAAGGAAGAACTTGTGGAGAGAGCAAAAAGAAAGAAGAGCAACATGCATGTATTTCGTAGAAGAGGAGTCAACAAAGACAAATCAGGAAACGATATCAGATCGAGGAATAATAAATGTGAAGTTGAAGGAAGTCCTAGGCCTCCTCTGAGCTGTCATCAAAATTATGAAAATGATTGTCTCTGCTTGGTGTGTATTGAGAAGTTCAGCAACAGCCGTCCTCAGGAAGAATGGATTCAATGTACAAGCTGCCACCTGTGGGCACACGTGGCATGCACTGATGACAACTCACCATTTTACATGTGTGATGACAGTGCCGATTGATTCTGAAGTGTTTTTTTTATGTATTATTTTCTCCAGAATTCTAATATTTTAGTTTTATTAAGGACTTATTTGAGAAATCTGTAAGTATTGCCTAATTCGGTATCATTTAAGTGTTTATAATGATAAAATATGACAGTGTTACAGTTGACCCAACCCATATTACAATTGACCCTATACTGGAGTCAAAAGTAACAACACGTTTATGTACATATTTAGTTTTACAGATTTTTTTTGTGTAAGGAATGAACACTGGCATATATTTTTTTAGGTAATAAAATGTCCAAACTTTCTTATTGTGTACTAACATCTCTTCTATTAGGTGATATATGGTATCAAACCGCGACAATGCGAAAAGTGTTACTTTTGACTCCGGTCTCTTCTACATCCCCGTCAAGCGGCTTTTCTACAGATGCGTGTTTGTGCGAACATGGTGACGTACGTGCTGTGAATACTCCAAGATGATGTCCGCCTTCTCACGGTCGAGCTTGCCCGAGAAAAGTCCGTTCATGGTCGTGGCGGAGGAGCGTCTTTTCGCAGCAATGCCCAGGCTTTCTTGGAAATAACCTCCCTTCCCCACCCCTGCTATTTTCTCTGCCCCCCCCCCTTCCTTATCCGAACACCGGTCGCTGATGGGTAGGCATTTTTTATCTCAGCACCCACGGACGAAAAGGATCACCCCTAGACGTGTCACCGCGATTATGCCTAATTGACTCCAAACAAGAGTTCCCCGCAGACCGCAGCGCGCTGTTCGACGGTCACCAAAACTGTGAAGTCGGGTGTCTCTTCAGTTTAGACAAACAAAGAGACGATGGAAATACCATTTTGGAGTAACGTTTGTATTTCTCCATTGCAAAAGCTGATTACGACCCGCGGGGGAAAAAAAACAATGGATAAATTCATACCACAGTGTAGCATCACCTGAAGAAAAACGGGAGCTGATATCAGCTCCCGAAACGTCGTGCGAATTATGTAATTTTTCATTTGTATCGATTCACATCTGTCGTCTTCGTGTCTCCTTTTTGTCTCTCGTCTGTTTTCGACTGGATCATTTATGTCGAAACTCGAGTACGTTTTACCCGGCAGGGGTTCATAGAGGCTGCAATCTCAAGGCACAGTACACATGATAAAAATATTTTTACGACTGTTTATAAAACAGTACATTTTTAAATCCTGCATCGCAGTCATGGCTTAAAATTTTTCCTTCGAAAAAGTGACGGCAAAATTATTCTAAGTTCCAAAAGAATCAGAACTTCACCGGAACAGGCTTAAAGGCAAACCGCTCAAGTGGCGATAAGGCCGGTAGAATGGCCAAGCTCACGATTTGGCTAAAAGTGTCCACGTGATGTGCCTCACAAGTTGTTAGCCAATGGCAGAAGTCGAACGAACATACGTCTTGGAGTTTAATCTGCAGCCACAAAATAACGCGAATTTCGCAGGTTCGTAACGCGTCTACAGCAGTGGCGTGTGGTAAACTGTTGCAAGGTAAGCCGACGTTAGCACCGTACTGTACCTTGTTGCTTGCTAGTTTATACTTCCACCACTACAATGCGCATTTTCCCCTGTAGGCAGAGCTTGTCGTAAAATTTTGTTTCTCAAAGTTGTACACTGAACGCCGTGCCACATGACACGACGAAAATAGAAATCACGTCTTCTAAAACTGCTGGTCTGACGACAGAATTTGCCTGCACTCTAAGAAATTATCTGTAAACTTACCATATCAGTCATTGCGTACGTACTATGACAAAGCGCGAATGGTAAATTATTTTCCCATACATCCATAGTATCGTTCCTACAGTTGCTCAGGAAAGAGTCAAATGCGTAGGGAAGTTCCCAACTATATAAAGTAGCGACACTAAACATTACCACGATTTCAGCCTGGTACGTAGTGTGCTATCACCATACACTGTATAGATTAAAAACTTCCATTTCAGTTTAGGAAGATTACTAGAAATTTTTTTTTACAGTGTGGCTTACGTCAAATCTATATTGTATTTGATTGGCTGTTCAGTTTTAAGTGTCATGTTGGGGTTGTCGTGATATGTTTGTCTGCGCTGTGAGATTCCGGCATTGAACAGAGGGCAGTGTTTTCCTTGCTTCATCCTCGTTAAAATGGCGATACATAAACTTCTTTAGTCAAGTCCCTTCTACAAGACCTCCAGCAAAAATTAAAGAACACGCGACGTATAGTTATTAATATACATACTCTTGAAAATGTGACGTACAAGTTTTTAAAAAGTTTCTATTTATGCTAACATAAATAATGAAGTTTAGCGCGAACAGTTTTCTCAACTGGTTACAAAAAAAATGTATCAGACTGTATACAGTGAATTTTTCCAGAAGTTACAAGAAATTCACCGCTTAAAAAAAAATCCCAAGGAAATATGGAAAATTATTATCGATTAAAATTATTACTTATTAAAAATCGTACAGAAATTTTTGTAAAATTCGGGAACTTCTTTTTTTCAATAGCGAAATGTCCGTAACACAACTTCCCGTGAGTTCAAGAAATTTTAAAGCGAATCTATTATTCAGTTTTTTCAATATTTCTGGTTTATAAAAAGAGTTTTGGGGGGGGGGGGCATAACCTTCGCCATACGGGTGTTCTACCGTGCATGAAAAAGAAATTAAAAAAAGTTAAGATATTTTGCTTTGGAGCGGGATTTGGACACTGTCGTATTACAATCTCGGGAATAAACATCTATTTTCAGAAAATTGCCGTAACGAATTTTTTCCGGTCTCTATAGTCTATTCGTGGTTTTTTTTACACCTTTTGAATCAAACCTATAAATAGACGCCCTCTGTAGGACGTGTTTGGTTGATCCCTGAATATTTCGTGTATAAAAAGCGTTTTATGTTTCCGTTAACATAAAAGTATATTACTTTTGGTTAAATGGAACTTTTACTTATGTTTTATATACAAATTATAATATTTAATTTATAATTAATATGAGTTAACCCGTTCAGTAACAGCATCCATGATCGTGAGCATGTTGCATGTGAATATTTATGTACAGTTCTGTACACAACGAGGAATCAGTGCCCGACAGCTGGAGAATCTTCTAACGGGTAACCTGATTTGTGAACTTACCACGTCACTCGTTCATGGACGGCTGATGGTAACGTATATGATGAAGCAGCACGCTGATCACAGGTTGTAAAATGTGCACTAAAAGCTGTTCACGATAAAGTGAGCACTTTTGAAACCAACCTTAGAAAAAAGTCGCAGCCTCTACCTGCAAACATTTCAACGGGCGCATCGCGTGACGTGTGTCCAGTCAAGTTGGTAACGATGGAAGGGAAAGTAGTTCCACATGTTAACGTTGAACAAAAAATGCTAAGTAACCATTTGTGATAAATTAAATTACTTCTATCGGTTTCCGTACTTTATAATGCGTCTAACAGTAAAAATGAGCATATTTTCACAATGTTTACTTTTATTACAATTTCACAGTTTCGCTTGACCGACGCATGAATAAAGTGATGAGGCCCATGGCAATGTTAAATTCACACAAGGCGGAAGAACACACAACGTGCTTACAAATAGGTCTTAAGCAGGACTTTCAGAAGTGTTCATTTGATCGTGAACAGCTTATAGACACAAGCACATACAGTGCACACCAAAATACTACATAATCGCAACACTATGGTTGCAAATTATGCGTGACCGGACGGGTTTGAAACAGGGTGAACATAGGAGTGTTGTTAATGCCTAGTAAGAGAGAGTTCTCATTCGAAATATTAAACTGAGTGCGCACGAATGTGGTGCGACGTCCCTATGGTGTAATATTATAGACACAACCAAGCGGATAAATATCCTGAAAGTAGAACTTCAACTGGGCTTTAGAAAGTTGGAAGTAACTATGAATGGACTATAGTACTGGTAGAGGGTTTGAAGTGTTGCCAACTGTTTCAGCTGGCTCGTGCCACACTTCTATGTTTGAAGGAATACATGGCTTGAATATCTTAAGTAGTCAAGAAACTATACTTTTCTGGTTGCAGCAGTGAAAAGCGCTTCGTAGAACCACGGCATTGTTATAGGCTGTTCACGAAAATGTGAGCACTTTTGAGGCACTAGTTACTCTTTCCTATCAGCCATGTTTTATTCTCCCAACACTTTTTTGAATAAAGATGGCCATGTAAGTAATAAATACAGTGTTTATATTCCACCGCAATCAGAAGTTAACGTCTAAGACTACAATAAAATATATTTATAGAAAATTATTCCAAATGAGAGGGCTTAAAAAAGTGCTTACTTTACCAAGTATAGCATATAGTTCTCAAAATTAGGCTGTAAAAAGAGCAGAGACGTCCAGTATTTTCTATGCGCGGAACTCAGTTCCTTTCTCCTTCTTTACGAACCACATTGACACGAACTAACTTTATATTTCCGTAAACATTTATGCGAATATACGTAATATTTTAGCGAAGTGAATAATTTTGAATTCCTGCAATCCATTCTATCAGCGAGCATTCAGAGTAACAGATGGTGGACGATAGACAGCATTCGAAGCGACGTCAAAATACAATACACATTCTAATACGAGCTACAACAAACGTCAGCCAAATTTGGGAATTCCCAACGCACAAATTAATTTACAGCGATAAATGTACTGACCCGTAAATTCATTGGACTCGTAAATTGCAGCAGGGTACCAACTGTCATTCGAATGCATAATCAGGCCAAATCAGATCAAAACACACTGTGTAGAAATGATGACGTTATCTACTGCCCTGGTACATATACTATGTGCGCATGAGGCTGACATGACTGATTGCAGGACTTACAGGGGTTGGGATACTACTATATACGCAATTGTTTCGTGGTTGACCGAGCTTCAAAAGCCCTGTTTAAATGATTATTTTAACTCTCTCTCCATCTTCCAGTCACGTGTAAAATACACACATTACATGCGACTCAATGTTCACACAGGGTTGCTAAGAGAAATAAATGCAGTCTATTAACGTTATTTTCACACTTTTTCAATCAATTTAAAAAAAATCACTTCATGTGTAACGTGTATCAAATGTTATATTCGCTTTATAATTTTTTGGTTATAAGTTATAATACGCATATCGTAGTTAATGTGCATTGAAAAAGAGACTAAATACATTATGTTGATGTTCGTAATAGCTTGTAAGATATAAATGTTATGTAAAATATCACTTAATCGATTTGTGATATGGTATTTGCAAAATGAACGTTTCTTACAGACACAGGCCAACGTTTTCAGTTAAATAGGAAACTCATTTTCTTGTTGAATATATCAAGTAATATATTTAATAGACTGTATATGGTTTTGTTTATGTATGGCTGAATGATAAGCAGCAAGTAGCAGAAAAGTAGAACTTAATCTAGGCTTTATAAAAGTTAAAAGTAATCATAAATAGATCGTATACTTAAAGATAAAACACATATTCGTGTCAGCAAGACCGTAAACACAAACGTTCATTTTACTTAATAATAATAATATGGGTCTCAGAACATTCGTCAATATTTATGTTTTATATTTGAGGAATAAAGTCGTTTTATAGTTTTTAAAAAGATAGCTCTATTGATCTAATATTACCCTATTCAATTAATTTAATTGCTTGAAAATGGTGTAATTTTACAATTAAAAATATTAAATTTTAATAACCGACTATTATAATTCAACGATAAAGTTTCCGTGTTTCAAACAAAAAGTTCTGTCATAACAAAAGTCACCAAATGAAATTTAAAAACAAAATTAACGAAGACATGCACGGCAAAGAGAATAATTAATACGAATTGATTTTTGATATTTAGAAACTAACTTTATGAGAACTCCTATTTGCAGTCTTCGTCACTGTAAATTTACAGCATTACACAATACTCTTAACTCTTACACAGAAATGAATGTAATTCTACTAATACGCCAGTGTTCTAAGTGTACATAGTTCTTGAGTTTGTCATTTGCCTCAGTACACTACTACAGAAACATAGAATCTGTAATTGAAGGTGTAATTTTTAATACATTTAAATGCTTCAAACATATTGTTAAGTTCCTAATGAAAGTCCGAGAAGTTTTCTGAAAAATTACACGTAAGGAAAAATTTTTAATTTACACAAATTTTAACAATTAAATTTATGCTTTGTTTACTTACACGAATTGACAAGTCTTTACAATAAACTTATTTATGTAATTTTATGTACACATGTTTATTGGAAAATTCCACTGTGGAACATGTTCTATTAAATTTTCATTGACGCATTAATATATTGGAAGATTGAATTAACTGAATAATTAAAATATTTAGAAATAAAATGCTTAAATAAATGTCATCAAACATTGATGTAAAAATAATATTTTTTATTTTTAAAGAGATTTGTACTTTCTGGGATTCCTAAAAACACGCGTTTAGAATGTTCTGTTCTATAGTTATTTATGAAAGTAAGTATTCGAGGTGTAAAATTACAAAAATTATGTGTGATATTACGCTTTTTTTTACAGTGTTTACAATTTGATCACTGTAAGAAATGCTTCTGTTATTTTTCGTCGCTTTGTTTGTTAACGTGTTCCTCTTCACGCTGGGATGCTGTAAAGTAAACGAACTCGCCTTGATAAATATTCAAACCCAGAACCCCAATCGCGGAAGACTGGCGCCCAAGCGATTTTGGCATCATAGACAAGAAAATTCATGACGTGCCACGAACACGATGTGTTTTGGCACTTATTTACTTCAGAGTCCCCAAATTAAATTGTAGCCTGAAGCTCTGTATGTATGATTAATTACAACTTTACCACTGTACTATGCCACTGTTTTGTGTGGTTGTGGTACTTGAAAGTAGGCTGTGTTAAATGTGCTCCAGAATGGGAGCCTGTTTACTCGTGTACTTGACGCAGTTCCATTGGGAATAGACAAGATGAATAACGGTATCCCTGAAAGGTTACTTACAACTAGATAAATTCACGGGTGTTACCAAGTTTTGCAATTGGCCCATAAATTTGAACTTGCAACAATATTACTCACAAACGAAACTACACTGAAACGTTCGGGCTATTTCTGACTAATCACCACTCTTGCAAAACGCTTGTCCTACCTACAGTCCGTTCACTGTTACTTCAAAATTTTCCTAAGCCCTGCTGAAGGTCTACCTCCAGGATATTCCTCCACCTCATGCAAACGAAGCTTAACCAAGCCTAGAAAATTACACCAAAGCTACAATTCACTGCATTCGCGCGCGTTCATTGTAATAATATTTTGCATAAGAACTATTCATTACTAGGCATTACCAACACGCCTATTTTCTCAATATTTTTACTCCTATTAATTATAAACATAACATAATTTATGTATAAAATTCAAGTGAAAGTTTAAATCGCACGTGAAGCGTATGTTAACAGACACATTGTAACGGAGCAGCGAAGCGCCGCGTCGCGTCGAACCAGACCACGGGAGTTTCAGTAACAGGTACCGTGTTTAAACAACACGGAACATAGTCCTACATCAAGGGCGAGCGGAGGAGCAGCGAATGAGGTCTTACCTCAACGAGACGCCGTCGGGTCAACATGGAGCGACCACGAGCGTTCCGACTGCCGTAGCCAAGGAGCCGACAACACTACAGGCTGTTCACGGTGAAGTGAGCACTTTTGACGCCCTAGTTACTTTTTCTTTTCAGCCATTTTTTTTTTATCCTGCAACCACCTTTCGAAATAAATTTTGTTGTGTAAGTAATAAAAGCAGTGTTTATATTCCACCGCACTAGGTAGTTAACGTCTAAGGCTGAAATAAAATACGTTTATCAACTATTATTCTAAATGAGAGGGCTTTCAAAAGTGCTCACTTTACCGCGAATGGCCTATAACTCTTGGAACTAAACAATATTCAGTATCTCACGTTAAGCTCCCCCAAGAGTATTAAATTAATGTTATGTTAAATGTAACGCAAAGCGTACTGTAAACGTAGTATATTTAATATGTTTAAATATAGTGACGACGAAACCTAATTAAGGCTGTTCACGATAAAGTGAGCACTTTAGGAATGAATTTTGCAAAAAAGTCACTGCCCATGCATGCATATATTTTAATGTGCGCGACGAGTGACATTCGCCCCGTAACGTTGGTAACGATGGATGGAAAGTAGTTCGATATCTTAACGTCGAATAACAAGTGTTAGGTAACCATTTTAGATAACTTAAAATTATTATTTTCGCTTTCTGTTTTTTTTTAAAATACATCAGTGTAAAAATGAGCAGATTTGTAAAGTATTTACTTTCTTAATCATGCTGCTCGCCTCCCTCCAAGGCGAACCGGGCTCAATCCCTGGCCGGGTCACCGGATTTTCGCACGTGGGAATCGTGCCGTACGATGCCGTTGGTCGGTGGATTTTCTCAGGGGTATCCCGTTTCCCCCGCCCCTTCATTCCGGTGCTGCTCCATATTCACTTCAATCACCCTCATCGGCTCTCAAGACCTCGCTGTTAAGAGCCGCCCAAATATCTTCCCTCACTCACTCAATTTTACAGTTGCACTTGACCGACGCATGAATAAAGTTACGGGGCCCATAGCAATGTTCATTTTAGATAATGCGGAAGAATACACAACGTGTATACAAGTATATCTTGAGCAGGGCTTTCGAAAGTGCTCAGTTTACCGTGAACAGCCTTTAGCGTATTCTATCTCCGAGTTCGCTTCCCCCCCTACCCCCCTAACTAATCTGAACCGGCCATATGAAACTGTTACATTATAAAGCGCTTGTGATACAAGATACATTACGAAAAGAACTGAGCACGTCATACACGGAGTGATTTTTCTAAGGTTTGGTTCGAAAAGTGTGAAGAAACAGCTGATAGACTATATCAGGTTTGAGTAACAAGAAAGAGAACAGAGGCCGCGCCAATCTAGCCACAGTTGCGCAAATTTTATTCTTTCGCTGTGAAATATACGCATTTATCTGTCCCAACCAACTTCCGTCATCCCCGTCTGTTACTGCCACGTTTACTTACTCTCTTTATTTCCCTCCCTCTATCCTCCAGTCTTCCTTACACTCTCCAGCAGATGCGTTATTGGAATGCAGCCCACACAAATATGCAGCAGCTCTCCCGCTCCCTCCGTCCGGGGAATGTTGGTCGTTTGCATTCATTTCATTTTCTCATTCCCGTGACTACGTGGGGGTGGGGTGGGGGGGTACAAAAAAAAAAAAAAAAAGGAGAACAATCACGAGTTTGCTCCAGAAATAACGCTGGGCACGTCGCAAGGAGCGCGCAGCCAAAAATAACAAAAACACACGTAAATAACAAAACAACGTGACCGAAGGGTTAGACAGAATTATTGGCAAGCAGAAACGTGCTCTACAGCGAGAAAACTCTAGCAAAAACATTCTTTCCCGATAAGAATAGGTGCGTGCAAGTTAATTTTGGTTTACTCGTTTTTCAATTGATGAAAGAAACGTGGCAGGAAACAACACAACTCACGCTTTAAAGTGAAAATAGTTCAATATTGTTAGAATTTTTTACACAGTAAAAACATTTACAGCAAGTTTATATTACGGATATATTATTATTTAATTTTGTATATATTTCTCGAGATATCTTATGAAGTGTACAAATTTCTATATGTGGTTCCATATACCGGAAAACGAACAAAAGTGTAAGTATGTTTAAAACCATTGCCGTTCTATGTATCATTCTTTGAACATGCGTAACGTGACTTGCACATGCCTGCTTTATGAAGTGATTTTTAAATAACGTGTTCGAAATATACGCCAATAAATATCAACACACACTCCACGACAACACTCAATTTTATTACCATGCCTTCGCAAGCATTCCAGGCATTCCCCAAATATTAGATAAGATGCTGGTAATATCAACAAATTAGTTTACTGGAATGGTAGATACATAATATTTGATATGTCTCCAAGAGTAGTTGCCCGTGGATTGAGGTCAGATGAGCGAGAATGCCAGCTTGCAGCCCCGCCCGACGTAGCCGATTTTTTTTACGATACACTTAAAATAAGTAGTTGCACGTTCAAAATCAACAAGTTACCAAAATAACTAACGAGCCTACTTTCCTTTACATTGAAGCAAATCATTGTGGTGAGGTTCTTAAAAGCTTAGTTGACAGCGAAGCCACTAAGAGATGAAACCAAAAATTCATGTAACACTGGTGAGACGACTACAAACGCACACGTGCCTTATACGGAACTTGCGTGCAAACTAAATTCATTACGGAGGTACGATTCGGAGCATCGACTTCTGTTGCAATCAGTCTACTGTCTCAGCTGAGGGTTTACTAACCTGACATATTTACAGGACCATCATTTTGTAAGTAAATATGTGAGCCACTTAGATAAACTAAGTTTACGTAGCTATTGTGACAAAGACGTTTCTGATGCTGTGTCGTCTCGTGCAACCCTGTGTGCGGGGCGACATCTGGTGTCCTCGCCAGGGGACGGTATTCGACGGACATGGACTGCCTGTGATTGTTCTTCTGTTTCTAACTAGTATTCTGCGTGTAACAAAAGTTGGGATATATGCGGTCATTTTTATGAGTTGGTCTGTTGAATTTTATTTATTAATACCGACGCAGTTCTGAAGAATAAGTTTGTCTATTTTATTATAATATCAAGAATTATGATTAAAAGCTGCTATGTTTATTAAACACACGAAAACAGTCCCAGAAAACCTGTAAGTGATACAAATTTTTTTTGTTTCTAGTGTCGGGAAAGCGTATTTCGCAATTAGAGTTTCTACAAAATTCTGTAAATACAAAATCACTTCCAATATTGGTTCCAAAATCTATCATTCCTGCTCATTCACGAACCTAAAGCTAGTCATGCATCAAATTACCAATTCATCAAGTACACTCATCAAGCTTTTATTTTCTTGTTTAAAGCTACCGTACAAAAAAACCTAGAAAAGAGGAAATGTATAGGCATATACGATTCTCCTTAAAGATACTATCAGTATATTAAGATTGGTCGAATTATGTTAGATTGTTTAATACAAATAATATGCAAATCCTAATTTTTATACCGCTGCCATTAAAAAAAGGTGCCCGACTCAATTGAAACATGTACGTTTACATGACCTACCGTAACACTACTTGCATGCAAAGTTTGGTGGAGATTGGTTGATTGGTCCCCAAGATATGGCATAAAAAGTGACATTTGCTAACGTGCTGCTATCTTCATAAATGACAGACTAAAAAATAATGTATTAACATATTCGGTGCTTTGCCATCGGTAATGCCAAAATATAAATTCTTGGTTGGAATTATTAGGGACTAATGGCACACTAACTTGAAATATTTACATGAGCGTTATTTTGAAGAAGAAAAAAATGAATACCCCCTGAAATCTTGTAAACTTAGATGGACTACTAAGGTATAAATTTACGCCTGAATTTGGAGGACAGCAGTTTGTTGTTTACCGAGAAAGGACTTTAAAGCTTGTATTTCGTGTGGTACTATCTTTAAAAATGGCTAGTCAAAAAGTTTACGTATGAACGCATTTGATGCTTCCATAAATACTCCCAGCATACAAAGTTACGTTGAAATTGCTGGCATGGGTTAGTAGGAACTAAAATAATTATATAGCCACCATTCTGAAAATGTGTGTCTGACCAATTTAAAACACGTCAGTTTATGTGGCCTACCATAGTAGTCTGATTAATTTGGTAGAAACCGGTTGATGGTTTCCCGATACATGGTATAAAAACTTAATGTATTCTTGTGGTGCTATATTACAAAATGGAGGATAAGAGAAGCTCTGTTTAGACGCTTTTCATGGTTGTAATAAAACCTGCCAGTATATAAAGTTAGCTGAAAATGTTTACATAGTTTCGTACATACAGCAAATAAACCCAAAATATCTATATGAACACCATATAGAAAATAAGTTTCTCTTCTCTAATATTTCATGTGGCTCTATCTTACAAAATGGGGAACAAAAGAGGCTATATATTAGCAGATTTTATGCTTCTAATATACACTTTAAGCACACCAAGTTTAGTAGGCGAGTTTTTATGGTGGATATAGCCAATTAACCGACAATAATTATATCGCTGCCATTTTGAAAACAATTTACATTTAAATGCAGTACAAGATTACTACTTATATGCCTAATTTGGCGGAACTAGGTTTAGTAGTTTCTGAGATATAATGTAAGAAAGGTTTTCAATTTATGCTATCTTCCAGAATGGCGGACCAAAAACAATATCCCTCTATAAATGCAGTATACGCTATTCACAGTAAAGTGAGTACTTTTTAAGGCCCTTTCAAAATGCATAACCCTCTAATAAATAATTTCTTTGCAGCCTAAGACGTTAACTTTTGAGAGTGGTGAAATATATATGCTCTGTTTATTAGCCATATTGCAATGTTTATATTAAAAAGTGGCGGAAAGTTAGAAATTAGTTGAAAGGAAAATGTTAGCAGGGCCTAAAAAGTGCTCACTTTACCGTGAATAACCTATAACTTCATTATGCACTGTTAACAACACAATTTTTTATAGGTCATGAAAATATATAAATCCTATAAATATATACAAATATGGTGCGTCGATTTCTCGTCGGTTTTTTCTTCCACTCCCCTTGGCGTTTTTTTTTAAAGTGGGGGAAGTAGAACTTCAGCAGGGTTTCAGAAAATTTGGACGAAATCACGAACAGACTAGATCAAAAGTGCTCAGTTAACTGCAAATATTGGGGCCGCAGTGGCGTAGTGGTTAGACTACTCGCCTCCCACCTAGGCGAATCCGGTTCGATCCCCGGCAGGATCGCTCCAGAATTTGGGCATGGGGGAATCGTGCCGGACGATGCCGCTGGTCGGTGAGTTTTCTCTGGGATCTCCCGCTTCCTCCGCCCTTGCAATCATTTTCGTCGGCTCTCAAGACCTGGACGTACAGGGCCGCCCAATCTCTCCACCCCAACGACGAATAAACACAAAATTGTTGGCAGTGTATACCAGGAATAAGCGCCTTCCGAAATTCTCACCAAGGTCCTTAGCGACGTCATCGTTGGCGCTATGTCTATGGCGCAATGATTCCTGACCGACGATGCTTACAGCCTGGCCCCCCGAAACGATTCAAACATTTCTGAGCAGCGAGTAGTTTCATCACGTAGTTCGGAGCCAGGTGAAATCACGCGACCACGCTTCGCGACTTCCCCGACATATGCAGCTTGCAATACCCGAACCGAGCGCTGCCTGTTGAATTTTCGATACCGTCGTCCTCCCTCCTCTCGGTCATGTAAATTTCCCCGTCGGATGTCCCAGCAAGTTGTGTGCCGCGTGCATTGGAACATCCGAACGACACCTTACGAGGTCCGTCGGAGATTTTGCGGATGCAGCGCCCGTCCCTTACCGTCGCGATCCATATTCAATTTAGATCGGAAGCAGGCGAGGATTTTACACGTTTTGGGGCTTGCCCAAGACCGTTCAGTTTTATGAAACGTGACAGGGATAGTCTCGCTATCGCATTAAGTCTACTGTCCACTGAAGATACAGCCTCGCTTTATTCCGTAGGGGGCTGACAAGACACCCCACGGAGTCTCAACCAAGGCGAGGCAGATATTTCCAGTACACCTCGCCTCATCCAAAAGTGTTGCTTGTCATGCGGGATTCTTGACCCTTTCGGCCACGCATTTATTTTTGAAGCGAAGCGTTGCAATGTACACATTTTGATGCGCACTGTACTTGTGTCTATACGCTGTTCACGGTAAACTGAGCAATTTCGAAAGCCCTGCTTTTAGATCTACTTTTATTCTATTGTACTTTTAACGTCCCCCAGTTTTATGCTTGAAAGCTTAGCAGGGGACGGCTTACAGACTTACGTATAACCTAACTTAAAATAACACTCATTCCTTACCCGGGATTCGGACCCAGAGCCTCCCGCACATCAGATCGGCGGCGCACAAGCCGACGAGGTCGGTAATCTACTTGTAAGTACATTGTGTATTCTTCCATCATGTGTAAAATTAACATTGCCGTGAGCTTCATCACTTTATTCATGAGTAAGTTAAGTGAAATTGTTTAATTATTAAAAGGTCAATAGCCTACGAATTTCTTAATTCTGACACTTATACGAGTTAAAAAACAGAAAGACGAATAAACCACGCCAGTATTCGAGAATGTTAAACTTGTGTAGCACTTTTAATTCAGCGTTAAACGGTGGCCTACTTTCCCCTCTGCCATTACCAACCTTACTAGGCGCATCCCACTATGTGCGCCCAGTACCATACATGCAGGTAGGGACAGTGACATTTTTCAAGGGTTGATTTCAATTCAAAGTGCTCACTTTACCGCGGACAGCCTTTAGTGTACTATTTGCAACCAGTGAACGAGGTGACACGTGCTCCACACTCTAAATTTGAATCAGTGAGAATTTCACTGTTTCAATCAGTCAGCAGTGCCTGACTGATTCAACAGTCACTTAAGTGAATTTAACTAATAAATAAATGAAAAAATGCCAGATGTAATTCTCTTAAGAGTTTCAGTGACATTTTCCACTGATTCACCAGTAATTTTTTTCACTGGTTTTTTTTTTCTTTCAGTGGGTTGATTCTTGACTGATGGATCAGTTTAACAGCTTGTAAAAATGACTGTCAAACGTTCATAAACAGCCGTTAAACAACGCGTATCAAGTGAAATAACAACGAATTAACTAATAAAAACAATACGAAATACTTTCTGAAATGTGTTTAGTCTTTCAAAATACAATTTTACGAGGTAATATGAACACTCAGCCTTTCCTTCCGTTTTTATGTCTTTCAGTTCGTTTTCATGTAATCATTACAGCGCTCTGTTTGAAGGTTTATACTGCATATAAAGTGGTGAAGAGAGTGCACTCATACACGCTAGGCCTATTCGTTTTAACAATCTTAACGCTACCAATCAAACCAAGAAACGAAAAGTAAGGGCATAGAATTTAAGTGTAAGATTTTGACATGAACTATGACATGTACGTTTTCCTCTGACTTTTCAAACTGACTGCGTAGCTCAGATGGCAAGGTAGCGGTCTAGAAGCGAAGTGGAAAGAGTGTGCTAGTTCAATCCTGTCCATCTGAGATTTTTTTTTCCTTTTTTAAATTACGGTAAATTGCGCAATATAAATAGTAAGCTGTCGTGGATATGTTTATTTCACGTAATTATTAGGGTAAATTTAATATGAAAAAATATTTAATTCGCCACTGCAGTCGGTCGTCACTTATTCGCCAGTGAAACTGCTTCACATCCCTAATTCAATAAGTGAAGTTTTTTCACTGAAACATTCAGTGGTTTTCCACTGATATTAAGGGGAGCCATTTTCACTGACTCGCGTAGTTTAATACCACTGCGAATCAGTGCTTTTACACTGATTCGAATTTAGAGTGCAACACGTTACCATAATCCATCCACAAAAAAAGAGGCGTGGTAATTTTCCCGAATAGGATCGCACGTCGGGAAGACTTACAAAGCACTGGGCACTGGTACCTCTCAGTGTACAGTACTGGTCATAAATATTGTGCACGTGCAACATGTCCACAATCGTGGACACTGCGAGTAAACGGGTTTATTTAATTTTGCAGTACTCTGTACGGTTAGTGTCGCTGCGATTTAAGCCGTGTTGTTAAACGATGTTCGTAATAAACTGGGCACTTTTGAAGACCCTGCACACGATCTACTTGCATGCGCATTGCGTATGCTCCCGCCATGTGTAAATTTAACACTGCCATGGGCCTCATCACTTTAGTCATGCGTCGGTCGAGTGGAACTGAAATTATTAGAAAAGTAAATGTGCCCCCAAATTCGTTCATTACTATACGTACGTACATTAAAAAGAACACAGATCAAAAGAAAATAATTTCTTAGTATTCACAAGTGCTTACCTGACACTTTTAATTCAACGTTAAAGCGAGGAACTTCTTTCCCGCCGCCGTTACCAACATAACTGAGTCAGTGTACCTGTTAAAATACATGCACGTAGGGGCAATGACTATTTTCAAAGGTTGATTTTAAAAGTGCTCATTTTACCGTGGACAGCCTATAGCTTATAAAACTTGCTCGTTGAACGTACAACGGAGGGATACCAGCGGAGGAACGACAACAGAATAGTTTTGTTCTCAGTTTTTATGAGAACTTCGGTTTTATCGTAAGAATGTCCCTCAATATTGTTACAATATAAATATTGCTGACATTATGTTGGACGCACTGTCTGCCCCCCAGTACGAGCGCAGTAATATACCGCAGCAACAGTAAGAGTGGCAGTTGAATAGAGTATGCCAGGTATGAGCATGCCAAGTGCGCACAACCACTCTCCTCGTTCCGACATTCAACTGTTTTATTTTGCCCGTAGCACTATCAAAACAAACTTGATTATCGTTTCAGGTTAGAAGACAGTTTACTGTAGTTAAGTGATTTCATACGTTTTCGCGCTTTTTCTTACCCAGTTTTAATGCGACTAAAATGTACTCAAATTAGTCCAAATATTTTATTCGTACGAAATTGTGAGTTTGCTGAAAAGCCAAAAGTAAACAAACACGTCCGTCGTTGTTGACCACACGATTCCTACGATTTTGTTGGCGACAGACGAATCAGTTTTGGGGACATGATCAGAATACGGAAATCTGTATATCTTATTTTTTAAACTATAACAGGAGATATGTTTATAGTTACAGAAGAAAATCATCAGCAGGACCACAATTCACTTCTTTTGAGACCTATCAACGCATGGCAATAGTGAGGGTACGTAATTGCTATCCATATATTAACCAAATTTTCTATCCAAAAGCCACATTTTTCTCCCCCTCAATGTAGATACACAGATAAAAAAAAAAAAAAAATTGCGTGGATCCAATTCAACACAGTTATTGAAAGTGGCCATAGAGACCAAGAAATGGTCACAAATCTACGACGCAAAGACACAAGTACGCTGAACTATAAACTATGATACTACGGTGCAAGCATCCTCTTACTACTGGAGTAGGTTTTGTGTAGACTAGCGCTCTCTGTAGCTACGCAGCGACAATTCACAATTATCGTCTAAGAAAGAAGCTAGTGTGGCCAGCTTTATTCCAAGAGACTTGGGTAAATATTAAGATATAGTGTTTAAGTTGTGGACTTTCCTACGTCTTTGTAAAATACCTTTATTATGTGCCGATATCGTAAAACAGAATGCACAGCGAAGATCGCACAGGGGGTTGGGGGGGGGGGGGGAGGGGGATACTCCTTGGCGGCCACAAAATACTTCGTTGATATTAACCCTACGAAATTATTTTGTATTGAACACAACACTTTTGTAACAACCATAAAACCAATTTCTAGAGGCCACAAAAGTTTAGTAGTGACAACTAAAATATTTTGTGTTCACCACAAAAATAATATGGCAAGGTAAATACCGACAAGACATTTTGTAAACGTTACAAAAAAATTTTTTTCATTGCGGGAGACCGCGAGAGATTCCACAGTGGCATAAAAATTCATATTTTTCAAATCCTAATGTTTTAATTATTAGCTAAACGGTTAGTTAACGATACAAAATAATTCAATGTTCACATAAAAATATTGACGTGTAGTAGGAGTCGCAAAGATATTCTGATGCGTGCGTACTAGGGACGGATTCAAACCAGGAAATAAGGGGAGGGGACGAAGAATAACTCTTGTCTCGAAACTAATTAAGAGGAAGGGGAAAGGCGTTTCCCTAGTGCATACATAATATGTAACACGCTCAAATTTACATTTTAAAACGTTTTTATTATGTCATGGTTAATATTACTGTAAAATAAGTTATGTTACACACTGTCAACAAATTGTTCTACTTTCCAAGAAATTTTCCTTAACGTCTATGCTCAGTTTCTTTTCCCATTTAAAAAGGAAACCAAGATCACTGTACAACTAATTTTGAGAGAGAAAAAGTAATTCGCCATCTAACTGTCTATTGGAAAAAAACACGCCAAATATTAATATGGTGAGAGATATATGGTATGAACATCTGATTTTCTAACGAACCCATCAGTTCAAGATATTTAATAATTATAAATGCACTGTGGACCAGGAAATGTGGCGATGGAAGTAAACTTACAGTTCTTGACGTTTAACCCATTCAGACCTAGTGTACACCACTGTGTATATCACGCAAGTGAAGGTAGTTTTTGGCCTGCACTACACACGCCAAAGCTCAGTGACCAACGATCTTACCTGCGAGTAAATTATTTGCAAACGGTCTTACTGGTCTAGGTCATAACTGATTCATATTACGGTAGCTTAACATATAGCGCGGCTGTGACAACTTGAGTCGACGTAAGTACAGCACGGATCATAATTTTCTCTTGCAACGCCTGAAACCGTAGCTAATGTCGGTCCAAAAGGATTAACCTTTTCGGGCCACAAATTAATTTACTGGTTCAAGCGTTGCAATCACGTAACTGTTTTGGCATGGGCTGTACTTTGATTACTTTGATTCCTCGCTGTTCTTATAACCAGGAAACGACGTGCTGCAGGCTCCATGATATTGACATTAACCATTCATGGTAAAAAGATGCGGAATTTCACAAATCTAATTAGTCTCGGATAAGACTGCCACAGTATTTGACACGGGTACTTTGATGTGTACAGTACTGGTCAAAGTTTTATACATTTGTAACGTGCCAATGATCGTGGACACGGTGACTTAACGGGTTAAAACATCAACTTCCGAATTCCCCTTAAGGGTAATGGTGCACGAAAATCGTATACTTATATCATTTTTGTCGCAATTTGTTTTACAGGGGATTTTTCGAAATTTTTGTTCGACAAGACGTAAATGACAATTTTGGAGATCTTATTACATGGTTTAGAACTCCCCGCCTTCGTTATTCTAGGAGCAGGGAAAATCTAAGAACCTAAAAAGGTGTTGAAAATTATTATCTACGTCTTGTCAAGCCAAATATTTCAATAAACTCTTTGGAAAACGACTTATATCCGAAATCCAGTAACTATACTACTTTCATGCACCATTCCCCTTAAGATTGTTTACAATGGAATATTTGTTAATTTGGTGTAATATGATTTTGCAGTTTAGTTGAGCCATGAGGAATGGGAATGTGAGGGGGGGGGGAGGGCAGGAACGATCGCTTCCACTTCACACCCCCTCCCTCCCCTCCTTGTGGATCCCACCCATAGTGCGTACTCCTGCTTGATCGGAATGCAGACGTCTAGGGATCGGCAGGTAGGACGAAGGGGGCAGGCTGGCTAGACCACCTGCCAGACGGAATGGTTTATTCTTAGATGTCCGAATATACATGTGTGACTGGGCGAGCACAGATGGCGAGCGAGCCTGCGCGGCGCGGCTAGGAGAGACAACACGAGGCCGCCACAGTGTGTGTGTGTCTTGTCTCTCCTGTTGGCACGTCGTAGACACCTCGTGCCGCCCAGCACGTACGGTACCTGCCACCTGTCTGCCGCACCAGCAGGCGTCCCCCGCTACGCGACACACACTATTCGCGGTTCTCTCGCACTTCCGACTTTACTCAAGCCCTGCTAATGCCCGGTTGCACCAACATCTTTCTCGATCCGAGATCATTGTTCCGAACCAGGATCCATTTTGATCTTGGCTCCAATGTAAAAGTGCTGCACCAACGAAACTGCACGATTTTAGATCTCCGATTCGTCGATCTTGGTTCCAAAGTGAGAAATCGAGATTAAGTATGAGACAAAGTTTGCTATTGGTTCGTAATATATCACGTCATGAAAGTAGGCGTATTTTTCACTACATATAGAACAAGATGTGCGATGTTATATATATTTTAAGTGAACTATTTTGTACGAATATTACTGAATAATATTCAGGCGTGTATAATGTTGTTTTAATTTCCCAAGAAAACAATCGAACATAGTTCTCTAGCTGTTGGTGTACCTATTTTCAAACTACATTTGTCGACGATGACTGCTGATCTCGGATATAGATTTCGAACCACCAATTTTGGTGGTTTGAAATGAATTTCATCTTGATCTGAAGTCCAGCTCTGAACTCGAATGGTGCAACAGTTTTCTGTGTCGAGCTTAGATCCGATCTCGGCTAGAGTTTCAAACCAGACATAAATGAGTGAAGCGATTTGGGCGGCTCTTAACAGCGAGGTCTTAAGAGCCGATGTGGGTGATTCAAGTGAGTATAGAGCAGCGCTGGAATGAAGGAGCGGGGGAAACGGGAGATCCCCGAGAAAACATCCGACCAATGGCATCGTCCGGCAAGATTCCCACTTTCGAAAATCCGGTGACCCAGCCGGAAATTGAACCCGGTTCGCCTTGGTGGGAGGCGAGCGTGCTAACCGCTCAGCCACCGCGGTCCCCAATGCCCTGCTAAGGTTCTACTTCCAGGATATTCCTCCACCTTGTGCAAACAAAGATTAACGAAGTATAGAAAATTAAAGGCTGTTCACGATAAAGAGAGCACTTTTGAAATCAACCTCAGAAAAAGTCACTGCCACTGTCTTCATATACTTTAAAGGGGCGCCCTGAGTGACACGCACCCAGTAAAGTTGGTAACGGTTGACGGGAAGTAGTTCCGTATCTTAACGTCGAATAAAACGTGTTAGGTAACAATTTCTGATCATTTAAATAATTTATTTGGCTTTCTGTCTTTTTTAATGCACAGAAGTGTAAAAATTAGCAGATTAGTAAAATATTTAATTTTCTAATAGTTTCACAGTTTCAGCTGACCGACACATGAATAAAGTAACGAGTCCCATGACAATGTTAATCTTACATACGTCGGAAGAATACACAACGTGCATACAAATAGATCTTAAGCAGGGCTTCCAAAAAGCGCTCATTTTACCGCGAATAGCCTATGTACCGAAGGGACAGCGCACCGGGTTCGTGCGCACTCAGTATTATTTTGCATAGAAACTATTTTTTACCAGGCGTGACCATCAAACTTATTTTTTTCGTTGTTTATATTCATGTTAATTAGGAACTAAGTATTATAACTCGCAGATAATACATAAGTAAAAGTTACATTTAACCAAATTTATGGTATCTTTTAGGTTAACACTCGTGATTCATATTTAGTGAATAAGCAGATACGTCGTACATGAGGTGATTTTTCAAAGGTATGACCCAAAAAGGCTGAAAATACTGCCACTAGACTTTACACTTTAGAATTAAGCAGTAAATTCAACCAAATAGGAACTCTTCTTTAAAAAAAAGTGTGTATTTCGACAATAGGGTTAATTTAGTCACATTTTTGCTTGGCATTTGATTATTTTAGTTCCAGAAAACAAAAAACTTACCTTAAAAGCTACGGAAAGGTCTCGTGCATAAATGTCAGAAATATAAAGTCAAGAACTGAATTGGAACTTCTTTATATATTTTGATAAGTTTTGGTATATTGACTTTGTATTTAAATTGACAAAATCACCCCATACAGAAATAGTCAACACAATGCATAGTGTTAGAATAAAAAATTGTCGACTGTTCTTCAAACATTGACTTATATAAATTGCAATAATGCATATAAAAGTCGGCCTCAAAATTTAAAAAATATTGTGTAAAATTTTGAATTAACATACAAAAAACTTCATAATACTATCAGAATTTAATTTTATTGAAAGCTTATGATGAAAAAATTTAATTTAAAAAAGGCATATTATTTTGAAGTGCCATAAAGTTGTAGATAATATATATATTTTTCAATTTTAATACAATGATTGAAGCATATTTGCTTGTGTGGATTATATCCTTAACTTTTTGAAAAAAGTTGGACATATTTAAATCGAAAACTATAAAGCCCACTGTATCAACTATTGGCGTAAATGGTAGTTACCAGCTACCAAATATACTGCCAACAAATCCACTCGCTTCAAAATAAATTCAGTAGTTCAAATTATGCTCTTGATTTTATGTTTTGGGAATTCTCGCACTGCGAGACTTTTCTATGACTCTTAAATATCGTTGTTCGAAAACAAAGTAGAAACTGGAAATTCCGGATTTGGACATTTCCTTCTGTGGCATTTAATCATTAGGTAATAGTAATGAGTACGCTTCGGTTTGAACCAAGGAAATCTCCTTCAAGTTATACTGTTTAAGTATAAATACTCAAAGTATTTATTGTTTAAACTGCGTAACCCACCAATACTAAGACTGCACGTCCCTGCTTCAAGCAGGATCGACAACATGGATGAAAAAGTTTTGTGAACTCTCTGCGCAGACTGATATAGGCTGTTAACGATAGAGTGGACACTTTTTAAGGCCCTCCCAACAGACATTAACCGCTAATAAATATATCTTATTGAAGACTCAGTCATTAAATTTTGATGGTGGTGAAATGTTTACACTGTGTTTAATGGTCATATTGCAATATTTATATTAAAAGGCAGCAGGAAGATTTAAATTGAATAAAAGGAAAAATTTATAAGGGCCTTAAAAAGTGCTTACTTTACAGTGAACAGCCTATACACGAAATCCCAGTAAACATACACGGGAAGTTTATCGCACGGCAAAAAAAATAGCAATCACCGATGATACTCAGCTGTCATTTAGTACAGGCTGTTCATGGTAAAATGAGCACTTTTGAACTCCCCCTTATTTGGAATGATAGTCGATAAATATAATTTATTATTTCCTACATGTAATTATTTATTTGAAAAAGTGTTGAAAGGATTAAATATGGCTGAAAGGAAAATAATCTAGGGCGTTAAAAGTGCTCACTGTACCTGGAACAGCCTATAAGAATACAACCATTTACGTATCCACCGGGAGTGAAGATCAATATGCTGTCTGGACCGCCTTTGTAATATGCAACTTGCTGTACACATAGGTGCTGGTACTTGCGTTAAGCAGGCGTTGCTGCGCCACCTTACATTGCAACTACGTACCGTTTGATGGCACTTCCGAGTGCAAGTTTATTGGAATTTCGCATTTCTTTCTCTGCCCACGGATATTTTGGTTTTAATTTGGACGGGAAGTTTAGAAACAGTCTATTTGTACGGCGCTCACTAAGGAAATCTTCAGCGTCCATGGTGAGTGAACCGAGATGAAGATGGAGCAAAGGCAGAACGTTAAGGACAAAGGAAACGGGAGTACACCGAAAAAAAAAATTGCTTGGAGACAACGCCAGTCACGTTTCCCAGTGAAAAAATCGGAACAGGCCTGAAGAAACGCGCCAGTTACTAGACCACTGCAGTCGCTAACAATATAAAGGCTGTTCACGATAATGTGAGCACTTTAGAAATGAACCTTAGGAAAAAGTCACTGCCCCTGCATGCATATCTTACTAAATAAGGAGACTATCTCGGTCTGTCAGTCTTTAATACTTCTAAGTCCCTTGAAACTCAACAAAAATTTTCAGATTTTGCAGAGCGAACCCTCAGGGTGTAATATAGGACAAGTTCAAATTTCAGCAAGATAGATTACACTATCACGACTTTTGGCCCTAAAAACTCATTTTATAATTAGTTTTTCCAATGACAGTTTTTTTTGTTAATGCATAGAGATTATCGCGAAGATATATGAAGGTAATGGAAATATCATTTTTTTAAAACTCTAAATGTCTCAGTTCAATGTTGAGTTAATTTCACATCAAGTGGGGCCTTGGTGATCAAGTGGCTAGAGCGATCCCAATGTGGGGCCGCAGTGGCCCAGTGGATAGAGATATAACAAATGGGGCCACAATGGTCAAGTGGCTAGAGCGATTCCAAGTGGGGTCTTGGTGGCTCAGTGGATAGAGCGATTCCGAGTGGGGCCGCAGTGGCTTAGTAGATAGAACTATATCCAATATTGAGTTAATTTCAATTTTTTTTTCAGTCTTTGTATAACAAAAATTTGTAACATCGTAACTATTCTAGGCACGTGACCATACTGAAAACACTGTCACGGGCTAGCCCCTAGTATTTTAATGGGCGTACTGAGTGACATTCGCACAGTAAAGTTGGTAACGATGGAAGGAAAGTAGTTCAATAATTTTACGTCGAATTGTGACGACTTGAATTATTTCTTTCACTTTCTGTTTTTTTTTTTTTTTTATGCATCGGAATGAAAAATTAGCAGAATTGTGATATATTTACTTTTATAATAATTTTACAGTTTCACTTGATCGACGCATGAATAAAGTGATGAGGCCAATGACAATGTTAGTTTTACACAAGGTAGACGATTACACAACGTGTATATAAGTAAATCTTAGGTAGGGCTATCAAAAGTGCTCATCTTACCGTGAACAGCGTATACCCGTCAGTGCTTCTTTCGTGACCGTATGCGTGAATACAAAAGTGGAGCCATATTTATTTTTAACAATGCAAGAGTTTGTCAAGAAACACATAGATGAGAAAAACATTACCTGTTAAGTTATTTTAATTGCAGTTCGCAACAAGCGGAGAAACTGCACTTGTGATGTCTTTAAAACTGCCGTTGTATCATAACTTGACTGACTCCAGCGGCCAGACAGTTCTCATTCATTACCGATTCAATCGGTGAAGGATACTTGGTTATCATACGTTTGAAGTAGAATCTACATGCAACATCAATAACGTTTAGGTACTGTAGAGGATGTCGTATTTATCAGTTTTGAAAAACCACCTAATGGAAATGAGCTACGTATTTCGACGTTACGAAGAGTCTAGAGTTTACAACGAGAGCCTGCTGGGGACACACTCGTTGCTACATCATCCGAGATGAAGGATGGTGTATTTGTTGTACCTATCGTGCAGGCCTTAATTCAGTCACTGCAGACACAGGTATTGTACTCTATTGGAAGTAAAAAAATATGGTTGACACCAGTAAAACACTTTAGCTGACGACGAGCGAAGCAAAGATGGTGGTCAAGAGCGAAAAATATGTGCTCCTAGCAGGCATGGTCAAATAAAAAGCGGAAACAAGATAGCGGATGGAAACAAAATAGCGTGTGGGAAAAATGGCGTAAATAGCGTTACCCAAAGGTCAAATACAGGCATAATAAACTACACGAAACTGCGTACAACCTGCGACATATTCCAAGACGGTGGGCAAATCCTCCTATCCTCTTCCCCGTTCCATTGTCCTTTGAGCCCTACCACCTAAATTCGGCATTTTTAACGATAGGGGTGAAACAGGGTTACTGAGTAATTAAATCTAAGTTAGTGGCGCTACTGTCTGGGAAGACACATAACTATCACAAGACATCTCTCTAAGAGAACCAAACAATGTTCACACCCAAGATGAATTTGACGGGCAAATGTTTCGTGATAGTTAAGTAAATTCACGCACAAGGATGTCACGAGCGTATAACAGGCGTTTACAGAGCTACCTTGTGTTAGGGCAGGGAAACGGCGTCAAAACGAGTAGAAATCAGGCATTGGCTTATCTTCTTCTATAGCTATCTTTATAGGTACATAGTCTAGCTGACCTGCAGTAGAACTCGATGAGGCAACACCGCAATTTTTACCAAGCCTCGTGACACGAACATACGAGACGTGTATCAAACAAAAGGACGGGCAAAAAAAAAAGTGGTATAGTCATGGTGCGAAATTTTCGGTCGCCACGTCACCATTTGCGACCGAATATATGAGACTGGCGAATGGGAAATACAGCGAACCCTTGATTTAACGGACTATGGGCCGTTTGCGGTAAAATGAGCACTCCTGAGGACCTAGTGACTTTTTCCTTTCAGCCATTTTTCGTCCTTTAACCATCCTTTTAAATAAATATTACTATGTAAGTAATAAACACACTGTGTATATTCCACCGAACTCGGAAGTTACCGCCTAGAGCTAGAATAAAATACATTTATTGACTATTATTCCAAGTGAGAGGGCTTCAAAAAATTCTTAATTAACCGTGAACAGACTATATAGGGGGATGGTCTGTCCGTTGTAGAGCAAAACTCAAACAGTTGCTTGGTTAATAAAAGTAAGCCTGGGCAACCTGTGTGATGATACACTCATTACGTCATTTTGAACTGTGTAACGTAAGAGACCGTAATTACTCATTTTTAACATCCGTAACCAAGAATGTGCCTTTCTATTTCAGCGTGTTAGTGCTCTCGGATAGGGAAGAGACATTCTCAGAATAATGAATATACAGTGAAAAAGGCGACCAAACAACCTTCAGACTTGAAATTTCATGCCCTGTGTCTGAATATTACAACGTACCTTTAATCTCCTTCAATATACTCACATATCCTCTATATACACGACCACGTACGTTATCTTTTATTGTTCGAAACAGATTATCAACTCGCATCCTCGTCAGCATGTCTGTCAGTCTTTTCATCCGCTACTAAAAATGTATTTTGGGAACTGGCAGAGATCACACAGGTTGCGAATCTGGCGAATACGAGAAATGCTCGATCTCATGGATACGTTTGCTCGCTCAAAAAAACTACTTCATAGAGAAGACGTTAGAGCGGGGACGTAGTCCTGATGCGAAATCCATTTTTCGTTATACCAAAGGTGCGTTTTTTTTCTTGTTTTAAAAGTGCCCAAATAACCGTTATAGATTACATGCGTTGAGATATTTTAAATCAACTTTTGGCCGCCATATCACCCATGCCTCACTGTACGACGGGGAGTTATGGTGAGGGGGGGGGGGGGTAGGTGGGATCACGACAAAACCTCCAGGCCAATGGCAACTGCCACCACGTTCACAAACCACGAATGGAATCCCGGGTTCCGGTTGTGGGAGCCGGGCGTTCTGAGAACCACGCCACGTGAACGTGCCGGGGGAAAAGCCAAACCGACAGACTGGGAGCGGACGGACTGTGAGGGTTGATGTGACGTCATGGTGGTCGTGTGAGGGTTGAGAGGGGGGAGGGGGGATGGTGTCAAACAAGTATGTCCGCATGCCGGCGTGCAGCGCACAGACTGGCGGTGTTTACAGATGCCCACCAGCCCCTCCTCTCGTACACAGTTCGCAGTCATGAGGGAGACACCGACGCACGCACTCTCATGCTGCTCGCTGGCGTGACAACCACCACTTCCTAGAGCCCATACGAATATCTCACGGTCCTTTTTCATAAAAGGTACACTCCAAACTGTGTAGGGTAGAGCCATCAAGCTGGCTGCGCAGAACCGGTCACCGTTTTCCAACACTGTACTGCTTTTCTGCCTACACGACTAAATTCTGTTCACGATCAAGTGAGCACTTTAGAAATGAACCTTGGAAAAAATTCACTGACCCTACATCCATGTACACTATCGACCAAAAAGTAATTCGGCACCTGTCCACAATGATTGCTCGGTGGTTGTCGCCACGTTAGAATCTCGTAGGGCCAACTCTTGCGGCTATAACAGCAGCCACCCTGTCTGGCATGCTCTCTATGAGTGTTTGCAGGATATCCACGGGGATTCGTCGTCATTCCTCTTGCAACCATTCCACGAGTTGAGCAATGGATGTTGGCCGCGCCTGACGAGCCCTCACCCGGCTATCCAATTCATCCCTAAGATGTTCTATAGGGTTGAGGTCGGGGCTCTGGGCGGGCCAGTCCATTTGGCGAACATTGTTGTCGGCGTACCACTGCATAGTAGCCCTTGAAACATGGCACCTGGCATTGTCATCCTGGAAGTAACACTGGTCCATTCCGTAAAAACGCCACAATGTTGGGAGTATTTCATTATCCAGAATGTTACAATAGGCCTCTATATTCATGCTATCACGGACAAACTTCAGCGGTCCTACGCCGAAGGCCGTGAAACAGCCCCACTTCATCACTCCACCACCACTGAATTTCCTAGTTGGCACTATACACTCCGGCAGAAGCCGTTCCCCGGGTAGACGCCACACCCATACACGTCCATCGGACCGGAATAATGTAAACCTCGACTCATCACTCCACAGAACCGATTTCCACTGCTCCAGTGTCCAGTTGTGATGGTCCAAACACCACCTGAGTCTCCGAGCTTTATTGCTTGTCGTGATATGGGGCTTATGTGCAGCTGCTCTTCCGAAATATCCAGGTCGGTGGGCCTACACGCAATGTTCCAATGGAAACCGATACGCCTGTTGCTGCATGACACTCCTGTCAGATGGTAGCCATGGGTTGTGCCCTATTTTTGACAATTTCACGTTTCAGGGTTCTGCGATTTCTGTCGGTCAAGATTGGAGGTCGCCCAGAACGTACAGCATTGGCACAATGCCCATCGACCTTCCACTTACGCAGGACGAATGCGACCGTTTATTTGGGCCTGTTTACCTTCCGTGCAATCGCCCGGCTAGACAGCCCACTGAGATGGATCGAAGTCCGATTGCTCTGTACCTCGTGCCATCTCCTTGTCAACTGGTTCTACACCAGCCTGCAGCGTATGGCAGCCACACAAGTCAACTGGCGTACTGAATTACCTATCTTCACGGGTGCCCAATTACTTTTTGATCGATTTTGTATTTCAATGGGCGCACTGAGTGACATTCGCCCAGCAAAGTTAGTAACGATGGATAGAAAGCAGTTCCATATCTTAATGTCGAATAAAAGGTAACCAATTATGGTAACTTAAAATTAATTACATCACTTTCCTTTTTTTTTTTTTTATGCATTTGAGTGTAGAAATGAGCATTTTGTAAAGTATTTACTTTCTTAATAATTTCACAGTTTCATTTGACCGACGCATGAATGAAGTGATTAGGCCCATGGCAATATTAATTTTACATATGGCGGAGGAATACACAACGCGTTTACAAGTATATCTTAAGCAAGGCTTTCAAAAGTGCTCATTTTACCGTGAACAGCCTATATCATAAACGACACGGATTAAATTTGAGAGTACAGCACTGTTTATCTCATCAACTGATTTGATATGTTTGTACACTTCCTCTAACCAATTTTTAATTCAATTCTAGTTGAGTTGAGAGATTTGGGCCGCTCTTAATAACGCTGTTTTGAGAGTCGATGAGCTAAGGTGAAATGTCGTGACAATGGAGCAACGCTGGAATGCAAGGGTGGGGGAAATGGGAAGTCCCCGTGAAAACCCGCCGACCAGCGACATCATCCGGTACGATTCCCACTTGCGAAAATCCAGAGTGGCCCGGCCGGGGATTTAACCAGGTTCAATTTGGTGGGAGGCGAGCAGGCTAACCTCTCAACCACCGCGGCCCCTAGTCCAATGTGATTAAATTAAAACTAGTAGAAGCATTTTATTTATACAAAGGAGCTTGTATTTTGAAATTGAAGCTGATATTAACCTCATTCATCACTTTTGACAATGTGACTGACAGTTGTGTTGGTTTGGGGAAATCCAATGTTCGATACATGCGCAGAAGACGAATATTCGACCTGTCTCGTCATTATTTTATGCTCTAACTCCGAGTCAGTGGAATACTCGTTACTGAAAGCCAGTTAAAAGGCTGACATGCCCGTCGCACACGAGCCGATACAATCGGCGCCGCTTTCGTCGCCGATATCGGACTGCAGAGCAACCTATGTAATTCAAACGTATAGGCTGTTCACGGTAAAATGAGCACTTCTGATAGCCCTACTTAAGATCTACTTGTTTGCACGTTGTGTATTCTTCCGCCTTTTGTAAAATTAACATTGCCATGGGCCTCATCACTTTATTCATGCGTCAGTCAGGTGAAACTGTTAAATTATTGGAAAAGTAAATATTTTATAAATATGGTCATTTTTAGACTTAGATACATAAAAATACAGAAAGCGAAAGAAAAAATTTAATTTACCAGAAATGGTTACCTAACACTTTCTATTCAACGTTAAGATATCGAACTACTTTCCACCTATCGTTATAGACTATTCTCTGTAAAGTGAGCACTTTTGAATGCCCTCTCATTTGGAATAATAGTCAATAAAGAAATTTATTTTTACCTTAGACGTTAACTTTCGAGTAAGTGGAATGTACACACCGTGTTTATTATTTACATGCCAATATTTATTTTAAAAAATGGCTGAAAGGAAAAAGTAACTAGGACCTCAAAAGTGCTCACTTTACCGTGAACGGCCAACTTTGTTGGGCGCAGGTCACTCAGTGCGCCCGTTCAAATATATGCAGGCAGGGGCAGTGACTTTTTTTACAAAGTTGATTTCAAAAGTGCTCACTTTATCGTGAACAGCCTTTATACGCGCACATGTCTTCAGGCTCGAACATTTTTGTCCTTATATCGGGCCCGGTAAAAGTGCAGTCCCCGGCGACATTCTCGGTTCATATGACGGGGTAATGTTCGCGCATAAGAGCGAGCAAACATTCCGGTAATCGGGATCCGTTTTACGGACAGGACTTCACGCTGTGTGGCCATTCAGTTTGACCCCAGCCGCGATCTGATGTTGAGTACATAGGAAAATTGCGTCGGAGAAGAGGTATCCCTCCCGTGTGTGATCCCATACTAAAATGAAATAGCAGGTGGTCGTGCTAATACTGGAAAATAGGCGAAGAACTTGTCTTCATCAACACGTCGATTTTTCAAAAAGAGTTACGAAATGGTCCTTCCGCGTGCCGAATTTGCTGTATTGGCTGAACCCAGTACCTTCACTCTAAGAATCTAAGAAATTATTCGGAAATTTACCATACCAGTGTATTCACTTGATGAGAAAGCATGAGTGATAATGTTCCCCCCTTACACTCATTGAAGCGTTCCTACATTTGCTCAGGAAACAGTCAAATGCGTAAGGAGGTTCCGAACTTCGTATAGTAGCGACGTTAAACATTCCTATATCTGCAGCTTGATGTGTGGTATTATTACCATACAGTGTATAGGTTAAAAGCTTCCATTAGAGTCTAGAAAGTTTACCAGATAAATAGTGTTATTTAATGCTTTAATGCCGGTATTTCCGATGCATGTACAGTAGCCTGTCCCCACGATGCAATTCAAAACCTCTCAGCAATAACCAATCGTTGTGTAGGGCGGGCGGTTGAATATGGCAACGTAGAAACATCCACCGCCGGTAAAATCTGCGTGTGGCCCCATCTGACTCGACCCGACGAAACTATCGCATCGGAAGGTAAGATTTCAAAACAGTCGAGCATCGACAAACGATCAAGGGTTCGAGAAGGGTGTGCGGCATGTGCCCCCCAGCTGAAGGGGACAATTTAAGGCGCATCTTGGCCCGTAATGTGAATTTGGACAGCATTAATGTGACGTCAGAGCCCCGAAGCACGCGAAGCCAGGCAAGGGAACTTGGCTGGTTAAGACAAGCACAGCCTTAGCCTGTGTGGCAAAGTGATTTATATTAGTGCAAAGCCTTTATTCATGACGATACAAATATCATTATTTCTTAAATAGCAGTGAAATGAAAATTGTCTGGTCGTGTGGGAAATTCTGTTTTATCAACAAATTCCACACACTGCTGAAATAGTTTACTACATTTGTCAGCTTGTGCTCTGGCAGTAATATTTCGGTTTTGTTCAATGTTTATGCTAATGAGAACTGAATAAAAATATCTAAAAGAGAAGTAAAGAATAAAAAGAATAAAATTTCCTTGCAGAAATCTCGGAGAAAGAAAGTTATGTTTGGTGCACTCTCTAGTAGTTCAACACAGAACATTGATAATTTTCACTGGGGCAGAAAAATATATGATTACGCTGGAGCAATATTGGTTTTGTTTCTATAGGTTGTTCACGGTAAAGTGAGCACTTGAGACCCTAGTTACTTTTTCATTTAATTAATATTTGATCCTCTAATCAACTTTTTAAATGAATATCGCCAGGTAAGTAATAAACACAGCTTGTATATTCCACCACACACTGAAGTTAACGTCTAAGGCTGAAATAAAATATATTTATTGGCTATTATTTCAAATGAGAGGGCTTTCAAAATTGCTCACTTCACCGTGAATAGCCTATAATGACAAAAACTAAGTGTATATCAGAGACAGCATTTGTTCAAAACTGAGAAACAAAATAGTGATAAGTTTTTACTTAACTTTTAAAATATCGTAATGAATATAATGAATAAAAATACTGAATATGCAATGAGACGCATAGTTCAAGGTGTGGGTTACTGAAATGTTCAAACCAATAAATATCACACAGAGATAACATTTGAGTTTCGCACCATCAAATACGGTGGACAAACTGATTTATCATACCTTCGTGACTGGTAAAATGCAGTGCTAATAATCGGTGTAGAATGTTAGTGTGACTGTTATGAAACATTTTTACATATAAACTCAAAATATCGCTTATTTTTAGGACTGCTACGTTACTAGAAACTTTTGTTTACTACTCACATTATGAAACAAATTTTATAACCGGTAGCAAAAATTTTGTTACTCAGATTCAAGTGTTAAGAGTAACGAGTTTTGTGGTCACATTACGAACGCGTGATGTGCGACATTTTTCTGCCGTCGAACGATTCCACTCACCTCCAAATTTATTACGCGAATTATAAAATAAGTTTATATCTTTAAATACTGTTAATTTACATGTAATGTATCGTGTGCACAATATCAGCGCATAGTCCATTCTCGGTTACTTCCAACTTTTCTGAAGTCCTGCTTAAGTTCTACTTCGAGGATATTCCTCCACCTCATGCAAACAAAGCTTAGAAAATGACAATCAGAGGGACAGCGCACCGGATACGGGCGCACTCAGTGTTATAATATCTTGCGTAAGGACTATTTCTTACTACACGCTACCAACGCCTATTTTCTCCCTGTTTTATTTTTATTATTTATAGATGAAATAATAAAATTTACTGATAAAATATAAGTAAAAGTTCAGCCAAATCAAAAATTAAGTACTTATATTTCAACACGAGTATAAAACGCGTGTGATATCCTATGCAGTAAGTCAGTCGGCAGACTGTGGCTTTACTGCTGGATGACTGCTGGCACATAATACTTATGGGTTTACACAAATGGCCCTGATATGGCTGACTGCTGGTAACAGGATACTTGGCACGCCATCAATGGCGCGGTAATGGGATGTTGATGGAAATGAAACTGATGGCTGAGAGTGGGTGCACTGCTAATTCTACATATGGTTTGCTTTCTAGCACTGTCAGCGCTTATCTTAGATGATCAATTTTTGGGCCACTGATGCCCAGAAAAATTACGGTTCTACACAACTGGCCTTGCTATGGTTAACTGCTGGCACCAGGACATTTGGCATGCCATTTATGGCACACTGATGGAATGTTGACGGAAATGAAACTTATAGCTGAGAGTAGGTGAACTACTAATACCCCATAAATGGCTTATCAAATGCATACTAGTAATGGACGCACCTATACATATTGCTGGTAAAAGTATGGGTAACCATCTGCGGGCCATTTGATGGCTGTGAAGTGGTACATCGATGCGCCGTTGATGGTGCAATTTGGCTTTTTATGATGGCTCCCACTCTTCGCAGATAGCTTTTTCAAACTACACACACACGTATATGTATATTTATGTGTGTGTCTAATATAACTATAGATCATACAATACAATGAATAGATTATTTGTAAATATATAATACTGGAAATATATATGGCAAAATGCTGTAAATACAATATTAGGTGTGATTTCATGACTGGTATTGAATAACTTGACATATGCAATTTTTTTAATGTACGACTGCGTATAATTTAAATAAGAAGTTGAAAAAAATAGAACTACATTTAGAAAATTAACATTGAAGGGCTTGTGTTGTTTCATATCACTAAAATATTCATATATGCCTACTGCATTTCAACACCGAAGAATAAAATCCAGGTGACTTGCATACTGTGAACAATTACATCAAAGGCAAGGTTTTGTTTTAGTATCGCGATTCAGGCAAAAAGTATTCTCTCAACGACAGAATTTTTTTTGTTTACGTGCATCATTTTAAAAACCGATTTGTTCGCATGGCAAATATTAAATCTATGGAATAACTGGTGTAATTTATATTATATTAGTATTTGTTAGTAATTCAAGTCCGTATATATTCTATGTTAGTTCATTTAAATATAAGAATTCACAGTGGAGTAATAGTTAGCATGCTGGGCTGTCGCTGCACGGGGCACAGGTTCGCACCCCCTCCACTCCTATGGTAAGCACAAGATTTTAATGTCTTATAATGTGTTTAATGGTGAAGTAAACGAAAAGCAAAAACCAAGAAAAGTTGTAAAAATAAATATTTTTAAGAGACAGTGTTTGACATATTGTAGACGCATCGCTAACCATCAGTAGGCCGTGAAGTGGTGCATTTTGGGCCATTGCTGTAAATCATTTGGGCAGAGTACGGCTAGTTAGTAGTGCCATTGCAGGAATATCAAAGGTGTCGGGTGCATGCCAGCTGTTGGCCAACTTTTTTCCGGCTTGGCATCCGACTGTAAACCATAAATGGACCATACGTGTGTTGCTACATGGAACATGACGCATTTAAGAAACAACGTAATATGTCATACACTGTGTGTTTAATCAAATGTTTAATTCAAAAAGTGTGAAGAAACCATGACTACACTATATCCATCCGAAGCGCGAATGAACTATAAAAATAAAAGCACGTCCTAAGTCGTCTCTCGAGACACGACAGTGAATACCACGACGTGAAACCGGTTCTCATTCAACCGAAGGATTGTCCGTCGCACACACAAGCCGATCATTTTCGGACTCAGATACGACCAAGTCGGTGTCGGAATTGGACCGGCAGAGCATACAGTCCGGTTTTATTCCATTCGTTGATGTTTACTTTGAGTTCATTTCCTTTTGGCGCCCGAGCATACAACACGAAGGTGTGGTTGAACATCCAGCACCCTTCATCACTGATAATACTTCGATTTTCCTTTAATGGAAAGTTTTCCAGGCATTCTAAACTGGCCCTGAACTGCGCAACACAAGACCTGAGCAAAGGCTGTTCTTCAAAGAATGTGATTTACTGGTAAGAAGGGTTAGTATACGCTGTTCACGGTAAAATGAGCACTTTTGAAAGCCCTGCTTAAAATCTACTTGAATACACGTTGCGTGTTCTTCCGCCTAATGTAAAATTGACATTGCCATGGGCTTCATCACTTTATTCATGAGTCGGTCCAGTGAAACTGTGAAATTACCAGAAAAGTAAATATTGTTCAAATCAGCTCATTTTTACACTTCGGTGCATTGAAAAATACAGAAAGCGAGAGAAATCATTTAAATTATCACAAATGGTTACCTAACACGGCCTGCTCGACGTTACTATAGGGAACTACATACTCCTCCATACCAACTTTACTGAACCCGTATCCCTCATTGCGCCCGTTAAAATGCATGAAGGCAGGGACAATGGCATTATTAGGTTGATTTCAAAAGTGCTCGCTTTATCGTGAACAGCCTTTATTCAGCGTAACTCGTACTATTTTCAACAAAAATATCTGACAGTAACTACGCTAAGTTATTCGCTTTGTATCCTTCGCGCGGAAAAAGACGCCAGTGTCACACGTACATATAAATCGTCGCTTCTCGAGATCAACTAAAGAGATTAAGACGTTAAATTACGAATAGTCAGTATCGAGGAACATGTAGTGTGACACTGAAATAAGAAATGATGCGACAGCTCCCAAAGTTATTAAATCTCACAATCTTATCGTATTCGTCTTGCAACGCTCACGACATATGAAATACCTTCAGATGATAAATCAATTACCAAGTGACCTTGCCTGCCATGTTAGAAATATCAGCACGTCACAAAACACTTGTGGCAGGAACATGTAATTTACGAATCATAGTTTTAATTTTGTGGCCTAACTAATTTTTATTCACAATATAAAGTATCCATCTCGTAGTTACAAACATAAGTTACGGCATTTAGTGATTAAGTTATTAATGGAAAATGTATTTCATTTGTACTTTCTGATGTCAGATTCGATTAAGAAGTATATTGCATAAACCAGTGTTCGACTTTGAGTGTTCCAAACTTACCCCTAGTGATGCTGATCTAAATGTAAGTGTAAATTTAATCTTAGCCATTCCGAACCGTAGTTTTTTTTATATTTCAAGCAAGTAACAATACTGATATGCGACTAGTAAAATAAAAAATATTTAATATTCCAGGACGTAAGTACAGCGATGGTGCGTACTAAATGGAGATACCCCGGCATGTTTAGACTTTCCCGCCTTACATTACTGTGTACTGTTTTGCCTATCTTCTCGGGGCGAGTAAATATCGTACTTAAAACCTGATGGGCTCTGCACTGCCTATTTATATAACACGGTGAAAACTGACTACAAACACCACCAGCGATTGCTTCCATTAGTTGTTTGGTAACACGGTGAACGCCCAGAATATTCGGAATATTGTAAATTTTAAAGAACGATAGGAGAGGTTAACTAACATGGTCTCCTTCATATGATATGGCACAAACGTATTCAGGCCACCATGAAAACTGCAAAAAATTATATTCACTGAAATGTAAAAAACGACAGCACACGAACATGTATTATATCTGTTCTTAATTATTTTGACGTACACTGAACTTGTTATTAGCATACCCTGGATACCATGAACATTATAATTACTCAGAGAGTTGAGAAACCTCACTAGTCCTGGGCCTGTGATGTTCTAAAACACTATCTTGAAAATACATGTGTTTCTCTTTCGGATCGCAAGAGAGCAGCACGAGCAGCGTACATATAAACTAATCACTTTCCGGAAGTGGCAAGATCGATTTTATATAACAGACTATTTTAAATTTCAAATATTGGTTGCCTGAATATTACAAGAAAACACCTCTCTCGATAAATTATTTAGGTGACGGAGCACTTAACATAATATTCCTAGTTGTGTCTTATTGCTACGGCGTTTAGTTTCAGTCTTCAAATCCCGGTGAAATTGTTTTGCTTTGGATTCATAAATGTACTAATAAAATAATCCTAGAAACTGCTAAAATCACCAAACAGGTTATTTCTCTCTCTTCAAACCGGGAAAGCATATTAGAACCCACTGAAAAATCCAAACCCCCATCAACAAGCTTGACATTAGAAAATTTATGCAATACATTCCCCACGAACATAATGAGTTTTATAAAGACATTTTGTAATTGCCAACTGCAACGGATGATGCTTGAAATATTACCAAGTCACATTAACTTTAAGTGATCTTCACAGTGCGTTAAAAATGCACACTTTTACAAGCATTCTTTATGTCAAACAGTTATAGTAAATTTAACCTATTAACTAGGATTAACAATTGCAAGAAGTTACTGTGCTAACATAATAAAGATACTACTCACGAATAACAATATTTCTGCAACAACATTAAATGTTCAGTTGAAAAACATTACGAGCCCACATTAACTTTTTGATTTATATAATTGTAAATATATACTTATAACTGTTGATATTAAAACACACAATACGCTATATCAGTATATAATAAAGTAGGACTTTTTTTATTGAGTATCAGAAATTAATTTTAACTCGTTGCTTTTCTCTACTGACCGGTTCTATTATATTTGAAATTTTTATCAATACCGCATATTTTACTTGCTGCACTTTCAACCAAAACTATTACACTGGTGTTTAACAAAATTTAAATATCTTTGCCAATTACATTTCCCTAAGTTTAAGAAAGAATATTTCGCGTAGTAAAAATCATTTGGGTAAATATTTCCTTTAACGTATTTATGCTAATATGCCACAATTCATGAATTGCATTTATGGTTGAAGAAATTTGTTTGACCACTTCCTTAAGGGAGATTTTTAAAAATCATCCTAGATCCGACACAGATTTGTAGACGGAAGTGCTGCGATTAGTTAAAAATGCCACCTTTCAAAGCCCTGCACACGACGTTAACTACGGAGCTCATCGATGAACTCTACACCACCCTTTCTACATTTCTAATGAAAATTTACACATACTACGAATATTATCTTCCTGAAATATTTATCCCATAAAATAAACGTTATTACATAATAATAAAAAATAAGCACAACTTGACGCACTTAGTGTGGGGAAAATCATTGAGTACACACCGCTGTTGGTTCTAAGAGCATCATCGCTGTAATTAATAAGGTTTCGGAGTTATAGGCTGTTCACAGTAAATTCAGGGCTTTTGAAAGCCCTGTTTAAGATCTACTTTTACATACGTTGTGTATTCCTTCGCCTTATGTAAAATTAACATTGCCATGAGCCTCGTCACTTTATTCACACGTCGGTCAAATGAAACTCTGAAATTGTTAAGAAAATAAATACTTTACAAATCTGCCAATTTTTGCACTTCGATGCATAAAAAGAAACAGAGAGCGGAAGAAATATTTTAAGTTATCATAAATGGTTACCTAACACTTTTTATTTGACGTTAGGATATCGAACTGAACTACTTTCCACCATTCGTTACCAACTTTACTGGGCGAATGTCACTTAGTGCACCCATTAAAATGTATGCATGCAGGGGGTAGTGATTTCTTTCTAGAGTTCATTTCTAAAGTGCTCACTTTATCGTGAACAGCCTTTAAGCACTTTTAAAATTAACCTTTGAAAAATGTCACTGCCTATAACTACGTGTATTTTAACGGGCACACTGGCTGATATGCACCCAGTAAATTTGGTAACGATGGAGAGGAAGTGGTTTCGTGGTTTGTGAATACATAAATTATTTCTCTCTCTTTATATTTCCTCGCATACATGCAAGCGTAAGAATGAGCAAATTTGTAAAATGTTTACTTTTCTAACAATTTCACAGTTTTACTTGGCCGACCCATGAATAAAGTGACCTGGCCCACGGCAGTGTAAATTTTACACATGGCGAAAGAATACACAATGTGCATGCAAGTAGATCTTAAGCGGGGCTTTCAAAAGTGCTCAGTTTACCGTGAACAGCCTAGACATTTGCCGTTATTACAACGTTAACCCTCTCGGGTAGGCTTTTCATTGAGGCCGCGTCCGTCACAAAAAAAAAAGCGTATCTGTTTAATACAATTAACATCAAATTTGGTAAAGATACGCAAAATAAGGGGAACTACTAACAATGTTTCGGGGCATTACATTTATGACAGTCTTCAGGAAGACATTCAGTCTGCAGTGGCGTTGGTCTTTCAGTTTACAAAATTTCAGATATCGTCAATTTTCTACCCGGCATGAAACGATACACAGTTTCAGAAAGGATAAGTTGAAAGTTTATTTACAGTGAGATTCTCCGTACTCCGTGAGGTTGCCAAATCCAAAGTACGAAGATATTTTTGTTCAAATAATAATCTTACATTTTTCTTAGCCAATTTCATATTTATTTCTGAGTCTAGTTGTTAGTTCAAGTTATGATTTGTTTGCAGGTTAACCATGTCAGTTTTGACAAACTAAATTATACAAACATCCAAAAACTTTAATTGTTGTTAGAAACAATGTCCTTCAATAAACCAAACATGTACCGTACATAATATACTTCAGAGGAACCACATCACAGTAGAGTGTAAAGACACTAAAGTAAACGATTGGAGAGGCTACAGTAAACAATGCAAGCATAGTGGTTCGTTCCGAGCCAGTGTCGTAGCGACTTAGTCCATATTCAGAGTCACATTATGTTAAAGCAGTCTCCGCACCTCTTACACCTGAAATGTGTGGTCACACCTTCGTTGATAATCATTCGAGGCGTAAACATGTTACTAACAGCATGACAACTGTGCGCTCAAAACTTGACACAGCTAGCCGAGCTAAAGACGCGCAACATCGTCAAATCAACATGGAGTTGCGTCCATTCACATCGACTTGTCTCCAAGAGATTATACATTATAGGCCGTTCACGGTAATGTGTGCACTTTTTAAACCAACCTTACAAAATAGTTACTGCCCCTGTCCGCATATATTTTAACGGGCACACTGAGTGGCATGCGCCCATTGAGGTTGGTAGTTATAGATAAAAACTAGTTCCATAACGTAAAGCCCGATAAAAATTGTTAGGTAATCATTAGTGATAACTTAAATTATTCATTTCGCTTCCTGTTCTTTTTTTTATGTATCAAAATGTAAATATGACCAGATATGTAAAATATTTTATCTTATAATTCTACACCTTCACCTGACCGACGCATGAATAAAGTGATGAGGCCCATGGGAATGTTAATTTTACACAAGGCTTAGGAATCCACAACGTGCATACAAGTAGATTTTAAGCAGGACTTTCATAAGTGCTCATTTTACCATGGACAGCCTATATATAACTTCACGATAGGTTGCAGTTTTTACTGTGATCCTGTGTAAATAGTATTCAAGAGTAGCCTCCTCGCACTGAAAAATACTGTTCACGCGTAGCCCCCCCCCCCCAAACTTAAAAATTATGTTCAAACGTAGCCTCCTCGCACTGAAAAATACTGTTCAAGCATAGCCTCCTCGCACTAAAAATACTGTTCAAGCGTAGCCTCCTCGCACTGAAAAATACTGCTCAAGCGTATACCTCTTCGCACTGAAAAATACTGCTCAAGCGTATACCTCTTCGCACTGAAAAATACTGCTCAAGCGTATACCTCTTCGCACTAAAAAAATACTGTTCAAGTGTAGCCCCTCGCACTGAAAAATACTGTTCAAGCGTAGCCTCCTCGCACTGAAAGATACTGTTCAAGCGTAGCATCCTCGCACTGAAAAATACTGTTCAAGCGTAGCCCCTCACACTGAAAAATAATGTTCAAGCGTAGCCCCCTCGCACTGAAAAATACTGTTCAAGCGTAGCCCATAGCACTGAAAATACTGTTCAAGCGTAGCCCTCTCGCACTGAAAAATACTGTTCAAGCGTAGCCTCCTCTCAGTGAAAAATACTGTTAAGCGTAGCCTCCTCGCACTAAAAAATACTGTTCAAGCGTAGCCTCCTCGCACTGAAAAATACTGTTCAAGCGTAGCCCATAGCACTGAAAATACTGTTCAAGCGTAGCCCCCTCGCACTGAGAAATACTGTTCAAGCGTAGCCCCCTCGCACTGAGAAATACTGTTCAAGCGTAGCCTCCCCTCACTGAAAAATACTGTTCAAGCGTAGCCTCCTCGCACTGAAAAATACTGTTCAAGCGTAGCCCCTAGCACTGAAAAATACTGTTCAAGCGTAGCCTCCTCTCAGTGAAAAATACTGTTAAGCGTAGCCTCCTCGCACTAAAAAATACTGTTCAAGCGTAGCCTCCTCTCACTGAAAAATACTGTTCAAGCGTAGCCCACTCACACTGAAAAATACTGTTCAAGCGTAGCCTCCTCGCACTGATAAATACTGTTCAAACGTAGCCCCCTCGCACTGAGAAATACTGTTCAAACGTAGCCTCCCCGCACTGAAAAATACTGTTCAAGCGTAGCCTCCTTTCACAGAAAAAATACTGCAAGCGTAGCCTCCTCGCACTGAAAAATACTGTTCAAGCGTAGCCCATAGCTCTGAAAATACTGTTCAAGCGTAGCCCCCTCGCACTGAAAAATACTGTTCAAGCGTAGCCTCCTCTCAGTGAAAAATACTGTTAAGCGTAGCCTCCTCGCACTGGAAAATACTGTTCAAGCGTAGCCCACTCACACTGAAAAATACTGTTCAAGCGTAGCCTCCTCGCACTGATAAATACTGTTCAATCGTAGCCTCCTCTCGCTGAAAAAAACTGTTCAAGCGTGCCCCCTCGCACTGAAAAATACTGTTCAAGCGTAGCCCCTAGCACAGAAAAATACTGCTCAAGCGTATACCTCCTCGCACTAAAAAATACTGTCCAAGTGTAGCCCCTCGCACTGAAAAATACTGTTCAAGCGTAGCCTCCTCGCACTGAAAAATACTGTTCAAGCGTAGCCTCCTCGCACTGAAAAATACTATTCAAGCGTAGCCTCCTCGCACTGAAAAATACTGTTCAAGTGTAGCCTCCTCTCACTGAAAAATACTGTTCAAACGTAGCCCCCTCGCACTGAGAAATACTGTTCAAGAGTAGCCTCCCCGCACTGAAAAATACTGTTCAAGCGTAGCCTCCTCGCACTGAAAAATACTGTTCAAGCGTAGCCCATAGCACTGAAAATACTGTTCAAGCGTAGCCCCCTCGCACTGAGAAATACTGTTCAAGCGTAGCCCCCTCGCACTGAGAAATACTGTTCAAGCGTAGCCTCCCCTCACTGAAAAATACTGTTCAAGCGTAGCCTCCTCGCACTGAAAAATACTGTTCAAGCGTAGCCCCTAGCACTGAAAAATACTGTTCAAGCGTAGCCTCCTCGCACTGAAAAATACTGTTCAAGTGTAGCCTCCTCGCACTGGAAAATGCTGTTCAAGCGTAGCCTCCTCGCACTAGAAAATGCTGTTCAAGCGTAGCCTCCTCGCAATGGAAAATGCTGTTCAAGCATAGCCTCCTCTCAGTGAAAAATACTGTTCAAGCGTAGCCTCCTCTCAGTGAAAAATACTGTTCAAGCGTAGCCTCCTCTCAGTGAAAAATACTGTTCAAGCGTAGCCTCCTCTCAGTGAAAAATACTGTTAAGCGTAGCCTCCTCGCACTGGAAAATACTGTTCAAACGTAGCCTCCTCGCACTGAAAAATACTGTTCAAGCGTAGCCTCCTCGCACTGAAAAGTACTATTCAAGCGTAGCCCCTAGCACTGGAAAATACTGTTCAAGCGTAGCCTCTTCTCAGTGAAAAATACTGTTAAGCGTAGCCTCCTCGCACTGGAAAATACTGTTCAAGCGTAGCCTCCTCTCAGTGAAAAATACTGTTAAGCGTAGCCCACTCGCACTGAAAAATACTGTTCAAGCATAGCCAAACATTACGCACTGAGTCAGAGCCCCAAGCGCCAGCAGGGGAGTAAATACCCAGAACAGTGATTCAAGGCACGCCAGAAGAATATCCGTGATGCTTGGAATTTGCCTTAAAAAGAGTTACAGTGTGTGCTTGTATGTGCGGCAGCGCGTCTGCACATATACGTGTTGTGATTCAATAATCCGTGAAGTTTGGTAAGTTCTCCTGCATTCAGCGCGGGGTGGGGGGGGGGGGGAAACCTGATTTTTGACATAAGTTATATAAATAATTGTTATGCATTTTACCCCACAATTTGACCGATCTTCATAGCTGTTTGGTAATGTACTACGAATATCCTTATGTTCCTAGTACATTCGTGTTCAGTGTAATTAGTATCGTCGATTTATACTATTTTCCGAAATTTTGTTTCTCGGGAAAGCCGTTATCTTAATCACATGCAAAACTTTCAAATGTGTTCAGTAAATCACGAACAGCTTATACCAATACCGTGAGAGGCTATGGTTGCCGCCAGTATCGGTCGGACTGAAACACGGGGCGAGACAGTTCAATTTGGTTAAGTTAATGACGCTATGTAAATTCAGGTAAATGCCAGAGTGAAACGTCTAGGTTATTTTATGCTGGCAGCAATTGTATGTAGGAACATTCAGTTTGGCGGAACGTTTTTCGTATGTACGAACGATATTAACTGTTAAAACAATTTAAAATAAAAATTTTAAAATTAATTAATATTATTTTACTTACGGCTAGGGCTTAATAATGCCTCTTATACAAAGCCCAAACATGACAATATGGACCCACCTACCTATTTTAATTTTAAGTGGAGGCTTGAAGAATCATTTCATATTAACATGTTCTTTATAAATAAAAGTTAGCAGTGAGGTATACTTTATGGTGGAGGTTGTAAATTCGATATAAACTAAAATGTGTGCTATAATGTTACCTTACTTGGTACAAAGTTACCCCAAATGACTGCACTGCTTGCTTCACTTGAAAGTTCACAGGTAACAATAAACAATGGACTCCCTCATCAGCAAAATGCTCAGGGATTTTTTTTTTTTTTAAGCATAACATAATTCCATTAGTAGGCCATCATATTGCCCGTCGCTGTAAAAATGTATAGCCTAAGGGCGCGTTTACACGATGATAGTAATGCGCGAAGTTCGTATCGCACATTACTACTGCATGATAGTTACTGTCGCACCGTCGCGATATCAGCTCGAGCTATAGTCCATTGACTGTTTCTTCGGACTTTTTTAACCAAACCTTTAAAAAAATCTCCCCATGTATGACGTGTTTAGTTATTTCCTAAATACCCCCCGTATCACAAGAGTTTTATACGTGTGTTCATAAAAGTTACTTTTATTCGTGGTGCGTTGTCCCTCTGTTGTAATTCTCCAGAATTGTTAAGCTTAGTTTGCACGAGGCGGAAGAATATCCTGGAAGTAGAACTTTAACAGGGCTTCAGAAAAGGCCGAAGTAACCGTGAATGGACTACAGATAGTTTATAGTAGTCTAACTGTCGCGACAGAATAAGCAACTGACGTAGTGTAAACCGTGTAGCATCACTATCGTGATAGTGCGGGTCACAAAAATGTATGTTAATTTGTTCACTTTGATTGGAACATTGCAGAATTATTTTGATTGTTAATATCTGTCACGGTTCTTGCACTATGTGGCGGTATGATAGGCCGTATATTATCATGTAGGCATGACACGCAGTGTTGACAGCATATTTATTGTCATATAATAAAACACGGGAACAATATATGCTTAAATGTCATTAATATCCTGTCACGACATTTAACTACCCCAACAAATATCATTCTCTTGACAAATGGATATAAATGTACGGCCTATCAATGTATTTACACAAGTGTTGTCGGACATGTTCCTTTTGAGGTTAACTAGCATCGTGTGTGTAAACAGGACCTATCGTTGCAGTGACTGCCACAGACTTTCGTGATAGCTACTATCACCGTGTAAACGCTCTCGCGTGGTTTTCTAAAACGGTCTTTAATAACCCGTACTTTTAAATTAACGTGTTTGCCATTCATTTACCCCTCTCTTCTTAGAAGTGGGAAGGAGAATGTAAAACAAAAAAAAAGAGGCCAGTATTCACGGAATAATAAGCGACACGTGTACGTTAACTCCACTGCAACCAAACTTGACCAAGCTGACAACTTCCCGCATGCCAGTCAAAAATTCTAGTTCACTAGAAAATACTACATTCCAAATCATCTTCCAAATTATAATTAATCTGCTACTAGACGAGGATGCACACTGTTGTTTTCAAGTAATTGCAGCTAAAATTCCGTAAAACTAACTCGTATACAGTTTACTTCCTATTCAACATCGAGTTTACACACGCACTCACGATTCCATGTACTCTGTTTCGTGTACATATAAAAATATAGAATAGAAAAATAGTGTTAAGGAAAAAAAAAAAACAATTTAATTTTTTATGGTACTTAATAGACTGGTAATTACGCGAAGATGTTAAACATATATGCATGTTATGCATAAAATCAGTTAAGTGAAAATTTTAATTCCGAAATTTGCTAGTTCTACTTGTGAATGACAAGCCTAGCCTTTGCAGAATATTTTTCTTGCATACAACTAAACTATCAATTGATCTTAATCATTTACTCATACATATTTACAATTCAAAAACTATAAACCACTGCAAACAAAACGAAATGCAATTTTGATAATGTGGACTGAAATTAAAAGAATACTATCAGTAAGCAACAAATATTTTGAAGCAGGTAAAAGCAGAGTACATCGCATACGCGGATAACTATAGAACAAAGACTAATATGCCACAATTTATACTCCGTACAGCACGTGCGCCAGTTAACCACGTGGCGATATTTCGTCAACTCACCTACGACAGCAAGGTGAAGCATCAGGAACAGCAACACCGTAACTACGACGAATGCTTTCTGAGCCATCTTCTGGCTTCTGCTCGTCCTATCTGTGGAAGCTTATCGGTTGGCCGACATGTACCCTCTCATAACAGTGGCGAAAGCGAAGCGCCCCCTTTAGTCGCTCAAGACAACCATCATTCGCTACAGCCCGCCGCGAACTAATCAAGGGCGGCAAATTTTCAAAAAGCCGGGATGAAAAAAAAAGAAAGCGTCGCGCAACAGAGCTTACATCCCCTGGTGTGGAACTCCGGAACTATCACGGTACGATAATGCACAAATTGAAACAATTTGAACTTCGAAAAAAAAAACAATTATTTCCAAACTCTCCTACCATTTTGTAAGTAAAAATAAATTTACGCATAATAACAAAATTTGATTTAAGACACTCGCGAGATGACAACGGAACGGTAGTTAAATCTTTATTTTTTTCACCTTTGCAACTACCATTTTCAGACACCAAAAACATCACGTGGTATGAGCGTTAAAATTATATCGACGATTCTATTAATATGTAAGGAAAATGGAATCTTATAATTATTACATAATTTTTTATTAATGTCAGTATGACATGTCAATTGTAAGTACTTGACGTCATGTGAATGTAAAATTCTTCAACCAGTATTATTTGTTACATCTCACCAAATTTAGTTTATTTAAAACTACTTATGATTTGGTTAGTAGTGGCAGCCATCTTACCACCGCGCGCTAACAGTTCTTTAGTTTAGAACGAGCGAGCATCCAAACATGCATGCATATCGCAGTTCGGCGGTGAAGCATTTATTGTGCCATCCATGTAGTTTACGATAGACACTAATTTGTTCGGAACCTTATTATTTTCTCTTGCGCACCCCAAATTTCGCATCCTTGCTGTGTTTTTGCATCTGTAAGCTACCTCATGTAATTGCAGCATATACCAGTCAGTGCGGAGACTAGTTTTGACTGCCCACTTCATTTTTCTTCCCGGCCTTATCTATTCCATAATACAATTTGTATTATAAACCAAAGTGCAGAGTGTGAAAATCATTTCCTGCCTCACACAGGACTTCAGGGAAATGGACCCTCAGAACCACCTGCAACCTACCTTTGCTTAACTCATGTTAGTCCAGTATAATTTCGTCTTTTTGAAGTGCTATGTTTCATGCATTGAGACTACATACTAGGGAGTAATAAAACCCTAGCCCGGAAAGTGTGTATGTTTAGGTGTGTTGTGAAAACAGGTGTCCACGAGTGTTCCAATGATCACTTCCACCTCCAGAGTCATCTATTCCATTTAGTGCATACTGGGTTGACACGAAAAACAATGAGCACGATAGTGCAGATCGATGAGAATGGCAACTTACACCGCCTCGCTGACTGGTACTATGTGACTCATGCAGACGTCTTGCATAATTTGTTTTAAGAGCCCTTGCCCCTTAAACCGTTTGCCCGCTGTACCCAACAACCGCACAAGAGAGCTGCTCTCTACCACTCGCAGTTGCACTTCGGTGACCGGCATTATGTAAGGGCAGGTGCAGTGCAACGAGTAACAGGTGAGGCAGTGCAAAGTGTCGGAGTGGCAGTGCCCCATCAGTCATGTATGCCATGCACAGTGCTATAAGAAAAGAGTACCACATTGCTAATATATTACTAAAAGATGTAACAGCGGGAAAGGATGGTGACGAGAGGTCATGTGCATGCAAAGAGATACCAGAAAACATACTTAAATGACTTAGAATTTCCTATAAAGTGTATTATGCAACCTATCTGTAAATGTACGATCACCACATGTATTCATCCACACTTCATTTCATGTGTTTTGCAAGGGTAACATGTTAATCAGCATGCACAAGGTTTAATTAGCATGTAAGAGCAGTTTTAAGCAAGAGAGTGTAATCTTTTGTAAAGTGCCATGAGACAATGTAGTTCCACGTGGTGCGCTTGAGCGGCCATGATGGCACACATGCTGGCTGCCATGTTGGAGATGCAGTAGATGCTGAGGGCTTCGAGAGGCAAGACGCATGTACCGTCGGTCCATGCCCAGGCAGGCATCATCTTTCACACTGATCAACTAACTTCAGTAGACTGTTTTAATCTACTGTAACCATTTTGTTCCTGCTACCCAGGACACTGCCGCTCACCTTCCCCAGTGTTTGCATTGATTGGGGAAGGATAACGGACTAATAAAAAATGCTCGGGCCTTCACACCATTTTTACAGTTTCACTGCTGCTGACGGGTAATCGTACGGCTTACATTTGTAAAGCGTTTCCCTTGGAAAAAGTGTAACGAAGCAGGGGCAGGGGTTAACAGTCGGAGGGCAAGCAGCTGACCACTGGTGCATGGTTAGCGGGCAGTGCAAGAGCGAGGTGATTTTATTTTTCTCCTTCCCACCATTCTTTTTCCTCCTCGTCCTCCTCGAGCGCACATGATACGGACGAAGGGGGAGGTTTTGCAGCCCCTTCGTCGTGTTGAGCTCTTAGCTAGTGCAGTGTGGCTGACATCACAGCACACAAAGAGGGCCACTGTCTGCTACACTTTTCGCTTCTCCTTAGTAGTTGCTGTGCTGGCAGCTAAGTAGTTTAACGGTAGGATGGTTGAGCAAAAGTGGTCAACTTAGAGGTTGAGAGTTGAGTAGGACATTTTCTGGCATTTCTCACCAAACCTCAGGTGTAGATCTTGGGTGCCAGACATTGCAGTAGTGCAACATCAAGTTGTTGTAAGTAGAGCTGACTTCTTTCTCCGAGTCGTGTGCTGAGAGACATGGTGGTATACTTCCGGTGATGCTCCACCCATCATAGTAATAAAAATACGTTACCAATATTATGCCTACTGCACAGTGAGGTCTTAGGGCGACTCACACATCCATAAATTATGTTAAAAAAAGATACAAAACACTGAAATACACGTAAAAGCACTTGACGTAGAACACATGAATTGGCAGGAGAGATGGGGGCATGTGCCCTACAGCCCATAGGCACCCTGAATAAAGACGCATGTGTTAGTAAATTCACTGGGTTTTTATTAAAAGTTCCTCTAGGAAACAACTTACAACAAGTTACCGGGCTTAACCTGCTGCCAGGGTAGCACTTTACAAATGGCATGTGGCCACAAAGATTTATAGTTGAATCATGCCCAGGCAATGCTAGTCCTGGGACAGAGAGGGGTGAAGGTTCTCGGGCAGCTAACCACACAAAACGTTCCTGTAATCTAAGAGTCCATTAATATTAAATGATTGGTGAAAAACATTTATATGACGCCCGAGAACGCTAAACACAACCACGTCAGTCCGTACGTCCAACTCTCCGAGACACTCGAGTAAGACTAACTATTCCGGCGCGACATGCTGGCCAGGATGGAGGGCAAACAAGCCTTGCAGACTATTTTCTTACACACTAAAATCACATTACACTGTCACACATTGCTTAGCTGGGCGCAATTGTAGCAGAATCAAATACACAGATCATAATAACCCTTTAGTACATGGCAAACACTGAATGGAATGAGTTGTGGGTGAAACACAGGGAGAATGAAAATAACAGGAAAGAATAAACAAGTACACTGAAGCCCGTGGGGCACTGCAACACTATAGGGCTTTATGCAATGACATTGCATGAACACATATTCCTGAGCATTTTATATTACATCTTGTTTGCCTTGCATCCTGTTTCGCTGGTGTTACTTTCAAATTGTGTGCGTGCTGGCGCACGTATTTGTGCTGTACCTTGCTTCACTTGTGCATTGAACTTACTGTCGACACGAGCGCTGTTAATCGGCACCCCTGGCCGCACTCGTAACTTAGCTTCTTTCGGTGTAACCAATGTGGTGTACTGCTGGACTGGTGCGCACGCTCGCCCGGTAGAGTGCTGCTACCTGCAGCGGATACCGCTATGGCAGGTAAACGAACTTGGAGAGAGTGGATGGCTTCATGGCGTGGTGGTTTTTCAACTCGCAGATTGTAGGAGCTGCTGAATTGTCGACTTCGAAAGTGCGAAGTTCGGTCCAGTAGGGTTGCTGTACAATTTTCTTCGCAGTGGTGTGGAGATTCAAAAAGTATCATCCACTTCTAGAGTACCAAGTTTCACTCTTCACACAGGCAACCGCTGTCTACTGTGGTTGCAGAGATGAAAGAGAGCCGCAGCAAGTTGAATTGCAGGGCTCTCTTCCTGCAATCGCATGACTTTGAAGTCCGTCATGTTGCCAGGGAAGATAATCGGTTGACCGACCACCAGTTCCACATGCCAAAAGAAGAGAGGGCACATGATGTGGAGGAGTGGGATGACATTCTCCTTATTAGGGCTGGTTTCACCAAAGAAGATTCACTTGTCAGAATATCGAGTTAATTTTGCCCAGATGAGAGGTTTAACTTCAATTTTAATCTCGTTCAGCATGATTCTCCAGGTTTAATCACAGAAAAAGAATATCTCCTTAAATTTATCTCGATATTCTGATTTATCGCGATTTTCTATTGACAAATATTAGAGCTTTTGCTTTGAGGTTGGGTAAAGAAATCATTTTGAGAAACTATGACAAGTCGTGAAGGTATGTGTTCGTTTGGAAACAGCGTAGCAGGAATTTTTATCCCATTTTGCTAAAATTAGTAACAGAACATTTCAATATCATTGAAAATAAACTAACTAATGCTGTGACACAAAAAATAAAGCGAAACAGTGGCAAACCATTCGAATGGTTTCAATTGTACATCTTGTGAACACTACAGGACAGCAGGTAACTTAAAGCCGATGTGAAATGGAGATGATGAACGTGACAATGAATGAATATGATGCAATTAAATCATTGCATGCTAAAACACACTTGAATATTAAGACGAAATAAAAATACATCAAAACATATACTTTCCTCTACTGCATAAGGAACGCTAACATCAACTTGGTGCCTTACGTTTTCCTTGTATACTTAATATATTTCGTAGCATTTTGGGACGTGCATGTAACGATATGTTATTTTGTTCAAGGCTCACAGCCGACGTAACACAAAAACTGGCTATGTCGAGTATTGGTAAAGGTTAGTAATGTAAAATTTAAGAAAATAATTTATAATAAGAAAACAAGGCAATCGCAAGCAAACAAAAGACACTGATATTACATACACAATATTCCACGTGTGTGGAGTCTTACCACGTGACTGCGTTGTTTGTTTATGTTTTGGTGCATTGTACATGCCAATATATCTCACTCATATAAAACACCAGACAGTATAAAAACACAACAAAAACCTGTTAAATAAATATTTAACACATTAGCACAGTATCGCACAGGAGATATACATAATACGGAAATGCAACACATTGTCTCACAGATGTCACAGTAGTGCACGCGGTGCAGAGTGTTCTGGACCATGTGGTCACATGACAACAAATAACATTTAATATGAAAATGCTTTGGAAAATTACATTAACACATTTATAACATCCATTAGCACAAAAAGAATAAAACAATTAAAAACAAACACTGTGGGACCATGGTAACAAATGTAAACAAAACCTAAGTATACACTTTATACATCATGCATATTCGGATCATACTGTGCCTAACACACTCCACACTGGGCTGTACTCACATGCGGACGGTAGCGGTCAGCTCGGTTAATGGATTTCACCTCCACATGTGGTGAACTGTCTAGAGCTGGAAAACGTGGAACACTTCACGAGCCCCCCACCCCACTGGAGACTGTTCATTTATAGCTTGCAGGCTCTGCTCACGAACAACATCTGCAGGGTTGGCGTAGTCCACATCGTGGCCGCAGGTTGTAGAGGCTGCCCTGTTGTTTACCTCTTATAAGCATGTGGTGCTGGTGTTCCCATGAAGCCGGTGTGTAGTGATGGCTGCGGTGGGTGTGTCGTGACACATGCAGGCTGCGCATTCGACACACCAGTAGAGTCGGGTTCGCTTCGTTCGGAGGCGAGGGGAAGACATTGCCTCACCCCCTGGCTCATTGCTGCCACTCTCGTTCTTGCTATCACTGCTGACATTTTCCCACGACCATCGCAGATTGTTACTCTGGGCGACCCCCAACACAAACAATACTGGCCAAGGTAATGACAATTTCTGTTGTATCCTTGGCGTCATGATGCCACTGGTACAGTCCCGCACCTGCCGAAGGTTATCAGACACAGGTGGCCATTGCACTGTGTTTCGTTGTACTGGAGGGGAATCAGCTGCAGAAGGGCTTCCTTCACTTCCCACATAGTTTCAATTTTCTCCCTTCTCTGGATCTTGTGTAGGCATCTCGATGCCAGGTGGTGCAGCTATAGGTGTACGAATTTCGTCATGTGCTACCTCTTCTCTCACAGAAGTGGGCCTGACATCTCGGGTTTTTTACAACTCATCTGTGTCTGCTCCCATGTCAGGTATTGGTATCTCGACGCCGAGAGTTGGCAAGCATGAGTGCATCTCTATGAAAAACCGCTGGATGGTGCCTGCTCAGGCGAACTTTGTAGCTGATTTCTCCTGCATACTCCATGATTTCTTGTGGTCGGCTCTATTTTACACAAAACCTGCATGGAAACTTCACTGTCCAGCTGATCGTGGATGAGCTCTTGCATACATGATCAGACCAGATTTTACGCAGGGTGGCTGGTGGGTGGCATCCGGCCCCAACTACGGGACATAACAGTGCTGGTTAGCACATGCTTCTCTTACCCCTCTCTCTCTTTGCTCCTCCCGACTCTCCTCTTCCTCCTCTGCTCTGTTGTTTTCTCTCACCCTGCCGGCAAATCCACAGGGGCGGGGGAAGTCACTGCCTTGATGCTTCTGGGCTGGTGTTTTCCCTGTTGCCTGTTTCATATGAGTTCGTAGCATGAATAATGCGGTGGGCAGATGCTCGGCCCAGGAGGCATGTTTTTCACCCACGTGCAGACACAGCTGAGACTTGATGTCTTGATTGTGTCTTTCAGCAGGGTTTGGAAGTGGGTGGTAAATCGCCGTGGTGTGGTGTTGGGTGCCACATCTTGTATTCAAATCACGACAAGCACGCCAAGTGAACTGCATGACGTTATTGCTTAAAGCAATCTAAAGGTATAACCAGCACGCGAAAATTTCGTTCTCAATGACCTTGCCAATGCCATAAACTCATACGGTGGAGACGGGATAGGCCACCACCTAATTCGAAAACAGATCCGTCATGATGAGTATGAACTGCTTTCCCGTCAGTGTGCTGGGGCAAGGGCCCATCAGGTAGAGTGTTACCATTTCAAATGGCTCATGTGGATCACATGTCAGTTGCCGCCACATGCCATCCCTGCGCCGTCACTTGAAACAGTTGTAGGTGACATTGATGTAAAAGGTTTCTTACGTTCACTGACAACCACGGCCAGTAGAAATACTTCAGAATGTTTCGATTAGTTTAAGCTACTCCCGGATGTCCAGAAATGTGGTTGGCATGGGCGTAGTGTACTATCACGTTGCAGGAAGCAGCAGGCAGGTAAACTCTCCATGTTTCGCTGTGCGCACTCGTGCTGGATTCAACACAAACTAATACAACTCGCCACTTCTCTACATTTCTTTCGCCACACTCTTATTTCCACCTACTCATAGTGGGGAAGCCTCTCTGTGCTCGTGTGACATCCTCTCGCATCGTGTCCAGTGCTGGCACAGTTGGTAACACTGACAGTTTTGCACAGTGTAATGATGTGTCGGCTAACATTTTACCTTTTGCACAATTGGCAGGACTGCATCCCAATCGTCCTACTCTTGTGCAGTTTCACTCCCCGGTGCTCGTAACAGGTAGTCAGTAAGCTGGTTCTCGATGCAGGCGACATGTTGTACCTCGAAATTGTACGATTGCATGAGTAGCACCCAGCGTGTCAGTTAACTTTGGCTTTATTTGGTGTTATGTTAGCACAGTATGCAGCGATTGTCGGTCCGCAGGATGAAGCATTGGCACTCTAGGATTGGAAGGTACTTTTTGAGGCTCCACACCAAAGCGCGACTCTCCCGCTCAATCACATCGTAGTGCCGCTCTACTGGGCCGAATTCTGTGCTGCCGAAGTCAACAATGTGCTGTTACCCACGTCCGACAGCTAAATTAACATGATGCCCAGCCCCTTCTCGCTGGCATCCGTCTGAATGTACAGATGTCGTAGTGGGTCGTACCTGGCGAGAGCAGAACACTTCTAGAATCGGTGCTTGCCATCCTCAAAACTGTCGTGTTGCTCAGTTGACCATTTATACCGCACAACTGGCGACATTAAGTTCGTGAGGGGTGCCGTCATGAGGTCAAACCTGTGATGTACTCTTTAAGCAAATTTATTAACCCGAAGAATTTTTGAAGTTGTTCCTGAATGTTCAGAACTGGGTACTTCTCTATTAACAGCAGTTGCTCAGGGTTGAGGTGGCTGCCATCGGCATTCCCGATGTGTCCTAAAACTGACTGCTCGCCTTCCCAATGTGGCATTTCTGGTTGGTGCAGGCCAGCCCATTAATGCCCTGCCCTTCCAGTACCAGTGACAGATGTTCGAAGTGGTCCTCCCAGGATGCTGACCAAATAATGAGGTCATCGAGGTACGCCAAATCGAAATCCCCGAGGTATCTGTCCAGTACTCTGGTCATCATTTCCTGGAAGGTCACTGGTGCGCACTTCAGGCTGAACTGCACTGCACAAAACTGGTAATGCCTTCTGTCGGGCACAGTAAAAGCAGTTTTGTGACTGTCTCCTGGGTAAACCAACACTGCCAATACATGCTCCTCAGGTCGATGGCGGAGAGTAACTTTGCCTGACCCAGAGTGTTCAGGGCGTCCTTGACATTGATGTATGGGGGTTGCATGCGCTTTGTGGCCTGGTTGAGGCGCCAAAATCCACACAGAACCTATACGTGCCGCCGTTCCTTGGGGCTAGGGTGATCGCCTTATTAAATAAACTCTCCTATGGCTCGATCACCTACTCCTCCGGCATCTACTTGATTTCATTTTGTATGACCTGGCATTGGTGTGCATAGTATCACCTTGTGCAGTCGTAAATTGGGGACTCATCGAGGAGCGGAATGGTGTGTTCAGCCAGCGTGGAGCGGCGCAGGGGGCCCGCCAAGGTGAAATGTCCCTGCGCTCGCGGAGGAGGTGCTGCATAGCCTCGCTGTACTCCAGAGGCACAGCATGGTCAAACTCATCGAGGTCGATGGCCGGAACCTCAGCAGCAGGTTGGGGGTCCAAATTATACACCGTTCTCCTGTCCTTCTTCCTGAAGTGTATTCTTCTTGCTTTGATTTCTACTCCTGTATTCTGCATTGTCAGTTAAGTTATGCAGAGGATAGCTTCTTCCTTATCTCGTTGGATACGAAGGAAAATGTCACAGTTTCTACTTCGCGAATGCAGATGGTGATGCTAGCTTCCCCCTAAATTTCTCCTGTGTGTTGGTGTGGTGCCAGCTGGACTGTTTTGTTGATGGGCATATTGTTGTAACTGTTGACAATGCTAATACTCCTCACAAAGTTATGAAACGTAGCCATTTAAACTAGTGCACGGCAAGAATGATCATTATTGTTATGGAAATGCAAATGAAACTGGTTTAGTCACTATTGATTTGCACCAAAAGAACTTGTTGTGGTGATATCAGGCCCCTATATCTCGACCTCTTGTTTCCTGGCAACGGCATGCCTCTTCCTGCTGCAGGTGGTGCCCTGACTCTCTGTGGGCAACGATTATCCAAATGTGGCCCTTCACAGAAGTGTCATGGATGTGTCAGATGCCTCGGCTCTGTTGATGGGCATGGCTGATGTGCCCCATTGCCATGTGTTGTGGAAGACGTGGTCGTCCCTTTGATCTGTTCCTGATGTCCACGTATCCCTTGTGCCCGTTTGTTCCATCGCAGATGCATTAACCACACAGCAACACTCGACCGATCGACAATAAGGTCGCGGTCTCGATCAGTGCAGGTCGACAAGAACAGCATTTACACTTTTCTTGCCATCCTGTAACTTGTAGCCGTGGGTCATAATATTTAACATTCATCACTAGAGGTAACTCCCGTGATGAATGGATATGTGGCTTAAATGAGTGTGTCCCATGAAGTCACGACTGTTAGACGTAACAGCCAGTGGAAGGAAATCTGGGATAAGCGATGCAGCTTATTCCCACAGCTTTCCTATATGAACAATGTATACACGCCCGTGACCGAATCCGGAGTGCGATGTGGCTCCAAGTAGTGTCAAAAGACGAGGAATCACATTCCCGCAGGAAGTGTAAAGCGGCGAGCGGTTCCCTAGCGGCATTAATTAATAGGATCATTTTTGGCATTTTTAGCATTGATTGCACCGCAATTAACTAGGGAATCCGCCCGCTCCATCATAGAGAGTTCATAACTCATCATAGAAGATGTGTTATGATGAAATCCATGTGACATGACAGCCATACGCATTCCTGTTATTATAACCATTATGACACACGTATATTTTATTATGTTAATTATAAGAGTTTACATGTAATCATCTATCGAGAATCAGCCACCTCATGCATAATTTTATTTAATATCAATCTTTAAGGGCAGTGACATACTCGCGATGTCACATTCTTAGACATATCTGGGGCTCTGGCATTCATGGGTATTTCACCAATATGTTATAGTTTAGTTAATCAAATTTTGTACGATGTCAGTTTCATTTATCATGTTAGTTATCAAGTTACTTTTCTTCAAGTTTTTATTTTGGCGCCGGGTTCGCCGGATGTGCGACGAAGCCTACGCCATGTCGTTAATCAGACTTCAGCACTACAGACAAGTGGCAGGGCAGATGGTAAGCTCCCCGTACACCCCTCGACAATTCAATATAGGATGCATTTCCTTTCATTGCAATAGTTTACATAACTCAAGAACATTTAAGTACTTTTAGTTAGCCATGGGGAGGTCTCCCTCCATCCTGAGTATCATACCAGGAATTCAAGCATGAGATGTGTTTTATGTAATTATAACTTAAGCCCTACACCTTATTTTCTACAGTAGCAATCACCGGCAGGTCCAGAGTGCCGGGTCCACATAACCAAGGGTACACATTTTCATGTGCAGCAACATTTCATTGCACCTTTATGGTAATAAAACAGTCATACCATAATTAGACGAGTTTTATTGTATTAACTCTCCTGAGTTCATCGGGTACTGCACCCTCATAGAAGCATCAACTTTAAAGTGTCTTTCAGTGTATGATTTGCATTTTCGGGGCCTGTCTCCCTCAAGCATAGTTAACCCAGTGATAATATATGCGTCCGAAGTGGTCGAAAGCTTCACTCTAAAAGGAATATTTTACATTCAACATAATTTAACTGACAATTAAATTAGCTCTAATTTACATTAACCATGTATTCAGAGTCGCCGTAGGCTGTCGATCATACAACCCCATTCAACATTGTTCACTCTACCGAACATGGCTACGGGCACATAACCAGTCCCTGTTCACCTGCTCCCAGGCAGGACACGAACACATCACAGCACCTCGGGAGGCACAATGTGTCAAGTGGCTTTTCTAACTCGGGTAAATATAACATCAGACTACACCAACAATCCACATTCCTACGTCGTGTGGATTTCCCAACTCGTTCGAATCAAACAACTGTAAAACATCAGAGTGCAGGAGAGCACCAACAACGCATCGGTAGTCTGCTCAACACAACACATTGACAATAGGCTATGCGACAAAGGTAAAAGTGCGACAAAAGTGCTTCACAATGAACAGCTACAGTCATTGATAAGTAATCTTAGACCTTCAGACACCTATCAAACATCGCAATTGAGACAGTGCAGTCAACACCACAATCAACATCAATAACATCAAGGACTTTTATGTTTTCATTTGTCACACTGTTTGTACAATTATTCATTTGTCAATTTGTCAAATTTGTTTAACTGTAGAGTGCATATGTGTTACATCAACAGACCTACCGTGATTCGAGTGGGAAACAAAATTCGTCAAATGACATACATTGAGGGCCTGCATCTGTCAAAACAATCCACCAAGCTGGGTTGTTTACTTGAACGTCATGAGACATTTTAACATTTTGTAAACATACACTGGTTAGACGTGACAACACGTAATGCAAAATACACAACTGTAAGCCAAAACAGATGCAAGTCGAACACACCCACTCGACACTGCAAGTGTAAATTGTATGTAAAAGTGTTCCAGTACTCAACACAGCACGGCAGCAAGGTCGCACCACAGTACATGTGCATAAGTAAGTGCGAGATTGTTTTGTAAACAAACACACATGGTGTTAATCAACATGTGTAGTAGTTGGCAAGAGGTATCACAACGAGCAAAGAAAGACAGCATTTTCAATTTAATATACAAGAGCAATCAAAATATATTTTCATTATTCCCGGAACTTTTCCGGAAAATTTGACAGCATTTTTTAGTACCAAAATTTTCAAACTTTTTCTAAATAAACTATAAACTTTTTCGGTGTTTTCCCTTGGACAGTAAGGAACTTAAAGTGCAACTGTCGTTTAAATCAATTTTTAAAACTTTTCTGAGCATTATTTTAAATAATTAAAATTTTTTATTATATTTCACGGACTTTTCAAAGGTTAACAAAATTTTTACAGCCATTTATAAAGAACATTTTTACAATGCTTTTCAAGCTGTGTGTGTCAATCATAAGACAAGTGCCCACAACTAATTTTCAAGAAACTTTTATAAGTAATTTTTCTGTTTTTAAAGCAAACAGTATACTGTGAAAAAACACGTGTCACCCGGACAGCTGGAAAACATGTTCGTAGCAGGAAAGAAAGGCGCCGGATTAATGGTAAATTCCCCTCCTCATGTGTAGTGCAGACAAGGGCCAGCCGCGTATCAACTCAATATTTGACATTGACGCCCGCGCTCCACAGCAAGCGGTGGTATTAGTAATTGTCCGGAAGCACTTGAATTGGTATACAAATGCAGGCCAAGCGAAACCTTTATGTTTGAGTGTGTACAACCCACAATAGGTACAAATCCCTTTGAAGAAGTAATATATCCGTGTAGGAAACACAGAATTTGAGAATTTGAAAAGAAAAAAAAGAAATGGCAAACAAAGACCGAGTGGACAAAACATGTAGTTGTACCTCAGGTGGTACACCAGCAATCTTGTGTGCCGACTGTGGCTAAGTACAACCCACACAAAATAAACATGGTTTGCCAAGAAAATTTGTTTGTCAATGTGAACAGTCGCACTTAATCGATTTCAACTCCACAGTAAATGTAATTACGAATTGGCAAGATGGCAGGTGTGTAAAATAAATTATGTGTGCTGGAAGGAGAAACAGTACCAGGATTTGTGTATGGTGTGCACATTGTCTTCATTCGGAATGTTTGATCCGGACTGAAATTGCTACCACAGATCCGCAAGGCCGTATTCTCTGTGAAATGTGCGAACGCATTATTTTCCGAACAGACGAAATTTCCAAAGCAGTCAAAACAGAACATTTTAAAATGCATGAACATTGTCAATAGAAAATTTGCAGGCAAGGGTTAGAAGAAACCGTGAGGTGTGAGACATGTGCACATAAATACACTGGCAATGTCTGACTGTACAAGACATGGCAAATCAAGCCACCGGGAGATTCCGCTGTGGATATTGCTTATTCCCATCGCTGCGGTCAGAAGTCAAGTCAGTAGTAGGGGCGGAATTGTCTAGTCGCCATTTATATATTCAGACAGATGCGTGCAGACATTCAGCCGAACTTTTGATTCTTGCCTACCTGCCGACACAACTGACTTTTGAGGTCTATGCGTTGCACCTCCAGAGGTGCTGTGATGTGTTCGTGTTCCGACTGGGAGCAGGTGTAGAAAGGAACTGATAATGTACCTGGCGCCATATTCGGAGAGCGAACGATGTTGAATGGGTTCATCCAGCCAACTGCGACTCTTGATACGCAGTCAATATAAAGGAGTGCTAATTTAATTGTCAGTTACATTATGTTGAATATAAGATATTTCCTTTGGGGTGAAGCTGTCGACCACTTCGCATACCTATGTTATTACAGAAATTATTCTGCTTGAGGGAGGCATGCCCGTAAATGCAAAAGATACATTGAAATGCACTTTAAAGTTGATGCTGTTATTAGGACGAAGTACCTGACAAACTCAAGAGAGTTAATGCAATAAAATACATCTAATTTGGGTATGAATGTTTTATTACTTTAAAAAAAGTTACGACGAAATGTTGCTGCACACGAGATCGAGATCCCGTGGTTAAGTGGACCCGGCACTCTGAACCTGCTGGTTGTCACTACTATTAAAAATAAGGCATAGACCTTAAGTTATAATTAAGTAAAAACGTGTCTCACGCATGAAGTCCTGGTTTGATACCTCAGCATACAGCGAGATCACCCCTCAGCTAAGTAATCCAATGTTCTGTAATTAACGTTAAATATTGAATTGAATGATTATAGTTTAAATAGAAGTGCCGAGGGTGGTAACGTGGAGCTTACTGTCTGCCCTGCCAGTCGTCTGGAGTGCTGAAGTCTGATTAACGACATGGAGTTGGCTTCGCCGCACATCCGGCAATTGCAGTGCCAAAATGAAAAACATGAAAATATGGGACTTATTAATCAACATGATTGGTGAAACTGACATTGTACATAATTATGATTACAGAATTAAAACATGTTGTGACATACTCGTGAATGCTGGAGCCCCAGATATGGCTAAGTATGTGACATCACGAGTATGTCACCACACTTTATGGGTATTAGTAAATGAAATGATGCCTCAGGTGGCCGATTCTCGATAGATGATTACATTTTCACTCTTATAATTAACATTTTAATATCGATGTGGGTCGTAATGGTGATAATTACAGGAATATGCATGGATATGACGACACACGGATTTCATCACTAGTTTCGGAGCTATGATATGTTATGAAGTCTCTATGCTGGAGCGGGCGGTTTCCCTAGTTCATTGTGGTGCAATTACCGCTTAAAATGCCCCTATTTATTAATGTGGCTAGGGAGCCGCTCTCCACTTTGCACTTTCTGCGTAAATGTGATTCCCCTTTTTTGATACCACGTGGAGCCACGTCGCACTCCGGATTTGACCACAGGGCCCATCGACATCGCGCACATCGGAAAGCTGTGAGAATAAGCGGTACCGCTTATTCCAGTGTTCCCTTCAATGGTTTTTGCGTCTAATGGTTGTGAGCAGGGTTTGGGAGCAGTCCTTTATCAAATTGAAGATAACCAAGATAAACGGGGCAACTGAGGGTAGATAGACATGCATGAGTGAGAGTGTGTGGCCGTAGTGTGGGTTGTGAAATGGTACAGGGCATATCTAGAGTACCTACGGTTCACACTACAAACTGACAACCAGTACTTACTCTGGCTTCACACCATGAAATAAGCCAGAATCAAATTAGCATGCTACTCCTCCAAGTGTACGATTTCGAGGTGGGGCACATACAAGGAGCTGAGAATCAGCTAGTAGACGAGCTCTTGTCCGCACCAGGCTAAATAGTAGTGGTGGACCAAGAAGAGTGGGACGACCTACTTCTCCCTACCACAGCCAACCACCCAAACAATTGGCGAGGGCCGTGTAAGTTGTGCCTTAATCGAGGCTCGTGAGGAAGCAGAACTCGAGGTTGACAACTTGCAGGACAGCATTTTAACTCCACAACTACAGTGTACAGACACCCAACATCATGTCACCTCCATCATGCAGAGTGAACAGGAGTGGTGGCGAATAAACGGCATTGCTATGAGTAGCGGAATTCTACTACTGTTAGCAACAATGGGATTGATGCTACCCCCAACTAATAGAGAAGGTATTCAGAAAACTTATGTAAATAAATTACGATTTACATACGATATGTGGTTCCAGTGTATGCCATTATTAAAATTATACACAAAAGAACATTTACATTATGTTTAGTAAATTATCGCCGTAATTAAATACTAATACAATCACTTTGAGAGCTTAAAATTTTCCCAGCACACTGATGTATTAACACTTAAATGTGCATTACTTTGTAGCTTTAAGATTTTTCTTGTTAGGCACTTTTGATTTTAATTCTTAATTTTTCTCATGACATAACATTTTATCAAAACATTTATATTTTTGTCATAAAACAACTGCTTGCAGTCATCGCATATTACTGTGGGTTGCCGACATTCCTTCTGCATTAATTTATTATTAACACCCTCCCTACTTTCTTGAAGAAATTAAAAAAAAGAAAAATCATTCCATATTATTTAATAACACCATCGTACAAATCCACTGCTACCTGGTTTGGGTCCTACAAATTTGTTTCATCATATTGTTTTGAGTAAATGCGGACATTATGTGGATTAAGCAGCCCAGCCCAGAAATCATATGAGAAAACTGTTTACCCAAACCCAAAATATGCGTTCTGATGTGAGTGATAATTTTTACATGTAGTATCTTCTTGTCATCTTGCAATTTTGAAATAATTTTCCTGTACTTACTTATAAATTTTTGTGCATAGTGTCATTTTTTGTGTCGTTTCATGAAGATTCTTTGTTGTGTTATCTTCTTCAGGCTCTGTCAGACGGTCTGCTATTGAAGGGCGTAAAAGAAAAATAACTTTATTGATTATTAAACTACCTTTAAAAATCGAATACATATTTCATTCAACACAGACTGTACGTACGTAACTTGTCATCTGCTGCTACATGATTACGACTGGATTCATCTATACAGACCCTTCTTTTTTTAGGGCTCGGTCACTTTTGTGTGTGATTGTCATTTCTGTTAAGTCCTAACGATGGCACTACCCAATTTTTGAGTCTGCAAACAGAAAAAAAAACCCTTCCTTATCCATAACTACATTCACCTACACCTAAATTAGCATGATAAAAATGACACAGAGAACTAATAGATATATAAACGCACTACTTACCCTCGACATTTCAGGTTGCGATCTTTGAAATTATGCTCAGAAAAGTGAGCTAAACAAACTTGATAAACCTTGTACAGTTTGTCTTTTCCATACTTCTTAAAAACCATATTCAAATCCTCCCTTCTGCAGGTCAATACCCACAGGCCACTATTGAAATAAAGCACATTAATCGTTTTTAGTAGTATTTTATGGATTTGAAGGGTAAAAAAAAACAGGTAGGAGGTAATGTATACATTTTGAACATGCATTAGAACAATAAAAATCGTAGTTTGCAAAGTATTTCTTGTGTATCAGTCAATAAACATCTTGGATTTTGGGGAAACGAGTTAGATGAATTTTTTCAGATTGTTATAACTGCAACCATAAACTGCACATATTGTCCATGCAATTGCAGTGCAACAGAAAATCACACACGAAATATATTAGCATAAACAAAGAAAAGTGTTTATTAAGCAGTAGATATTAGCGTTATTGTTGTTTTACTCTACACAGCTGGGAGTGTTCATCAGTCCAAAGCCGCTAGATAGTGCGCGCATCGCGTTCGCCTTCAGACAGCTTTATTCGAGCTAGGATTTTCGCATATCCCCATTATACAGTTTTTTTTAATACATGATGCCTATTCGGATCATACTGGGTCGCGCAAACGTCACACTGGATTGTACTCACATACGGACGGTGGTGGTCAGCTGACTTGACAGGTTTCACCTCCACAAGTTGGAACAGTCTAGGGCTGGGAAACGAGGCACATGTCACACAATATAGTCTGTTTGACAATCGTCTCGAAACTCGATGCTAGACCGTATGTAAGATTATCATAGAAAAAAGGAAAACAAAACATTTTACATCCGATCTAGGATCGAGTTTCGAACGTCGATGTTGCAACTGGGCACTATACATACAATCACGTATTGACAAAAGGGGAAAGTGTACCTACTTTAACCTCTGTCGTAAAGTTCAGAATAATTTTTTGTTTCATGTAAACAATGGGGACGACGAACAATAAAATCCTCGTAATTACTTTCCTCTTCAACAATGGCTCACCATTTTCTCTTTTTCGATTAAATAACTTTACCCTTTCGTCACCTTTCGAAAGTATTTGTTTATGTTTTCATTTTAAGTGCGATAATGTGACTTAAACCACCGAAATCGTCGGGTTAATACTTGATCTGGATATTCATTGAAAATCGAAAGTAATCTGAGTGGTGATATATAAGATACACATAATCGAGATTATCTGTCAGTTAACCTTGATAAACTGTCATTATCTCGCATTGTGTAAACGTCCCTTGAGATATTCTTTACGGTGATTAAACTTGGCGAATTCACGCACCACCGCCATTTTACATCACTGGGACGCTACTCCCTCAGCGCCGGGGTGGATGGATCCCTTGTGAGGGACCTTGGCCACCCAGTTAGTTCTCAGTTGGTTTGTGGTGGCGAGGAGAAGCTAACCCGCTCCCCCCCGCCACTCAAATTAAATGGACTTTCGAATTTTGGGCCTTTTGCATTATGAAGATTTTGAGCTTTTGAGATTTATTCGATTTTATTGGTCTCTCTTGGCTGTTCAAATTAATATTTGAGCCAGGCCTTTTTGTGTTGTATAAGACTACTTTCTGTACTCGTGCTATACTGGTATTTTGATTGAAGGCCGATTCAAGTATCTTTGTTCGTTCTAACATCTTTGGACTCAAGCAGATTCGAGCTGAGCTTGTGTGTTAAATCAACTGTAGACCGGCCTTACTTAAGTAGTATCGCAACATGCGTGTTTATCTTTTTTCAGTAGTGATGTGTGTAATTTTTTTATATTAGTTAATGTGAAGGTAATTTGCACTTTATTTGTTTTAATATACTTTAATTGTGATGCAGATAGTTAGATCGTTTAAAGTGTTTAAAATTAAATTGTTTACTTAAGGAAATATTTCAAATTGTAGCGGAAGTAAACATGCCATAAAATATGTGGGCCTGTTCAGCTAATACCAAAAAATAAGTTCTTTAACTGATGCCAAAATAACCAAAACCATACCAGTAACCATAACTTCTGTACAATGATGCTTGCTACAACCATACATAATAACTAACCAGATAAAAATAGAAGGTAAAATCATATATAAAACAAGTATCCAACTGGCACAAAGTTAAATTCAAATAATTTCGTCAATTTTTCTCAAGTGAAATCCTATTGGCAGATAGTGTAAATGAAAACATACAGTTTTACTGCGTTGGGTGTTATAGGTATGGATTATGTGTACCTAGATACAGTTACAATAATGGCTCTGTAGATTGTGGTACAGTCTTAAAATCATAAGCATGACAATGGGGTTGTCCAGATATGCACAGTACCACCCATTAGAAAGTGTACAACACTTATATTCTACTGTTTCTTTTATCCCTCCCATCTGTACATGTCCCTGCTTATCATCATCTTCCTTGTGAACCTCACTACCTTAGTTTTTCTTACATTTATCTTCATTTTATTTTTCTGGCCCACAGCCATATCTTATCAATGTCCGCCTGTAAATTTCCGCTTCCCTCTCCCGCCTCAGCATATACAACACAATTGTCTGCAAATAATCTGATTTTTCCCCTAATCCCCAAACCCATGTCATTTACCATTATGGTAAATTACAAAGGACCCAACACGCTACCCTGTGTACCCCTGACGTAACCTCCTCTTCCTCCGATATTGTCTCCCCCACTGATGCTCTCTATTGTGGCTTACAACCCACGAAGCACCTCATACACATGAAACTTGCTGTATTTTCCATTTCTGTTTTTGTAAGTTGTACATGAAGGTAAGTTACAATGTTACTTTGTTTGACTGGCATTTTGCTGCATCTGTGGCTCTGGTGTAATTGAACTCCTGTACAAAGCCTCACAACAGTGTTTTACAGTTTGGTCCTGCTCATAATTGATAGCCAACTGCAGAGAGAGAGAGCCCGTGCACCGTTTTGTAAACATGAATGCTGATAACGAGGTATGTGATATTGGGCTGCTCGAAGCATTCCTGCGTGAGGATGGTAGTGATGAAAATGTGCCATGCCCAAGTCCTTCCATCAAACTGGAGAAGAAAGATGTCGGAGCGGCTCCAGCCACCCTCAGCAGTGTGCAGCTGTCCTCCATTAACATGTCTCCTCAGTGTGATCGCACAGCTTCAGGTATTAACACTATGTTATAATCAATATTGTTATTTGAATTGATCTGCTCTATGGCATTAAATTATAAGGTTGTTTTGGTTTCTCTGGGTATTTTTGTTTACTGGGATATGATGTTATGGCTCATAAAAGGTGCTAATGCGGAACTTAGTTTGTATCAAATTCACAAGTTTTGAAAAAATGTTGGAATTGATTAAAAAAAAAAAAAATTAAAATAATATAAAGGAAAATACTGGCTGCAGTGAGTGTGAAGAGATTTTAGTGGCTCTTAACAGCGAGGTCTTGAGAAACGATGAGGGTGATTGAGGTGATTATGGAGTTGCGCCAGGATGATGGGAGCAGGGGAAATGGGAGATCCCCAAGAAAACCTGCAGACCAACGGCATCGTCTGGCATAATTCCCACTTGCGAAAATCCGGTGACCCGGCTGGGGATTAAACCCGGTTTGCCTTGGTGGGAGGCGAGCATGTTAATCGCTCAGCCACGGTGACTCCACTGGCTGCAGTGAAAGTTACAAATTGTTATGTTAAGTTGTTCATTAAGGATGTGTGAACATTTGACATTCCAAATTAATAGGCCCAAATTCTTATGAAGCAAAAAAAAAAATTGTGTTTATAACAAACATTCTAGTGTTTATAAAATAACAGTTTAATTGATCAACTGTTGTAGTGGTTTTCAGTTGTTGAGTTTAGAATTGTATTAGTGATGTGGTAGTAATTAATGCAAGTGTAAATAGTTTTGTGTCTGTGTGTAGGAGGACCCAATACAATAGCATAAAAGATTAATCACGCTAGCTTGTACTAATTGTCGGTGAGATTGAATTGGGCTGCTTTTACACATAAAACACTGGAAGACGTCCATATCCTTCCTCATGTACTGAAAATCTCTCTTTTATTACACCACCAATATTATATGTTAATGTAGGGCAATAGGTTTACTGTATCGTTGGGAGGTATGTATTTCTCAAAGCAGAATGTCTGCCAAAAAAAATTATAAATGTGTGAGCCTCTGCTAAGCCTCTGTATATGGGGGGCCTGAGAAACTTTAGTTTGAAATCATTTTTTATTGATTGAGATTTCAGGAAGGTATTATGTTGTTATTTTAACCTTATTCCACACTTTAGCCACACTGTAATAACCAGATATTTGAATATTGGTGTGGTATGTCTAGTTGAAAAAAAGTACATAGTAAAACACTAGATTTATACTTGAAATAAGAATTCATAAATTTATCAAAAATGCATTAAACAAGTACACTTCAGAAAACATAACGAACTAACACTAATTTTACACAAAACAGAACAAAATACTCATGGTGAAAAAATTTTTTAATGAAAATTACAATAGAGATAATATTCCATGTGTAACATTGAATATTTTTGTACTGAAACGTGAGTGAACTTTTGGTGTCAGGTGTGACTTTAAATCCTTCAATTCAAACATTTACAGGTACGAACCATAAATACGTGAAACTCACCAAAACTTGCGGCGGTAAATTAACGTAGTCTGTCCATGTTGAATGGCCTGGGAGAGAGTGCTTTAACCAGGGCCTACACCATGACGCTTCAGCCCTTCAAGAGAAATTAAAAGGACGTTGCATCCCGTGATGTAATAGGCTTACATAAATGTAATCTGATAATTCTTCTTTGGTCCACAGGACTGCAGGTAACCAGGTAAAATACAAGGACAAAGTTATGTATCACATTCCAAAATGCATGTAGCAAACAAAATACCTAAGTTCCAACTCACGATTGAAAGAAAGAATAAAAATAAAACATTAGGGTCTATGACGTGAATGACTGAAATCTTAAACATTTTATCTCCGTGTAAATAAAATAGTATGCCACAGTAAATATTTTGCGGAAACCTTTCTGGAGGGGCTTGAAAGTAATATTAAAAATTAAAATAACACTTTACAAAAAAATAACATAAAGAAAATAAATAATTCAATGTAAACAAACCACTTGACAATCTGTTTCCTTACACAATAGTGAAAATTTTTACCTGTATATCCATCTTTTTTTGCTGATTATAATATTACTTATATAATTACACACCAAATGAGAAATGATAGCAGAATCTCCCTGGTAAATTTTCTTTTACTTTTTTTTTTTTTAGAGCAGAGTTGAAGCAGATATTAGACTTCTTTCAATAATCTTCTAAATGCTTTAGGGTCTTTGACATTACAGAAAATGTTTGTGGCTGCATACAAGGCTCAATTTTGGACCATTTGTAACTGTACTGAGGGTTTATATTGTTTGAAGTTCTAGTGTTGTACTAATGGTAGCTGCTGTTCTTATTAAAGTTATCTGAATTATCCATGGTGAAACTCAGAATGAATAAATGTATTGGCTAGGAAGATTGCCCTCTTTTGCAGTCGTAAAAAGTTTTATGCTGTCAACAGAGTTACCCCAGAATGTGACCCCATAAGACTAAATTGAGAGACCATCACTCTCGGGAAGAGGAAGGGGAAAAAAATTTGTCTGTGTGTTGTGTAAATTTTCCATTTGTGAATATGAACAAAGTTGATTAACACAGAGAAATGTGATACACAACCTTGTAGATTAAATATTTTTTATTTGCCAAATTAAAAATATAAATGGTTTAAGTTGCCTTGTTCCAAGCTTAATAACATGTTACTAATCTATTTTCTAATTGTTGTTTTATTCTAAGATTTCATGGAATATATGTGAAATTAATAATTTTACTAATGTATTGTATATTTCTTAAAAGCACCAAAGTTGTCATTGTGTGACACTGGTATTGGCTTTATCAGCAAATAATTATTTCGTATCGGTATTGGCAAAAATCTGCTTCGACTCAGCACTACTTTTTTGTCGTTATTGAAATAAATGTTTACAGCATTTAGTTCTTTATTATGCAATCACTCACGTCACCTATTTTTCACATGTGGTTAAAGAAAATACATAGCCTATCTACTTCGAAATTTCATACTATAATGCCACTGATATGGCATTACACAAGATTTGTTTAATTTTTTTGAGTTTAGTTGATTATTTTCATGTGACACTGTTTAACAGTACATATTTGAAAACTTTGTTTTGAATGTTATTATTGTTATATCTTTTTTTAAAGTTAAGTTTGCATAAATTATTTTTAATTTTCATTTTGTAATCTAAAAAGTGACCTTTACACACCAACACTGTTGTTCATTGTAATGTGTGTTTAATACTCTTATCATATATACTCAGTCAGTATGTATCCGCAACTCACGAGGACACACTCTTTAGTCTTGATCATTTTTGGACAGCATCATTGCTTGCATCATTTTTGGACAGCATCCACTGGGCATGTAATTGGCATGTACTGTATGTGGATTAATTTTAAAAGTTTTAAAACTGATGATACCCTAATAGTTCCACAATTGCTATAGTTTTCCAGTCACATATTTTTTTGGTGCCTTTAAATTTTTTATATTTGCAGTATACTGTGAGCGGTAGCAAATTTCCTGCAATGATGGTTATTGTCAGTGGCCTGCACTGTTCTTTGTACACCGATTATTCAAAGTTTATTGATGAATTGTTTAAATACATGTATGGGTGTATTAATTCAATTTTTTTTTGGTGATTTTAGTTATTGCAGTGCAAAACGTTCCCATGGCTAAGGTCCTGTCAGACCAAAATAAACAGATTGAGAAGAAAAAAATTTCCAGACAGTTCTTGAAAGAACGGGATTGCCATGTCATGCACAAAGGGGACACAGACTCATCGGACGATGAAGATAACAAGTACTTTGAAGAGCAGAATTACTCTGGCTATGGCAGGATGGTGAAGCACCTTTTGAATAAGGGCATGGACTCTGCAACTAACGAAGGAGCCAAGCAGTGTGCAAACTTAAGGACAACGTGGAAAAGACCTCTGCCGCCTGCAGGTACAAGCCCTGGGTGTCTTCCAGGTCAAGGGAGATCCGTCACCAAACCTCCTAGCACTGCAGAAACAGATGGAGATCCTATTTTCGGGATACGGATTGTGTAAGCTGCATGGTTGAATTTTAAGTTTACACTGAAATAAAAAATGTGTGCCATTTGTACCTTATCTTGTAAATATCTTTTATGTGTCAGTTACTGTATGGATGACCAGAGAGTTTTAGAACTTAGTTAAATTTTTTCTTAGATAATTATAGATTTTTAATTATAATTTGTTAATAATCCCAGCTCGACTACATCTTGATCTACCATCATATGAGCGAAAGACATATCACACTGACAAATGTTGCTTCAAATGAAATTCAGTGTTTACCAATTTTATCTCACTTTCAAATTCCTTCAAATATTTTTGATTGGAATTTGTTTTGTAAATTTTTCATTTGTTTTTCAGCCACCACTCCAAATTATTCTAGTATTATTAACAGCTATACATGTATATTTAAAAGTGTAAAAGATTTTTATTAATATAAATTACAAACTAAATGTACAGTATTAGAATATTTCATAGCTGCAACAAATCATTTTCATGTAGTTTTTGGGTTGTAGATCCAGCAAATAAAAAGAAATAACTAGTTTTACTATTACATATTTAAATACTTTAACATTAATGTAATTATTGTCATAACATTGGCTATACAATAGTTATGAATTTGAATTGCTCAAGTATGATAGCTGTTGAATGTTTGTGTTTTATTTGTTTCAAGTTTATAGCAGTACAGAATGTTTATGGATTTTAAGGAAGAAATCATTATTTCCAATTAAGATGTCAAAAAAGGTCTCTCTTTTTATTTGGCAACAATTTGAATTAAGATACGAGTAACATGATCTTGGCAATAATAGTGTACGTTAAAAACAATTACCATAGAGTAGTACATTTAATATGGATATATCTATTATCTATATTGGTACTATAATTATAACTTTTTAATGAAAAATTGGAGTATGCAAATGTAGTGTTATAATTTATTCTTTTACATGGTATTGAATAAGTGTATTTTTTGTATACCATTTTCTGGAGTTTTAAAGATTTTTTGAACCAGGTGTTTTTTTGATTCAAATCAAATTTTAACAACCCTGATATGATCGTCATCTCATTAAATCAAGCAGTCAAAGTAGTATTCAGTGTTGGATAGCATTACCTCTGTATTTCATTCATAATTGGATTGACCATATTTCTTCTTGTCCATTTCCGATAGTTAGTGTTTGGTGCTATCATATATTAAAGTCTGTAGTATGAAGTTTTAATGTGTAGTTGTACTTCACAGTATAAGATGGGGGTATTTAATCAAAAACAATTTTGTACATTTCAGTAAATTAGTTTTGACGCATGACGCACTGCGCAACTACAATCGACATTCAACTTCGCCTCATTTGAACACAGTTTCATTTCGCTACGCAAGTCATCAACAGTACCAGAAGAAGCTGGTCAGGTGCCTACAGGAGACCTCCTTGCAATAAGTGGTGATATTACAGACACGTCAGTCCAGTTTGTACTGTTCACTCTCGACTCTAGTATACAGACGTCATATCAACCCCCCGTAGGGAGATTGTTTTATTTGCTGAGCCACAGAGCCTGCCACCCAAGGGCATTTTGTTTTACACCGCTCCAATGGAGGGCACCAACCATACTAACAGACAATAAGGGATAGAGCTCGCCGTGTCAGCAATTCTACCTCAGCAGACGATACCAGCAGACAACTCGAGGGGTGGAGCTTATCACCCCAAGCCACCGAAGGCCCAAGGTCCAGCCAGTATATAAGGCAGTGCGCTGCCTGCAGAAGACAGTCTGTTTCCTCCATTGCTCTGGACAGGGCCGGAGGAAGCCACCTGCAGTTTGCTCTCTAGTATGCCTTGCTGATTCCACTGCTCACTCTTGGGCCTGAAGAATTCTACTATTGTAGCCTGTTCCACCAGAAGTATCTTCAGCGCCTGCGGCAACGCCCTCAAGACCTTCTGAAGACTCAACCACCAGCTCCCGATGACATCAGCAACAGTCTCCGTACCTCCTCTGGCAACAATTATTGAATGTTCATTTAGGAGTACCACATGCTCACTTTACATGCTGGTAATGGCAGTACCTTTCTTTAACCCTCCGAAAGTGGTCATCAACGGCCCCTTCTGAACAACCAGGCAGATAGTTAGGTACAGTTGTAATTAACTGCCTAGCTTTTTATTGCCTTACATCAGGTCAGAACCAGGTCGCCTTCATCTGGTTGTGTGTAGGTTAACTGCTTTTTGAATTCAAGGTTAGTTTTAGAAGGTAGTGCGGGCTACCGTGTGTATTTTGTCGGAAGATATACGTGATCTTAAATTATTTCTGAGTACTGATTTCGTGGTGTAACTCTGTTAACAGAGGGCTACCCGTGCTTTGCCCCCAGGGTATAGTACGGTAGTACCACCACCACTGGCAAGAACAACACAATGTGGCTAGCCAGTCAGGCCCGCCTATACTCCATCCACCGCTCTAAACAGGGCCGGAAGGGAGTAAGAGACGGTTCTGGAGAACCGACCTCTGTGGATACCACACCCAAGTGTTGTGACGTACAGCCTGAGGAAACCCATAGCTCTATACAGGGCCAGATGATAGAAGCACAGGGTACGACTCTTGCCTGTGCAGCTGCGGTCTTGGCAGAACACCTTACGGACCTATCTCACCTGTTTCAATCTCGCAAGGCCATTAGGTGTACCTTTTCCCGTATACACCCAAAAGGGTGGTGTTCACGTGTCATTTGCTATAGGCCATTGGGCATCAGTTTAAATAAACTTGTAAATAGAACTGCTCCTTGTTGTCAGAGTACGCTTAAATGTGTGCATGAACTGCAATAGAATACCACTATTATGCTGTAATTAATTTGTGTGAAGTATGTAAAGGTTCTTTACTATAAACTGAGCATTTTTGAAAGTCCTGCTTAAGATCTACTAATGTACATTGCGTATTCTTCCGCCATATGTAAAATTAAAATTGCCTTGTCCCTAATCAGTTTATTCATGTGTAGGACAAGTGGAATTGTGAAATTACTACAAAAGTAAATATTTATATTTTACAAATTTGTTAGTTGTTACAGTTATATGCATTAAAAGCACAGATATCAAAATCATTTCTGTATTTACGAACATTTACGTAATTTTTTAAAATTCAACTTGGCATTTAACTAATTTCCCTCCAGCGTTTCCAACTTCACTGGGTGTACGCCATACAGTGTGCCAGATAAAATGCATGCAGATAGGGGCAGTAACTTTTTTTCAAAGGTTGATTTCAAAATTGCTCACCTTTACTGTGAACAGCCTATAATTGATTTTTGTGGTTACCAAGTGATTTTGATGATCATACCTATACTGTAGTGCAAACTATTAACCTACATAAAGTTCATCCGGTTTGCAAGGTTCATATTTTGTAGCATGGCTTTTGCATAGTTTAGGGTTATCAAGTGTCAGTTTCTGCTGGAACTTGTCTACTGAGCAGGGATGATCTCCCAACCTGACACCTTGGGTGAACTGGTGCCATCCATAGACTACCTCTGTAGGGGGCCACGGTGACTGAGCAATTAGCACGCTTGCCTCCCACCAAGGCAATCCTGGTTCAATCCCTGGCCGGGTCTTCTGATTTTCGCAAGTGGGAATCGTGTCGGACGATTCCGTTGGTCGGCAGGTTTTCTCTGGGATCTCTCTTTTCCCCGCCCCTTCATTCCGGCACTGCTCCATATTCACTTCAATCACCCTCATCGGCTCTGAAGACTTCGCTGTTACGAGCCGCACAAATCTCTTCACTCATTCACTAGCTCTTTAGCTCTTGAGTATTTTTTGTACACTAATATTGTGCTAATTTTGGTGGTGCTCTGTACTCACCTCACTTTATCCTCATCAGCACTCACGACTTCGTTAAGAGCCACCCCAATCTTTCCATGAAACTCCCCCTTGGTGCAAAGTCAGGTTTCTGGGAAACTAGTTAGCAGTCCTGTACTGTCTGAAGCTACTTTGACTCGAGTCCCAACTCAAACGGCATATCCTCGCTACGGTATGCCAAGGTTCAACATAGTGTGATTGAGCCACAGTGGTGTAGTGGTTAGACTACTCATCTCCCATCTAGGCAAACCGGGTTTGATTCCCAGCAGGGTCGTTCCCGGATTTTCGCAAGTGGAAATCGTGTGGACGATGCTGCTGTTTGGCTGGTTTTCTCGAGGATCTCCGGTTTCCCAAGCTGTTGCATTCCGGTGCTGCTCCATACTCTTCTTGCTTCACCCTCATCTACTCTTAAGACTTCAATGTTAAGAGCCACCCAAATCTCTTCATTCAACTCACTCACACTCTCAACTTCTCGCTGCACATCCCGTACAAATACATAAGGTTTTGGGAATAAAATTGTGTTCATTGTACATAATGCTTAATATGTGTGTGTTTATTCTTCGCCAGTTCAGCATGTCTATGAAAATACTTATGTATTACAGCACAGCTTGTCAAAGTAAAAATAAAGTACCCAATATTGTTGCATATAATATTTAGAGGGGCTCGCCCCCTATCTTTCCCTTGGCTACAGGCAGGATGTTAAGTATGTAGTAATGATACAGTTACATGTTTTTTTACTTTTATCTCCAAAATTTTGAGCAAACAGCATTCAGTGTTTACATTTAAAAGTATAAAACTGTTGAACTCATTGCAGGCGTGGATTATCTTCCAAGTAGGAATGGATAGCTCACCAGCCTCCCATCATGGTGAACTAGGTTCAATTCCCAGCAAGTTCACTCCATATTTTCACATGTGGGAAACCTGTCAGATGTGACTATTAGCTGGTTTTTTCTAGGGACTCCAGTTTCTCCAACTTTTGCATTATTTTGTTGCTCCATTGTAGGGCCTCATTTTCTGTGTATCATCCCTCAGGGGTCGAGGGCACCCACTGTCCCCAGATTAAGAAAAATCTGTCACTTAAATGTGTGGTAACTCTATTGTGGTGTACGCCTTTCAGATATGTTGTCATACGTGCAGAGTACGGCATTTCATTATTTCTGTACACAATGTACTACTATGGTAAACAGCACTTGATGCAGTGTCTTGTACCACCAGGAATCCTCTGATCTCTTCCATATCGCTGAAGGAGAGAATGGTTGGCCGGCAGGTTGTCCCGCTGGCCAACCTCAAGCGTCACCTGCTGCGAGAAGACCACTCGGCTGACTGGGTGATAGGCGGAGTTATTGTCAGCAAGTCTGGTGCAAGGACCTCACAGAAGGTTTGTCTGGGATTCACTTAAACTTTATTTGTGTATGGATGGAATACATTTGTGCAGATTGCATTTTTTATATCTATATTAAAAAAGAAAACCTTATGATGTTACAGTACAGTCATCATTTCTTAGGGGACTAACAAAAAGTTTTAATACATGTGGGCTTTCAATGAATGTGGTCTTGAAATGCAGCTAAATAAAAAAATGGGACCACAGATGATGTTCCCTGGATGCGGACTTTCAACCCTTCTGGGTTCAATACATAGAGGACCCACTGTACTGTATTTGTTAAGGTGATTGCAGCTATTATCGAGTTGACATTGGACAAATTACTGGCCAGTGCATAAGTCACAGGCTCTCCCACCATCGCCATTCACTCTGCTGTTTTGTATGAAAGCTGCTCACTAGGGAACACTACTTCATGTGGCTGTTATGGTAGTGCAGCTTCTCAACCATTCTCCAGTCCTTGTTAGGTTAGCATGTAACATGAAAGTCTAATTATGTGGGACGCCTTAGGGGCCTGGCTAGTCACTGTGTCCTCAGGAGTAGTACGTGCTATACGCGGTGACTGCTCTTCTTGGGCAACGTAATCTCATTTAGGGTATACGTGCCAACAGGTGCCTAAATTGTAATCCAATGGGGATACATGCTCAAGGGGAATGAATTGTGATATTAGCCGAGGGACATCTTCGTTACTCTGCGGCAGGGGTTCGACCTCTGACGTAGTACTGACAAGGGGGTTGGCTATTTCGGCTCTCTCTAGGGCGCGGCATTCCTTATGCTGTTGCCTACTCTGGATTCCCCCTCTTCTGCTATACATAGGGTCCCTCGTAGACGCACTAAGTACACACAGTTTCTCTCCACTGAGAGTGAATTTACCTGGTACAATAATTGACACAGACTCTAAAAAAAATGGGGAACTAATGAACAAAGACGGTAAACTGACAATTAGGTTTGACGTTATAATTATTATGAGAGATATGGAAACTGGAAAAGCCCCGGCTATATCAAATTACAAATTGATTATAATTAGCTGACTGCCTAAACAGTTATAAATTACGTGATAAAAGAAATAGGCGAAGGCAAGCCTGGAGAAAGTTAATTATTCAGAATTTACTCAGACAAAAATCTACTGTATTGTAAACGCACTTTCACAGCGTATTGAAATTTACTAGGAGTTTATCAGGAGGTAAACTAAGACGCGCTGGCTTATTACCACCGAGTCACGGAAGTTGACTGGGGTAAAGGGTTACTGGGTACATGGATTAGGTTTATCTTGGACGAAGGAGTTGCTGTACTCACGGTTAACAGGTGCAGTTGAGGAAAGCCGTTTGCAAGCTGTTGTGGTGGCTGCAGTCTTCACAGTCTGTGGAGGGGATGGTGCGCCATGTTGCAGATCGCGGAGAGGTGAGAGAGTCCTCGCAGACTGAAGAGAGCCTTGTCCAGACTTAGAGAGTCCTTGCAGACTAGGAAGGGCTCGCGTCCACTTCGGCCGGCGAGCCCGGTGTAGCTGGTGGTGCTGGATGCTGGACTTTTATTTATACGAAAATTTCTCCTATTAGTAGTTCTTTGTGGTGGGGGGGGGGGGGGGGTAACGTAGACTTCCAACACAGGGGTAGGTTATCTGGGGTGCTGGAGCGCCGCTCATTTCTTATTGTCCTGCTTGGTGACGACGAAAAATTAAAATGCCTGTTCCTGAGGCAGGCCGGTCGTGATGTCACAAGGTCATGGGAGTGCTGCCATCTCTGAGGTTGATAAGAACTTCTTCCAGGGCTAAGCGACGAGTAGTAGAATATCACAAATATTTATTTTATTCACGGGGTGGCTCTTACATGCAGGTTTCTGGGCGGACGATGTAGATTGTAATTACATAGGTAATTTACAGTTACGTATTCAGCAGTCCAGGCTTGTGGAATCTCCTTGCTCGATACATTTATTTAATTTGCCACTGTTATGACTTCCCCCTGAGCTCGGGTCCCTCGTAAATGGGGCGAAGTCATCCGTAGAGTGCGCATTCGCACAGCGCAGCATGTTGGCGTGCGCCAACCTTAGGCAGGGCTTTCAAAAGTTTTCATTTTACAGTGAACAGTCAAGCAATTTCTTCTTCACTGACTGTTATCGTTACCTCCTCTCAATACAGTATTGTATCATGGTTACTGTTATGGTGTGGTAGTGGGACAGCAAGTAGTAACTATATTCACGTACATGTTGTTGTAGCTGTTAAAGAAAAACTCTTGGATATTTTTTTTTGTTTAGTTTAGTGTGTGGAGGGGGTGATAGACAGGAGACAGATTGGGACTATTATAAATAAATAATAAATAAAGTAATGGTGTTGATGTGAGGGGTCTTCTCATATACAAGCAAAATTACCTATTGTATACAAAGTGTGAAGTAACACAGGGTTTGCTCTTACACATCAACCCAAACAAACAAAACAGTTCACCTGCACTTGTGGAGAACATACCTGGTTAAATAAGAAAGAAAATGTCTGTGCAGAACCTAGGGTGGTGTTGTACATTACTAGTATCTACCATTTGCAAGGAAATGCTCAAAAAAATCTAATTCGCCAGTTTTAATATTGTAATGTTTATGAAAATTAAATTGTTCCACATTAAAAATACTTTTGCAAATATTTAAATCCCCTTGCCTGCCAAGTATATATAACACAACTAAATTCCCATTTAACAAACATAAACACTTTTCATTTCCACAAGATAAACATGAATTATTTTAGTATTCCTCAATATAAGCGCCAGCCAGATAGTATGAAAATCCTTTCTATCTCATGGTACTCTAATGGGCAGAAAGTGTGCAATGATTCAAACGTTAAATTTAAATAAATAATTTTGTTGAATTACTGTTTAAACAGATTTAATACATGTCACTGTACAGGATGCTCAAAATTCTTTAAAAGTGTTCCTGATCATGTACTTGTAGTTTTGCCGGGTATATCTTCCCTCTGCCATTATTAAAGAAAATAAGAGTTGGACTAGGCATATCTCTTCATAATATTATAATCCAGCAAGTATTGGGCCTTTTCTTCATCTGTCCACTGCTCTTTAATACTTTAAAACTATTTACATGACAATATTGAACTTTTAGTACACTTTACTTCAGAAAATAAAATTGAGTAGCATGCGACTGGTCCAGATGAAGTCTAGTCTGAGAAGAAGGTAGCTAGATGGGCTAGCAACCCACTTCCCAGAGATTTTGGCACAAATTCACGTATCCCATCACAACCAGCATCCTTCCTAGAGCTGTCTTTAGATGTGGATGAGCATACACGAGTGACGTTTACCTGTCAAAATTATATGGTTGCTGCTGATGTAACCAGTGTTTTTGTTTTCATACCGCGCATTGCTGACGTTGCGCATGCACTCATCTCAGGCATTCGTGATCCTGAAATATACTTCTAAATAACAAAAAGACATGTTTAAACAGTTCTTATAAATGAAACAGTTTTTATACATATTGTGTCCATTTTTCACTTCTTTATTTGTAAACAGAAAATTTTTACTTTTACCAGGTAGAACGTAGAAAAAAAATGTGGACAAACAATGTTTTCATGCTAAAACATATAAGTATTTACATTAATAAACAAACATTCTGAATCACTACACTGTACTATGACCAGCTAACATATCACCTGTCATGAAGAAGAGCTATGCAAACGACCTCCTGTAGAAAAGTTTTAAAATGCACTTATGTTTTTTCCTTTTCCTTACAACCACGAAACTGATTGTAGAATGAGGCTCTGTTTGTTTTATTTGTTTGTTTCATCGTACTAAGTGAACACAAGCTTCAGTGTTGTCGAAGAAAACATTGAAGATACACCAGTGGTACTTTGGCCAGGCAGCATGTTAAACTAAGGTGTTGGCCCCCATGGTCTTGGCAAACTCTGATCATGCCTATGTGTCATGCGAAGGTGAAAGGCATAAAAGAATGGTGGCTTGTAAAGAAGGAAATTGTTGACCAGTGTTTCATGGGATGAAGGAAGAGTACCAGTCTTTTTTTCAGGTGGTAAAATTGTCACCCATTTCAAGTGCTGATGCAGTAGTTGTCAAACTGATATTGCAGTGAGTTTCTCAAGTGCAAGTGAACAGTTACAGAGTTAAGAGGAATGAGTAGCAGTAGTAGCGACACAAAATTGAAGTATTTGTAATCATAATGGGAAGAATGTTACCTTGAAATTCCTTGTGACAACCTAGTTCTGACAGTGTTTAGGAGCATTTAGAAACTAGGCAAGATAAGGTGAGCAAGCAGAGCTTAACAACATGTATTTCCTCCTCTGAAATTAATTGTACTCGGATCAGTAATAAATGTGGGCAAAAGTGATCTCTGTACTCTGTGCGCACTACCCGGTTGAACTAGAATGCTAAGAAAAAAATTTCTGCAGTACTGCCTAGCCAGGACTAGAGGAACTGTAGGAAAGTTGGGTTTATGGCTACGTAGTAGCTGGTGTTTGGTTTTTTTCTACATATTAGTAGATTGGGGATGATATCATTTGGCTGAAGTAGAAAGCTTTGCGTAAGCTTTTGCGAGACATGTCTTCACACCAGGGTTGATTTTACTGCTGTAGCCTATTTACATCATGGCATGTAAATGGTGATCTGGATGGAGGCTGTTCCATAGATTATCATTGTGACACATTTCACTGTGTACATTTTGGGTGAGTTTCAAAATTATGTCTTTTGAAATTGCAGTTTTTGCACAATTTGTTATATATGCGAGCTACGTGCAGCTCTGTTTTACATCTCTTGGTCGCTTAAATAATATGAGAACTGGCAACTTGCAGGAACTCCACATTTTCTTCCATTTGAGTCACCAGTTAACTTCATGATTGTCTGTTAAAGAGTGTTAATATTTGAATATATCACTATCTGTTAACAGCTCGACAGGTTTAATCACAGCCTGTCAAATAATCCGAAGTTAATTTAATCTACGTTGGCTAAATGTGGCCCCTTAGTTACTGTCAGGAGTTTGATTACTGTGGAAACTCTCGTACTGGTTCCCAGGAAAAGGATTGTTACTTCAAAGGGGTCATTATCGATAAAAACCTTTTTATTTTTATTTATTTTTTTCCATGTTTCCCCATAAAGAAAGGGTATTTCGAGAGGGTTGTGCTTCCCGGGGTTGTAGAAATGAGAGTTGACTGTATATTGGGGTTGCGAATAATTTCATCTCTTAAAGTATTTTGAAATACTTTCCATGTGTCAGGTAACAATTGTGTTATTTTCCTTTCCAGTTTACTCTGTTCACAGTTATAGATTAAATGAAATGACCCAACTGGTTAATTAGATGTCAGGGTGTGCCAACTTCTTGTTGTAGGGTGCAGAGTATGCCATTTGGAGGATCAGCGACTTGAAAGCAGGACTGAAAACTACATCTGTGTTCCTGTTTGGTAAATCCTTCAAGGAACTCTGGAAGACGAGTGTTGGTACTGTCCTGGGTATTTTGAATCCAAAGCCTCTAGACAACCGGTAAAATGCTGTGGTTTTTCTGGTGTATAAAATATCTTTAAATGATGGACCATGCTAATGGTGCTGTGTTTCACAGTGATGGTAGTGGAGATGAAGCTGCAGTGAGTGTGGACAATCCCCAGAAGGTGATGATTATGGGAACCTCCAAAGACTTTGGAATGTGTAAATCCAGGTTGGTTTATTTGAGTCAGTTTACATCATGCTGATCATCCTTTAGTCATATAGTAGTTTATTTGTCAACAGTGAAGTGTATAGTGTAAGTATTTTTGACTATCAATTAGTATTGATGTTACCTACAGTAGACCCTTGATGTTACATTTGTGAGTTACATTTTCCCTTAAGATACACCAATTTATTCAGGTCCCATCAATTTCCATATGTTGACAACACCTCCTCTCTCAGGACTTCATGAAATTAATTTCTAGAGGTTGTGAAGCTAAATTGCCTCCTGGGATGAAGTGGCTCAAGGTTCCCCTGAGGGGTGAAGAATGCAAAATGTGCTTGCCTGGCTAGATCGTAGATCCTCCCACATTGGAAGGTTGGAAATAGTGTCATTTGGACTGGGCAACCTTGACAGGAGGAGGGGATTCAAATCCCAGGATAAGTTCAACAAGATACGTCTCCCGTCCTGGGAGTCCTGTTATGCTTACCGTAAAGGTTGTCAAAATACGTGATGCCAGCTGTCATGGGAAGGGAATGATTCTAGCAAAAAATATGGACGTCTATGCAGAATTCATTGGCTCCGGCTTTTGACGTCATTTATAGAAAGCCGGTCTAGTTGGTTTGTGCATCGGCACATTCGGGTGTGGATGTTGCTATTTTGCGACAACTAGGAGCCTGAGGAGGAATGCGGATGGTGATGAACTCACCTGCTGTCGTGCATACTTGGCACGAAGAGCCAACAGGTCTTAGCTTCGGAGGGGTCGGAAGTGAACGGATCAATTCCGAAGTAGATGGCTCTGGGATCAAATAGTCAGAACAATCAATTGCGGAGTAAGTCCAGTATATTCCTAACAGTGTGTCTCGATCCTGCAGTATGGCCTTGAGTTCAGGGTGTGCTGGTTCATCTATCTTAATACCTGGTCCAAACAATGGTTCTGAATGAGTATTCACACTGAGGATCACTTTCACTGATTAGAGGAATATTAGCAAGTTGGATGTCTAATTCTCCTTGCATATGGCATCCCGTACAATTAATTAGAATAAGCTAGGATATACTCCAGAAGCACTGAGCAGTATTTGATGCTTCCCCGGTCTGGCCTTATTCAGGCTAGGGGATATAAGATAGGCCTGTGGTCCCAGGGTTATATCCTGCTGAAGGGTTGGGGGACTTAGGATATTCCTGGAATAGACCGGCCTTGTTCAGGCTAGGGCAATCCAGAAAACTCCGCTCCGTACTTCCCTTTCAGAATAAGTAAAAGGTGATGCTTGGCAATTTGAAGTTACTATTGCCACAAATAAGGGTCTGTTAAAACAAGAGCTTCTCAAAAACTCTATCTCCTAGATCCGGCCTTTGATTCAAGCTGGGATTGAGATGGTGGCCGACGTACTGACCTGGCTGTTTTTGAGTGCTCTACCCCCTGAAAGTTTGGCTGGTGAGCAATGAACCTTGGATCCCTTGGCCTTGCTTAGGCTGGAGGAAATCTAAGATTATTGGTTCCACATGCACTAATCAGAGAGTGAGCGATTATGACCTAGGACCGTTATTAAAAGTTTAATTACTACTCAGAACTAGGTAAAAGCTGGTACACATAAGTACTGACAAAATAAACTTATTTATTCAATACGCTGTGAAAACCATGTGATGTGTAGCTTTGTACAATATCAAGATTAATTATACGGCAGGTGAAGGCTACCTGCATAAAAATGTGTATAAAGCAGCGAGCTATAGATTGACGCGTGCCCGGTTAAGTCTGAATGACATGTTTGTCTAGGATTTTAACGCTAGACCAAGAGCGTGGTTTTAATTAGGCTTAGGGGTGTTTGTTACTGACTTACACTTTCATCCTGGGGGTGCTGGTGATGTTGTGTGGTCTCACTCAGTGGCGGCTGGCTTGCCCCACTCTAAAGCGGCGATTCCAGGCAGACGACTCTGCTCCAGAATGTGGATTGGACCAGCCGAACGTAGCCTTTGTCTGATAAACAAACCCTCTCAGCACCGGATGGTACTCCTGGCTGGTACGAAAAGTCTGTGAAAAGTATACTATTATGACCAGAGCAGCCGTGACTGCTTGGCGTCTGAGTGTGGCGGCGCGGTCCCGTTCTGCCTGCCTTTCCTTCATAGGAGGTGGTAGTGCAGACCATTGTCTGGCAACAATGAAAGCTTGGTATTGTTCCCTACGCTTGAGGCCACACCTCACCTTGTAAGGCATAGAGTAATGTGGCTTAACAATTTACATAGTGCACCTTGACGAGAACAGTATCTACAGTGTTTACCCAATAGTTGCTTGCTGGCACGAGCTCGGTAATAGTCTCCACTGTTCCCCCACGCTTTGTGGGCTGATCAGAGATGGAGAGCCGTGTGGACCGCCAAGCTTCTATTGGTTGTGCGTTCAGGCAAGGTTGAACGGCAAGTCTCAGGCTATGGTCACTTCAGCACTAACTTAGTGCTCAAAGCGAGGAAATAACCCGGGCTTGTAGCCGCTTCTTGGATGAAAGTGTTACTAGTGATAGGAGCTCCGCTGTTCCTCTCCTCCAGCACTGAATTAGTGCTCGGGTTAAGGAAAGAAACAGGTGGCCGTCTAATATGTGTCTTGCTTGACTCACGGACTCCTGAAGGGGGTTCGTAGTCAGACTAATTCGGTTAAGTAACAATCTCCCGGTTCCTGTCGGCAGTGCATGTCGTATCTTGTATTGGGCCAGTAAACAAAAAAGTACTCTAAAGAAGAACAGCTTAAGGATAGAGAACAATAGATGTTTATTGAGAACACAATAAACATGTGACCCATGTTACCTCCTACCGAACAGTGGAATGCTGAAGGTAACTGCGTTATCCAGGTGTAGACCTGGTTTTGGTTACAAGGAAAAGAAAATAGTTGTAGATGAATACAAAGTATATTACTGATAAACTGTACTAAGTAAACGGGTGTCTAGAAGAGATAAAGTGTATTTAATAAGTATTAGTGTGTTTGCTGGACGACTGGTCGTCATTGATGGAAGCTGCCTCAGGAGGTGTACGTAAGACTTTGTAGATCTCTGGAGGTCCTGCATTAGGTAGTGCTCGGGATGTCGCGAGAGGGGATACAAGAATGACAGCTGGAGCCCCACTGTGCACGGACTTATATAGTGCTCAAGTCTAGGCTGTCGCAGTGGGGTGCGGGGAAGGTGTGACGTCCTTCTGTCCTGGCGTGGAAAGTTGAAAATCTCTGGTCAGCAGTAGTCAGCAATACTGCTTCATTCATCTTCGGTAGTGCTTGACCTTACCCGGTCATAATATATGTTAATTTGTGTGTGGTAAAAATCTGAATCACTAATTGACTACAGATATTGGATTACTATTCCTACATTTAATTTGTCATGTATGCAGTATGTCGTGTGGGGATTTTCCTCTCTCATAAAATTTTTGTACTGTAAATTATTATACTGTGTACTTCTCAGCCACTGTAAAATGATAATACTCAACATTGTGTTAGTTTACTTACATTGACATGTGAGGTACAAGGGAACAGATACTCACTTATCTGAGGCAGTAGGCTGCGTCTGCCTTTTTGTCTAGGAGCTAGGTCAAGCGCTCTTATATAACTGGGGGTTTACAGTCCTGACGGGGTACTGAAGCCATCCTGTTGTATAGAATTGGCCGGGCCACTTTGCAGCAGGGGACAAAATAGGGAGCAGGTAGTGTGATTTTATGTTTAGGTGCCACTGGTTTCTTGATGATACCTGGGCGATGTGCGGTGGGAGTTGTGTCTGAGCTAGAAACAGATGTGAATGGTGCGGTGTAGAAGGTAGGTCTGAATTGAAGCAGTGGGCTAGGTGTTGAACGTATTACAGCACAAAGTAAGTAGGCAATGTCAGGTGTAGGGGTCTGCTCTGGTTGGTTCAAGTGTTCAACAATCCACCATGGGTATTCTGCTGGGCCGGTGCTCTCTGGTGCAGTGAACAGATTTCTGGATAGCCCTGGTTCAACTGGGTCTCACAAATGCCTCAGGTCCTGGGCTTGAGCTAGATGAAGGCCAGCACTTATGAGACCAGGGTAGACTTCAACTCATGCAGGCGACCAGAAACCAGGAGAATCTGTCAGATTAACTCTGAAGCAAAATTGACATAAAGATGAAACAGAAGTAGGTCTAATCTCCATTGTTGGAAAAGCATTATGCGTCAACATGTAGTTAATGTCAAAAACAAATTGCTATGCTTTTGTTCTGACAAAAAGTGTAGTACATAACGAACACTCTACAGACCAAATATTTGCTGTCACCACTGGAATTCCATAATTTTATAAACATCGCCAACAGAAAATTTATCACTCAATAGTTATTTACACAATTCGCAATGAAAAATACAACTATATAGCACAGAAAATTCATGTCCTAAATTAGAAATATATAGTAATTTCATTTATGTATTAAAAATTTTCTAGAATTGGATTGAACTCCCAGCGGTTAAAAAAAAAAAAAATTTTGATTCCTTGATTTTAGCCAGAATCAACAGAATCTAGGAATCAATAATTGAATCGTCCCATCACAAGTAATTTATAATAATATTAAAGTGTGACTGTAGTATTAAAACATGCTGGAACTGAGTGATGTTGTTTGATGTAAAGGAAGAAGAATGGAGACAACTGTAGCTCATTTGTGAACATGAATCAGTGTGAGTACTGTGTGTTCCACCTGCAGAAGGCCTACAAGAGCTGCTCTCGCAGGATGGAACTGCAGTCGCCATGTGCGGGCAGAGGTCTGGACAAACTGCGCAATAAAGTGCTGGGCAAAAATGAGGTAACTTGAATATTGTTTTCCATCAGCAATGGAAGGTAATTATGGTGTGATCCTAGCACAGGGATGCTACCACTATTACTAAAATGCTTAACAATCCCATAGTAACACCATTATTTGATTCTTGTCAATTTGATTAGGGATGGGCCAATACAGATTAACCTGCATATACCACGACCATCGGTATTGGCTGCATCTGAGCATAATTAGCATATTATTATTCACCAATTACGTATTAACACCAATTTATTTAACACAATGTTAAATAACCTGGCATGCTACGTCTCGTAAAGCATTAATTTACAGCCTCCATCAATCATTCTGTTCAAAACCCTAAATATATTCGGAGTAGGGTTATGCAAGATCTCGAAACTCGAGAAAAATTTAAAGAAATACGGCATTCTCGAACAGCAAGCAAGAAGATTAATTTTCTCGAAAAAACGGAGAACTTTTCATGCCAATAAAAATTTTTTGCATATGATAATAAGCAGTTACAGTGTGCAATGAAGACATCTTCAAGGCACCCCACACATGTCTTTAACCAAAGTGTTCAAACACAATGCAAGCTTGAAACAAAACAAACATTCTAGAGTGACAGCCTGATGATGGTTATGCTGCATTACGTAGCACGAGATACTGTATTAAATACTGTGTCAGTAACCAAACAGTTACTAAAATTAATTCATTGCACAGTGACATAATGATAAATTACACATTAAAGACACTGACCAAGAGGCCTACAGCTCAAAAACAAACAAATCGCCAACTTGCCCAGTCATGTGCTGATATAAGAAGTAAATTTCACGTCATGATATTAATGCAGACAAATATTTTATAACGTAAAGGGAACATCTGTATAAGTAAATCATATTCCAGATTCTTCTTTTCGGAAACTCCAACCAGTAAGTTTACAATAATAAAACAAAAAACTTGCAACATTATGAATGAAAGGTTATTGCCTACTGCACAAGCGCAGTTTCAAAAAGATATCCCATGAGAAAAATTATCTCTTTAACAGAAACATAATGGAATAATTTGTTTATCACTGTAACTAACCAAATTTAGTAATTAACGACCGACACATTTTTTTTTGTGAACAGCACATTTCCACTTATTATGGATTAAGTGGCCATTACAAAAGGCGTATTTTGTAGTGGTGTGTGGGATCCCGAATTTCGGGAATACATAACGATTTTCTTGTCGGGCGGGATATAATTTATTCCCGATATTTTCGGGAAAAATTTATGTTCACGTTTGTAGGTTGTTCCAACTAAATTACAAGTTGGATTTTGTATGGTGTGCTTTACATCGACTCTTACATACGCGATTATGATTTAATAACTCAAATATTTATGAGAAAATTTCTTTTTTTCGCTTATTCACAGATTTCAAAGTTTGTTGCATAAGCTAAAATAATTTTTGTAGGTCATATATTATGTGACGTTAAAACTACGTGACTATTGCGAAAATTAAGTAAAACTTGTTGTAAATTTGTACTATTATGAAGTTAACGGTGAACAGTGCACACTGCATTTGTCTTATATGCGAGTGACATCAATACGTTCCAAGTATTGATTGCTGGTTGATGTACTTGAGTTTTGATATTCATATAAAATTAAGCTAGTGCACAATGAATGTTTAATTTGACTCCAAATGTTTAACTATTTGATTGAGATCTAAAATTGTTTTTTTAATATGGGTGTGTTTAAAACTATTCGTAACACGCCAACTAATTGTCTTTGTTTTTCGTTTGGAATGAGTTTGTTTTTAATTGTGTGCTGTGCTCACTTGTTATCGTAGAGACGTTGACAAACTCCAAACATAGCAAATTTTCTATGAGAGAAATATAATTAATTTACGTAGTTACTTTTAATTTCATTATTGATAGAGGATTAGCTTTGTTAGCATACAGATTCTGTATGATGAATTCATAACCTGCCCGATGCGACTTGGTTTTGATTGCAGTTGTACTACGTGATTAGGAGCTTAACTGTGTTTACGGACATTAAAATTTCCACTGAAAGTTAATTTAAGTACATTTATGTCAATGTACACACATTTAACTACCAAAAATGAAATGAATAATGCAAAAGTTCCTTAGTAGAAGTCATGAAATTATAAAGGAAATAGCAGTGAACTGAAAACATGAAGGCAATGTTTTCAAACAAATTTAAAGTGAAATTTGGGTTTTTCATGTTGTAAGACCAATTCCTTTTGTTATTTAAAAATTATTATATGGGATTTTCCTATTAAAATTGAAGCGAATATTTTATAAAGAAGTGCTCCAAACCCAGATGATTAATTCGTAGTCTAACAACTACGTGTATAAAATATAGAACAATAAGACTTTTCTAGCTCAAATCAAATTTTTAGCACATACAGTCATTATTCTATGTTTATGTTTTCTTTTAATGGAATAAGTCCTGATAGAATGTTATTCATTAAGTCTAAAAACCCACAAACGTCTTTACCTAACTTTTAAAATATTTTTTCCCGAATTCCCGCGGAAATTTAAGTTTCCCGTCCAAATTTTTCCAGATGGCAAAATTCCATTCTTGTACACCACTGGTATTTTGCGATTGAATCATTATTAGTGAATTCGGTAAAACTTGTATTTTGGCATTCGTGGTTACTCTGCTCTTTGTAAACTCAGTTCACAATGGAAAATCTGTACATAACGAACGTGTATGTTTCAAAATAAGAATAGGTATTGATTATGACTTGGTTCAGGTTCACCTGACATTTAAATGTATGTTTAAAATTTAATCATGTGCTAGGAAATCACATGATTTTTAAAAATGCTAAAGGCTGGTCACAAATATATTAATTTACAGAAAATTTCTCATTCTCGTCTCGATTCTCGCAAGAAAAATTTCTTCTTTCTCGAAAATTTCTCAAAGCCCATATCTTATTGTTGCACAACCCTAATTCAGAGCAATTGTTTTTCTATGATTTGTTTCCATTGTTTACATTTACTGTATTTTCTGTTGGTACTCATCAAAGATTGTGTGCATAATTCGTTTGTGGACACTACGTGAATACAAAACAACGCAGTTAATAGATAACAGGTGCTATAGATAGTATTGTTTACACCCTGCAAGAGTTTTTTGTTTTATTTTTCTTGTATTTTTACTGTTTTTACTGCATATGTATGTTGGCGACAGTGAGAAAGCAACCTGTATTCTTATATTCTTGTGCATTTACTGCTCTCAAAGGTTGGCTGCAATGAAAAGTGTTATTGAAAGTGATGAGTGTAAGCAAACACAAGATTTTGGGGCGTAGTTCTTATTGGAAACTATTCTTTTCAATGACATCTTTAGGCTGTTGGTCTAAACAAACATGCATGTTGAGGTTATGTATGGTATTTCTCAGATCTAATATCCAAGTCCGCATTAGATTGCGTGAAGTTTTGAAGGTTGACTTTAATGGACTCTGTTTCTAATTAATGCTGTATTGTCTGGTAACATTTTTTTCCTTGACTGTTAAGTTGCTTATTTACCCAGTTGAACTGTCTATGTTATCATTTATTATTAAAATTAGTGTTGTATTTCATTTCTATGCTGTAGACACGTACTACAAAGTGCTTAAAGTGTTCATAAAACTGAATATTTAAATTTAACTAATAAGTATTTCCAAATATTGGGAATTATGATTGTGCTATCTAAACTGGTATCGGCATCGGTGTAATTGGTGACATCAGCAGTTGAGCATCTGTACCATTGGTATTGGCAAAATGTGGTATCGGCCCATCCCTAATTTTTGTACACTTTTAGGCAAAAGTTACTAGGAGTGCAGTTGAAAAAAGTAATGAAAATCTTGCTCAAACTACGTATTTGCCTGATTATAGGATGACATTTAATGCATTAAGTCTATGCAATAATGATATTTTGTAAACTTCAGCTCATCAGTAAGCATAGCCATGTGTCTAATTACAACAGAGTTTATGTTGTTGACCGCCACAAGTCATCAAGAGGTTGTACTGTTCGCTGCAGAAGAATGGATGTTCCAGCCTGCAAATTTTATTATCCATTGACCCACTGAGACTATGCAACGAAGGCACCGAGTTCCACTGCACGCTTCTAGATGGTTACACCAGTATGCTTCGCTGCCTCTCATCTCAAAGCCAGCCAGTGACATCACAAGCCCATGGAGCTATACTATCACTGCCTCCCTCTCTCTGCATCGCGACCCCTCGCCCTCAAGCTTGCCAACCAATGACAGCAGAGGAAGCTTCCAGCAGAGTATAAATAGCGGGTTGCGATGCTCACTCAGGACCAGTCTTTATTCCTTCACCATGCTAGCCACTGAAAGATCCTATTAGTCTGCCTTAGACCGTTCTTCAGTCTTCCAGTTCACTCGTTGCTGGAACTGACCAGCCTGCTCAGCTACACTCCTAGCTGGAACCTTCATTACACGTTTAGTGCAGAAGGAAACCTTCAGTATCACACAACCTCTGTATCAGCAAACTGAGAGGTGTTTAGCACATCAGTAATACTTTCAATCAGAGAGAATTTGTGGATAACCATTCCTTTGATTATGATTCAGCATTGGCATTGAAAGACATGATTAAACTAATCATAGACACGCAACTCATGTTCCATATTTTAGCAGGATTTACTTAAAATTTAAACTAGGCAACACACATAATAATACACATAAAACCAAATTACAATAAGCAATCGGACTTTCTGCAGCAAAATTGGACAAAACTATGATTGGGCAAAATCAGTTCTTTTAATTTTACTTGTGGTTACTGAGGCAGAATGTACAAAATCGTAACTTGCCAGTCTTTTGCATTGTATTGTGAAAGGCTGCACTTTCAAAATTAATACTGAGTCAATTGAATTTAGGATTAACTATTTCTTCTTAAACACAACCAAACATCGATGAAACTCTGATAGTGTATCTCATTTCTTACGATTATGTTAGCCTAGTTTTACCTTGGATTTGATGGTTCGAGTCCTTGACTGAACTCATAGTAATCAGCCTTGGCATCCTTGGGTTCATGTGCCACAATATTCACTTGTTCCCTAGCCTAGCATCTCTTCTTAAATGATGCTGAGGACTCCTAATGAACGACTCATGTAGTTAAAACATAAATAACCAGCAAGACCCATCGTAGCATTCCCAGAAAAGTCCAGGGTTTGAGACCACCTTACAGCGCTTCTAGTTCACATGGCTGGTCACGACATACAAGGAGGAGTGTTGCTTCTCTTACACCCACACTTCCTCACAACAATCTATATTGAAACAATGTATAAAACTAGCACTGTCAATGGGCTGTTTTGGTGATTTCAAACAAATATCCAATAAAAGCATGTGAAGTGAAATTGTTCATTCTATTGGTAGAAGGTGTAAAATAGTATTTAGAAACTGCACTCAATCATACACAGAACAACTTCCAGCGAAATAAAATTATTCCAATACTGAAATATATTTCTACCAAGTTTTAGGTTATGTTCGTAACCAGTTCATTTTATCACTAACACAAATATTTTAAAGTCTGTGAAAATATTATCTGTGAATAAAATATGATTATGTAGTCACTGAATTAATATATATAAGAAATGTTACGAAAAAAAACGTTGGGGCTTTCAAGTGTAGACAAAAGGACAATCGGAAAAATAAACATCGTTTAAATAGAAGGTAATCAAACTGAGCAAGGTCTGCAGTACAGAGTATTACAACAGCCTTTTAATGTTAACTTTTTGTTTGCTTGTTCTGTAATGGAACATGTTTTGTTAAAAAATATATTGACCATTACTTGCTACTGCTGTATCAAAAAACTTTTACTTCAAAATTTTTATATGGGAAGTTAAGACTACTTGCAGTTTTTTGGTAGTACATATTGGTGTGATTGTTGAATGAATAGTTCAATGGGGGTGAATAACTGGATGGAGATTTTTGGACATTCGTCATTGCGATGTAGATATCGTTCATGGGAAAACAGGACTGAACACGAAAAAATACTTAAATAAGATAAGTAACCTATGGACGAGAAAATAAATATATGTACATTGAAACCTTGTTAAGATCCCATTTATCTTGATTTCCAGTATCAGTCGATATATTTGGACTGTCCCAACAAATATCCTATATAAACAATGTTAAAAAACCAGCATGCTATGGCCTTTAAATCATTAATTTACCTGCATCCATTGATCAGATATTATGCCCAAAAACCAGAATATATTCGGAACAGTTGTTTATCTGTGAAATAAGTGTCCGAAGTAGTACACACAGAAAACTTATTTAAAGAGGCCTAAATGCACTCTCTATATGCGATAATAACACGTGCTTCCTAACCCTATTTTTTTTAGTACTCTGCCAATATAAACAAGGGCATGTGCCAATGAATGATAGTCAGCGGCATGTTTGCCTACATCACATTTTCCCCACAGGTTTTAAACCTTTTCCAAATGTTTTAATGCATACTTGCATAACTGTGAAAATGTCCGTCAAATAATTAATAGTAACATAAGACACCAAATCCTCCAAATACTACTGTATTTGTTAGCTTTCTACAGATTTTTCACATGAAAAAATATGTATTATTTGCGCTAGCTCCAGCAAGTGAACATCCAGAGTAGTGGATCAGCTTGAGACATACTGTTCAGGTTTCACAAGATGGCCGTTATAATATTGAGGCACTGGTATTTTGTTAGAACAGTGACACTGGATCAATACGAGCACGAGCAGATGATAGCTTGATCATACGCAGAACAGTCTGCAGCATGCGGTTTAGGTTTTACAAGGTGGCAGTTATAATAGGGGCACTAGCATTAAATTAGAACAGCATCACAGGATCAATACGAGCATGGGTATACGATCGGTTGAACATACGTGGAACATTCTGCGGTGTTCGGTTTAGGTTCAGTTAAAAACTTCCTCGTACCCTGTGCGGCTCAGGTTTTGTTATCGCTACAAGTTTATAAATTGTTGGTTTATGTGCGCGTACCTGCGACAGTGTAGGCGACGCACGTTTATTATCATAATTATTATAGCTTTTATTAATTAACCTGAACTTCACATACACTTTCAGATGAAATCCAACTTCAAATTACATAACAGGGAAATTTCGAATTAACCAAACTTAAAAGCATATAAATCCTATTCTTCCATTTAGGGGTGAAAAAAGCTTTGAATTATATACAATTTAGAATTAATCGATTCTGAATTAACGAGGTTTTACTACTTCTAATTTAATATTATTTAGAACATGTCTGTTAAAAAAAATTTTTTAACAATACTTTTATTGAATGATTCAGATAATTTTTTCATCCAGTGCGATATGTTTGTTCATCCAGTATTTAAGATATGCCCACTGTTACAGGCAATCAACTCATTATACCTAAAGCTGAAAAAAAATTTTTTCAAGGTTATTTTTTACTTTTTGAGGAGAGGAGAGTAGTGGTCAACATATTGAGCTTTCCCGCATGCGGAGTTTTTTTTCTGTAGGTCCTATGAAAAACTAATAATTGGTATTTGACTGTATAATACACTGGAAAATTCCAAGAAGGAATAGAGTCGAATAAAATAAATGTAAAAAATCTCCATAATGCAAGCCAGTTACAGCATACCTGGCTTGCATTCTGTTGTGTCTGGTGAAACTGCTGTGTTTGGGTGCATTTTCTTTGTTGTGTTGTCATATTTTGTTCCTACTTATTTTGTCACTGTTGTCCAAATTTTTTCAAGCAGGTTTATAGCCGGTGTTCTTTTCTATTTGTATCTGTTGGTTATGTATATATATATGCATATTTTTCATAATTCGTTGCTGTTCTGTTTTTTGATTCTATTCCCTCTTGGAATTTTCCAATGTCGCATCATATAATAATTTTCTTGTCTATAGGTTACTTGTCTTATTTTGTCTTATATTGTCTTATTTATGTATTTTTTCGTGTTCAGTCCTGTTTTCCCATGACAGACATCTCCGTCACAATGGCAAATGTCCAAAAAATCTCCATCAAGGAGTATTGGAATAAAACATCATCTTATATTTTGAGTAAATTCAATGTATTTTGTTAAACTTTGGTGTAGTCCATTCATTGTTACTTCCAAGTTTCCTGAAGCCCTGCATAAGTTCTACTGCAGGCTCTCCCTGTGCCTTGTTTATGTAAACAAAGGTTAACAGAGTCTTAGAAAATTTCACCAAAGGTACTTCACATCACACTTGAGCACACTGTTTAATCATATGTTGCATGAGAACTGTTTCTTACTAGGCAACCTATTTTCTCTCTATTATAATAAGAACATTTTCAATGTTACTGTAATATTATTTGCTCAATGGATTAACAAGTAGCATTTCTGGATTTAAATGGTTAAGCATTGGCATTATGTACATCTGTAAAGCGTCTTTCTTGTTTTATTATGACAGTTTGCTGATGGGTTAATACATCTTAGAATTTGATGGTATATATGGGCATATGGCAATTTTATTAAGCATATAATTTGGAAAAGTTGTTATTGGCTTAATCTGGGCCTTCTTTGCTGGTAGTAAAAGTTATATGCTGCTCTGAAAGTTTTAGTATTAACTTTTTTAAATTTATTTACTTTTTAATTCTGTAAAAATAAAAGGTTAGTAAAATGTTTAATATACTGTATCTGTAAGCGTAGTACAAGTGAGTTTATATATGTGTCAAAGTACATGTTGTATTAGCTATTCAGATGTACCGCATTGTAAGGAGACCTTTTTTTATTAGTTTGAATCTTTCAAATCATGCCTCTGCTTAGAATTGAGACAAGCAGTATTACATACAGTTCCGACCAAGTATATATAAAACAAGCTGATAAATGTACAGTCTATATTTATCAGTACTGTTGCAGCTCTAATACTAATATAATAAAGTGGCCCCAGTTCATAAAAATTGGGTTTGACCTCTAACAAAGTCATGACGGCAGGCGGCAGCAGTCGTGGAGTATGCATAGCTGCTGGCCGCTACTTTCTACTTGCTCCCTTCCACTGCCTTCTTCCCTGCTCACATCACGCCCACACCACTCTTTCTCCTTTCTCTCTCTTCTCGACTTCCTGTCTCCCCTCTACAATCCCTTAATCCCTTACACTCTGCTCTCTCCCTACCACCAGGTCATGTCCATACCCCTCTGCTCCCTTCTTCACTCCTCCCGTGTAGCCGCGCACTAACCCCTGTACTCCCTTCTGCCGTCCTCCTGTCTAACCATGCCCACACTACTCCAAGCTCCCTTCCCCACCCTCTCACTTTTTCATCTCTTTTTCTCTCACCCCCTTATAAATGATCAGCATTCTCACCCTCTTCTCCTAACACCCACTCCCCCTGTTGTCACATCCGCCACAACAAGCAATCCCATTTCCCTCCCTCCACCCTCGTGCGGGGCGGCCTGGCACTAGCTATCTGATCTTTTCACTACTTCTGCCCCATTCCTCACCCTTGACAAAACCATACAAAGGTTGTGAAAACTCTGGCACAATCGACCTCACCCTAATTCAGCTTGTATTCAGTATGGTATTGTGTTATTTTTTTTTTCCGAGGGTTTAAAGTTAGGGGTCGGCTTGCATTCAGTGTCTGCTTACAATGCAGTAAATATGGTACATTTCCATTCTTTTAAAAGATGTTTAACAAACTGTGGCCCAATATTATATGTGCGAGGTACAACAGTAATCTGTGCTGTCACACTTGTAGGTGTTCTATGCGGGCCAGAGCTACATGGCAGTGCCAGCAAAGAAGAGTCACAAACTGATGTCAAAAGATAGTGAAAGACTGAAAAAGTTATCAGATTTCTATAAACCTGATACTGCTGGTGCAGCTACTCTGGGACATAGTAACAAAGAGAACAAGACTCGTACGAAATACATCTCTACTCTCCTTGAGAAAAGTAGTGACCAAGCGAAGAAGGATCAAGAAAGACTTCGTAAACTCTGTAGTGCACCTTTACAGAGTTCTTCTATAAATACAGATTCAAATGTGAAGACAACAAATGCAGTGAAGGTGCAGACTAAGCTTGTGTGAGTATAACTAGCTGTATGCTTAATTGTAGGTTATTTGATTGTGAAATTAAAACATTTATAATAATTATTATTGTTTGCCATAATTTTTTCCATACTCTACAAACCATTTGAATAGGGACTGAAATCAAACTTGTGTTGTATAATTGTATTCAACTTTAGGAGACAATGTTTTCATTAGACTACACTAGAGTCCTGATTTTATGAAGTGTCATAGTGAGTTTTCAAATTGAATATTAATTTTATTCAGTATGCAGACATTTGCCATATTACCGCAGAGGTACATGTAGGGTCACAAAAAAAATTAAACATTGAGCACTGCATATCTTTTGACTATGAAATTCATTTTCAATTGCTTCTCGTAGGAAAATCAGACAATGAATGTAAAATGTATACATCTCTAGAATAAAATAATACCGAAAAACTTCATCCTTTGATGTCAAATATTATATTTAAAAACAGAGTGCTGTGTAATTTTCAGCAAGTGCAAATTTCATTTTCAATAGCTTCTCATGAGAAAATCAGCAGTTTTATTTCAAATTGATTAATTAATTTCAATATTCTGATGTCTTTAGAATGAAATGATAACCCAGAAGATGTATACAACCTCTTGTTGATGCCAAAAGAGGTTTAAACACAGCACTGCTTAGCTTTCAGCTAATGTGAATTCCATTTTCAGTTGCTTCTTGCAGATTTAACCAGCAATTTTATTACACATATATTAATTAATTTTAATAAATACATAGTCTTTTTCAGAATAAAAATAATTATGTATGACCACTTCACTTCGTTATGCCAAAAATTAGGCTCAAACAGAGCTAAGCATAATTTTCATTTAGTGCGAATTCCATTTTCAGTAATTGGTCGCAGGTAAATCAGCAGTTTTATTACAAAAAAAGATGTGAATTGTCCACACACATCAAATGCTGGACTTGACTCTTGGACTGTTAACCCTTTGAGTAGTATGCACGTATATACACGAGGCTACATTTATATGGACATTTCTTTGCTCTTGAAGACAAAACTCACACTTCTGTAGTTCTACTGTTTAGTTGGACTTTATCGGAATTTAATTAATAAGTTACAATTTGTCAAAATTTCTTTGTAAGAAAAAAAGTGTTTTTAGTAATTTCTTCAATGAACACGATAGATTGTTAAACATGGTATTTCTGTCTCGACACTTTGATTGGTACACAGACAAGGCGCAACTTCATTGGCCAACAGTCAGCCAGTAATAAACAGTGCAGAATGCAGAGTACAGTAAGCGTGTACAGTGTAGCCAGGACCAGGACTAGGACCAATAGGAAGATGGTAACACAATTGACATTGATTGTAGTGGTAAATATAGGCAGCTCATGCCAACCTTGTCTTCAGTGCCAGTAAATTTGTGCCATTCTCACTCAAAGGGTTAAGTGTTTTTAAAACTATCTTGTTAAATTATGAAAGAAGAAAAGACTTATCAACTGCTGTGATTATCATCTTAAGTTTAAGTTTACAAAATATTTTTGGTTTGTTTGTGAAGAAAAGTTAAAATGCCTAAAAGTTGACACATTCCCGACTAGGAAGGGTTCTGGTTGTTAGGGCTGTTTGCATTTCAGTTGTGCAGGGAATGAGAACTTTGCCCTGCATGGTGGAAGTGCAAAGTGCAACTGGAGGCTTAGGGTTGCAAGGCAAGCAGGTTTCGGAGGCGTAAGTTGCCCTTCTTAGCTTTCTCTGTGCACCTCCCTTCGATTGTAAGGCATAGGAAATTAATGGTGCAACTAAGACTTTGCGAAAGTAGAGCCAGTGCAGCTGTTCCCTAATGTGCACTTCTGAATAGTATTTGCAGCTGCACAGGGAAGAACTAAACCTTTTTCTCCTTTCGCCCGGCCCCTTGAGGAGTGTTGGACAGAGTGGTAGGTTGTGTTCATGCTGATAGACAGGATAACTCAGGTATGGTATCCACAAGGGGCCAGATGGTCAGAATTAATTCCATCTCCTTTCTGACCCCATAAAGAGCAGTGGTGGAGTATCGAACAACCTGATTCACTGATTCACTTGGTGGAGGAGTTGCTAGTGATGCAGGCTCTACCAAAGTCTACCAGGTGGCAGAGAGTGGGTGGCCATTTAATGTGTGTGTATTTAGCTTAAGAGCTTGGGGTCTGCCAGCTTCACTTAAGTAGGCTGGAAATACGTAGGATATGACAGGATGACACTCAAGAAAATTAGTACACAGTGGATAGATTTGAATCATGTTATATTAACTGAGTAATATTGCACGTGGTCCTGTACTATGTCCTACACTAACTTTCTTTGACATGGCAGTCTTTTAACTATGCAATTCTAGGTGAAGGCAACCTGGTTCTGACCTGGTTGGGAATAGGCGATGAATGCTGCTAGAATAAGTAATTTACAACTTTATCCCAATTAGACTATCTGGTGTTCTGAAGGAACCAATGGGGAAGACAACTACCCGACAATGCCGTCACCATCAGGTGGTCCTGAAGAGACAGTCGCGACCATTACCAGTTCTGGTGTCGATACCAGGGGGTGGTAGAATGAGTAGACAGCTTCGGGAGCTGCAGGAGGTCCAGTCTCCCAGCAGCTGTTGGAGTCGACAATGTGCAGAAGTGGCTTCTGGTTGGATGTCTTCGCTGGTAGTTAGATTCTGGCCCTTTGGAGAGCCGTGGAATCTGCGGGCGTACCAGTAGCAACGGCCCTGTACGAGTGTGGTGGAAGAGCAGAGACTGTCTTTTGCTGGACATGCCAGCCCTTTTATAGTATATTAATCTCGCACAGGGTTTTCGAATGCAAGGGGTGCGGGGGGTGATAGCCTAGGTCGCAGGAGTCTGGAATTGTAGATGGCTGATGTGCTATCATCCCTTATTTCGGCCGCAGAGTGCAAGTAAGTTGTGTGCTGCCCTCTCTTGGTGTGCTGTGAAATGACTTGGCCTTGGTTGGATGGAGTTGTCTCATTCGGCAGTACAATCATACATTGAGTGGTGTTGACGTGACATTTCTTGGAGAATCTTGGGGAACACTACAAGCTGGGATCATGTGTCTGAAATTGCTTCCAACCTTAGCTCGTGTATCCTGTAGGCTTGTGTCCAGCCTTTTCAGACTGTGTGGGATATACTTGCCCATAGTATTGAGCATTGCGTCCAAGATGGGGCAAAGTTGAGTGCGCATCAAGGATGTGTAAAGCTTCATGCGTTAAGTATTTACAAAAATATTGTTCTATACTTTTATAGTCCTGAAAAAATATATGTTAGTGTATCAACAAGACTTGATTATTTCAGTTTTATAACCTTTTTGTACTTCCTGTAACACTGGAAAGGAAATCGTTATTAGAAATCATAGAACCTGTTTTTCTGTGTTGGTAGAAGTGTAACTAACCAGTTCAGCTTGATTTGTGTTTCAGGGCACAGAGTACAGAATCGGTTGCATCACCATCTCGGATATCTAAACTAGTGATTACGGTCCCTCTTCTGGGGCGTGGCATGGGAGATGCTGGCATTGTGGACTTAACCCCACCAAGAACCATGCATCGGGAACATGCTAAAGTAATGTTTCATCGTAAGAATATAGCAAAATGGCATAATTTCATTTTTATTCAGGGTTATTGACATAGTATGTGTGTACTGTATATGGCAATGTGTTGGTGAATATATTTTTATGCTTTCAATTGTTGGCACAATTAACATTTTTGAGAAAGTGTCCAGACTAGAGACAATCGACTCTCGATCTATCATTATTGAGGGTACTGCCAAAAAATGTCCATACCTGGGGGATTTCAGTGGATGCGGTTTCTGACATGTACATAGATAAAATACAAACTTCGCACCTTAAAAAACTTAATGTTGAGGATAATAAGATCTGTACATTACCTGTGAATAAAATTTATGCCTGCCGCTTCAACATCTATTCAAATACGATTACTGCTTATCGCCTAGAGCACCTCTTCCATCTCTACAGGTATGAATAACACGTTGCTTACCCTACAGGCAAGGGGAACTTCTGTGTTTTTCTTCTCACTTGGAGGATACGCAACCCAGCAGCCACGCCGCCTCCCCTTCCCCGCGCTCGACGCCTTTAAGCTGCCCAGACCTCAGGCAAAGCAGAGCACACCCGACGAGGCACGAAGCCAAAATCGCTGACTAGAGGATTCTCATGCCATCCAGGGCTGGAGGACGTCCACCTACCCCCGCACCCCGTGCCGGCAGCATATAAGCTACCACTATATAAGTCTGGCCGCAGCCGAGTTCGGAAGTTATTCTTTCACATCTCTAGCAACCTCCCACAGCACTGCCAGTGCTAAGGATCTTCGGAGAAGTTACCAACCTTCGAGTACGCTCTCGCGGCTACTTACTACGTACATCACGACCAGTCAACCCGACAACGTATGACACAAAAATTTTCTTTTAACTTCACTTTGTCTCCTCTAGACACCTTTATTTAGCAGTTTAACTTTAACTTTTTATGTTTCGTTTAGAACCAGTATTTCCCTTTTACTTAGAACCAGGTCACCTACACCTGGAACCACGCAGTTACCTTCATCTATCCTCGACTTGGTAGGCGGTAGTACAGGTCACGTGTTTATTGAGTTCTCAATAAACACACGTTGCTCTCTACCTTTCTGTTTTTATTTCCAGAGTATTTCTTTGTAGCCACAGTTGAAGGTAGATTACGCTGTGCACTGTCGACGAAAACCGGGAATTTTATTAAGCCGAGTTAAGACATACATATTGGACAGCTACCCGTTTCTTCCTAGCTACACATCTGCACTGTCAGTGCTCGTGGGAGAGAAACAGTGATGCCACAACCACTAGCAACACCTTCACACCAGGAGGTGCGACAGACTCAGGTTGCTTCTCACCATCCACACTGAATAGTGCGCGGTGACTGTGGCCTGTAGTATTGCCGGGCATCCTAGTGCGAACGCACAACCAGTAGAGGCTTGGCAGTCCACACAGTTCCACGTCCCTGATCAGCCCGCCTACGGTGGGGGATCAGTGGGGACTCATCGAGCTCGAGCTGGCAAGTCACTATTGGGTTACACTGTTAGTATTTCTGTCTCAATGCACTGCGTGAACTATAAAGCTGTTACCCTATGCCTCACAAGAGGAGGAGTGGCAGAAAACGCAGGGAGCATCAACTGGCTCACCCTACTCTCAGGCCGAGCATAGCATCACCCCATCCTATGCAGGATAAACAGTGGAACGGGACCGTGCCGCCAAATTCAGGCAACGAGCAGTCGCGCCTTCTCCGGTTGTGTTCATTAACTTTCCACCGTGTCTGCATCCACACCAAGTGTCACCCGATTGTCACAGTACTTCTGACTGGTACTGAAGTGCACCTAGGCTTGGAAAACCACATCTTCTGGTTTAAAGAAGCTCGTCTGTGGAACATCTGTTCTGGCATCGACATAATTCGTCCCACCTAAGGGTATATCTACCTAGAATACACAACTAGAAGTAAGAGTGTACAAGAACTAGCAGACAACCCTCGTCCCATCCCAGCTACCTAAGCCGCTTTTGGTCTAGCGGATAAAATCCTCGACTAACGTGTCAAGTCAGTCTAATCGGACACGCATCAAAATTTAGCTAATAAACACAATAAAATTGGAAATTTTAGAAAAAGTATTATTGTAAATACTAATACATTAAAAAACATTTCACCTAAACACGTTTGAATAAAGAAAAGAAGTCTCAAAATACTGTATGTAATTGATTGTAATCTGACACCAAATGCAAGCTGATGTAAAACTTTCAAACCATCAGAAAATGAAAATAATATGACACGAATGAAAGTCTAATTTTGAATGTCCGGGCACACTCCTTCAGCTAAAATGGCATGGAGAACTTATCGATCGGGCAGTGTGTTTATGACGGCTGGGCAGTGGCAGGGTGGCGGCAGGAGTACCCCTCCACGCCTCTACTTGTTGCTGACTGCATACACCTTGTGCCCGTGGCAAATTTCTGTCTTTAAAGTAATTAATTATACTTTACTGCAAAAAAAAACATGTAATTTTGAGACAGAAATGAATAAATAAGGCAATTATAATTGATTTCTCCACCATATTTAATCATTAATCATTCAAAACCACGTCCTCCGATTTTCCCTGTCATGAGTTACACTGAACTCTGCGCGGTGCTTACCTACCCATTATTAGACGGCAAAAGGTGTTGAATAGGCACTTAAATTTTATCAGTTTATTCAAAAGTTGCGTGTCTATTAAAATAAATCAATATAAATACTCGGATTTCCCTGCAAGTATTTACTGAAAACGAACTTTACACTTATAATACAAGTCACTCGGTGTTCAAACAATTTTTGGTGACAAGGGGAGGTCAAGTATATGCTACTGGGCATATAATTTTATTCGCGAAGATGCTGCCCCTTGAGTTAAATAAATATTACGTTTTAAAATAATGTTGATTTTACGCCAGATACCATGAAACACCAGCCTTATGGGGAAAAAATGATCTTTAATCACAAAAGAAACCATCTTTGCAAATAATAATTCCTCGTTAAAATGATTTGGGTAAAATTTTCAGGCAAAAACAGTTGCTTTCAAATACAAGTGATGATAGGTGCATCTGTTTTGAGTCACGCATAATCTTGATAAAGTTATGTTCGCCTGGTGCACTTTTGCTCTAGGCTGGCGTGTGAAAGGCAAGTGAAGCAGGTGCGGCAGAGAGAGAGAGAGAGAGAGAGAGAGAGAGGATGTGCTTTATCTTTTGTTAGACAAAATCTTCTCCTCTTGATGTCATGTGAGGGGAGCAAGGAAGTTGTGCAGCAGGGGACATAAATAGGGGGGGGGAGGAGAATGCTAGGTCGTTGCTATGAGTAACCACTTCCCCTCTCGTCGACGTGGAAGGGGAAGTAGCAAGGCAGTCTCGCATGTCACACTGCACCGCTGACACGTGTCGCTTATACTGCTAATAAACTACAATTACGACTCATCACTCTTTATGCAAAGTATACCCTTACTTTAACCTACGTAAGAGTTGTCTACTTCAATCACCCACGTGAGAGTTGTGCACGCAATACTTTGCACATAAGTTCTCTGCCATTTAAATCAACTGGGCAGCCGAACACATCGTTACAAGGTTTCGCAACCAGTGAGCATGCTGCCCCCCCCCCCCCCCCTCCCCTCCACACTACATGCTGATTGCTTACAAGCTTCAGCTACTTCAGGTGCGGCCAAGCGCCGCCGAAGATGCACAATCGAAGAAACTCTGACAAGAGAGTTCCTACCTCTCACGCCAGCCTTGCGGCAGGAGGACATCACATGCCTTCCCCACACCCTGCTGCGGCAGCCTAGACTTCAGCACTACATAAGTCCGTGCACAGCGGGGCTCCAGCAGTCATTCTTGCATCCTCTCTCGCGACATCCCGAGCACTGCTCATAGCTGGGACATCCAGAGATCTACCAAGTCTTAAGTACACCCCCAGTGGCTACTTCCACCAATGACGACCAGTGATCCTACGAACAGCAAACACAGTAACAATTATTAACTTCACTTTGTCTCTTCTAGACATCCGCTTTCTTTAGTACAGTTTAGTAGCAAAGTATTTTTCACGTCTAGAACAATCGTTCCCTTTTTAACCTAGGACCAGGTCGCCTAACTAGGCTAATGTAGGTATCCTTCAGCACGCCACTGTTCGGGGATAGCACGAGTCACGTGTTTATTGATTTTTCAATAAACATAATTTTGTTCTCTATTCTTACGCTTTTTCATTTACACAGTATCTTTTTATTTCACCTGCTAGGAACAATTCACGCCTTGCACTGCTGACAGGAACAGAGTATTTTTCTAAAACAGAATTAGCTTTGACTACGGGTCCTCTTCAGGAGGCCTTCAGTCTGAAAACACACCCATTAGAAGGCCGCCTGTTTCTTCCCAACCACCTGAGCACTGGTAGTGCTGGAGGGGAGGAACAGAGGAGCCACAACCACTTGGAATACCTTCATCCAGTAGAGGCAGTGGTGATCCAAACGGCTCAATGTCTCTGATCAGCCCACCAAGCGTGGGTGATCAGAGGAGACTTTTACCGAGCTCTTGCCAGCAAGCAGCTACTGGACTGACACTGTTAAATTGTTTCTCGTCAAGGTGTATTACGTGTGTTGTTTAAGCAGCGACACACTATGCCTTGCAAGGTAAGGCACAGCCGAGGGCGTAGGGAGCAAAATCTAGCTTTTATTGCTGCCAGACAGTGGTCTGCATTCACCCCTCCTATGCAGGAAAGGCAGGCGGAACAGGACCGCGCCACCGCACTAAGGCGTCAAGCAGTTGTGACTGCTGCCGTGGTATTTGTAATATTTTCCACCGCATATTCGCACCAGCCAAGAGTACCACCCGGTTCTGATGGGACTGGTTTACAGGACTGAGGCTAGGTACGGCCTGGCCAATCCCAGGTTCTGGAGCTGGGAATCTACTGCCTGGAATAGTCAATACGGTTGAGGCAACCCAGCATACATTGAGTTGATACTAAGGATCGAAACCTCAGCTTCATCAGCATCACGGAAGTCACCTAAGTAGATAACACCTCTCGCCAGCCACCGATAAACTTGTATATAACTGCATACTTAGTCTAGAGCATCAAATTTTGATGACCGTGCCGCACAGTTAACAGCCAGGCACGCGTCACCGCAGTGAGAATCTTTTTGTCTGCTGCAGTGTTATACAGCCACAGACGTGTTGGGAAGACTGACAGCGCGAACACACTCACCAACACATATTAAATTCACTTTGTCTCCTGCTGAAACCTTTTCTAGTGCAGTTTAGTAGTATATATTTTACCGTCTAGATTTATCTTTCCCGTTTACAACCTAGAACCAGGTCGCCTACACCTGGCCAGCGTAGTTACCTTAAGCACTCTACTGCTTGGGAGTAGGTAGCATGCATCACATGTTTATTGACTCCTCAATTATACATAGTTTGTTTCCTATACTTCACCTTTTTCTTTCATAGAGATTTTTACTGTTCGCCCGCTAGAACAGTTTACAACGTGCACCACTGACAGGAACTGGGACTTTTTATATAACCAAATTAGCTTGTACTATGGGCACCCTTCAGGAGCCCATCAGTTTTCTCACACACCATTAGACAGCCATCTGTTGCTTTCCAACTGTCAGAGCACTGTCTATTGCTGGTGGAGAGGAACAGAGGAGCCACAACCTCTAGCAACACCTTCATTCAAGGAGGGGTGACAGATCCAGGTTACTTCTTTACACCAGATCACTTTTAGTGCTGGGGTAACTGTAACTTGAGTCCTGCCACTCATTCGTGTATGAACGTACATCCAGTGGATGCATTGGTGAACCAAACAGCTCCCCCCTGATAAGCCCACATAGCGTGGGGTCATTGGAGACTATTACCAAGTCTGTGTCAGTAAGTCAAAACCGGACATACACTGTAAGGTTGTTCCTTGTTAGGGTGCACCACGTATATTGTAAGCAGCGACTATGCCCTACCAGGTGAGGCACGGCAAAAAGCGTAGGGAACAAAACACAGCGTTCCTTGCCACCAAACAGTTGAGTGCACTACCTCATCTCACAAAGGAAAGGCAGGCGGAACGGGACTGCCGCCCAACTTAGACACCGAACAGTCGTGCCTACTCCGGTCCTTGTAATATATTTGTCGCCTTGCTTGCGCATCCATTCATCGTACCATCCTGTGGTAAAAGGGTTGTTAAACTATACTGAGGCAGGGTACAGCTGGGAAAATCCGAACTTCTGGAGCCGCGAAGCCTACATCTGGAATCGCCGCTTCGGAGTGAATCGAGCTCGCCATTACTGGGTGAAACCCGTTTCAACCACTACACCCAAGACGACAGTATAAGTAAGTTGTAGCCAACACTCCTCGCGTCCCGCCTTTCAACCCGAGCCAATCACCCCGTTTTTGGGCGAGCGTAAAAATCCTTGACCAACGTGCCTGTCAGTTTAACTGGGCACGCGCCAAGCTTAAAAAAGATAGTTGCGGGATATATTAGGTGAAGGGACCCGAAATATACCTTGAGCGACGCACCATGCGATAAACGATACAAGTGGTTTATGTTAACATTATTTACTTAGGGATTTCGCCAGGACCACAAATTGTTGGTGGATGTGGTTTATCGATACAAGTGATAACGATACATTGCGAGTCGACTGTGCTATTCCATTACATTATGTAACTTCCGTATCACAGAATATTGCAGTATGAGATGCATTGTGCATATATTAGTAATGAATAGAGCTTGTCTCAATAAACTTGCACATCAGTGAGTTTACAAGGAAAGAACAGCTTACATTCATACTTCAGTGAATAAAAACCTATTTGCAGTTTAGTTGCAGTATATTATATTCGTGTTTGAAACAGTTACAGATGACGGGATCTAGAGAATACCATGAGAACATTCCCTGACCATAACACTGCCCCCACTGCCTTATGTTCGTCCAGCAATGGATGCAAGGTTTTGGTTCGCTGACGTTTCTCCCCAGACACGCTGTCGTCCATTTGTTCTATGCAGCTGAAAACTTGATTTGTTGAAGACTACCCGTCACCAATCAGCAGCGGTCCAGTCGTCATACTGTCGAGCAAATTCCGGACATTTTCGTCAATGCACCTGTGTTACCATGAGGTGCAGTCACCCTCAAGTCTACTCCGGAGCCCCATTCACAGAAGGGTTCGCTGGACTGTTGCGGTAGACACTTGTCTGGATGCCCCCTTGTTCATTTGGATGGTGACCTTTTCCACTGTAGCCTGTTGGTTGGCCTTCATGCACCTTTGCGTAGTTGACTTTCACCTTGGACATCAGTGGGGCGTGGAGCTCTGCAGTTTCCTTGAAGGTTAATCCCAATGATGCAATTTGACCACTCACAAGACACCTTTACCACAGAGTAGGGTTGTGCGTATGTGTAAACATAAATGAAAATGAAAACATATTAGAGCTCAGTCTTAACGAAAGATTAACAAATTTCATAACATTTGAGCACGTTATTCATTATAACAAATTTTTTGCAAAATCTATGTAAAAAAAGTATGTTATGGAGTATTTAGCACGGGAGTCTTGCCTGCATTTAAATTTTTGTTTTATGTATGGTAGTTATTTCAGCTATAAATTAATGAAAATACGCAAGATGATTTACAGGTAAAAGTATTCTTTGCTAGTTACATCTTAAAATTTTTTAATTATAAAAATATATTTAAATTAGTAATTATTCTTTACATTTTTAGAGTGAAACCTCACCGGTCCATTCTCCTGACCCAAAGTTTGCCTGGGGCACAAATCTGCCTTGCCTACTCTGGCTGAAAATGTATTTTTCTGGGAGTCTTTTTTGCAAAATGGGAAAATGTGAAATTTTTAGGGAAATCTGTGAATTTTACGTAAAATAATTGATTTCCGAAGGCTTTTTTTGGGGTAAAACATGCGATTTTAGGGTCAAACTAGTGATTTTGAGAGAAAAACTTCCAACATGGTGGTCGGCTCCGGACCCTGGACCCTTGTCTATAAGGAACCAAAGCGTACTACTATTGCCCCTTTATATGGTGAGCGAAGTAAAAATTTTGTGTGCTTTGATTTGTGCAGATGCCAAGAATACTAAACAATGTATCTCCTCTTTTTAACAACAACAAAAAACCTTTCTGAATGGCATAAACAATATTGGTACGGTGTGAATTTTAGGGTTTAATTTTTTTTTTTTTTTGTTTAAGCTTTTTTGTTAAGCGTGATATCTGTAGTGGTAATTTTGCTGGCTACCTCCTTTTTGTTCGGATGCCTTAGATTTTATGCCAGCAGGAAGTTCACTATCCTTTTTTTTTTTTTTTTTTTTTTTAAGATGCGAGATAGGCCGACTTTTATTTGATTTTTCGTTTAGTATTTTCCTTAATCTCATTCTCATCCTTTTAATTTAGGTTATAAAATTAGGCTGTTTTGGGATGTGTTAAGCCCTCCTTATTACTTGTACCTTTTGGTTGTTAAGAAACACATTTTTTTTTTTCTGTAATAAGTAAAGTGATAATAAATACTTAATTGATTTTTTAAAATTTCCAAATGTGTTTTTGGGGAATTCAGTTTCAACAGTCATGACCTTAAGCTAGATGCTGAAGTTTTGGTGGAAATGATAGCTGACAGTCACTCTTTTAGAATTCTTCCTTTAATGTTTTTTTGAATCATTTTACTTTTTAAAACCTACTGACGGTTATTTATTTACCGATTCAATTTGTTTCGTTAGTGTTTCCTTTTTATTTTAAGGCTAGATCATTTAAGCTATGGTGGGATTGAATTAGGAATTAGCTATTTTACCGTGTCATTTGGAGGTTTTGTATGAAGAAAGTGTTGCTATTTTTTTTTTTACTGCAGAGTTCTTAAGTAACTGGAGTCACTAGTTATTTTTAATATTGAAAGCGTTTCTTCACCTCTTAGATCAGCAGGCTTCCTCTGAAGTGGCGGCTGCTGGCGTATTTACCCTACCAGGTGCGAGTTATAATACCCCCTTCAGCAGTTCGGGAGAATTGTTATTTTTCTGCTCGTTCGAGCTGAAAAGTTGTGTCGTGTATTTCCATGGTAAGGGCAAGACTGTTGTGATGACGAGAGGTAGTAAGGAACTGTACGGGGAAACATGGCAGTAGCTGCGAGATATCGAAGTATCGATTCCAGCGGTGGCGGGCTCTGATTGGCTCGCCATGACGTTGGCCTTGCTTGTGTCGTCAGCAAGGCAGCTGGTGTGTATCTGCCATTGATATCGAGGTCAGGGAGTCGTGAATGAGAGAGAGAGAGGGACAATAGCGGACAGCTGTTGTGAGCGGCCGGTTGTGTAGCAGGTGGGCTGCCCCGAAGGAGGCTGCGACATCACAATAATGATGAGTCTTCTTTGGAAATGTTTATTTTTTGTGCGTGGTCAGGTCGTTCATCTCTTTTTAGCAGGAAGAAACACCTAGACTCTGCCTTTAAATAGTTGGACCTTAGTAAACAGTTGGAGACGATGTAGTGTGCCACATCTGAGGTGCATTGGTGGTGTCAAGAGACCAGGGCAGCAACTTCTTAGGTAAATATGTACTCTCCATCGGTACTGGCCGAGGGGCCATCCGGGTTAAGTTTCCCATGCTTTAATTAATTTTATAGGGATTTGGGAGGGAACCTACCTTTCTTTTTTGCAATAGTATTGTTTTCTTTTGTAAGGAGATGGGTCTCATTAGTTCCTGGTGTGTAGATGACTCCGAAGATTGTTGGGTTCATAGGTGGTGGAGTTGTGTAGACCCTACTGTACTGACATAAACCGAGGTCCTTGTTGCTTTGCCCGATATTTTCTTTGATTGGTTCCTCCCTAAAACTAAATTCTATAAAGTATTTTCTTTTATACATGTTAAAGTCGTTTGACCTTTTCTTTTCATTTTCTGTTTGAATTAAATCGTGTTACTGTGTTAATTCTCCTGGATATTCTGTTAATAAACTGAATGAATTTATAAGCGCCCGTACATATAGTAACTTTAGTGATCCTGAGTTGGACTCTTTTTTAAGCCCTAGGGGACAAATGGTAGAGTGCTACTACATTAGGTAATTGGAAGTAAATTTAAATTTTCCGGTGCGCAGATTCCTTTTATAATACCTGTGTGAAGGGCATCCTGTGTCAGCCCTACAGTACATTCTTTTTTTTTTTTTTTTTGCCCTTAATAATTTAATGCTGTAAACAAATTGTTTTTATTAATTTTGTTTGTTTGTACCTACATACTTGGTAGTTGAAGAGAACTAATTTTTGACTCATATTGTGTAAAATGTTTTTATTGTGTCTGTTATTTGATAACCTGTTAATTTACGGGTTTGTTTTTAATAAAACTACATATATTTATTTATTTTAAATCATAGTTCTTCTTATCAGTTGATGCGGATAACCCCTGCCCCCCCCCCCCCCCCCCATTTTGTTGGTCTAGAACACCTTAGATAAAATTAGGAGCATAGTATTTAGGCACTGGGTACCTATTAACGGATAAGTTGTTCTATTTTACTAGTTTTTACCTTGATGCATGGTCTGTCTGTGACTGTCCCATGAAGCGTTTGCGGTTTTCCTCTCTGTTGCCTTCCGAGTAAACCCCCCTCTTTTCCTTAACCACTCTCCCCTTGTTCATTTCCCTACTTCCTGTCCCTTTTGGTTTAAATGAGCCTTTTTTTTTTATTAAAGTATCTGATTATGGTACAGGGTATCATGCTGGCCCTGCTAAGTAAAGGTTACAGCACGTGGTGGAGACTTTGCTGGATAGCTTTCGGTGTTGGGTCATTTGTCTACTATTTCTTTTGTACGTCCAAATTTTATCCTTCCCTCACCCTACCTCACCCTTTCCCTACCCTCTCCCCCCCCCCCCCCCTTCTCCCACCTCATAACATTTGGTGTAGTTGCCGGGTAGTTTCCTTGGTTGGTTACTCTTGGAGATCACACATCCATACTTCCCACTCTTACCCCTTCCCACCCCTCCTCGTAACAATATATGCAGGAAAATGAGGTATTCTGAGTGTACAACATTAAGTGATCTACTTCATAACTTTGTGATTATATTGCAGATTTTTATGACATAGTGATTTATTTGATGAATACTAGATTTTGTCTTTTTTGCCAAAACTTATTTTAAACTCATTCAGTGATTTATGGTTACAGTAAAATTATCTTTGAGGGTCTTCATCGAGGTAAGGTCGGACTCATGATGGATTACGCTTAACCTGCAATATGACTTAGTTTGTGAACCTAATTAATTATCCAAATGGTTTTGAGTTCACTACGCTAACGAACATTTCATTGTTTGTAGTATATCTGCATAACCTTGTAGTGTCAAAACACAAAACTTGGGTACTTTAAGCAAGCTCTCGACACAAGTACATATGGAGTCACAAAATATTTCTTTTAACAATTTTGCTGTTATTAGTAGTCATTTTTGTGCTGAAGTAATCGGGTAGTTACCGTATTTACCAGAAAGGAAGACAAGATTTTTTGACAGAAGAGGAATAGAAAAAAATAAGGGGTCATCTACAGTTCGGGGTCGTCTTCAAATCAAAACCTAGGACCTCAAATACCATAAATGTGTTACACTGCTAGTTCAGTATTTAGTTTGTGTTACATGCACAACATTACTACTGGTTTCTTGTAGTAATTTTTTACTCAGGAAGCATTAATCCTCCAAAATTGACATGCCATGAGACAGAGGATTTTGACAAATACTTTTCATGTTTAAATACAGTGCTGAGACTGTACCTTTGACAAGGGTCCCCTTATTTGATGTCGCCCGGAAAAATAAAACGCTCTAGTAGTAGTAGGGGTGGGCCGGCTCTAGTTCACTAGGTGAATGACCCGTTGATGGGGATGGTCTAAAAATATATTTTGCAGATGAATGGCAAATCCGATTAATTGGCTAAACCTAATCCGATTAATTTGCAAATAACTGCAAAGAGGAAGTGCTTTGCTGGGAAGAAAAATGGCTCAAGTCGTGAATATAACACCCACAAAAGTTTTACAGCATAAGAAATGCTGATACCATGCAGCCAGGTTAGACACACCTATTTCATTGTAATTAGCTTTTCTTTAAAAGTAAATAAAATATATCATATTATTCATATAATAGCATTTCTTCTTGAAGGGTGTGTCATAAATTCATGCAAAAATACTTTCAACCTAAATAATTTTTTCAGCACTTCACAGGGGTAGTCTTGAATTCAGGTTTAAATATTTTTCCCTCGAAAATATTTTTTTAGGAAGGGGTTGTCTTAGATTCAGGGTCGTCTTCCTTTCGGGTAAATGTGGTACATTTAAATTTGACTTACCACTGAAGAGGAAAACAAGCATCAATAATCAGTGGTTTTGGATGCTTTTTTGACAAAGATTTGTTTACCACAACATAATACATACTGTAATACATTTTGGATTTTTAATTTTTACAGTTGAATGCACTGAAATGGATTCATAAGAATGGACCCATCAAAAAAGAGGATCCTAATCAAATTCCTGGTGCGGACAAGAGCAAAACAAAGGCAAAGAGAGAGGGTGATGCAGACATGAGTGGTTAGTACGTAGCATTTAGTTTCCTTATCTTTGCAGGAATTAAACTTAGCCTCATATTTAGTCTACTGTAATACATGAATGCAGATTCTAGTGTGTTACTGCTCATTTTGTGTGGTACCCATAAAACACCAGTGACACATATTTGGAAATTTGTATTTTCATGATTTTTGTAACTGTGTGGAAAATGTGTTTGTCCTACTTTTGTGTGTGCGTCTATCCATGAGTACTGTCCTGTGAGTACTTGTGCATTCAGTCTCCTTTTTATAATGTAATTAGTAGCCCAGTGGCCTATTCCCAACACATCTTTTTTGTATATGTGACTTTGAATGAGTACATATCGTAACATTGTTTGGCTCAACTTAATTTCTGCCTGCTTGTTAACATGTGTTTGGTGAATGAGGAGGAAAGGGCAGGATGGCTCTCAGGCAAGCACATAGGTGCACAGTGACCTCTGGATAGGTGTGTATTTAAATGTTATATTTCCCGAAGTCCAACCCCATATCCACGTAATGGGAGATGAGAAACGATACACATTAGGAGAATGCCTGCAGGGGTGAAGCGCACAGGGAACTTTGTGAGCCCCGGGATCATTACAGTAGATGTGAAGGCTCTGTAGGAACCTTGAAAAGTGGAGGCTAACGGGGCTCTGGTGAAGCTATGATAGGACTAGCAAGCCAGTAGTGGATTAACTAAAATGCTTTCAACAACGGAACAGGCCTTGGAAAGGTGGAAAGTATGATGATAGATATGAAAATACTGCGAATAGGAACCCTGAACGTACCAACCAGTATTTAATTTAAGTGGTATGTCATCGCAATTTGCGATGCAAAATTTGCACAATGTGATGCAAATTAGATTTTGCATCGCGAATTGCGATGTAGCAGCTGTGTTCGGCACATGATGCTAATGGTTGGCGCATTGTTAGAATGAAACTGAGTTAACTAATCCTGCACATTCCACCATGTGTAGATATATGCAGGAACTGAGCTGTCATTCTGAACTTACAAACCAGTCCCTTTCCCACAGCCACACAGCTTTGTCAGGTGGCGAGCGAAGAGAGGACAAAAAAAGTGACGTTATGAGTACTCCTCATCAGTTATGTTTGGCCAGCAGCCGGCTGCGAAACAGTAAACAATAGCGGTTAAAGTGGCATAATTGATGCAGTTTGGACTTGTCAAGCAAGTAGTTTTTGAACTAAACTGTTTCAAGAAGTGCTGAAGCATGATAATTATTTGCGGTATTTATGTTCAGGTCGCTGTTTGAAAGGGCATAAATACGCAACTTAATGCCATAAAGTTTACTGAAAAATGATTTTTTCCTTTTTAAGTTTTTGATTACACCGCCTCATGTCTCTGCTGAAAGATAGACCTATGCAGGAGGGTGGATGAGGAAGCGGGAAGGAGGGAATTGTTGAGTACGTAAAAAGTAGTTTTTGGCTTAGTTTCCACTTGGGCGGGCTAGTGGTTGCCTGACACGAGCCTCCTTTATTGTGACAAATAGGTCGACTGGTCGTGATTGTGCGTGCCTGCCTTCTTATTCTGCAGTGTAGTAACAAAAAGTAGGCAGAAACAGTCTGGTGTTGAGTGCCAAAAACTCTTCATCTGCATTGATAGAGCCCTGTTGTGTTTAAGATGGGAAGTTGTACTGTAGGTGTGCAGTATAGTACTTTTAAGAAATGAAAAAATGAACTGCATACCATAATGTGTGGTTTAAATGGAAGCAAATGTAGGAAATGTGACATATGTTGTAAATTATGCCGTAAAAGGGAAACCTCACTTTGTGAGTTGTGCAATTTTAACACAGCATTTATGAAGGATATTAAAGACTCTGTTCTAAAAAAGGACAACTGTGTTAAACATGTTAAATCAGAGATACACAAGAATGCTCTTAACGTTCTTAATAAACTCCCATCAATTTAAGAATTTTTTTTTTTTTTGGAAAAACACCTGTTGGCAAGGCAATGTCATCTGTTAGTGGTGAAAAAAAATATTGCATCGGAAAACTTGTGGACATTGTGTATGTCTTAGCTGAAGAAGAAAAAGCATTTAATACATTTCTGAAACTATTTGAACTAAAGAATACTGGAGTTGAAATTAGTGAAACATGTACCACTGTGCAAAGAATTCACATCTTGCATTGCAACAATTTTGAAAAATTAATTGATAAATAACTTGAGAAATACTGATTACTTAACAATTTGTTTGAGGGCTTCACTGACGTCAGTGTTACTCACAAAGAACTTGTTTTTGTAATGTTTATTAACAAAGATACTTCTGCTGTCAAGTTCAAATACTTGAAAAGCACTGATTTACCTAACTCTTCTGCCTCTGCAATTTTCAATAGCTTGAAAGAAATGGTAACTGAATTTGGTGTCGAAAATTTTGGGGGGGGGGGGGGGGGGGAAATTGTTTTTCTGTGAGTTTTAGACATAAACATGGTGTTTTATGCTGAACTTAAAAAACTATACCCATGGCTGTTGCCAATCCGTTGCCTTAGCCATCGCCTCAAACTAATTTTAAATTCTACATACAGTCAACATATCTCACCAACGTATTAAAAATAGTAGGTGAAGTTTGACGCGTGTTACTTAAACTCTGGTCCACAAGAGACTTTTATTCTGCGCTAAATCAGTCGTGCTACTAGGGAAGCTCAGTTCCATTTCTTACTGGATACCAGTGTCTGCCTTGTAGGCTGTCTGCTAGGTATGTAGTCAGGAATACTAGGTCTGGCAACGTGCCTCACAACAGTTGTGGCCCTCTGGGGCAAGGTATACCCACCAGAGCTCAGTGGGGTGTTCTTAGTCTGTGATGTTGCAGTGGGGCAGGTGGAGCGTGTGGAGTCCTTGGTTCCAATGGATGTGGTGGTCAGATTGTGGTAGTGGTCTGCGTGACAGTGATGGTTCCACTCCGTGCTGGCCCAACTGCCGATGTGTGGGTTGGCCCTCCCGAGCCTGGTGTCGGTCCCGCTTACTAGGACCCGGACCACTAGGTGTACTTCGTAGTCGGTTCACACTGGGTTAGAGTAGAATGCGTAGGTACAGACAGGAGATGCCGGTCTCGCTGCATGATGGGTGGCTTGGGCCTGCCTCCTAGGAGTATCAACTTCCAGCGTAACTAGGTTTGCCGCACAGACCTACTTGGCAGCACTAAACTCTGCCTTCTGAATTGCTCTTTAAGCTCCGTGCCTGCTGTTGAATGGCATAGGCCTATAGCATACCAAATTTCCTGTAGGTGACAAGCAATCGACAATGGCTGGCAGTACGCTCCCTGACTGCCTATCAGTGCAAGCACTGGAGTCGTGGGTCGTAGACTGCCTTCCTGCCACTGTCGGGTGTGATCACAGACGCAGGGCCTCCAATCCCAAGCAGCTATCTCTGCCACCACCATGGCTAGGTACTCTCGTCAGCGATACAACTTAGGTTGGTTGTTCCGCCTCTGTGGGGTGTGTCCTAGTGGTGGAGGCTCTACCGTTCTGAACACTGAGATTAACAGAATGGTGGCCGTCGAAAGATTAGGTGTTCGTATAACTGACAGACCTCTGAAGGGGGACTGATATCCTACTTTAGGTTTAAAAGCTCTATCGCCTGCTTGCCACTGAGTGGTCGAATACTGATGGTTGATAGGCTATATTACTATAACAAAGAACTCTTGGATACGTTTGAGATTAAGTATTTACTAAACAATAAATACTTAGGTGACTCGTACGTTCTACCAATAAGTCTTTGCTGCAGAAGTAATTAACCTATGCATATAATGGGTGAAGGTGACCCACTCCTAGGCTACTTAGATGCAAGGGAAATAATAACTATACTGGTCGCAACTATCACTAACTGGGTTTGCCTAGAAGAGGCCCTAACCTTAAACAAGGGAGCCATTACCAGCAAGTAGTGGTGTCAACAACTAAATTGTTAAGCCGTGTTCTATGTATTCAGGTGGACGAAGCTTCTGGGGACGATAAATACCAGGTGATGTTGAAACCTTTCATAGGTGGTGGCAGCAGCCACTGAAGAACTAGAAATTCTTGGGGAGGACCGTGAGGGCCTAGTGTCAGTAGAGAGCCCCAGCACAAGAAGTGTTGAGGCGAGCTACTGGAGATAACTCCCGACCACGGCCGCACACTGCCTTATACACGGTTCCTCTGGAGTGCTCTGTGAGCTCGGAGTGGGAGGTGTGATGTGCCCCTGTGACGCCCGCCTGGAGTGCGCGGGGTGGGAGAACTACCCTCTTGCGCTCGTGGTATAGCCTCAGGCGCTCGGCCGTCTTTGGCGGTGTGGCGACACTGTCTGCTGGGTCTGTCAGGGGGGCCAGTGCGTTGTGGGGCCACTTCAAATATCTTTCGTTTACCATGATTCCAAAGTACGTTTGGGTTGAACCCACTCTCTGTGCATTCGCAACACGTCGGCTGTTCAGGAACAGTCCGGTAAACAAAGTATCTTCCATATCTTGGGCGGGGACACTTCCTGCTAGACATCTGGTAGTTGTTTCCTATAGTTGGTAGAAGCACGTAGGATGAGCTGTCGTCGTTTATAATATATTATGTAAGCGGCACACATCCAGTTTATGCGATATATTCAAATAGCCCTAGTCGCATTCATCAGTTTTAAGAGTTAGCTATGGTTTTGAGTCCCAACCTGCAGAGTACAAGGTGTAAGATGGGTTTCACATAAAAAGAAATGTTTAGCTGTCTTAGTAAGGAACTATAATATTATCGTGTGTCTGTTGGAAAATTGGGCTACAGGAAATAATTCATAGGCTGCCGAGCTGTCTGGTATAGTAAAACAATGAAAAGTGCAAAATTTGTTACGTGGGTCATGTTTTTAAAGACATATTGTTATCCTTTGTCATGATGCATGATGTCTTTTTCAACAATGGAGATTAAACGACTTCCGCTCCATCCTTAAGTCAGTTTTCCTTAGGAGTCTGAAGTTTGTATTTTCATTTGTCCTGGCATAAGATGAGATTGTACTGTTTGTTATATAGATTGTTTTGATCATCGGCCCACTGTAACAATGCTTAGAGGAAAGTTCTTTTACTCCCCTCTAGATAGCACTAGTAGCAAGATTATAGTTTGTCTTTGCTTTTCATCCCTTCTACCGGCCGGTGAGATCAGATAGGCAAGTCATGCATTCACTACCCCCCGCTCTGTGACCACCCCTCGTCTTAGTGACGCCAACCAATCGGTGTCCGGTAGCAACCCAATTTATTTTAAAATGGGAGACAGTCGGCATCTCCAGACCAGTCTTAAGAACTCCAGCACTTGTTGCTTGGATCTGACAAGCCGGCCCCCTTTAAGCTTTGCTTATGCCAGTCTTCGTTCCTAGCACCAGTCGCTCAGGATCTGACCAGATTGCTCCAGCTATCCAGTGCGCTTTGCTCAGACACTGACCACTCAACCTTCGTTTAAGCCCCTCTTATGAATAGGTTTTGCTTCCAGCGCCAGCCGCTCTGAATTTAACTTGCTTTAAGATAGTTAGAATCTCTCCCTGCATCTTACCTTGCAAACCCTGACCGCCTTGCAGTTCACGGACATGTCTGTAGGTATCCTTATCCTGGAGTTATTTTCAGGACTCATCTTGACACCATCACGCTTAGTGATCCAAGCCACATGTCAGTATTTGTATGTAACATCGTTGTACACGAATAACACGTTCAACAATGCAAGAGAAGATCGCTTAGACATTCAGCGCATCACACCTCCAATTCACCCAGTTGCCTCTACCAGCCTATACACCACGTGCGTTTCCTTTTGGAAGTTAGCTTCCTGTAGACTTAGCACCGTGTCCATAGTCACATTCACGTAACAACACCGCAGGTGATCCTGGGATACGTACTGATTCATGCCGTCACACTGAACCTTTTACCCACACGCACTCAACCAGGCCGCCCTTCCCATCAACCTCGGTTGGTGGAAAGGAGGAGCCACACAGGTACTCTATCCTGAACCAGCTTGTCAGCTCGGGGTCCTTCTGTCTCTCCACTGTTTTCCGAGTCAAGAGAGGCGCAGATGTTCCCTGGGTTGGGAAGACTCGCACAAGATCACACACCCGTGTGCAACCTTGAACAGGTGAGGCCTGACTTCCAGCATGGACTGCAGTACGTGCCAGATGTTGGGATAGGGTGTCTGCCAGTCTCTGGCGTGCACATGGTGACACAAATTATATTGTGTACAAGGAGCCTGCCATTATGTTATTGTAGTAGGAGGATAAGTCCATATCCTGATGCCCTATTCCAAGAGGAGAGGATTCAAGGAGAGTGTTAGGCAGGTTCTCCTGGCTTCTGGTCATCTGCATGAGTTAAAACCTGCCCTGGTATCACACATAGGTAGCCTTGATCCTAAAACTGAAGTCCAGGCCCTGAGGCACTTGCAAGACCCAGTTGTACCGGAGGTTCCCAGAGATCTGTTCATTGCACCTGAGAGTATGGCCCCAGCAGCATACCTCTGATGGATTGTAGAACACTTGAACCGGCCAGAGCAACCTGCAACACCTGTCATTGCCTACCTGGTTCCGGAAGTACTGCACCCCAATCCTCTCGCTGCCGCAGTTCAGACGAACCTTCTCTGCTGTGCGTCCAACACCTACTACAAGCACTCTTGTAGCACTTCCCCTAGGTATTGTCAAGAAACCAGTGGCACCTAAATGTAGAATGGTTTTACCCGCTCCCGATTTCGTACCCTGCCGCAAACCAACCCAGCCGGTCCTATACAACGGGAAAGCACCAGGGCTCCATAAGGACTGAACCCTCCCCAGCAATCCGTAAGGACTGAACCCTCCCCAGCAATATATGAGCGCCTGACTTAGCTCCTAGCCAAAAACGTGGATGCCGCCTACTGCATCAGACAAGTGAGTATCCATTTCCATGTACGTCAGTCAGAACTCTCATTGGCACTTCAGTCTGACGATGCTTTGACCATTTTGAAAGTTAAATTCATAATTTGCCAGTATGACAGATGGTCATTTCGGTGATGCTCTGAGAGAACTTCTCAAGCCTAAAGCGGAAATGGATGAAGTAGGTGGTCTCACTTACCAGGGAATTTCTTAGTCACACTGCTCTTCAATTGACACATTTCAGGACAGTTACAATGACGTTCTTGCCCAACTGCATGATGTAGTGCACAAGAGATTTTCTGATTTGCATGAGAATGGTCTCATAAAATTTGGAATGAAAATTTTACAGGATAAAATGTGGCCCACTGATGAAAAGAACCTATGCATTTATGGTGATGAAGAAGTAAATTTTTTGTGCACTCATTACAAGGAAGTGTTAGAAGAAAAAGGTATTACAGCAGATGGTGTATGTGAAGAATGGAAAGATTTGAAAACATTTTGGTTATCTAACTTGTAGTACATAACAGGAAATGAACTTTGTACAATGATTTGCAACACACTACAAACATTATTTTCCAAATTTGGTGCACATAATTTCATTCTGAGACATTTTCCTGTCTCAAATGCAAAGGTAGAGAGGACTTTTTCCACCATGAAGACTACCGGAACAGGCTGAAAACTGCAACCCTCGACAACTTGATGAGAATTTCTATTGAAGGTCCTGAGTTGAAAAACTTTTCTTCTAAAGAGGCTACAGGAAATTTTTTAACACAAAACCTTGCCATCCAGATAAAACTCCATACATACCACGGCCATGCATATCAAAGGAGAGTAATGTATGTAAACTTCATGACAGTGATTTAAGAGACTGAAAATTAAACTTTCAGAGACAGTTCTGTTTCTCCTAGCTACATAAGCTACATTATTGTGACAAAATGTTAATGCTGTGACTTCTATTTTTATAGATTTTAAAAGAATTATTTAAGTTGTCATTAGAATGTATTTTATTGCATCACATTTCCCACATTAGTATGTATCCAAAAAATAAAGAAATATGCATGAGATGTAGTACCAAGAACCCTTTTTGATGGTTTTCCTAGGATTGAAAAATTTAAATGAAGATTTTTTAATTCGTGAGGGTGGTTTTTGCAAAAAAACTGCTACACAATCTGCCTCTAATGCTATGCATTCATAATTTAGTATAGCAGTTTACTATAGATGTGCAAAAAAGTAAATTAAGATTGTAAATAGGCTGCTAGGGCTACCAAAATGATATAAAAAGATATTTTTATTTGAGTGCTTATAGTGTAGTAATCATCGACAGTCACACACACATGCACGTGCGCACACACACACCTATGTGCGTGCACGCACACACAGTAGGATGACATATTTTCCACGCGGTTGTGTGATTGCAACTTTTCACTGGCTAAGCCAGTGTCATCAGGCGCAAGTTGTAGAACACTGCAGTATGGCAGATCGGCGCTGTTAGTGGTAAACCTAGCGGCTGGGTGGCGAACTAGGGTGTGTCGGGTATACCTGGGCGATGCTTGACTGATTGAGTTTGCAGGGTTTCTGGCCATGCTATGTTAGCATGAGCTTCAGTTTCTGGTGTTCCACTTTGCAAGTGCTCATAGGAGTTGGTTGTTGTCGCAGGTGTTGACTGAGGGAGTGGGATTCCCCAAAACCACAAGTTGGCGAGGCCATGGGTCATGCCTCAGCCACTCAGATGGGCAAACAATACTGGGTGTGTGTCGCCATCAAGTTTGGTGGGTGGATTAAAGAGGCATAGCTCATAGTCTGGCATCGTTGGTCTCTGGCGAGGGGTTGCAACTTGCTCCTGGGGACTGAGGTGGTAGAGCCCGTTGGGGTTTGGGCTAGGCTCCGGCTAGTATTTAGAAATAGTCTCAGACCATTTTACTCTCTTACTGATAGTAGTAAGAGTAGGAATTGCAGTAGGAATATAGCATGAGGCCTAAGAAAGTGAACTCTACTATTGAACCTTGTGGAGGGGGAGCAGGGGATGCTGTGGTCCTACTCAATTCAGGTGAAAAACCACGTACCGCCTCCACCAACCCAATGCGGTACCCCTATCTCCGTATGGGGCACCAGAAACGCGGTGGATACTGACAGGTCCCACTGGCTGACTGTCTTGATACGTTGGTGGGCCTCTCCGGAGGACCAGTCTTCCAACTCAGGGAGCGCTCCCTCCGGTACCAGAAGCGCGGTGGAAGGAGCAAGCAACAAGCCGACAAGTTGACTCCGAGAGAGAGAGTACCTACTGTGGCGGCTCTACTGTTCCGTACACAGTGGTGCACGGAAAGGGTGGCCGTCCAATGTGTGTGTGTACTCTACTGACGTGTGTGGCAATGTGGAGCAACTTTCCCGGTCACCTGCCATCCCTCTGACGGGGCCGATGTTTACAGGGAAAGGTACAATGACTATGGGAAGGATACCATTAAGTGAATAAAACTTGTTTATTCCATTGACGGAAATAAACAGTGGTGGTGTTGTACTACCTTATACCAGCTGAAGCATATTGAAGCTGACCTGTGTGAGACAGGTGAAGTGCGGTGGAGGAGCATAGACTGACTTGACAGGGGATACTCTGGCTGGTGCACCCTTGCTGGAGTTGGAGAGGGGATAGACGTGGTATAGATCCTCTGGGTGTGTGATGTCACTGGCCGGCACTGGGTCCAGGTTCATGTCTTGGTGATCGTACTAGTGGCATACAGAAGTACTTGGATGATCTCGAAGCATAGTCTCGGTGGCTTGGTCGGTGAATCATACTATCTGGCGTGGAGTATCCATCATTTGCCGTAGGTAGACAGTACAAGTTCTGACGTCTCGTGATGCGTGGCAATAATCAAACACTGTGGAATCGAGCGGCTAAGTCATAAGCACTGATGAGTAGAAGTTGATTAACCATATTGTTGAAATAGGCATCATGCATAAAGGTGAACTTGTAATTTTTCATTTCATTAAGGCCTTTGGTAACCGTTTCAACATACCAAATACTCACACAACCTATTTCAAATATTTAGTATGCAAAAATAAGACCACCCTTAATTATTTGGAAGTAAGTATTGGAATGAAACATTGTGTTACACATATTAAGGTAAATGGACTTGTAAGGAAATACATATTTATCTCTTGCATGTTAGGAAACATAAACCAAAATACACTTAAATAAGTGTAATTTTTAGTCTCTAGTTTTGCAATTTTTTTTTCCGTAGCTCCCAAACATATTAAATTGGAAACAAGCCGTGTCAGTTCGATGGCAGAAGCTAGCAAGAATACGGAGCTATCTTCTAACACTGGAGTGAGTTCAAGATTCCAGCAGCTTCTGGAAGCTACATCAAGGCACATGGAACTGGTTGAAGCCAGAGATAATGAAGCACAGGAGGAGTATTTTGATAAATTGGAGAAGAAAGAGAAACTTGAAGATAAGATGTTGTCAACATACAAAGTTCCATGCAAGGCTGTGAGGTGTATTAAGGTAAACATTCTCTGTTCTTATTTTAGATTATAAAGTCAAGTTGTGTTTGTTGAACAATTATCCTAATATATCTGTGTGTGTGCGCACACACACACACACACTCACTCACTCACTCACTCACTCACTCACACACACTCACACTCTCTCTTGAATCAAGTAGTTAGAGCACTGACTGCCCTCCTGAGTTCAGTTGGTGATCCTACTGCGGTGTGTTCTCTACTGGTTTAGCCCGGTGGGTCATAGTAGATTCGCTAGGGTGCCGCTTAGTGGGGGCATACCATCTGAAGGGAGGGGAATCAAACCCCAAAGTGAGTTGAACCGTGATTGTCTCCCATCCGGGGAGTACAACCTTTCCCACTGAAAGGGGGTTGCCAAAATAAAGGACACCAGTTGTCCCGGGAGTTAGTCGTGATTACAGTTTAATTGATAGTAATGATGGGGATGAATGATCCCATCGGAGGGGTTGACGTTGACGTATGCCAGCATGTGTGTGTATGCAAGTATTTGATTTGTGTTTAGGTTGACTGCCAAATACAGGTGAAAGACAGTCTTATATGTGTATAGTCTATTCCCGATTGGCGATAGGCACTGAGCTGGATTGCTCTTTCGACTCGAGGTAGGGCAAGTTTTTTTTGAAGGGCTGGTGTTAGCCCACATCAGGATGTACAAATTAACCAACGTGCTACTGCTGAGGGATACCAGCTTGCAAATCACTTTCCCTAAGGGTTTTGGTTGAGTTTCTCTCTCGTGACTCTTTAATAGTTTTTGAAAGGAGGTGGGAGAGTGCCTTGGTACATGTTGAAAGAATTGGTCCTGGTCTTTTCTTGGTTTTGGATCAGCTGGCAGGGTGATGAGCTGCACACGGATCCCCTCTGTCTTGTGGTTTCTTCTTGTAACTAAGAGTGAACTCTGTTGGGTCCCTACACGGTCCTCACAATTCGCCCAACAAGTCTGGGCCTGCCTAACTGATTTCTGCCGCCAAGCCCAATGACATGGCATGGGGGAGACAGAACTAGAGATGGAAGTATTGGTTACAACCGAAGAGGTCCATAATTGGGGAGGAGAAACTGGATGGCAATCTGGAGGGCAGTTACCTCCCTCATAGTGTGTTCCCTCATAGCACATGTCCCCGTTCCTTGGTTATCAGAAAGGGAGGGGAATCTCAGGCAGCTCCGAGTCTCCTTGGAAGGGTTTCGCGTGCTACATTCCTAGGGTCTAGTACTTATTGGCCCCCCATGCTTATATAGGTAGGGTGGGAAATCGTAAACACACCAAGTACTCAGCATAAAGGCTCACTGGTAGCCACACACTCCACTCCGGTGTTAGCCGGCCAGGCTGGACATCACCATACCCCAACCAACAGCATGAAGAGGGAATGCCGGTTTACAAATTGCCTGAAGGGTGAAAAGGGAGGGGTGTGGTTGGTGCCAACTCCTGAAAGAATCCTTTTGGATGTCTGGGCTAAAAGGGGGTTAAATCAGGAGATGGGTTGGACAGAAGCGGAAAGAGAGCTGGGAGTTGAAACACAAGCTAAACTGTTGCTAGTTGATTGCGCAACCATTGTCACAACCAGCAGCTTCTCTGGCAATCTTTGCTAGTGGCCAAAGTTCGATTCAGAGTTTCTCTGTGAATCGTTTGCGGGCTAATGGTTGACCAGTATACTTTTTGCCATCTGAAATAGAAGTAGCAAAGTGAGCTTCTTGCTCTGAGTTAGGCGAGTTTGTGCAGGTGGTTGGCAAGGTGAGTGATCCAATACAGTTGTGAGCTCTGTTTATATTAGCTACGGTGCTTCTGAAAGATGGGTAAAACGTGGAGAAGGTAAGCATATAGCTAATGGTGCTACTGGTCATAGCTAGGTAAGATTGGCTGCATGGTATGTAGATGAAGTGCTCTAGCAGATAGTAGCGTTATGTTTATTCTGGCACAGCGGGATTGTGGAACGGGTGGAAATGCAGTGTAAGTGGGCTGTGTCAGGCATGGTAATGCGTGGCTTCATGTTGTAAACTAATCTAGATGGCAGTCTTGTTTATTCTTGCATAACTAGGCCTGGCAAATGAAGTACAGTAGAGTCCATTATAGGAGATGTCACGGTTCCAGTTCGATCCTCGCTGTCGCGAATTAGACCGATTTGGTCCCAGTAGAGTCTACTACAAAAAAATTGCTTTTAAATTGTGTTAGAACCACCATAATGTAAAAATATCCTGTTATATAACTGATTGCGTGAAAATGGGCAGAAAATCTGACCATACCACGTAAGTATAGCCGCTCAGCCTGCAATCAGTTCCTCGGCCTACACAGCATTGTCCCGCAATCAATTGCCCGGCCTGCGCAGCATTTCCCGCTATCACTTACTCGGCCGCTGAAGTACTGCGCTGCAAACGATAACTCTCCCATCACAGTTCCGCATGCATAATTCTCGCACCTTTTTTGCAAGATTTTAGTGCCAAAAATTAGGGTGCCTGAATTATGCAAGAAATTGCCAAGACACGTGCATCTAAACATTAAAATGGGGTCTACTGTAAGTAATCCCTCGCCAACTGCAGAGAATACGGTTTTTAAAAATACAGCACTTTATTTATTGATAATAGATATGAAAATACATATTCAAAATTAAATCACTCGTATGCTGGGGCTAGCAGCAAAAACATTGCAGTGTGGCAATGGGTGAGCGCCTAGATCCTTGCAGCGTGGCCGGATGCAGTGGCTTGTTGCTGTCGGTCGCTACATGATTATTCTGGTGGGCGGCGGCCGGCCACTGCCGTCGTTACAGGTCTCGTTCACATTGTAACAGCGACCCGATGTGTAGGAAAACATGACATGCACATTAAACTCAGAAACAGTGTATTTTTGGCCTGCTTCTTTATTGCAGTGTTCCTCTGCACATCCAATTACCTGAAGTTTAAATGCAGCAGTTTGACTGGTATATTTATTTACCCATTATGCATTTGTACTAAACAAAAATTAATATAAATGTAAACTATTCCTTTCGCATTAAGAAAAACCATCCGCATACAAATAAACTCAGCGACTGATTTTGTTTACATGTTTGCAGCGTGGTGCGGCAGCCACAAATCAATAACGGGACCACTGACCATGAAGTGTCGGCGACTTGGCGCAGTCAAACAAAGCGCGGGCGAGTTAGCATTACATGCCTCGTTGGGAGAAACATGCTGCGTGAAATATGAAAGGAACTTTTTTTCCCTAATTCGATACACCGTAAAATTTGGGTGCGTGAATTGTGCCAGTGTGAGAATTATGTCAGTAAATATGGTAGTCACTAGAAAATTAGAAATTTTCAACTAACAAAACCTGCATGGTGCGAGACTTACTCAAAACCAGCAAAAATTCAAAAAAACTTTATAAAAATGGATTAAAATTATGTTCGTTATAGCACAGTGATAAAATCTAGTAGTAGTATCTTTAATTAGTATGCCACAGTATGGAAAATAAACCCAGTGAAAATCTGTTAATATGTAGCTGTATTCGATTCCAGCTATCGCTTGGACTGTTATGTTTAAATGGAATTTGTTTTCATTTAACAATAACGTTCGACCCACGTACCCCAAGTTGTTTGAAACCAAACACAGTTGACAGCACAATGACAGTGAACAACTATGGAAAAGCAGAACTGGTTCATGAAAACAGTGTCAAGGTAGAAAGGGCGGTATTCTATTATAGGACAATGCGCTGGTTTGAAAGAGAGGGAGGTTAGAAGGCACGGCAGGTGCTGTAATCACTACAACACAATTCTACTGTATGTATTCTTAACGCTATAAGTGAGCAGCTTTGTTGTCCAGTGTGCCGGGAAGCGATACTAAAGAGAATTTCTATGTAATAAACAGCTGATATGGGAGAAAGTTTTGTTTATTATAGTTGGTGTCAGTGTGACACTAACCTAGTTTTAAGAACTTCTTTATCACCACTTTTAATTATGCAGTACCTAATTAAAGGCCAAGTCAAAATTGAAGTTTTAAAAATTTCCTAGTGGCAGGATTGACTAATCTGGAAAATTTGAGTTTTTATTATGTTTGTTATTTGTAGATTTGTTTCCTTTTATTCTGCCCATACAGGATAAGACAAAACTAGGACTGCAGGCATGAATGTGACTGTTCGTAATTCTTTTCAGCCTTGTAGTAATTTAAGATAATGGTGTCATATGGGTTCAGGCTGTTTTCCAGCTGACACTATTTGTTAATGCAGTGGTTACGTGACCTGGTTTGTGTCAACTTCACAGCTAACAAATTACCAAATCACCGCTGTCTTAATTTTGCTTGTCTGATAAGATTAAATACAATGTCAGGTGATGTTATTGAAATAAACAAATGTGTTTCCTACTCACAGTAACTATTTGACTAGCAAAGTTGACATGTGACGTACCGGGAATATGTACTCACTAACTTGTCTTCGTTGTGGACATCTGGGTCTGTTTGTCTAGAAGCTAAGCTAGGCGCTTCTATATGTACAAGGGGGTTCAATTTGGCTTGGGTACTGGCGCCTTCCCATTTTACAAAACTGGCCATGTGGCTATGCGGCAGGGCATGAAATCAGGTATGGGCAACATAATTCGATGTCTGGGTGTCACCACTGCCTTGGATATACCTGGGCTACGTTTGGGTGGAGCAGCACTTCAGAAGGGCGTGACTACTTCTGATACAGAGTTCTGATTAGTAACGACCTGAGGCTTTGGCAGAGATGCGGGACGGAGAATACCAGACACTAGTTAGGCTCTTACTGGCATGGGAGGTTGTTCAGGTTTGCGCAGATACTCAACGATCCACCCCGGGTACTCCATGGGGCCGGTCCTCTCAGGTGGCGTGAAGTTGTTACTGGACACAGGGTCTTGCAGGTGGCGTAACGCTTGTGCATGTTCTTGAAGTGACAAACTAGCTAGCTGCCTTGACCAGGGAAGGCTGATATTTGTGTGCTCTACCTGATGCTAAGAGTGCCTGCCTAACTCTTTCCTTTTAAGCATTTCCTCTGGGTGTAGGGCATGGGGAACTAGAATTTACCCTCCTACTACTGTACCATGTCTGCAGGTTCCTTGTTCAGTAATACGTGTGGCACTATAGGCGGTAGTGGACAGGCGGACACCCTATTCCCAAGTCTGGCAAAGACTGCGGTACACGAGGGAAGTCAGGCCTCACCTTGTCCAGATACATACACGAATGTGTGGCGCTGTGCCAGTCTTCCAAACTTAGGGGACACAAGTCTCTCTCAGCGGAGCCCGTTCAAGAGAGGTCAGTGAACACCAAGCCGACAAGCTGTTCTAACAACAGTGTACTTGTGTGGCTCTTCCTTTTCATCAATCCTGAAGGGTTGAATGGAAGGGCGGCCAAAGCTAATGCGTGTTGGGTAGAAAAATAGTGTCAGGCTTGTTTGAGTAAAATTCCCCGAGATCACCTGCAAACCCATTACGCGAGGGTAACTACGGAAAGGTGCCAAGTCTACTAGGAAGGTACTCAGAAAGTAAAAGCTGACCCAAATTGTATTTCGTTTGATGGAAATAAACATGTGATGAATGCACTCTAGCTCCCGGTCAGCAATTGAATTTCAGCTGGAAAACTACAAGTGCAAATTATGATGGCCTGTAGAGGCGACCTACACAGACAAAATAAAAGTGGAATGCATTGTGAGCTGCTGTAGTCTAGGCAACAAACTCTTGCATTGTTGTACGTACGTGTTGTTGGTAACAATGTAACGTAATTGCTGACACTTAGCAGGATGACTAAGCGTGGAACGTGACAGTATTTAGCTTTGAAAAAGTCTTTAAGTAGAGGTCCTCCACAGATACATCCATAACTGTAGGTGGTCACAGGGTTTGTGGGGTATGTAGCGTATAGCTTCTTGTTAGCTTAGCCTCTAACCCTATTGCAAGCGTAGCTTATGCAATAAATGGGGTCTTGTCCTGAGCAGCGGGTGCTAGAACGAACATAGAAGGTGTGATTCCTGAGCAGCGAGTGCTAGAAAAATGAAGATTGCTCTAAGCAAAGTTTATGGGCTGACAATCTGGTGACTTCCCGAGCGGCGGGCGCTGGGAATGAAGACAGTTGCTGGAGATGCAGGCCATCTTTGCTTTTATACTAATTTCGGGCTGCTGCCTGCTACTGATTGGCTCGTGTCACACTAGGGCTGGTGGTGTGGTGTGTCAGAGCGGGGGGTGCGAATGCATGGCTTGCCGCTGTGATGTCACCAACGGGCTGGAAGGGGGATGCGAAATAAAAGACAAGCGATAAGTACTACTAGAGCTAACTAGCAGGGAGTAAAAGAATTCGTTGTCTTTAAGCATTGTTATGGTCGGCCAGTGAATAAAACAATCCGCAAGGCAGACAGTACAATCTCATATATTGTCGGGATAAACTTAACTTTCAACTCCGCAACAACTGACCTAGGGATGGAGCGGAAGTCGTTAAAATCTCCATTGTTAAAAAGACATCATGCGTCAAAGATGCTGAAATAGGTATTTTCTTATGACACTATTTTGGTACAATAATTCCACATCATAATTATTTTATTTTTTAGATTAGTTGAATGCTGTGGTGTTCTGACTGAAACTTTAAAAATGCTAAATGCAAATTGCAAAATATGAAGCTCAGAATAAATTGGAACACTGCCACAGTGAAGGTAAACTGAGGGTTGTTGACAGTATTTTTAAGTACAACAAAATACAGTATTTAGAATAATGTTTTCTGTACCGTTACCCCAAAGCAGGGCTAAGTGCAAGCATCTTTTCAGTTTACTGAAAAAGAGTAAAGAACAGATCAGGCCATCAATGTCTTTGCTGTTTATTGCTCCGTTGATGTAAATACAGAAGGTTGTTTTGTTTTTTATACGAGCAATTTCATGAATATATCTATTTAAATTTTGAAAACTTTTCACTGATGGTTTTTATAGTTTTAGCATAAGATGTTGCACTGTTATAGTGAACAGGCTGGAATGTTCATGGTTCATGCCAAAAATCTGTACAGAAGAATGTAGTATAGTACCTCTGGCAATGTACCAAATCCTCTGTTTAAAGGCCATCTTTGCACTTGTTCCAGTGTAAGTACACAGCGTTCTCAGCTTCAGAGCTGTGCAAGGCGGAGGGCCACCCTCTGAAAGTTACGGATGGTGTGAAGAGGTTCTTCAAGTGCTGCAACTGTGGGAACCGCACAGTCACACTGGAACTAATACCACTGTGGAGCTGCAAGAACTGTTCAAGTTCTCACTGGGAACGGGCTCCCATGATGAAAGTGTGTATGACTTTGAACTTGCTGCATGTCATTTTGTCCGTAACCTGTAGATATTGAATGGCCTTAATGCAACTGATGTGCCAATGCAGCAGATGAACATAGTTGAGAGATCTGGGTGGATCTTAACAAGGTCTTGAGAGCTGATGAGGGTGAAATGAGGTGAAAATGGAGCAGCGATGGAATGCAAGGGCAGGGAAGTAGGGTTGTGCGAATGTGACTTTTTTCTCACGAAATGAAAACTAAAAATATGTTATGAATATTCGTGAAACTGAAACTAAAATGAAAAATGTCTAGATCTCAGCTTTAACGAAAGATTAACAAATTTAATAACATTTTAGCACGTTATTCGTTATAACAAATTTGTTGCAAAATCAAACAAAAAATGTAGGAAATGGAGTATTTACCACAGGGATCTTGCCTGCATTAAAATTTTAGTTTATGTGGTTAATTCAGTTGTAAAATAATGAAAATGAACAAGATGATTTACAGGCAAAAATTATATTTGCTGGTGCACTAAATGAACATTCATTTAATACCCGAAAATTGAATGAAATTGAGAATTTTAGTTTTGTTAAAACTTTCAGTTACCCAATTCCTTACCAAAATGAAAATGAAAGTTGTAATTTTTCATTATTGTTTTGGTTTACCAAATATTTGCACAATTCTACAGAGAAAATGGGAGATCCCCGAGAAAACATGCGACCAGTGGCATTGTTTGGCACAATTCCCACTTGCAAAAATCCGGGAGTGACCCGGCCGGGGATTGAACCCGGTTTGCAGTGGTGGGACGCGAGCAGTCTTAACTGCTCAGCCACCGCGGCCCCATCATTCTTGGTGTTTAGTATACAGCATTTTCTTTCCTCTTTTTATTTTATTTTTCTCCCTTTCTATGGAGTTTAGCATGCATCGTTTGTTTGTTATGATGTAATTATATTGGCTTCTAGCATATATAGCTTTAGAAAACTTGCCTCATCAATCCATGAGCACATTACACAGACTCATGGGAATTGTGAGGATAAGATTCATTTCAAACCAACTTCATGAATTAAGCTCAACTTTAAATGTATATATGCCTTGAGTAGGAATGTGGTTTTTTTGCAGATATTATTTTTCATTCCCACGTGTCACATTTTTTAAATTCTTGTTATGTTTGTACATTGTGATTTTAGTTCAGTGTTTGTAAAGTACAAAAAAAACTTAATTATCTAGACTCTCTCTAGAATGTTTGAGTCTAGAAATAGTGAACTCTAGCTTCCACAAAATAGCAACCCTGTTTTGGGGACCGTTAAAAATTTTACTAAGAAAGGTTTTTCTAATAACAACCCCTTGGAAATAACAACTCCTTTCTTGAGAATTATGTAATGTTGTAGAATCGAGGAGTGACTTAATATCTCAAATTCTTTTTAGTGGAATGTTGTGTGTCTATTATGCCAACATTAGTAATGATTGAATTAAAAATCGGTCACAGTATGTCTGTAAAATACTTGTCAGTTAGTGGAAAAATAAAGTATTATGTTTTTATACTGAATTACATAAATAATTCCGTAAATGAATTCACAAATTTTTTTTCCCACAGTTTCATGTGACATTCTTTATATTTTGTGGGGTATTTCACCCTTAAACATATTTTTCTGGATCTTCAGGTTATGTTTTTTTTTGCAATCATAATATTATTTATTAATAATAAAAACTTAATTTCATGTATTATTTTATTGTTGCCTTCAATTAATAGGTGTTGGTATAACATCCATTATCATAACTAGAATAACATAAAATGGGTAATATGGTTCCAGGAAAGGAAAGCTGGCTTAGAAACAGCATTGTCTATTCGTGGTGATGAAGAAATGCATATTGGTATGCTGCAGTCTGATGGAAACTTGAATTTACTGGTTCCTGAGTGATGTTCCACCATGTATTCTTCTCAGCATCTGAAGAAATTGAATACATATCAGTTTTTATATTCGTTCTATTTTATATACATTTTTACACTGTATGTACTCTTTTTCAAAAGATAAAATATTAATAAGAGTACAATAGAAATAAATTTCTACACCTCCTGTTTTATATCCATGTTCTTTGACCCCATGTAATACTAAGGTAAATAGGGGTTTTGCTGTTTTCAGATGTTATCAGTACCACAATAAAACTATAATTACATTAATGCAGTCATGAGTGTAATTTTTGCTGATTAAATTACGTAGATGAAGTTTAATTGCATATTAACATTTATCATTATATTGTGTGCAAAAAACATGACCCTGATGTGTTATATGCAGTTCATGGTAAAGTGAGCACTTTTGAAGCCCTAATTACTTTTTCCATTCAGCCATTTTTATCCCTTAACAGTAAGTAAATACTGCCATGATAACGGTACGTAATAAGCACAGCGTGCCCGAATGGAGGGGTGGTGCATGCCCCCTTTTACGGCCACTGTAAAACAAAACAAATGCCAGTGGATACACTGCTTCCAACTTTAAGAGACAAAATTTCAGTGCACAAAAATATATTATGTTAAGAATTACTGAATTACACATTTCGCACGTTGATCACGTCAGACTCTGAGCGAAGCCGACATAATGAAATAGAGCACATAGCCAATGTGCAGTCGCCTATCACAAACTGGCAGTGTGCCATGGACACATGTCCCGGTACAGGGGAACACGCATTCCATTGCACACACTGTAATCGCAACTTCCACTACACCTGTTTAGGGTCGGAAGATACACCCAGATACACAGATGGGCTAGAGTACAATTGTGTAACTTGCCAAAACTTACAAGCATCCTGTTGCAATTGGTTAGGGTGTACCAGACATGGTAATCATACCGTCCAATGCGTAATGTGTGTGCTGGAATTCCATCACACATGTATTGGATGGCCGCATGAGAGCAACACTCATCCTGGCCTCGTATACCAGTGCGAGGTGTGTCGACGCCATCTTGAACACTGACCTTCCAACCCTGGAGTCGGCCCGAGCTCCATAATCGCCTCGGCCACCACCGAGTTTCAGTTGCCTGAATTCAGGGGTAGGCCGCATGAGGACCCAATCTCATTCTTGGAAGAATGTGAACAGGAACTCCACATCCATCATATACCACGCAGGCCACTGCCTGATCGAACTCATGACCAGTTGTTTGAAAAGGCAAATGAGTTGTGGAAAAAATATGGAGAATTTATCACAGAATGGGAGCAGTTGCAAACCCAACTCACCGCCCATTTTACCAGGGAAGAGGTGATTGCATGTTTCATTAAGGAATTCCACACCCGAGTACAGATCCTGTATGAGAAAGCAGAAATTTATATATGTTGTAAGGAACAGTTATTCCGGCACATTTATCATCTCTAGCGAGAGAGAAGCTGCATTCGGAATATTACGTACATCCTCCTCCCCTCGTATCATAACCTACTTTTAAAGCCAAAACCTCGCACCATCGATGAGTTCGTGGAGTGAGAGAGATATACAGAAACAATAAAGAGCTGAAGTTAAATGACCGGCTGACGCGTGTCGCCACCAAGGTCATTACTCTTCCTCTCCATATCACTGGGAGATTCGCAGGGCATCCTCCCCTACATCAAAAGAGCCCTTACAGATTAGACGAATCAGTATGGGACTTGCCAACAATACAACAATCCCCTGGGAGGCACGTCCCAGACGGACTGTTACGCCACTTGTCAGACTTCTGACGGTTACGCCTAACAACAGTAGGCACCCTGAACCGCAGGGCCCTTCTAACGAACATTTGAGCATTCCCATTAGAGATAAACGAGAAAACCGGGGTTATTCCATTATCAGTGCACAAGGTAGAACCCCGGACCCCTCGGAAAATTATAACTGTAGTGACAGAGGGAAGAGTCGGCTCCTCCCCGTCCCAATAGGACAGCACTCCTATCGCACCGCACAGGTGGACCGCCCCTTCTACCCCTAGCTATTCTATCCTTTTGCAGCTGCGGAAGGGTAAAAATTTAAGTACCACATCATGGGTGTCTTGGCAGACACTGGGAGATGATGTGAAGGTGGAAAGAATTCCGCATCTTTCCGAGGTGTAGCGTTAAGAGACTGTCTCTCATGTATAAATGGCAGTGGCCACCCTGGCGAGCTCAAGCCAAGCCGACTGTTTGTGCATAATGTTGGAAGACGTTGCAGTACCTTCCATTTTCTCTCCTGCAAGGGAAGAGAATGGCGACCTGGAATCTGAGCTCATCGAGGCGCAGTATCCACTGCCGTCTGGCTCAGTCCACCCCCTCCCCCCCCCCCCCCCCCCCCCATGTCATCTCCAGAGGGCATGGAAATCCACATAATAACGGGAGGTAAACCTTGGGGAAAAAAACAGCTTTTCCTTTTCCCCCCGCAGAGACACAGATGACTTATGATGTCGGGATGACTAGGGCAGACATGAAGTACCAGCGATGTACAGACAATTCCTCCCAAGCAGAAAAGCAGACACATACGGGTATCAAAGCAGTAGTAGGGCAGAAAAGAGAAACCCATGACCTGTTTTCACTCCCACCTTCCCCTGCAGAATCCTACATCTGCCCGGCTAGGAACCACATCTGTGGCCACAGATTCCCAAGTTCCTAGCCTCAAGACTCTCCACACAGCCGAAATGGGAACATCACGGAACACTGTGGTTATTCAAGCCAAGGTAAACCCGATATCCCTGGTCCAGACCATCATCCCTTGCAAGTGAGGGGCAATCAGCATACCGAGAGGACTACCAATTGGGGAGTCTATCGAAAATGAGCATGAGGTGCAGGATATTACTGGTACCCCACCTGTCTATGTCATCACACCAGTCCTGGCAGTTTTGGAGGACCTGATTGAGGTGTGGATCCCGCTGCTGCAGAGAACGCTGATGCCACCCCACTGACCAGAGACGGGGACCATTACCCGACCACCGAGGTGGGGAATTCCCCAGAGCCTCCACCCCAGGTGACCAATGAGACGATGCAGTATGAAGAAGGTACCAGCCCCAAAACCCTGGTGGATGAAGGTTATACACCAACCTCCACCCGAGACACAAGCAAGGACCCCAGTGACTGGAGAAGGGAATTGCTGATATGTTACAGATACATCTCCTGGCCATACTCGTCCATACTGGCTAGGCGGGTTTATGGTTGAGAATCATGATAGGGCTGTAGCTACGTGGTAGAGCACTGAGGGGGTTAAATGAGTATTAAGGCTATTATGGATTGACTTGGATGTTATATTGTAACAACAGACAGTACAATGTTTCAATACAAGGTACATTGAATGATCGGGGGAGCAAAGCTGTATTAACTGTTAATTAACTGCCTAATTAGACAGGGTGGTTACAGACTGGGAAAACCTGGAAGACAGGGAAAAAGTCAGGGAATTTTTGTACACATTAAAATGTTTAGATTACGTTTAATTCTCCTGTGCAAATATGTTTGATATTCCTACAATTGGTGGCATTGTGAAAGTGATGTTTGCTGAATGATGGCGGGTGAGACAGAGCATCATCAGTGGCATACTTCAAACCTGAAACCTGTCTGTGACGGACTCCTTATAGGGTGCCACAAAAGTGATAATTCATACAACAAGAAATTGTTTGGCGACTTAGTTGGAGTGATCGGGTACAACTCTGGTTGGCTCGGCCGCAAATGACTACACCTAGCTAGGGATAGGGATCCTCATCACCTGTTCTTCCTTAGCATGGCTGACCTCAGTACCTTTCTTTACACCATACACCCATAGGAGTGGTGCAAAGTGGCAAGCTAGGAAGGCAGCTACAGAGTCCAACCTGAGATGTAACCCAGCGCAAACTGCCATCTGCATTTTAACTTCCCCCCCCCCCCCGGAACGAGCTCAAGCCACCCAACAGTCCCTCCGAGCTCCCTATTTGAGCCTTCCTACAAGACTGCCGGCAAGCCGCATCCAGTCGTCGTCTATTTCCACCAGGGACTTCATGTACCACTGGGTATAGCAAATCCATCGTTCCAGCCCAGCAGGATCAGCAGCTCTCTGCATACTCCTACCAGCACTGCCAGCCACGGCACGATCTTCGCCCAAGGACTGGGCACGGGCTCAGCCGGCAGCAACAGCGGCTAAGTCAGGAGCTACGCCCACTCCGAGTAAATCAGTGGCTGTGTGTAAACCAGTGTTGCGGAAAGCAGTTAAACCCACCCCGGACTTTGTGCTGTGCTGTCAAGCCACGCGCCTCAGCTTATATACCGACCAGGGTCCAATTAGCAGCCAGTAAAGTCAGGCCAGTCATATCGCCCATGTCTGGTGGACACACTAAAACCTTGCCAGACCTTTATATCATCGTCAGTCACCCGATGTCACACGTCAACTTATTACCAGACTTAAAATTTCTCATTAAATGGATAGCTGCAAGAATGTAAGTTCATAAACATTTCTATTAGTTTGTGTGAAAGGCTTCAATTAGATAAAACTTATGAAAAATGTGATTTTATTTCATTGGTATAGGCCAGGGGAAAAAAAATGTGAGACAGGGAAAACTTGGACAAGACGGGAAATTTAGTTATATGTTATGTGTAGCCACAATGTTAGAACCATATTACATTACTGATTGATCAGGGTTTGTCCAACCTTGTTATAATGTACTTTTACGAGATTGGAAGGGAAAGTTTATAAAGATAATGGTTGTGTGGACGTTGTGAATTTAGATTAAGTTGGAAACTTGTGTAGCTGCGTGGTTCATACTTTTGTGCGGAATATAACAGACCTACAGCAAATCAAGTAGCAGACTTTTCATCATAACACTACATTCAATTAAATGTGACCTTCAATACAATGAATATATAATTTGAGATACTTTAGGAAGGCTGGCTCACACATGCCAAAGAGAAACACTCGGATTCCTTGTGGAATACTTAGGTTGACATTCATTAATGATCAACTTGAAATATTTAAACACACATTAGTAAATCAAGACACCTTGCAAAAAAAAAAAACATTTTTCAACTAACATACACATTGAAACGACAGAATACCCTTAAATATAATTTTTAATTAAAGGAACATATTTAAGTTTAATAACCCTTCAGGACAAATGAAATTCAAAGAAATAGAATAACACTCAAAATTCATGCAGTCAGATAATACCTATAAGGAATTTTGCCAAAGAAATCAGATGAGTCTTACTGCTTCAAAAACCTGAAATTTCAACATGGAGAGCGCAAATAAATGAAATCTGCTTTAATACTATGCATGCCATTTTGCAGACAAAGTTCAGATAGTCACTCTCTTTTCATGTAATTTAAAATTACTGTACTCTGGGTAAAACACAAAAATGAAATGGCCACTGGGAATGTTCACCAAGGAAAGTCCATTTAAACATTTATAACAAAAGCGATTTTCACACTGCAACAACAAAGTAAACGTGACTTTGTCATTAAAACAGTTCCTCGGACAAATCTGACAGTTAAGCAATATTATCAAAAGACTTCACTAAGATTGCTATGTTGTGACTATACTTTTGGCTCTCGTGCCATGGATAGGTCTTACTTGACAGCTTTGGGAAGCGATGGTGTCTGCATTTTCAAAGCCAAATACGACAGGCATCACTAAAGATTCCATTCGAACGGAACATCTCCATACTTTCTCCGCCTGGTTACACAGCGCTGGCCATTCTCAGCCCTCTGGAGTCGTCACGTACACTGTCATCAAGGCGCCGATGGGCGGAGCATTTAACTGAAATGTCTGGCCATGTTAGATGTCTAGCCCTAGAAGGACTCTTCAAGTCTTTACTTCTTCAGGATATCATGATGTGACGTCATATCATTTCACAATCTTACTGTAACAATCACCTTAGCACATTCTTCTTTGCTTACTTAAATATGTAATATTCCAGCTAAGAGTAATAAACGAAAAAAATGGTTTTGGATCCATTCCTAAAATTGTTGTAGGAAATTTTAAACTCAGTCTAGTGGTCATTTTACATCTGATTAATTAGGACATTTAAAAACTAATTTATATATATATATATATATATATAATGAGCTCTTTTGCTCCAATTAAATAACATTAAAATAAGTATAATCACTGATGTAAACACTGAATGTACTCAATCTGGGGAAGTCGAATTTACTACGGTAAATATAAATATTAATTATATTAATCATTTTGTAAACACAATATAAATCATGACTTTATACTACAATGTGTCCCGAAGCTGTTGTACTACGGCGGGGTTATGGTGGATGGCACAAGCAGCTCCTGGGATTGTCCATTCTGGTCGGCATCATGACGGAGAAAGATGCTGCCTGCCACTCAGTAATGCCAGATAACCGCGTTGCATGTTGCAATCCGCCTTCTTTCTGTGGTTACTAGTGGGGGTTCCTGCTTACCAGCTTTTGGCGGGGCATGCCCCGCCTACATCAACCACCTTCCTGGTTCCTACTTAATGTGAGCAGGCATGCTCAGGTGACAATGTGATTAACAGTAATAGTACCTCCAATGCCAGTCAGCAACCTGTGAGACACACCTGTCCAACATGTCTCCAGTCCACACTTTGATGACGTGGTGCACGGCGTATGGAGGGGAACTGATTAATGCATGTGAATGGCGGCTGCTGGCACCTTCCAGAAAGTCTGGTATTACCTACTCTGGTCAAGAGATTTCCTGACATTAAATTATGTCATCGGGGCCATGATATGTGTGAAAATATTCAGAAAGGTGTTGCATGAGGATAAATACAGCAATCACTCTGCCAGAGGGAGTTCTTGAGCATGTGCGGATGGCTGTGTGTTAAGAGTCTTCCGACAGGTTTTGTAGAGTGGGAGATCCGAGATACTGATACACTGGTGCAAGTGGCCTAACTATGAGAATTTGACTACATTGTTTATAATAGTAAATTTAATTGCTTATTAGATGTATTAATTTAATTAGATGCTAATAAGCATAGTTAATTGGTTTCACAGATGGTAGTAAATGACTGAATTGCATTATAAAGTGGAGGAAAATGCTGTATCAGTTTTATTTGATACTTTAAATAAATGAGGAAAGTTTTAGTTCTTTTGTTTTATTAAAACCTTGATCCTCCATGAACTCTGCAGTGCCTAGGTGTATAAAACAGTATTTTTTTTTGTTCAGCAGCATTTCATTCTAAAATAATCTTGGGTTCAAGTTAAGTTTAATGAAGCAAGTTGCAGTCACACTATTAAATGACCTTCACAAAATTAAAAGTTTTAGTTTTTGTCTGGCAAATGTCAGTTTACTTGAAGGTGCTTATAAAATATTGCTTCAAGTTATGTCTTATTGCATGTAAATGAGATGCTTTGAAGAGCAAATATTTTGAAATCGAATATGTACAGTATGCTCCTGTTTGAATACATCCTTGTACTGGGTAGTTTTCTCACCTGGAGGATTTGGGTTTGATTTCCGGTAACTTTTTAAGTGATTAATGTTTCTGCCTCGAGTCCATGATACAGAAGGCAATCAAACCACCATACAACTTAAAGAGTCAGATTGTCAAATAATTTTGCACACGCCAAAGTAATCATCTATGTGATGTTCCCTGGGGTTCCGAATAGCGGGCTGTCAAAACTCACCACCATATTCTATATTTAACATGTCCCCCTTTTTCTGGCTCATCTGTGCAGCTTTGTAAATTTTATTTACCAGCTACCGTTCTTGTAAAATATTGTAACACAGGAAGAGGGGGTGGGAAGGGTGAACCTCTGTTTTGCCGGGGAGAGGGAGAAATTACCCAGCAAACTACACCAATCTGTTTAAGAAGTAGGAGAATGGAAAAGGGATGTGGAGGGGGCGGGGGGTGCACGAGGAGGAGGTTGGAAGAATTATCACTCGAGAAAAAGTTAAAAGGAGAATAATTAAATTTAATCTTAAAAATAACAAACGTTAGTTAAAAAATACAGCTCGGATATAGACCTTAGCGATGTCCAGTCAAAACAAAAAAAAAATTACCAAAATTTAACAAATTATCAATTGGATAAATAGTATTTATTAATAAATATTGGTTCAAACCACGAACAAATGACATGACTAGATGTTACTGTGTTTCAATATAAGAAAAAGACACAAGAATATATATAACCTCAACCTTACTTTCGTGCACTTATTAACGCCAACACTCCTAACTAAATTTATCATCCCACTTAAACCTATGATACTCTGAAGGTTCGGCCAACAACAATTGACAAAAACAACTCGACCTAGAACTTACTGCTCTAGGTTAGAATACTCAATTGACAAAATGATTATTACTTGGTTAACCCACAACAAATAAAAAAAAAAACTCAAACACCGACCTGCAAGACCTAACTTTACTCCTACAAGATACCCTAAGGGCTAGTTCAGGGATTTTGTACTACCCACACACACAAAGCAAAAATATTTTATATATATATATATATATATATATATATATATATAGAGAGAGAGAGAGAGAGAGAGAGAGAGAGAGAGAGAGAGAGAGAGAGAGAGAGAGAGAGAGAGAGACACAGAGACAGACACACACACACACACACGAGACTAAATCAATTGAGACAGTCTTACCACCATAAGACTGCAACGACAATATATATATACACACACATACACACACACACACATTAAACCTAAACTTATATTCTAAATTTGACTACTATTTATAGGTTGATGGGGACCATTCTTCCAGAATTTTCCGAAGGAATGCCATGACCAAACAAAAGAAAAATTTTGTGGGACTTAGCTCATCTTTCTGGGATATTCACGGCCTTCCTCGCAGGCCGAAACTTTGCTTCCTTGCTATCTTGCCTACTGCTGCACCACAACAAACACTCTTTCTCCTTCTCTCTTCCACACCTCTAATTGTTGTCCCGGTGCGTCCTTGGCTTTGGCCAATCAGCTTGCGCCAAGACTTCACCTAGCGATCACGTGCTACCAGACACACACTGCCGTACTTCCTCCTTTCCCCTTGGTTGCCCAAGGGTTCCAACCGACAGAATCAGCAAGTCCTCTACCGCCTTCCGCTCACACAGCCCCGAAATTTCGCGGCCGCTTGTTCAAGGACAAAGCCTGCCCAAATCAGCTGAGGCCTTGGCCTTGTAAACATCTGGACTGAGGTGTCTCGAAACTTTGGGACACACCTCAAATGAACAAGTGCTGCTGAACAGGAATTTGCTGTGATTACTCAAACTATGAATTCTTCCAGGCTGTCTGGAAGCCTCTACAAAAAAATCTTGCGGCTACCAGCACACACTGTCTGGAGCTTTCTCTAGCTTGCTAACAGCCTGAATCAAAGGAAAAAAAAATATCTCAATCGAATACTCAAATATCCTAACCTGCTTTAAAACAAACAAAACAATCAAAATATAAAAAATGTATCTGAAACACAACCAAACCTTACATTTGCTAATTAAAAAAAAAACAAGGGGGAGGAGGAACTCCTAAAGAAAAAGAAAACATTTCTTACTATTTTCACCAAAGAGAGATTTTTTTCAATCGCGACAATATTATGATGCTGGCTAAGAGCCAGCCAGTCAACCCATGATGGCACTCGCTGCTAGCGGTGCATGTGGGTAAGCACGTGTTCACGCACCGCTACAGGTTACTGACTTTCTCAAAATGGGATATAAGTTGTTTCAGTGTACTATGTATTTATTTCCAGGGTCAAAATGTAAAGTGTAACATGTCTTTTTGAGGTTTTGTGTGAAATTGCTATTTGAAATTTAAAATGTGCACGGCACTGAAGAGAGAGAGAGAGAGAAAAGTATTCTGGCGAGAATGCCTTCAAGAGACAATTAAAAGTCAACCAAAAATCCTAATTTAATTCCTGTACGTAAAACTGTCTTAAAATTCTTTTGGTGCCATTTCAATTTGCTGTATTATTTTCACTTGGCGTGCATAGAACTTCTGTGTGTGTGAATCCTATAGGCAGCCATGGTAGGTCCACGCGACCCCTGCTTCTGGGCAGCCGTTCGAGGAGAGCTGGCAAGGTAAAATATTGTCATGTATGCACTTCATCTTTTTGCACTGGTGTAGGTTTCAATAACATAGAGTACCGGTTAACCTTTGCCTTACATACATTTTGCCAGACATCCCCAGCATAATGCTATCTGCTTAACTTAATAATTTGCAGTCTTTTCAGGCTTTTTGAGATGCTAACGAGATGAGAGGAAGATGTGTTTGAGAGGCTATGCGGCCCACGCTATTTGTATATCAGATGTCATCCACCCATGCTTAAGGCTTTTCAATGTAATTTTTGCTTAATTGCAACATGCAATATCAAAGGTAATATATTTGCGTCATTATTTGAGGATTTTTGTAATGTTAACTTGTTTTGTGGCCACATTGCCCACAGCCACATGGTCAGAGATCAAGTCCGTACCTATACAATCACAGCGTTGTGAGGGATAATTGTAGTTTCATCTTGTGCGCCATAATTTATTTCAGGGTTTTATGTAATATTTTCAATAAGGGTTCTTGTATTTTATGTTATTTGGTGCATTTGTTCCTGACCAATGGTAAATAGATGCACATGTATTTACCGCCATCCAGCATCCTAAGGGCTTTTATACACTCGTTTCCAACAGAGATAAATTTGCAATACAGATCCAACTACCGCAGATTATTCCTGCTGGAATTTTTAGAGAAATGATGTGTTTTTACACTTGCCACACACACGTGGTCCGCTACGAGCCCCATCCAGAGGCATCCGTGCCATCTAAAGATAAGTTCACACCTTGTGTGTTTATTTTCCTTGCTCATGTCATACCCCACTTTCACGAAGTGTTGTTTGTGTATTTTACACGACGCTACTATGTTGCACTAACCCGGTATGTGTATGACAGTCTCCACACACCATGTGGTTCGGGGACGAGTAGGCGTTAGCTGCGGAAGTAGTTGCTTGTGTTCATTTCATACTCCATGACCTGTCTCTGGGCAAACCTGCAGTCCATCCTAGCGGCCGTAGGCCCTTTGCTTTGTAGAGGCTGTGTTTTCAGACACCACGGAGCATCATCCAGTCGGAGTACGCAAGCTTAGTAATGTGCTTGAGGGAATCACCCACCGAAACTGGCTATACACGCTCAAGACGTAAATCATAATTTATCACGAGGTGTACTTTGCTAAATAAACATACCTTCTCAGTGTAAAAGTTGAATGTCTTTCAGAAGCATCAGTTACCCAGCCCAACCTAAGTGTTTTGTATTCCAGTGTTATGTGTAAACGGTGTTTCGTAAGTACGCACAGGTGAGACGAACGCACAGAACCCACAGCATCCCTGAGTCTCAATGTGCGGTGTGTAGGAACCACTTCTGGCGCCCATCGATCAACCACAGGTAAAAGTGTATTGTGATTGTCTGTGTCTCACCTGACGGCATCAATTAAAATATTTTTCTTTAAAAAGTAAGTTGCTGATGTGATATAAAAACAAAGCATCTGAAGCACACTGAACAGGACTTTACAAATCCATTAAGTGCAATTTTATCTACACCAAGCTTAAAATATGGACCAAATTAGTTTTAATGGAAAGATAATGTCTGGATTTTGAAAAACCGCATTACAATACTACTTTGGACAAATCATGTAAAAACCTATGCAGATCAAGACACATCCATTTGCAGCAAAATTAGCAGATTCATTTGTTTTTAAATAAAAATAGGTTTAACATAGAATAATTTCTAAATTTTACACCCAATTCACACGAAGTCATGCTAATAAAATTGATGCAAACTGCATGACTTATAATTATTATACACTAATCTACTATAAAAATGCTTGCCTGTATTATAAAATTCAAGTAGCTTGTCCACTCTACAGGCTCTGAAAACACTTGCACATTACAGCCATTTACATGCATAAGAAATGTGAATTTTAATTGACAAATATTTTTGCATTCCTAGCTTTGGTGCAACTTGAACATGAAGTAAAAGAAACAAGGGCAGTTATAACTTTCGATTACACAAGAGAGCACAGCTTGAGTTTTCCTTACACTTAAAGCGGAGCCACTGTGGTGTAGCGACTATGGCGCTCACTCCCTACCAAGACAAACAGGGTTTGATTCCCGGCAGGGTCGCTCCCAGATTAATACCTAGGAATAGTGTCAGGCAATGCAGCTGGACAGTGAGTTACCTTGGGAATCTTCTGTTTCCGCTGTCCCTGCCTCCATGTGCTTCGCCACATTCACTTTGTTTCACTCTCATAGGCTACTCAAGACCTCATTAAGAGCCGCCCAGAAATCTCCACTTACACTTAGTGAATAATCAGTTGATCAGGTTAGTATAATCATCTTCACTCTCTACAATAAAAAGAAATGTCCTCACAAATTAACAAAAAAGTTACACTACATTTGTAAGGTTTTTAGATCCAATAATTTCAACAAGGAAGTAGCCCAAATTCACTTTGCATTCCACCAAACTCTATATGTAGAAAATAGAATTGTAGAAATGTATAACCATGAGATAAATTGTCAGTACAAATAAAATCCAAATAAGTACCTTCAGGAAACTGATAATCAATTTTCAAAACCCTTTCCACTAACCAGTAGCTATCAAGTTGATTAGAAAGTGATATGAATTCAGTCATCATTTTAGTTAGTAATGATCCAAGAACTTTTACTGTCTACTATGGCAAGAATGGATGCTCCAGCATGCAGAATGCTTTATTCACCGGCCCACCGAGACTATGCAAAGAAACAGAGTACCACTGCATTGTGCAAGATGGCTACACCAGTTAAGCTCCGCTGCCTCATTTCCAAACCAGCCGGTGACTCCATGCTTCCAAGAAGCTATGCTACGGCTACCCTCTCTCCAGCAAGCACCCATATACGGATGACTGAAGGGGATTGACGGCCAGAAATATAAATAGTGGGTCACAGCACAATAACGCCAGTTGTCATCGGCATGTCTATGAGCCACAACGGAAGAGAAGTCTTAATTTCTCCACCGCATTCGCTGCCGGAGATCTGACCAGCCTGCTCACCTCAGCCCTCACGGTCTGCCATCAAGCTAACATAGTTCACTGCGCTCCTAGCTGCCACCTACCCTTTCCTCACAGCATTCTTCTTGCCGAAGGAAATGCCTCTCCTTGGTCTCCACTGCGCCTATGCCATCCTTCACAACCTGCTTACTCTTTACCGAAGATTTCATGCCAAACATCATCTAGACACCATCACCTCTTCCGGGCAACACACATGTAGGGAGTAAGTAGAAGTTTTAAGTTATTGTTACAGCACTTCCTACCCCCACCATTATTATCTCAGGACCAGGTCACCTCTACCTGGATAACGTGGGTTTAAGCTTCCTTAAGCTCTCGCCAGCATTAGGAGGTAGTGTGACATCACTTGTTTATATTCAATCAGAAGGAATAAACAAAGTTAATTTGACTCAAGGGTCTCCCTTTCCCATAGACATAGAACCTCTCCCAGTGTACATCACACCAAGCAGGTGATTGCAAGTGACCAAGAAAGCTACTCACACAAGCCAATACACTGCCAACATACCCACACACACTAGCATTGGCCAACCTTTCTGCATACCACGGTAGGCAAAACGGTAGAGCCCGCACACAGGTACTCTATCTCTTGAGTTAAGCTTGCTGACTCGGTGCTTGCCCTCTCCACAGTGTTTAGGTGCCGGAGGGGTCGTTCCCTCAGTTGGGAAGACTTGGGATCCTGAGCACTCACCCATGTGAAGGGACTGTCGATGGCGAGGCCCGACTCCCAGTGCTCACCATGTTTAGATGCCGAGCACCGTGATAAGGTGTCTGCTAAACCGGCAGATGCTCCACGAGGTTCGACACCAAGTAGGACTACACGTACTCTGTAATCGCCTCACGGACATGAGAGTGTATTTTGACTCCTTTTCTCACGTTGAAGTGGTATCCGAGAGAAAGTAAAACAGGTGCAAACTGTCTCTGGGTGCTTGCAGGAGCTTACCTCCTCTCTTGTCACCTTGCTTAACCAGCTCTCACCGAAGGATCAAGCCTAGGCACTGCACCGCTTACCGATACCCATCACACCAGAGATTCCCAAGGACCTCTTCGAGGCACCAACACGTCTGAGTGAAGAGATTCACCCCTAGATTGCTGAGTACCTCAGTCAAATTGATTAGCCCTCAGTAGTTCCCACCTATTTCAGATTCAATCCAGCTGCTCCGCCCCCACAAGCACGTTCAAACGTCAGAAACCAGATTACTAATCTGTCTGCGGCTCATGTAAGACCAACAGATATGAATCAGTTTAAACCACCATCCGAGGTTACGTGTCGTCCAGGTATCCCACCGAAAGTCGATAATTGAAGCATAAGATCACGCTGCCCGAACCAGATTTTGTGCCCTGGCACAAAGCTACCAGGCCAGGCCAGCCTGCACTGATGAAACTGCTTGATCAGCTACCCCCACCAGCATACACACGAGGGTGTTAAACTCCTCTCTCAGTAGGTAATCGGGGCTTTTTGTACTAGGGATGCATTGGTGACTGGAACCATCAACCAGACATCGTCTAAGGGACAGGCCCTGGGCCCCACAGAGTGTTTCCAAGGTGAGAGCAATCCAGTTTATTTTTTAAGTAAAATTAGTTAGTTTGTTAATGGTTCAATACCAGAGGATAGAGCACATAGATAGTGGTGTTTCATTCTCATCAAGTGAGTGTGCCCTGAGCTACCTCAGATTTGTTAGGTTTTAAGTTATGGTACACCCTTATGGCTCATGCACCCCAGTCACCATTTCAAATGTCTATGTTCAGGATGTATGGTGACAGCATTGAAACAGAAACGGGAACATAATATGTTTGGATGAATCGTATAATCATTGCATATACTGCAAAAAATTTGCGCTGATGAAACATTAGAGTCATTTGACCCGTAAAGGGCAATAAGGAAAAATATATCCCACACCTGCCAGCCAACAGTAAAGTGGTACATGCTGAAGCCAACATTGTACGAGCTTACTAAAAGTAATAAGCCAAAATGTGTGTGGGGTCCAGATACTGGAGAGCTTCGGTCACATGTCACTTCATCTTCTCCCATATCATCCTGACTTAAATTGACCAAATGCATTAGGGGGAAAGTTTGATGAATGGTGCTATCAAAATGTGTGTGCTGCAAAACAGATGATGTGAGGCATCTATGTGAAGAACAGTTGAATACCATGGAGAAGGAAGGCTGGATGGATTCCATTATGCAATCACGTGGAAAAATTGGACTATTACAGTTCTGATGTTCAAAATTGACAATAATTTGGTGGCACAGATGTAGCAGCAGCAACTGTTCAGAATTATCCAACAATTAAATTTAAGGAATTGGATTGCTCAAAGAGAGTGAATAATAGATTTAGTATTCAATTAAGGTTAGTCATGTGTTGGGCTTGTGAATACTCCTATTGCCTATCCCCCTTCCTGCTGCACACATCTCACCAGCTCACGTGTTACCCAAGTATTTTTTTCTCATGCAGGATGCGTTAGTTGACAAATGGTTACTCACTTCCATTCACACAAGTATTTGGATAGAATGTGCCCTGTTTGTACTGCTTCATCACAAGGCAAGTTCTTCATTGTCTTTTGCCAATGATTTAGACAACAGATTTTTGTACATCACTTATTCAAGATTTACAACTGTTGGGGACTTTGCACCCACTACAAACTAGCTCCAGAAGTTAATTTACACAAATCTGTACAATTTTGCTTCATGAAGCACAAGTCTGGAAGGCTGCACCAATTCACCTGGACGTCAAGTTTTTAGCAGCTACATATAAAGCAGGTAAAAAAAAAATCAGATCAGTGCAGCCTTCTGGGAAGTACAATGGCACAGATTTGCATGAATTCACTTTCCTGGAGCCATTTGTAGACATATTTATAATTTTTATCCACATTTTCCCTAATATTCACAGTCTTCTAGAATACTGTGAATCTTGGTATGTATAGGCTAGTCATGGTAAAGTGAGCACTTTTGAAAGTGATTTCATTTGGAATAATTGGCAATAAATATATTTTATTTAGCCTTAGACAACTTCCAAGTGCAATGGAATACACACACTGTGTATTACTTACATGGCAATATTTATTTTAAATTGTGGTTGAAGGATAAAAGATGGCTGCAAGGAAAAAGTAACTAGAGCCTCAAAAGTGCCCACTTTATCGTTAATACAGCCTATACTGTGAATATGCAATTATGATTTGGCATGATTAGTGGTATGAACACAAACCACTTACCCCTTCAATCTTTCGTAATTACCTCACAGATAAATTTACTGTCCCCACATAGCGAACCGGGGGGGGGGGGGGGGGGGGGGGGGGTATATTTCTGAAAAGTCCTTTTATTAAACTTTTACTTTTGTTTCAAAAATTAAAATAGCAAAAGAAAACCATTAATAAGAGGACCGAAGGCAAGGCAAGACATTTTTTTGAAGATGTGAATACTGGCACACACGCCCCCTTTTTTATTCTACTCAATTTCTCTTCTCACCTCATCCTTACAAAATACAGACAGGAAACTCGGATCAGACATGGGGTAGCTGTATTGCGCTAGATACCAGCCTTAGCGTTGCAGATCCAGCCCCAAACAGGGAAAGGGTACGGTTTTCCCTCACTGTGCTAAATAATAATCTCTCAGTAATTTTATTACCTTTATTACATGGAAGTCTGACACTGTTTACAGAGGTATAGGCCAGAATCCAAAATTCTGAGCATACATTAGCATCTACTATCGCACATGGAAATATTTTTGTGGCAGTCAATAAGCCACATAACACAAAACTAAACTTGTCATATAATTAAAATACAGTACTAACAATATATCTGACATTTTCAATAGAAACAAGACTGATGTAATCAAATGACAACCAGCAATGTCTGGCTCTTCAAGTTACAATTATTTCATCGGCTAGACAAAACTACTACACAACAGATGCACAGAAATCTGTACCAAAGCCATTACTTTGAAGGGAAAAATACTGTATAAAGTTGCATTACTGGGATTAGCAATAGTTAAAAAGATGTGGAACCACCACCCTACCACAAATACAGTATCAGTCAGAGTTTCACGAGACAAAATATGAATCCAAAAATTTCATTCCCACACTTCAAATATACAACTGTAAGTTCCTGCAGTTTGCAATGCTGCATGCTTTCAGAAAATCACATCAGCCAACAACGTAGTCAGCACATCAGCAAAGTGATATTTAACTTCTCTTCAAAACATACATCGGAACAGTGTTGTTAATCATTTACACAAAAGCTGAAAATAAAAGAAAAAAGTTAATTAGTTCAACATGAACTTCACTAAGGTAAACGACACACAACATCAATAATCTGGCAAACAGCAGTTTAATTTAACAAAATACTGTACTGCGCATTACTTCACATGACAGAACACACAACTCAATGTAGATCTCAAAAACTAAGCTGCCATTATCGTGGTCAAAGCACAAAAATTTTACCAAGCATTTTCAGTGATATATATATGGCATGCACAACATCTCAAATGGAGGATAAACACTGTACAGCCAATTCAATGGATATATAACAGCAACAACATAAACTTTGGAAGCAATAGTGCTAGCATTATTTCAGGTGTATTAGTTATGTTAACTGTACATGAAAGATACAGGATATAACCTCCAAGACCCTCTTGTAAGCTAAAATATTTTTATTTTAAATTGTGTCTAACTACCTTGTTGGATACTTTGAACATGTTAAGAGTAGACATAAGAAACAGTAAACTTTTTCAAGTTGAAAACAGGAACATGTACTCTGGTAAGCTCCACAAATTTGATGAAATTTAATAAAGCTAAACAATTTCAAACAGGACTGCTAATAAGACAAATAGTCTTACAAATGATGCAATTACAAAATATGCCTCTTATTAGTCCTGGGCTTCAACTGCCATGCAGAATAAATTAAAAGCTTCAAAACTTGGTAAATTAGCCCCAAATCCCCTGAAAACTGCCTTGGCGTATCGCACGTGCACAATTACGGTCTCTTAAAATAACAGAAAATGTTCTATTGGTGACGCCATTACAACTATCATGACATGGTCATAATGTCACATGCATAAATTTATATCAAAATTTTCATAATGGTTAAGGGGATCAGAATTTTCCAGGCCTTGTAACATGTACCCCTGTTTTGTAACGAGTTCAACTATACCAAATTTTCCAGACAATCTTTTAGAGCATCGTACTAACTCTAGATGAGTAACACTTCAAAATTTAAAAAAATAATCATGAACACAAAACTAATCAGTAAAAATCACTGCACCATTATCACGCAGGACTACAAACAGTTTTTATCCACATGTTAGGTTACAAAGTCTACTGCAGATATTAGAAAAAACACAAAGCAAAAATTTTTTTGCACCACAAGTTGGCATAATCAAAATTAATTCTCGTAATTTTAAATCACGGACCCAATAATGCCTCAGATACACACAGAAAGGCACCCTATTGTGAAGCTTATAAATATTACATTCTGGACCTTGCAGACAACTGAAGCTATTAATAATATTTCACAGCCCTGGTCGTGTCTGAATTCACATGCCTAGTTTTGTGCACTCTAAAGTGCATCTATGGTGCAGTCAAATAGTCTCTGTCCAAATTCATTACGAAACACATCCCTGGGTAGGACTAGTGAAGGACCGGACCTTCACAAGGTCAACAGACGATTGAATTGGATTGTGTGTTTGTAAGAGAACCGTATCGATAGTCTGCAGTGTGGAGTGACTAAGCCCTTTCCGCTCGGGAGGGAAGTGGTGGGGAATGTTTCTAATTACCGGGCATTCCCCAAAACCAAGTCCATGTACACTCGAGTGCACTGGGCCACAAAACTAATAGGGATACCGCCATGCTTAAATTTATTGTGAAAGGACAGAACATGGACACGGTAGATTGTGTGTGTGCAGTTTAGTATAGTATCGTTTAATTTTTCGGACAACATGGCGGTTCCAAATTTGTAAAGTTCCCGGTGGACCCTGAAGATCTAAAGAGCCGATTTAGCTTTTGCGGAGGTTAAATGTAACGGTTAGAAAGCAGCATTCTAGGTATGACCTTTAATAGGCATTGACCACCTAGAGGGAATGATGGAGAAGCCAGCGCCGGTTCCACCGGGAACTTGGTCCAAATTCATAGCTAGGGCACAAATGCACCCTAGAATATCTTCTTCAGCCAAGGGCACATGTCACATGCCTTACACCATTCCTTGATGCTCTACTGTTCATTGCTATTTGTTGTCTGTTTATAGTTGTGCTTTACATATGGGTGACAAATGCTAATCATGCAATCAAAAACTGTAATACAGTGTTTAGCCTTATCGATATTCTCAGCGCACGTACTAAATTATTTAAAACGTCTTCTCTATCCAGGTTTGCTTGCAAATGAAAATAAACATGGAACGCCAAGCTTTGCATTCGGTTTAAACAACAGAAACTTGCACATTGATTGGTCAGTAATCAAGATACAAACAAACAAACAAACAAACAAACAAACGTTTCCGAATTCGGAGATACACATTTATTCACGAAAAGGACAAGAGGACTTATATCTCGAAGGGCGCAAGAGGAAGTGCACAAGGGCACAATGTGGTGAATTCAGACACAGCCCCTGCCTTCACAAAATCACAACACAAAAAATTCTGCAATCAGATGGAAACCAACGCATGCACCAAGAATCTTCATGCAGGAACACAAGAGTAAGGTCATTATTGTGATAGGAAAGGTCAGTCAAGTGATTTACTGTTTCGGAATTAGTCCTCTAATTCATCCATTAGCTAAGGGATCCCTCAAAAGGATGCCACTATCTTCGGTTAGTATCAAAATTCTAGTCAATGATGCTGATGCACCCCTCCATGTATCCACCATATAGGAATGTGATACTTGTGGCGTGATGTAGTTGATGCTGTCAGGGCGTTGGCAGTAGGTATAGTTGAATAGGTTGGTAGGAGAAAAAAAAAGTGGTAGGCATTCAAATTAGCCTGTGTGTATCGAAAATGAATGATAAAGAAAAAAATGAGATATCATGTTTCAGCTATTTTGTTACACTGGCCATCGACTATTATTCTTCATGACCATTGTAGTATACACTGCCACAGGGGCATGGATTACAATGCCTATTATAATTTATGTTTTAATAAACACATGCACACTATTTGGCAATAGTATTTATGCAGATTTAAACATTGTTAGAAACATACAAAATGAGGTGTGTACATTTAAAAACCAACATCAATAATATGTAACAGCTGAGTATTTTTTATTTTGTACGTTGAAGGACTGTATTTTTACTTTGTATTATAGAGTAATTAAAAATTAATTCGAGAGTTGTCCGCTAGTTACGTTTTGAGTAAATAAGGTACTAGTTTACATGTTACACATCAGTGTGTCAAAAAATGGATATGTATGGAGGACTGATAAAAAAAGTATGCATTATATACAATAAAGCATTATAGAATAAATAACATGAGTGGAAATAGTGAGTGAATTTACCAAAATATGATCTATAGTGTACGGAGTAACGAATATAAAAATGAGGTGCAATATGGTGGTGTGTCAACATATAATAAAATACGTACTATAGGGCATATGATGTGTGACGAATGAGGAAGAGTGTGGCATTACACGTTGGCAAAAAATGGATGTATTTGTTAAAGATAAGTGTGGCAATATTTAAATACAAATGTGTGTATCAGGTGCAATAATCAGTGTTGTAAGTAGGTAATGTTAGATCAGGATTCTGTAGCAGGTAACGAGTTTTTACCATATTTAATTAATAATTTTATAGCAGTGGATGGTATCACATAAGTTAATATTCTGAAGGGTGCAATAAAATTTTCCTGTTAGTAGGTAATGTTAGGTTAGCCATCTGTATAGTCAACGAATGTTTGTAGTCATGGTATGTGGTAGTATATTTGGGCATGTAGGCGGAAATGTACTTCCCGATACCACATATGGTATTGTGTAGTACACTAGGGAGGATGGGTTCAAGTGTACTACCCGATACCAAATATGGTATCACGTAGTACACTTGGGTGGATGGGTCCAAGTGTACTTCCCGATACCAATGTATATAAATGCTGAAAGTGTCCCTGCCTGAAAATCCCCACATTCTTGAGGATGTCCCGTTATATTGTGATAGGAAAGGGATGGGGTAGTAGTAAAAAAACATACGACATCTGCACCATATTGGTGCTGTCATAACATAGGTGTAAAAACATGGTATCTGGCTGTACACTAATCCCAAAGTAGCATGCTCTAGAGAATTTCCGTAACACATGCTATCACTTCTCTTCACTTGAAACATGCAGAATATGCATATGGCCTTAAGAATGAAGCCTAACAGCCATAAATACAATTAATATATAAAAATGAATGGTAAATAGTGAACGTGATAGTCAAAGCCACAAAATCCAAAAAGCAAATTTGTGAACATTCCAGACATCAAATACACACAATAGCATTGCACCAATGACGCCCAAAAATCGGAACCATCATCGACTGCAGATACAGAAAAACTCTTGCACATCCTATCAACCCCAGTTCTCCTTTGTAGCCAGTTATCATGTATCAGAGAACAAATTTCTACGGTAGGTGTGCAGTTCCAATTTAAGGCCAATTCCCAGGCAATATGCATTCTGTACAAATGTTTCATTAATCCACAGCAGTCTATACATCATGTGTAATTTGTCATTAATCCACAAGACAATCTACTAATAACATGGAATCAGAACTGGGAGTCTTGATGCAAACTCTTTACAGCAGTTTAATCGTAAACACAAATCTCTCAATAATCAGACATTTACCATTCTACGGTTCAATTCCTAAACAAATCAGAGTGGATATGAGGCACTTATGAAAAGTAACCTGAAAAGTTAACTGGGTTAACTTGGTCACTTGACCAGGTTTACAAGATCACTTGTGGTTAACCAGGTTGCTTTGAACGTTTTAGAGTAACTCTGGTTTTGAAATGGCAAGAACTCAAAGAATTTTAAGTGCAGTTATTAAATACTGTGCTAGATGACGATGACTATTTTTTTGTAAAATTGTTATGAACCAACAACGTAAAAAAAAATGCATTAAGCAGTACTGCATCTCTGTTTTCAGTCTCAGTCAAGTATAAAATTGAATATCTGAGCTACAATAACTAGCCAAAGTAGCTAAACATTTATAATTTTACATATTTGGATTGTTTCCACATTTCAAAATTTATTTTCGGTTACTTGTTTGTTTTGGTTGCTGAAATGTTTACATATTTACGTGCCATTTCATGTGTGTAGCCTGCTAGAGCCAAGTTACCCTGCTGTCGAGCAGGGTTAGCCCAGAGTCAATCAAGTCTAGGATTGAGTTAACCCAGGTAACTTTCTGAACGCGGGTTAACTTTAACTCTATCACTTTTCGAACACAATGAGTAAACGTTTCAACCTGATCGAGTTAACCGGTTGACTTTTCGTAAGCACCCGTGGTAATCAAAAGTTATCCAACCAACAATTCCCAATATCCATATTCGTTTAATACCTTAACAGGTACATCTTTATATATTTTTGTATCCACCAATTCTTCAATGACTGCTAGTTACGACTGTAAAGGATTTCTATAATGTTTGAAAAATGTGGCATTGACAGTAACCCAGGACTAACAGAACTATTTTGTACATTTGCCATATCAATTTACTTACACTTAATATTTAACAGCAAATCTTTTCTACAATACTTGAGAATCAACATAGTTCTTATAGCACAAATGTTAAATATTAAGCAGAATTGTCCATACACATGCAGACATGTGATATGTATTTATACCTTAAACTACCAAATTTTTTAATTTTGAAGTCAATGCCAGATGCAGGGCAGTGCAACTTACTTTTGATAGAATGTGTGTATCATGTGCGCTGTGATTAAGAAAAAAACACCTGTAATCTTCAGCATGTAAACACCGACTTTGTAGCCTACAGTACTGTATTATTTAACATAACGAGAATCAAAGTAAAAGTTCTGTAAATATTTGATGTTAAACAACAAAAGGTCCAAACAGACTACTCTCTGCAGGCATGTCTGTGTCCACTTTTGTGGGTGCAAGTCTGTGCATATAACCATACTAAGAAAGTAATATCCAACAAAATTTACCAATGCATTTTGCTCTAAGAAACCAAAATCCTCCAGGTAGGTTGGTGCACAGGCCTGTAACTGTTCATAGAAGTTGACATCGTCCACGCTTCTTCTTCTTCACTTGAAGAGCTGCACGCGTAGCTGTTTCAAACACTTCACGGACACCTTCTTTGCTCTTGGCTGAGCACTCCAAATATGCAAAAGCATTAATTTTCTCAGCCATGGCACGGCCTTCCTCTGGTTTTACTGGTTCCTGCTTCATTTTCCCCAATTCCTTAATGGTATTTGGATCATTTCGCAAATCCTTTTTGTTGCCAACCAATATGATGGGGACATTGGGGCAAAAGTGTTTTACTTCAGGTGTCCACTTCTCTGGGATATTTTCTAAAGAATCTGGCGAGTCGATTGAAAAACACATCAAAATAACATCGGTGTCAGGATATGACAAAGGCCGCAGCCTGTCGTAATCCTCTTGTCCAGCCGTATCCCACAGCGCCAACTCTACCTGTTTCCCATCCACCTCAATATCTGCCACGTAGTTTTCAAAAACAGTTGGCACATAGACTTCAGGAAATTGATCTTTGCTGAATACAATCAACAAGCATGTTTTACCACACGCGCCATCACCTACGATGACCAGTTTCTTGCGGATTGCAGCCATACTCAAGTTTTATGTAAATACAGATGAAAGAATGATCTACTCACAGACCGCGCCTATATTCTTAATGTAAGCAATAACTGATAAAATGCTGATTCTTCAGGATATCTTCGTGCTGCTACCACAAATTACTCGATATCAAACATAGGCTTGGCGTGCAAATAACAAACTTCTTACAGTAAATTAATGCATTCCAAATACAAACTTATTTCACAGTACAACTGACCAACTCCCCTCATATGATTCACTTTATGAGAAAGTCGAAACTGTTCTTTGTCTTCAGAAACCGTTACCAACAGCCAATTCTTGCACATACCACAATAATTTCAAATTTTAGCTATAAATGCTTGAAATATTCAAATTTTACACAATTAAATACAATGAAATTCAGTTAGATATATGTACTGTTACACACTTATAATTTTACCGCTAGTGAAATAGCTGAGACTAAATTATTTACTAAAATAATACTTGTCATTTATACATTTCATGCTGTTGGTTTGGTTGCATTGTTAAAATTTTTGTGATTGGCAAGAATTTTTACATGTGATGTCAAAACGTCAAAAAAAAAATTGGAGTGATTTGATATTCGGAATATTAAAAAAATTGAGCAACATATTTATTAAGCGCCTGCTGGGCCAACCATGTGGCAATAAAGTATTTGAAACGTTTAGGACTTAGGGATTCGACAGTTTGCCTATTTGGCTGCAACGACGTTCTTTAAAACACTTTTATAAGGTTATAAAAATTCATAGAAATCATGGCATTTATTGATGCAGAAATTGATCAGGTAATTATAATTAAATATATCTGTGGATTATAAATTTAAAGCGTTTTCAGTGATTTATTTGATGTATTGCCTACTTAGGATCAACGAGCGCTTGGGACTTTGTCGTACCTAGCCTACATTTGGTGCAGTTTATATGTTGCTTTTTAAATGGCAATTTAATAACTTACTGTACAGTAGGCTTATAAAGTAGTACATTTCAGTTATGCAATTACACAGCCTTAATAAGTAGTACTGAGAGTAGTTGAATTGCTGAACATGTATTGGAATTCATGTAACACAAAGTTAACTTGTGTCACAGTTTACCGAAGTTATGTATATATTCTTTGTTTTATTGCGTTCGTAAGATATTTTTTCAAAGCATAGCTGTACAAATATATTGGACAAGTCAAAGTACAGTATACAAAGTCGGAGACATCAACAACATTGCCAGGGCCACCAGTCACCAATGTGTTGGTCTGTGAGGCACTGCGATGGCATGACAAGCCATTTTTACAAAGGAAGGTGCAGACAGTTAACACTGCCCTGCAGCGCTGTGCAAGGTCTGGTAGACTGAGCCATGTTGGTGTGATTGGATTAGAGGAACTAACCAGGTCTGACCGCACGAGACATGGTCTGCATCAGAGTCATGCTGGCAAGGGGAAACTTGCTGACCAGAGTGCTAGTAGGATTCTTACATACCATGGTTCTATTAAAAAAATCTAGGCAATTGTTGGAAACCATGGAAATTTTTTAGGCTGAAGAAACCCATGCCCATAAGGCCAAATTCATGTGACAAAGAAGTTTTACTTTTACACTTAATACCAGAAACATTCAATAATTATGCAAACTTAAAAACTTACAATAATTAATGAAAATAATTTGTATTTGTTTCAGCAGCAGCAGAATATTAGAGGTTTAATAAGCAAGATTGATGAGATTTCTGTGTGCTTGGACAAGTTATCTGCAGAATGCAATTTGGATGTACAAATATTATGTCTAACAGAAACACATTTAACTGAATCCTCTGCTAAGCAAATTAAAATTCCTGGTTATTCCCTCTGTTCTGCTTATTGTAGAAATAGTATGACGAAGGGTGGTACCTGTATTTTCATTAAAAATAATTTAATGTTAAAAATGACACACATTTGTTATGCGAAGAGCAAGTGTTTGAATGCAGTTATGTGGAAGTAATAACTGACAAATTAAAAAAAAAGTGGGGGGCCCTCACAATATATAGAGCCCCTTCTGCCAACTTTAGTAACTTCTTAAAATTTCTTGAAGCAAATCTTAAAGCCATTTACAGAGCCAGTCTAGAAATTATTCTGTGTGGAGACTTTAACATTGTTTATTTAAATGAAAGCAACCCCCAAGAGCTGAACTCAATAGTCTACTCAGTACCTTCAACCTTAAATCTGTAGTAAACTTTGCTACTAGAATAGAAGGAACCAGCCAGACAGCAATTGATACATTTTTATTTATAGTAACGCAGTTGCAGAGTGCCACTCTCTCCCAATAATAAACGGCTTATCAGATCATGATGCACAAATATTAGTTATGCCTTCCATAATAATGCCCTCCAATAGCATCTCATAAGAAGATACATTTTTCGCTGAAAAATGTCTTACTATTCAAAAGTGAGCTCAGCAGGGAGTAGTGGTCAACATTGTGTACTTGTACCGAAGCAAATGAAGAATTCTACTCATTTCTTAACCAAGTTCTCCATTGTTTTGAAAAATGTTTCCCATCCCAACTGACCCACAGCAATACAAATCCAAAGAAAAATTTATGGCTCACCAAAGGAATAAAAATTTCCTGCGAAAACAAAAGAAAACTATATAAGGCCGCCAGAACAAGCAGCAAACCTGACACAATGAATCACTACAGGAAGTACTGCAAAATTTTGAGTAAGGTCATGATATCTGCAAAAAAGGATTTTTTCTGTAACCTCATTAAGAATTCCCAAAACAAAATAAAAAATACATGGAATATGGTAAAAAACACAACACGAAGAACAACAGAGCAATGTCCAGTTGTAAACCTAAATGTAAATGACTGCATATCCTCAGACCCTAAATTAGTCGCAGATACATTTAATTCCTACTCCTTAAATGTCGTAGAAAATATGATTAACAAAACATTAAGGGCCGGTTTTACCAATGAAGATTAACTTTTGTGAATTTAGAGATAATTTTATCCAGATGAGAGGTTTAACTTCAATTTTAATCTCTATAATGTTGAGTGTGTTTCACCACGTTTAATCACCGTAAATAATATCTTGTTAAAATTATCTCTATATTCTGACTTAATCGCAATTTTCTCTTGGTAAACATTAGATATTTTGCTTTGAGCTGGTACAGAGAAATCATTTTGAGAAAGTACGGCAAGTCGGGAAGGCATTGTGGTCATAAGGAAACAGCAAAGCTGAACTTTTTCATCCTATATAAAACACATTTTGCTACAATTAGTTACAGAACATTTCAATATCATTGAAAATAAACTAACTGATGCTGTGACACAAGAAAATAAAGTGAAACAGTGGCCAACTATTACGAATAGTTTCAATTGTACATCTCGTGATCACTACAGGACAGCAGACAACTGGAGGGCCATGTGGGATAACCATAGGGATAACCTAACAAAACATACGCAAAAAACTTATATAGACGAATGTGTCCACGCTAAGGTGTCCAGTGTGTTCTGCCCTCAAAATAGCCACCCAAGATCACTGTATACTGCCACCAGTATGGCAACATCTCCCTGGACTAGTAAACGACAGCCCGCAATGCACTCAAACAAAAAAGCTGGAGTAAGTTCCCGGCATAGAGCAATAATTGAGTTAATTTAATTAGCAAAAAAGTTTGCAATTGAAGAAAACGAGGCAATGAAAGAGATTCGTCAACTAAAGTTAGAACAGGAACAAAAGAACTAAACAGGAGAAATTTTAAACAGAGCTCTTAACTTTGCAGATCCTAAAACTAAAGACAGAACTGAGTAATTAATGTGTTATCTTTTGTTTAGTTCACATCATCTGTTTTTTGAGTATATTCAAAGCTCTTTTCAATAAAAAACACTATTGGTGCTAGTCACATTCTTGATTTGAATTAGGCCTACAAAAGTTTATTTTACTTGTATACCTAATGTTAATACAGAATAGTTGTCTTAAATTAAATAATAAAACAATATAGTCTGTTTGACAATCATATATTTGACGTAAGGCGAAAGTATACTTTAACCTCTTCATCATAAAATTCTAAATAATTTACTCTTTCACGTAAACATTGCGGATGACAAACAATAAAAACCTCATCACTTTCCTCTTCAAAAATTAAATTGTACATTGCCTGAGCCATTTTCTCTTTATTCTCTATGTAATAACTTTACCCTCGTCACCTTCCTAAAGTATTTGTTTATATTTTACAGTTTAATCCTGATATTGGGACATAAATCACCAAAATCGACAGGTTAATATTTTATCGAGATATTCAGACAAAATCGAGATTAATGTGTGTAGTCAAACATAAAATACAGATAATCGAGATTTTTTGTCAGTTAATCTCGATAAACTATCATAATCTCGTGTGGTGAAACCAGCCCTGAACAAGATATAAACCATATTCCCACACTGTAGGGTACAGAATACCCTGCTATATCTTACACAAACACAACTCCAAAAGAAGTGGAGAAAACAATCAATTCTTTGCAACCAAAATTATCTATTGACTATGATGAAATTAGCTGTAGGTTATTAAAGCAACGTACTTTTGAATTCAGCCATATTTGTAATTATATCTTCAATACAGGATTGTTTCCAGATAAGACTCAAATGGGTTATGGTAACACCAATGTTCAAAAAAGGAGACAAGACCGAAGTAAACAATTATAGCCCTATCTCACTTCTTACATCCTTTTCAATAGTAATTGAAAAATTAATTTACAGGAGGTTGCTGCAACTTTTTGAGAATCACAAAATTTTACCAAATTTCCTGTTTGGCTTTAGGAAAAACACGTTAACAAATGATGCAATTTTCAAACTAACAAATTGCATTCTTCATGCACTAAAAAGATGCCATCTAATGGAATATTTTTCGACCTCACCAAAGCATGTGTGTGTGTAAATCACAACATAATTATAGAAAAAATTAAGTTTTATGGAGTATCAGGTAGGCTACACTAAATAAACATACCTTTCAAGCGACAAGTGTGGATGAAAGGAAAAACTACTTCATTCTACTCTGAACCAGGAAAAATTAAGCATGGGGTCCCACAAGGATCAATATTATGCCCTCTACTGTTCCTAGTTTATATAAATGACCTTCCATGTGCCGTAAACCAAGAAACTACTCCAATTTTATTTGCAGATGATACTAGCATCTTAGTCTGTGGAGACTCAGTAAATGACCTTACACAAAAACACACACAACATTTACAGAGCTAAATGCATGGTTTACCGCAAGCAAATTAAATCTCAACCCAGATAAAACATATCTTATGAATTTTCCTACAAAGAACAGAAAAAACATTAATTTATATGTTAGCAGTAACAGAGCCAACATTAATGAAACTGCAGTGATTAAGTTCCTTGGCATAAATTTACATCACTGAAAATCTTACAGTGCGTATATTTTACCTAAACTATGTTCAGCCTGTTTCGCTCTGCGGGGTGTGGCAGAGGTCTTGAACAAAAATACAGCAAAAATTGTATATTTTGCATATTTTCATTCTATCATGTGTTATAGTATAATTTTTTGGGGTAATTCCACTAACAACAAAAAATTGTTTCACATGCAAAAGAGAGCTGTAAGAATAATCAACAGCAAAAGAAAGACAGAATCATGTAGACCTCTTTTCAAGAACTTAGATATTTTAACATTTGCATATGTTTTCAATACTTATGTTCATGTCCAAAAACAGTCACTTATTTCAGAAAAATGAGTCCTTTCATAAGCATGACACTAGAATAAAAAAAACACGTGGCTTCAGTTAACTTAAAACTTGTCCAGAAAGGGCCATCCTACCTTGGTAGACAACTTTTCAAAGTTACCACACCACCTTCAAGAAATTTGCTTCTCTAACCAAAAACTCTTTAAAAAAAACCACCGAAAGAATTTTTTTTCTAAACTAACATTTTATAGTGTAGACGAGTATCTAAACTACAAAAATTAAGAAATTACTGTATAATATGTTATTGTACGCATTTATTATTGTCTTTTTTTTTTCTGTTTCAGCAAAACGACAACGCCTCCCAGCATGTTGGAAAAAGATTAGTCAAATTATGAGCAAAAGATATTATGCATGTATGTGTAATCTGACATATGTGTGTGTTTACTATGTCTAGTGTATAAACTTAGTATACTGTAATTTGACTTGCCCAATATCTTTGTACAGGTATGTATTGAAAAAGATCTTACGGATGCAATAAAACGAAACATATACAATAGATATAGTAAACACATATACGAGCAATTACACACACACACACACACACACACACACATATCACATCTTTCTTCATAATGTGACTAATCTTCTTCCAACATGCTGGGGGGCATCATCATTTTATTGAAACAGAAGAAAATAGAATGAGAAAAACCAGAACAAATGCATATAATAAAATGCTATACAGTAATTTCTTTATTTTTGTATATTAGATATTCAACTATGCTATAAAATGCACATTGAATAAATAATTCTTTCAAAAAGTTTTTGGTTAGAGAAACAAATTTCAATGTTACTGAAAAGTTGTCTACCAAAATAGGACGGCCCTTTCTGAACTAGTTTTCAGATAACTGAAGCCATGTGAACGTTTTTTTTTTTATTATTCTAGTGTCATGCTTATGAAAGTACTCATTTTTCTGAAATAAATTACTGTTTTTGGACACGAATATAAGTGCTGGAAACATGTAATATCTCTGAGCTCTTGAAAAGAGGCCTACATGAGTCTGATTTTCTTTTCCCATTTATTATTCTTACAGCCTCTTTTTCATGCGAGACACTTTTTTACTGTCAGTGGAATTATCCCAAAGAATTGTACCATAATGCATTATGGAATAAAAATATGCAAAATATACCATTTTTGTTGTATTTTTGTTCTAGACCTCTGCAACATGTCGCAGAGTGAAACAGACTGAACGTAGTTTAGGTAAAATATATGCAATGAGAGATTTCCAGTTTAATAGATTGTCTACTTTTAAGCCAAGAAACTTAGTTACTGCTGTTTCATTAATTTTGTCATCGTTACTCCTAACATGTGAATTAGTGTTTTCTATGTACTTTGTGAGGAAATTCATAAGATATGTTTTATCTAGGTTGGGATTTAATTTGTTTCCAGTATACCATGCATTTAGCTCTGTAAATGTTATGTCTGTTTTTTGTGTAAGATCATTTACCGAGTCTCCAGAGACTAAGCTGCTAGTATCATGTGGGTATTTCTCTGAAAAAGGTACAAAATCAAAAGAAAAAATTATTGCATATATTCAAAAAATAATTCAAATAAGTACTTACCTATCATTTATTAAAGTAACTAAACCATTCTACGTAAGTGGTCAGGTTTTTTAACAGTTACGTACTTAAATATTAATTGTTATATTTTCTGCAGTGTCCACGGAGGCAGGGCCGTATCGAGATTTCTTTTTTTTTTTTTTTTTTTTTTTTTGGGGGGGGGGGGGGACTGATGAGTATTAGTATTGTCACTAGTAGTACATTGTTCACAAGTCACAGTGGAAGCGTAGAAACTATGTGTGTCATGTGAGTAATAACAAACATATAAATATAATGATTGTAATTTGGGGAGGGGGGGGGGGGCTGCAGCCCCCTCAGCCCCCCCCCCCCCCAGATACGGCCCTGCATGGAGGGGACAAGTATGTCCACAGAGGGGAGTTGATAGTTCCAAGCCACATGATTAAATTGTATGTAGGCTAGTTTGCATTAGGTTTCCAAATACCATACTAATGCAGTTGAGAAAACATACCTTTATTATCAAGGTCATAATATTTTGATCTTTTTTTTTCAACTTGATGAAATTATTTTTAACAATTTAGAGTAAAAAAACTATCTCATGGAATAAATATTCATGTTAATGGAAATGATGGTTGGATTACCATGCATACCATTAAATTTAACTTTAAATTGTACTGCTCTGGAATATCATTGAACATGTATTGTAAACAGCTGTTAAGAATAAGCTGATTCAGAACATGTACAATGTCACTGGAACTGATAATGAATTCTTGTTCCTCCGAGAAGATAAACTTTGCAGCTGTTTGCGCACATCTAGTCATGAAACGAACTCTAACCTCTTCTTCAGAAATGCATTCTGTAACATTTGCAATGTAATTTCTTACATTTTTCCTACCAGTAACTTTTACAATCAAATAATCATTATGTTTTGGCCAAATATTATAATTTTTGTCATATATTGTTCCTGAATCAGATGAACTGTAGATCTGCGAGTATTTGAGTCTTCTATGATAACTGTTTTCGCCATTGCAGAACTCAGAACACAACTCGAAATCAGAGTCAGAGATGTCTTGTGGTTCTTTAGTAAAACAAATGCCTTGCGGTAGGTGTATTGGTATCTTTTTATTATTGTTACGAGAAACAATTCACAAATCCAAAAGAGGTAAACTGCAATCAATTTAGACATTAAAAAGTAATAATTAATTTTAAGACTACAAAAAGTGGTATAAAAGAGGATACAGAACATTTCTGAGAGTGGAATCAATCCCATTCCATAATGATGACATGGCTCAGCTTCACAGCTAATGCATGAGAGTCGTCTAACTTGCAGACTTTGAGATCCCTTTTTGATTACCACTTCATGTATCTTCATTGTGCCTTTGACGACTGGAATGTTTTTTGGTATGTACTTTTCAATGCTGGTTATGACTGGTTCCTGAACTTGTTTCACTGTTATGCCCTTGCAGTGTTGCTGCAGAAGAGGAACTAGCATGTCACAATCTGGAATATCAACTTGATATGCTACCAAACCATCGACTGTTCTTTTCAGAGCTGCCCTGACAGCGTCTGGGGCACCCTTTCCGTGGGCACTTTCGCTGAAATGCCAATGAATTTCTTCCATATTCAGTTTTTCTGACAAATAGCCACCCATTAGCTGAAACATTTTTTCCGGTTTTTGTACTGGGTACAGGGTCCGTCCCTAAGGAAGTGAACCTTTTTCAGTTCAGGGATATATGACTATGTCTTCAATAACAGGCAGTAAATGTGCAACTATTGCTGCAGGGTCATGTGTATTACATGAGCTGACTGTTCCATATGAGTTAGGTTTTTTTGCAACATCTGTATGACAGTATAAAACACAAGTATGAATAGTCACTTGGGGTTTTGATCCTCCAAAATGTGCTGACTGGATTTCTTTTGAATATTTGCATGTATGGTTTTCACAAAAGTCAACATGTACCAACACTTCATTCTGCAAAATATTTTTCTTTAGTTGTGAAATTTCCTCATACTGGTGACTTATGTTTGACACACGGAGCATAAAAGGAAAGATTTCTCTTAATGAAATGCCCATTAGCTGCTCTTTAAAACTTTTCTCCATAACTTTGACAGTTTTCGAACAAAATTTGATCTTATCTTTGAATTGTACAGGGACTTTCTTGGTAGTCCCATCTTTGGAAAAACACAGGACCATCAACTGGATCATCTTTGATTGGTATCAGTTTTGACTTGTATGTGATACACTGTCATGCCTCATTTCTAGGGTCACGACACGTGTTCTATGAACTTCAGATGGTGTTTTCTCATCAACAATGTTTAGCGTATTCATCTTTCTTACTAACAGAAGCATGTTTTCGTGTGTTTTGCATAAACATGTGTCTCTGTCAGATACCATCGGAAACACAACCCAAAAAGACTGAAGTCTGCAAAATGTCTAATAGCTCAAATTTTGGTATTCGGGACATTCTGAAGTGTGTCAAAAAAAAAAAAAAAAAAAAAAAAATTTTTGCTTGTTCAGATTGTTTCTTGTTATGGTTTCTTTCTTTCCTGAGCACAAGCAACTTGATTTATCTGTCTCAAAAAATTTAGTTATGTCAGATCTTGCCTTTTCCAAGATTAATCTTCCTTTCAAAACTGTCTTTTTGACCGTCACGAAACATTTTTTTTAAAGTAAGTGTACTCAAATAGTTCAAGTAACGATACTTTCGAACTATTTTTCTACTTAAAACTCTTACCATAGTCCTTTTCACTTTTGGTGACTTTTGTTTCTTAAAGTTGTGTTGTATTTGTTTGCTGATAACATCTCCAAACAACACTTTTTTGTATACTTCTTCACTTTCACTATTTTTATATTTACTTTCCAGGAGTCTGCCAACCTTCTTTTATGGGCTTTCATCTTCAATTTGCTTCCTATTCTTTAACCTACTTAATCTCTTCTTGTACTTTTCTAGCCTTGTTTTGGTTTTTTTATTTTCCTCTTTCAGTGTCTTTATCTTTTCTTGTAGCTTGTATCGATGTTGTCTAACCATACTCCTTCCTCTTTCAGTTCCACTTGTATGCTTTTCTTCTTTTCATGATTGCTCGTAATTCCTGTGGAAGGGTATTTGGTGAGGTACATTCTTCCGTTTTTTTTTTTGCTCAATATTTTTCTGGGGTTTTTTTCTGTTTCCGATATCTTTTTACTTTACCTTTCCACATTTTTCTTCTGCTCTTTTTTCACAGTCACTCATTGTTTCAATAGTTTTGAGTTTTCCAGATGCTGTCCTCTGGTGATAACGTTCTCTCTCTTTACTCTTAGTATCTTCATGCAGAATAAGGTTTTCAAGTAACTTCTGTCTCAATCGTCTCATGCTAAGTTTTTTCTGCTCTCTTCTTCTTTGAATTTGAGCATCATATTGGTTCTTTTTTTCTTTTTTAAGGGAGCCAACTTGAAAAAAAATAAAACAACAGCAGTAGTATTAAGTAGTCTGGCAGCATTCCAAGCAAACATTTTTGTGTATATGTATGTACATGTATCCTCTATGGTCAGTAAGTGTCCATGTATCCCCTCTATCCCCTCCGTAAACAGTAAGTATCCCCTCCATGGACCAACTTAGTCCACGGAAGGGATGTCCACAGAGGAGACAAAAATGTTTTTTTTATTTTTTATTGCTTTAGTTTTTGAGGTTAGGAAACTGTACAACACAAATGTTTAATATGCACCAAAATATACATGTACAATGAATTAACAACAATAAATTAATGTTTCCTACCTTGTTTATGATGACCACAGAGTATAAACAAACTTTGCGAAATTTAAATTTATATCTGAGTTATAAATATCACAACACAACATAGATTTGTGAACAGCAACATACACTGCTCAAGAAGATGGCTTCCTTTCCCTTCAATTCGGCAGGGAATACCAACTGCTGCTGCACTATATACTCATTTTATTGCACTTTCTCTTTGCCCATGGGGAAAATCCTGTGTACCAGGGACAAAGTTTTAAAAAAATGTTTCTCTGATAATTTTGCACAATGAAAGATGTATGTCATACCTATAAGTGTACATTCTTTCTAATAATTACTTTACAAGTATAAAAAAAAATTTAAGAGTGAAAGAGCAACAATAATCTGTGTCCTACAAATAATGCTTGGGGTTGTCCACGGAAGGGACTTTAGATCTATTGTAGGCTAAGTATGTATGAGTTATAAATAGTTATCAGAAAAATATTTTACAATAGTAGATTTGTTTAAAAATTTACCATATTGGAAATTTGAAAAATATTACTTTTCTACAAAATGTTTGGTTTTATTTAGATGGTGACAACAAATTGTACCTTTGTCAGAGAATGACCCACCTGCAAATAAAATTGGAGTAATTTCTCAGGTTAAGGCATATGGGAGGTCATCTGTATCAACTAGGAAGAGTAGGGGGCCTAATATTGATCTTTTTGGGACCCCATGCCTCCATGATTCCCAATACATACTGGAAGAAAGTTGTCAAGTTGACAACAGAAATACTTCAACATATGAGGAGCACTTAGAACACTTTAGAACATTGTATTGACAAAATTGCAGGAGGCAGGAATGACAGTAAAGTTGAGAAAGTCATTCTTTTGTAGGGGTGAGTTACCATTTTTAGGCCATATTTTGACCCTTACAGGAATCAACCTGCTCCAGATAAGTTGAGAGCCATTACACAGTTTCCTGAACCTAAGACTGTGAAGTAGCTGAGAACTTTCTTAGGTGTCATTAGGTTTTACAGGAATTATTCCAATAAGCTTGCTCAGATAGCAATACCACTGTTCCAGTTAAGGAAAGATCAACCATGGAGTTGGGGAACAGAGGAACAGGAGGCCTTCACCCAGTTGAAACAGTTGTTTGTGGATGAACATGTGATTTATCACTCAGTTCAAGGTAAGTACTACTTATACACAGATGCTTCTGTATACGTATTTGGTGTCAAGTTAACAGAGACCAGGATGGTGTTGAGTTTATGATTGTGATGGCAAGTCGTGAACCATCAATAGTATTGACAGTAAACTTCAGTGTTTACGTCCATCAATGATTACGCCTGTTACAATTTGTAGCAGTGTTTAAAGTAAATAAGGCCAGAAAAAACTTCTGAAATAAATAACATGTGATATCAACACATTCATGCTTTGTATGAAATTCCTAACAACTGAGGCCCCTCCCCCCCCCCTTTTTTTTTGTAGTAATAATTTCATTTACGAAAGGTAAAACAACCTCGACAGTTCACATTTTCAAGCAAAGTGGTCGACATCTAGCGGAGAAAATATGTACTTGTATAGAGGGTATAAAGTGACTTTGCAGATATAAATGTCTGCAGTAAAATTTAATGTAATGTTTATGAAAAAGGAAGATTTCTAGCTGAAACTGTGTTAAACGTTTTGTCTTTAAATTTAATAATTTACTCAAATATAATTCAGTTCTACTATGTAAAATCAAGCAAATACCTTATAAAATATTGTGACAATGCAGGATATGGTGTGTTTGTACACAATTTCCAAAGGAAATAATGTCATAAAAATGCTGGTAAAACGATAGTGTGAAGGATTATAAAAAACAAGGAAATGTACTGTAATAATAAAATAAAATAGATTTTTAATAAACTTCTGATGACAAAAATTTAAAAAGTGTTTATAGTAAACAAGTAAAAAGTTACAAAAATGTACTATTTCAGCAAACTAAAAAGTGATCCAGTTTCCTCCGTTAGAGTAAATAAAATATATCATATTACAAACATGCATATATTAATGTTTCACCATAATTACAAGCATTTATTTAACTTCACTTGTGTGTATGTGGGTGGGTGTGTTTAGTGCAAATCTTGGAAGTCGATTTTAAACCACTTCCTGTTATCCAATTGAGCGTAAATTTTGCATACATGAGTAGTTCCGATGGCAATACAATGTGAAGGTACCACTTGGCTGATCTTATGATGGAGACAGAAGTACAAGTTTTTACGTTTCAACATAATCCTTAAGTGTAGAAATGCAGCTCTCAGAAATGTTTTGCCATTTCCCAATATGTGATTATTAATAATTATCGAGCTGCATAATGCATCTACCAATGAAACTTAAATCTTTTAATATATACTCTTATGAATACTGATGTAACTATACTCAGTGTGGAGCCTTATTAGTTTCATTTTCACTTTGCTAAACAATTTTACCCTCCATAAAATGTGAACTTATATCTAAGCATTCTACAAATCTTTATGTATATAATTCTTCTGTGCGTGTGTATGTTACTGAACTCCTCCTAAACGGCTGGACCGATTTTGATGAAATTTTTTGTGTGTGTTCAAGTGGATTTGAGAATGGTTTAGATTCACAATTCGGTAAAGAGAGGAGGAGAGATTTAAGACATATGTACAGGACAACGTCTGTCGGGTCCGCTAGTAAGCATATAAAATTCCTGACAAACACATTACTTCATGCAATTAATTTACAGCTTCAAACATTCTTGTTTCTTTGCCAAATATATTTACAAACAACTACAACACTCAAGTTTTACTGAAACATTCAATGTAATTGTTGTCCCATTATACCCTTTGTAACTGCCATTTTCATGGATATGGTGCTGCGCTCTGTAGGCGTTGAAAATGCAAATGATTGTATCTCGTGCATCAGGAACCTGAGTTTTTTTTCCGGGGATTTTGTTTCACTACATAATATAGATTAAAGGCCAAACTACCAACTACTGGAAGTAATATCAATAATAAATTTGAAACAAAACAATATTTATCTGCATTTGACATTCACACTGCAACAGCAAAATGTAAATAATAGAATGGAAAAAGTACTTTTGGTGGGTACACTATAAAAAATAGTTTATTATTACTCAGATAGACATCTACTGTAGACGAAATAAATGGGTTATTTGTGTAGACTGATATCCACCATTCTCCTGCCACGCAGAGCTAGGCAATCAAATACTGTAGATAAATCTGTGTCGAACCATCAATGTTTTGAAACTACTGTATACATATTCATTGATGGCCGATTGTATCATATAGTTGACCATCAATAGAAAAACAATGATGTTTTGATACTATCGACCATCGATGGTCATTCGTAGTTTGGAGATTCTTACACATTTGGATGAAAATGGACAATTTTCCTATTGTAACTGCTACCTAGTGGAAATTAAGACTATTATCATGCCTTTGCTAGCCAAATTTTAAATTGGAAATTTTGTGTTTTTGTCTTGCCATTGTGATTCATATATTAAATTTCTCAGAGCATTAGTAAAATCAATCTCTCTCTTTATAAGTTAAATCAATTGTTCTGCTAGTTAATGTGTCAATTCATTTCTGTACCAACTTTACTGGGCACATGCCACTCAGTGTGTCGTTTAAAATGTATGCAGGCATTTGTCTTTGGTGACAATTTTCAAAGGTTTATTTCAAAAGAGCTCGCTATTTTGTGAACCATTTATAGTATGTTGTATATACTTGCATTTCCTGCACCATGTGAAACATATTCTTTAGCTCCTCAGGTACTGTGTTTGTTGCAGGCACCATCAAACAAGCCATTAAATGAGCTGGAAATAGAAGTTGTAAAGGATGAAGGGGTGTCCTACATAAAAGCTTTGGTCAGTATCTGTTGCATGTAACATGCTTGTAGCTCAGTGAACATATGTTAAGTTTTGCTTGAAAGCTGTTTGACTATAAAGTTGTTTGCAATAAAATATGACCTTGTTTCATTATAACATTGCCAATGTCTCATTATTAAGTGATTTCATGGATATTCAATCCATTTTTACTCCATGTGTTACAGTATGTATGACATGTTCTGATTGACCAAATACTGCAATGAAGGACTTTTGAAATATTCATCTGAGGCTGTGTCCGAATTCGCCTGAAGTACATACTTGTGTGTACCTGTCGATGGAAGTGACGCAAGTGCTGTCCGAACTGCAAGTGAAATATGCAAGTATACAAGTTACTGAAGTTGTATACTTCTCGCATACTTTGCGGAATGTGTGCCACCATTTTGAGAAGCAATTTGTAGGTTACAATTGATTTCCGACATAATTATTTGATTTAAAGTTTAATAGGGCAACATTCCTACTTCGTAGACATAGAATTTTGAACTGATTAATAATTATTGCAAGTTTTACCTTAAAAAAAGGTCTAAGCAATAAATTTGTATTAGCCCTATGTTCCTAACCTACAGAAGCTAAGATAAAAGAAGCAATCCAAACTGCACTTACATGCAATAATGCAAGGCGATAAATGTTAATGTAAATCAAATTTAATTATTATTTAATACTTTACTAACCCCTAAAACCTTCTGCGATTATCAAATTCTTAGTCGGAATACATGAACATTTAAAGTGGTTAGCTGGCTAATAACTGGTACCGAAGCCAACAAGACTGCATGTCCAAATTCATCAAGTTTGGTGCCAAGGGTAAGTGAAGTACGCAAGGATGCAAGTATACAAGTATATACCTGAGTTTGGACATGGCCTGAAAGAGGGCTTTTATTCAACAATTTGAAGTTATAAATGATGCATGGAAGTTAAATATATATATATGTACATACATATGTGATGTCACTGAATATCGTTCAAAAGTCCTTCATGTGGGGGGTGCGGAGATGAGTAAAATCATACAGGTCACTTAGGGTCACAGTAGCTGGGAAATACCGAAAATCGACTTACAAGTTACGATCTGGTAGATTCGCAACCCAAGTTGAAGTAGCAAGTGGGCTGAACTGACAGTCCTGTAAATTAGCATTTGAGTGTCAATGAGAATGGGCACATAACTCTAAATGCTGTTAGTTGTATCTTTTTAGTTGATAAATGAGCAATGCTCTCAACATTATCAATTAATAAATGGCATTTGCCATATCACCAGAGCACTGTCAGAGTTCATTAAAAAATAGCAGAGAGAGATCATTATTCCTGCAAAACAGCAGAGAAAGATCATTATTCCTGCAAAACAGCATTAATTTAAATTAGTGATGGGACGGTTTCACAAATTTTCAAATCCGGTTGCTGGTTCTCTGTTCTGATACTGAGTCCTTGTACTGGCTGACTGACACTGATCTTGCACATTCACTGCTCATACTTGTTTAAGGTCTTTGAGAATGAGTGAGTGACCAACTTATTTATTTTGTCTCTATATTTGTGCCAAAACTGAGTGTTTCATCATTTTTACCATTTTTTCTAACTCTGGAAATAAACAAAGTTTTTTCATGACTCTGTGTTTGTGTTGCGTGTTAACATGTTTTTTTAGGTTAGAAGTGCTTTTGACATGCCTCGCGAGATTCGTGCACGACAGGATGGCAAATCGTATATTTGACATTGTTAATGTCAACCTTGTAATTATGTCACATCTCTAACATGTCTAAAATTTATCACTGTTCGCAAACAAATTGATTCCATGCTGAAAGAAAAACTAAAACATGTGCTTGTGATGGCACTAAACAGTTAGGCACAGGGGGTGGCTATATCGTGCAGTGAAAACAAGTAAAGTCAGTTTTTATTGTGGAGTGAGACGGTTGTTCTCCAGTGTAAAGGTCACATGATCATTAGAAGCCCAAAACATTGTATCAGCTGATCTTTCACATTGTAGCGTCATGTAGCGGCGCTACGCCACCTTAGGTTGGGCAGAGTATAAATGGTGGCTGGGCACGTTTTTTTTATAAACATGCCCCACTTTGCTCGGCTATATGAGAGACCTAGCAGGCCGGTGCTCCCCCCCCCCCCCCCCCCTGATGACGACGAGACTACGACTTGTATTGAGTATGGGATTGAGGCTGAAGGCGAGGGCACCAACTTATCACTGGCCAGAGGGATTATTGTTAGTAAATGGTCACAGTGTAATTGAGTATATTAACTGCATCTGCCATCCAGTGTAAAGTAATTGTGTTATGTTTTATGAGTAAGTGTTATTCCATTAAATATATATTTTTATAATCTATCTTACTTATTCAGCTACCAGTGAGTTACACCTCCAATCACCCCCTTGCCTCCTCATAAGGTGAACTGAGTAACGGGAATAGTGCTCGTAGTACAGCCTATAGGCTAGGAGGAAGGGAGAGTGTTTCAACATGTATTTTGAAGTTTATTAAAATCTACAAGAATTAATATACAGACCTTTTAGACCTTAATAATATTATATGTGAAGTGTGTGTTATGTGTTTGTCTCAGTTAACTAAGTATTAATTTCTCCATTTAATATGTAAAGTTATGAATTATTTATATTTAACATGGAAGTGTTATGTAGAGCATTTTGTTTGATTTGCTTCCCATTCGCTATATATTTGCTTTAAAAATACGCCACGAAATAAATTTTCTGATGACCTTAGGAGCTTTTAAAAGTTGTAATAAAACTTAATCATACTAAAATCGAATATAACAACAGTAGATATTTATAGCTGTCTGCTACTTGTAAAAAAGCCTCTGTTTATATTCTGAACCAACTGGAGTGCAACGACATGGGCATCGATTTAGCTGAAGAAACTCGTGTTATGTAAAACTGTTCTATTGTCAGTTATGTCAGTAAAGTTGCAGTATCTCTCTCCAAGACGTGTAATCAAGAGAGTGGTAATTAATTAGTTTTGGCCACATAACCTGCCATATCAGCAATTTTTTTAGTTTTTGCTTCACTGCATTCATTCTTGTCCTGTTTTCGTTGGTGAGATTAGCATAATGTTACACCAGCAATAAAAAAAATTCAGATATAAGGCAATTTTGAAGTTCAGTCTCCATAATATTTTGTATAACCGTAGCTAAACATGTGTAGGCCTATGTCTTATTTTTCTTAGAAACATATTCAACACAATATAAAACTTAGTCTCACACAAAACAAGTCATACAATTTTATTTGAAAAGAATTAAAACTGATGACTTTGATAATCTTATATTTACAGGGCTGTGCCTGAAACATTGTAATATTTAATAAATTGAATAGGCAAAAAAAAAAAGTCATATATGTACAATTTTTACATAATAGATCACGTACCAAGAGTTAATTTCTGTGAGGCACAGAAACATGGGCATGGTAAGGGTGACATTGCCCAATCACTGCCACATACACGACACTAAACAAGCATTCACTGTTTTTGTTGTGCTATATGTAATGTCACCCTCACTGCTCCGCTCGGGAGGCAGACCCTCACAGTAACTATAGGACTTTAGCAGTTGCCATGTCATTTTATCAGTGGATAGTCTTCAGGGAAATATGGGGAGTTTTGTAGATGTGTGATTAGTATATTTTAAGATTTGGCCAACTGAAAAGCAATTTTAGCTATATAGGACAGTTTCAAACTTTTTTTCCTTAGTTGTATAATGTTTTTAAATTAGCTACCCACCCTCATTTAAAATGTTTGTTATTTTAGTAAATAGGCAGTGCACTGTAAACCATTTGATAGTTTTGTTAATAAAGGTGTACGTCAAACACACTGCAATTCAGCTCAAGTATACCTAGTGTAGGTGGGGCCCTTAATGAAAGTAAAAAACAAAAAACCAGTACTGGAAATTGGACCTGCTGTGTATATCTAATGTTCGTGTAGTTTAAAATGTCTCATCTTTTATCTGCCTCTATTTTTATGCTGATTAGTTATGTTGGTCAGGAGCAAAACAAGATCTTCAATGTGGGGGGAAAAGAGGGGGCACGCTTTATGGCATCCTTAAAAATTTCATAAAATATTAAGATTGGCGGCACATTTACTATGCATTTTATGGTGCCATAGGGCAGTAATGCATAGTTGTAGGCAGTGTAGTGTGAGTAAAACTGTAACTGAAATACAAAATATTTTTAACAATTTGGTATACAAAAAACAAACTGTTTTCAGCTGTAAGCACATACGTATAAAAAGTTAGTGCCATGTTACAGATGTACCGCTACCCTACTTAATCTGACCCATAATCCCTTTCCAATTTTTTTATTTTCTTTCTGTTACTACTCCTCTGGGCACTGGTAAATTTATACAATTCTGGTGCTGTGAACCATCTCAATTTAACTTAATTGCATATGAGTATTGGTGAAAAGGGGTTTAATGATCAAATAATATTAGGCTACTTCAGAGATTGTACATAATGTAAGTAACAAATTAAGTTTTTTTAACTGGACAAATGTACACTTTAAATATGCAGTCTTTCTAGTAAATTTCAATTGAAATACAAATGAAAATTTAAATCATTTTTATGCATACTGGTGAACCTGGTGCCAAAATAAACAATGTATGTTCCATGTTGAGCCCAGAGGGAACTGCCTTCTTGGCCCTGTCATGTTCAATCGAGGAGTTTGTTCCTGTTGTACTAATAAGTGTAGTGTCGACAATAGCTGAATTTGACATAAAGGGGCATTAGAGGTTTAAAAAGTTTCAATCTGAGCACTGTATTATTTACCATCTTACTAATAATGTTGCAGTGCTGGTTTATTTATCTCCAGGACAATATTATATTGTTCTGTAAGTATATGTATGTTTACGTATATATCTGCATGTGTGTGTACACACAGTTTGTTTTAATAGTGTATTTAAACTGCATACATTTAATTTTACATATATTAACAGCTGTTGAATTATGCATGGTTGTTTTTATATGAAAACCAGTTTATTCCAGGCAAGGTCACCCAGGATGTTTGCATGTGGGAAACGTGGTGGTGTAATATACAGATTGCTCATTTCTTTACATTGTAATGTTTACATTGTAAGGTTTACATTTATGTTCTTATGTTGTTCCTATATAAAATTTGTGTTTTTTTTATTGATAGCTTAAATACCCCTCCAGTAAGGTTTCTTCACAATATTTACACTGGCAGAATATTTAATTTCTGAATGTTTATCTTATTTTTGAATTCTATCAATTTTAATCATTTTATGGTTAAACAGTTATATTTTATTCCATTCTATAAACATGATCCTAATTTTAATTACATCTTTGCTACACCAGTTGAAATGTGAAACATAACATTTTATTCTCCTAGTAATTTCACCTGGATTAACCCTCTTACCTTAAGACATGGAAGAAAGAACTTATTACCTTATCTAAGCCCTGATATTGTAGGATCTGACATGTGTCATCCTTTCTTGAGAGAAGGGAAGCATCGTGTTGAAAGTCCTGAAGCTGAATTCGCTCCCGGGATTCTTAAGATGGACGGACTCCATTAAATTTTACCATCGCAACTTTTGCGATTTGCAACATTGTCCGACATAAAGTTAGGATAGAAGTGTTAAGAGAGGCACAATAGTTTCAGGTTTAATTGTCATAAGTTATTTCAGAAGTTACTGATGTGATTTATTAGTTTTGGAAAACTACGCCGGGAAAGCTACAAGTAAGAACTGTGTCAATTAGTGTTGCAGATAAATTGAATAGACGTGTTTTTAGTGAACTGAGTTACTGTTACTTGAGAGTATACTGCAATTTAATGTTTTGACATACACCTAAGTTATTTTCTCAGGATAAAAGGGCTTGGTATCAGAACACTACCAGATGTCTAGAGTTCATTGTCTTGCGCAAACTAATGAAGTCAGCTAGCTGTTAAAGTTTTTACAAGGAGATTAAACAGATTGAATGATCTTCCCGTAAAGAACTGATTATTTTCAAAAATGAATTTAAGGCTCACGTATTCACGTCCTGTAAATCAAGTTCTTTTGAGAGGCAAATTTTCATTATTTCTAAAGTTAGAAAGGAAAACTAACTTTAAACTCGTCTGACAGCAGAAAATAATCTGATACAATTTTACTGTAATTCTTCTTATTGGGTTGGTTTCATTAAATCGAAAATTGCCTCAAATGTCTGTTGTTATGTTTTGTGTAGGATTGCTAGTGTGTTTCTGTTTGTGACATATACTTTGATAGAGTTGCTATGTTTTATAATTACTTTTGTGATATTTGAGCTGCAAATATTATTGTAATCTTTGTGCTTTAATCACAGACATTCACATAATATAATATTAACGTACCTCAAAGCTTTTACCACACACTGAAGTAATAAGTTCAGTAGAATTAAAGTATTTTGCAAATCAGGTACTTCAACATCATAAAATGCTACATATTCAGTTTTCTCACTACGCCATGCACTGGCTTCTGTGTAGGCGCCCAGCGCTTACATTTCTCGCTGGCGTTCTCTGCAGTTTCGAGAAGTAGGCTAAGTTTTCCTTATGATGGTAATTTGGTTCGTTATTCCTTTAAGACCTGTTTAACAACGTAAAATAATTCCTTTTTTATTCGATTCAGTATACATATGGATATGTTGTGATATTACACACAATTGTCACTCATACACATATTTAACTGGGTTTTATACTACATTGTACATAAACTGGTGCACAATGTGGTAACCATTACATTTGCAAAGAGAAAGAGGAAATGAATGAGTCTAATATAAGGGAACCGTATTTTCTTCGGAATTTTCTATGAGCGTTAAGACAAAAAGAGAATTATAATATGAGTGAAACTAATTCAGATACCATTAGTATGAGTGGCACTCTGATACTGAGTGCAAATTCAAGTTTTGTAGAAGATGACGTACACAAAGGAGATAGGTAATTCGTGACATAATTGAAGATGAAATAATTGCTCATGTTCCTGAACCTAATATGGCTAACAACACTGCAACTAGTCAAAATATTGGTAATGGACAGGATTTATTGGCAGGGTTAGCTCAGCTTATACGATGTCTAAATGCCAAATTAAATACTAAACTTGATCAACAAAAAGCAGATTTGAAGACAAAATTAAATACCAAATTTGAGGAACAAAAAGCTGATTTGAAGGCACTCATCAAGGCTGGATTTGATGAAGAGAGAGCTTTTATCAGGAGCCTATGAAATTAAATTAGCTCAGAGAAGACGAAAGACACTTGTACTTAGGTACCACATCTGAAGGTTGGAGGGGCTATTGCTGTACAAACAAAACTGACCCAAGAAAGTGTAACGCACATAACTGAACCGGGTTCACTCACAACGGAAGCAGAAGTGAAGTTCATATAATCTCATTACAGATCACCGCACCCAAGGAGAATGAAATTAAGGCAGTCTCTTCTAGGTGTTGGAAGAAACGTACGACCCGTTGAAGAAGACCCGTTATAAAAGTAAGTGTAGTAAGGCCCTTAGGTCATGTCAGACATCACAAACTGACCATGTCTACAAGGAAACGAGGAAGAAAGGCTGAAATAGCCAGTCGACCAGGGATGACTTACATTGGTCGATGCAGAGTGTAAAACTTGTCTATTGGACAGGATCACCAACACAACACGTATATAAGACAGGATAACGTACGTAGTAATCACGTGAGACCAACAAGCTATGAGCACAATATAAGTAAGGAGACAGCCCATCACAAAATGAAACTACTGCCTGTACAAATGTGAACTAGCCAAGAGCAAAAGAAACTGCTGTATGATGCTTTGTTGTTGCAGCAATGGTACCGCTGTTCGCGTCATACAGAAACACAGCTGTAAGCCACTGCCCATGCGACAAGTGCATGTACAACATGTGAAGAGGAAACACCTGATAAGCGCGTGTCTAAGGCGAATGGTTGAAAGTAAAAACTGCCTAAATTACGCTAAGCAGAAGCCCGTGTAGTAAAGTGGTAGAAGGAGATAAAATAATTCCACCGTGGCCACCACCAAGTAGGAAGAGCAAAAAGGGAAGTCAAAGAGAAGTTGAAGTAAACCATGAAAATCAATCGCGAGTCAGCTCATGGGAAACTTCGTAAAAGACCTTGATGCTCTGCCTAAATTGGAAGTCTGCGGAAAATGACTTCGAGAAGGTTAAATCAGAATTAAGGGAATTGGTAAGAAGGTGTTTGTTTCTGTCCGCAGAAAGCCGTAAGCGGCTTTCTGCGGACAGAAAAAGAATCAGTTAAAAATCGGCGACCTTGTATTGAGAAGAACATGTCCCACAAGCAGTCATTGGGAATTTGTCACTTGTAAATGGTTCCTGTCCTTGGAAGACCCATACTGCGTGATAAGAAATAACTCCTATGAACTAGCAGACTTGAGCAGAACATCAATAGGAAGATATAATGTAACGCAGTTAGAGTTATATGATGCCCTGAAGTCACAAGCACCTGTGAACATAGATAACAGCTAAGTTACTAAACAGTCAAGCAATTTCACGGAAGTTTGACTGAGAAGATAAAATGCCAACGAGTATCTCAGAGGCTAAGATATACAAGTAATAGTTGAGCCTGTCAGGAAACAAATGCTGAGCCTTTAGTGTTTTGTATGCTGCAAGTGCTATGTTATTTATCTAGTATAATAAATGTTTATATGTATAATTAAGGGTTATATATCCTGTTTATGCTGAACTAATATGTTGCTCATCTGCCCTGTGAATTAAGGTACCTATTAACTTTGTCGCCCTGATCAGTCCAGTCGCCTGAAATTAAATAACAGAAGCTGTTGTAAGACGACAAGGTACTTAAGCTGTTGTTACATTGAAACGATGTGACGGAACATGTGGGAAGAAAATGAAGTCAATGCATTGTCATTTATATTTCACCTACTTCACAGAGAAGTTATGTTATACCGCTCTCGCTGGTTCAATATAATCATATGTGGCCTAAAACTGTGAAAAATAGGTGGGGAATGACACATTACAACACATAGACAATTGATGCATCTTTCTAACGTGTGTGTGTCTGTTGATTTTGAGTGCTCACCGTTTTGATGAAACAGATCCCAACAGGAATGGAAGGAATAAATTTATTTATTTATTTTGGGTAAAATTGTTGAGCGGACAAATCTTCTTCAGGGTGGCTAGCATCAGGGAAAACCTGGAAAAGTTAGGGAATTCTACATCTCTGGAAATGTCAGGGAAATTTAAGTGAAGTCAGGAAATTAGATAAAATAGTTAAGAATGTATTTAAAAAGAAAATTAATATTAGATTCTTGAACTTCTGCCACATCCCATCTTATGAATTTTATTGTTACTTAATTTATTCCACCTTGATAGGAAGATTTATGAGCCTGGGGACAATTTTGTTGTATCTTCAATTGTAACTTTTATTACACATAATTTATTGGCTGATTTTTAAAATTTTATGTATATAATCATTGTCACTTTTAGTAGTTCTCATACAATTGATATTTTGTATTCTCTCTTGTCTTTGTATTGTGACTTTTTCGGGTTCTGAGATTATTGGTATTTAACCGCTGTGTCACCTTTTACCATTTGCCATCTTTGTACCTATGTACTTTTTGTCAGTTTTTATAAATATTTGTTTCTGCATAGGAAAGCATCCATTAATGAATGCTATGTTATTGATAATTGTTACCGACAAAAAAAGTGTAAGTTATTTTTGGAAAAACATAAAAATATTTGTAATATTTGCCATGTAAGTTGGTCAGGGAAATTTAACAGGATACCTGGAAAAGTCAGGGAAATGTCAGGGAATTAGCTATAAGGATATTGCTAGCCACCCTGCTTGTTAAATATTCTTCTCGAGACATTTCACGATGTACACACTAAGAGTTTCTTCTTGTATATATTATTTGAAGTTATTGTTGTATTATTCACTTGTGTATGTTATGTCGTATTCATTTTGTCACCCCAGGGTGAGTGTGATTACGTATTGTACATGTATGGATTGGTTCACCCAGGGTAGTACACGGCTTCGGTGGGGGGTTAGGTTTGGGATCTGCTTCTCTATTCTCTAGGTGGCTCAGATAATCTAGGTTGAACCAAGGCCAACAAATACCCAGTAAATGATCAAGATATGAACGACTGTCCGTTGTTATAGGGGGTGGTTCCTTGTGAGGTTTACTATGGTGTTCAGTAGGTGGAAGGTCCTGTAATATTTCTATGGACACGTTGGAAGTTACTATTGTTACAGATGGGACTAACTTTCTTTGTAATGCTTGTCAGGCTAAACTGTGAATTTGGCTACTGTGTCCTCTACTCTTTCGTGGCATTTGAAATACTGATATTTAAGCAGAACAAAAGAAAATATAAATAGCTCACAATTATTAATCTCAACCAAAATGGTGGGCTTATGGTTTATTGAGTGTCACTGAAGCCCTCCTGAGTTCGGTCTTCTTCAGCGACAATCCGAAGTAATGAGCATTCGGAAAACTCAGTCAAGAGCGGATCTCGTGGGAGGCACTGGCGTTAACAGGCAATACTCAAATGCTCCCGCGTCTTATTGAGACTATAATAGCCTTTTCCAGGCGCCAAGAGTCCCAAGCACATTCGGCTCACCTGTGTCTAACCAGGAGCGATCACTTTACTAAAAGAGCCACTTTAATAAATTACAATATGTTTATGTTTATTCTAAATGATTTATGAATTGGGGATGAGGTTCATTTTAACACAAACATACTTATTCTACTACTGTAGAAAAGCATGGGGATGTATCGCTCTGTACATCAATAATAATTTTAATTTATTTTAGGATACTGCAGGTGAAGGCGAACCTGCGGGTGAGAATAAAATTCAAATTTCCTAAAGTGAAAAAAAATGAATTTGCCTGTCGAGGGGTGGCGCACCAGAAGGGATGGCAGTACGACCTGCTACCGTGGAGTTAGAAGTAGTAACTCGGGGTCAAAGAAATAGGTGTGGGATGTCTGTATACCTCTGGCTGCTGGAGTCGTCGTGAGTGCCTGATGGTGTTGGCATCGTGAGATATTGTTTAAATACTCTGGCAGGTTTTTTTCCGCGAGTTCGTTGGTCAGAGATAAGAGCTTATGCAGTCTCTTCAGGGGCAGTTACTTCTTCAGGTGGAGATTCTTCCGTAGACTGGAATGAGAGTCTAATGCAGACTGGAGCCCTCAGACCTTACTCAGGTTGGCGGGCCGACAGAACTGCTGAACTGCGGTTTTGCATCTCCTTATATACAGAAAGTTTCTGTTTGCGGCTGCCCAAGGAGTGTGGGGGTTGCTACCCTCACGTTGCAGGGGTTTTTTAAATTAGGGTAGTGAACCATGCCACCATTTCTTGTTTCCCTGTCTCGAGGCTGATGACATATTTACTGCCTCTCCCCAAGGCTCGGACAGCAGTGGTGATATCATGCTGCTCTCCTGCAACATCCCTGCCAACTAGTTTCTCTTGCTTCAGCGTGTCAGTTGCTCAGTGGGTAAAAAAATGTCTTCGAAGTGGGTGGACAACCGCATGGTGGCTCAGTGGGTAAAACAATTTATTTGGCGTGGGTGGATGACCACATGTAGTCTTTTGAGTGGGCAGTACAATTTTTATCTTTTATCCATGTGTCTATAGTTGTTTGTTATGCTTGTACCAACCCTGTAGAACCAAGATTTATTGCCTGCTGGCATGTGACTTACCTCTATATTATCAAATGCATGATGATGGGGCGAAGTAGAAAAGTAGACGTTGTATGTGCAATGCGCAGGAGTGTGACATGCATCAATGTGAGGAAGTTATGTGTGTATTTTGCATGTTGTTTCTAATAAAAAAAAGAGATCAGCCATCAGGAAGTGATTAGTTTTCTGGCATTTGCTACAGTTCACCAGGTGTAACTTGTTCTAGGCAAGAGACAGTTACTGTGCCTATTTTGTGAAAATATTTAGCTGTAGTGTATATCTCAAATAATAAAATTTGTGGTGTGAAAAGAACAAGAATTTTAAATGAATAACTATGGGTGTGAATGTGATGCTTAGCAGAATTCCTACTTTGCCGCGAATCAACTTCCCTTTATCACTAAGCATGGGAAAAATGCTTTTATATTAAAAATACAAGGAAAGAATGTATGATTCGTTATGTTAAAACCAGGTAAGTAATTAATGTGATACTTCTGACACATTAGCAGTAACCATTAATGAATTCTGAATTACATGAAATTACCCTTGTGCATGTTCACATAGACAAAACATTTCATACCCTTTGAATGAAATAAAACACTCAAAACATAAAATACCCTTGAGAATAAAATATTAAAACTACTTTCAAATATTACACAAAGCATAAGCCATTCATTTGTGTGTGTGTGTGTGTGTGTGTGTGTGAGAACTGTAGTTTTATTACAGAAATGATACTTGGAATAATTGATGATTCAATAATATATGAGAAATTATTCAGTGCAGAAAATCCAGAAATATTAATCAAATCAATAAAAATTTGCTGTTATTCAAATTAAAAAAAACCAGTTGTAATAGATCTGAATACTAAATCACCTCTCGAAAATTAGTAATCAGAATTGATAATTTACGTGGAAACTGGCTCAGTACTCGGAAATTGACCTTGTTATAATGTTCATGGTTTTGCACGGCTACAGAACAAAAGATCTTACCTGCTGCCTTCTGGTTAATGTCCGACCAAATAGTTATATCCTTCATGAATTTCAGAAAATAATTCAATATTCCATAAAATCACTCTTTTGAAAAAGCGACTATTTTGATCACCAAAACTGTTCAAAATGATTGCAATGCACATACGTAACAGTTCTTTAAAATGGCAGTACCATGCCTTATGTAGGCCTGATTTACTCAGTACTGGTGGAGACTGTAGCTCACGTAGTTTTGCATAGAACTTCAAAGCTACCACAATGCATTTAGGGCCTCTTCTTTACCACACCCACAATATTTAAACAAACTATGCACCTTTTGTACACCTTTCTTAACATTATGATAGGCGATAAGTGCAAAATTAATGAATTCTTGAAGAACAAAAGTTTTGATGTACCACTTTCCATAGCATCTAGGGAGAGATGTCATTCAAAAGGGTTCACATGGTGATGCTAATTAAACTAAAATAAAAAAAAGATAATTGAGTTCAGTTTACGGGGCAAAATAAAAGAAAATAAATAGGACTGTCATAATAGTGAAATGAAGTAAATAAATAATATTTTTGAGGTGATTTCCTAAATTACAATTCTATCTATTTCTGAGGGCTTTAAGATTACGTTCAAAATAAATAAACATTCAACTGAAACCAAAATAAAACAAACAAATGGCTTTAAATACTGAAATTATTATACTAGTAATGCCTCTACGTCAAGGCCAGTGATCTGCAGTGTAGTTCTTGTGGTGTTGCAGGACCCTGTGTGGTGTGTAAACAAGACATACTTGTCATATGTGCACCCTCCGCATCAGAGCGATGAGGACACCTTCCCAATGGGGGCCAAGGAAGATTGGTTGGAAACCATGAACTTGTACCTTGAGGATCTGAAGTGGCTCTTGCATCTTCCTCAGCACAAGTGAGTGGATCCTTCAGATTTATCCCTAGATATACAATGCATAAAGCAGATCTGATCGCAAGTACAAGCTAACAGATTAGAGTCTGATAAATGCTGGTGCTAACATACATACTGTGGTTATTATTGCTAGTAGGACTCGTAGCTTTTGGGGGGGGGGGGGTGGCTAAATTGTGTTGCTGCTTTCCGACTGGTTATAGAAGGGAGCTGAACCCAGCTTTCGCTGGGAGCAGAATTGTCCGTGCATCCAAGGTATGATTGGTGTACTACATATCTATAAGGTGATTTTTTTTAGGAAAATAAATTCAAATTATTTATTACCGTATTAAATCATACTTGGTTAGTTATAATGTTCATATGGAATAACATTGTAAAAATAATTTCTTTGTGTATCTAAAAATTACATGAGTGGTCTGCATAGCAAAGCAGTGTAAGCTGTAATAAACTCCTTGAAAATAATCCATGAAGTACTTCACCACGTTGGTCCTGGGAAACATATCAAGTTCATTTTTCTGTTATTAATAGTAATGGGAGTACAGTACAACTGCTATGAATCGGTTTTTTTAGGGACCAGATAAAAAAAATTATGCATGTGGACAAGCAATGCTTGCAGGCTTGCCACTAGATCTCATTACAGTAGAAGCTTTTGTTTCAAACAGATGGACATAATGAGCTCCAAGCATTAGCTTATGGAAAAATAAACAGGAATGTTTTTGGTGGATACCTGCAGTACACTCTCTCTTTTGGGTAGGCAGCATTCAATTTGGCAAAGTAGGTAAGGAGTGAAAGATGTTTCTCAGTGATAAAATGGGGAAGTGGTGTGGGGACAATGTGCTTGGGATAAAAAGTACACATTGTGCTGTGGCCCAACTTCTCAGGTTGACAAGCAATGCATGCATACCTCTTGTTCTTGTACCAAGTGCTGGTAACCACCAGATATTAAAAGGAATAACCCTTGTATAGCCCAAGCAAAAACAAGGTGGGTGGTTAAGTAAAGTCGAGTCATGGTTACTTTCAACTTTTCTGAATCCTTGCTCAAGTTTCACTTCCAGGATATTCCTTCGCCTCATGAAAATATAACGTAATCAAGTCTAGAAAATTACACCAAAAGGACAAGCCACCATATACGTGTGCACTCAGATTAATAATTCATATTTTACATGAAAATTATTTCTTACTAGAATTTACACACACACACTATTTTCTTTCTGTTTTTATAACTGAAATACTCTAATATATAAATAAACTATACATAAGAGTTCAATCTAACCAAATATAGGTACATACCTACATTTATGTTAATACAAGCATGAAACTCTTGTGGTACGTTACATATTTAGGAAACAACCAATTATGTTTTACATGGGGTGAATTTTTTAAAAGTTTAATTTAAAAAATGTGAAGAAACTGCAAGTGGAATGTTTAAAAGACTCCAAGTTGGGACTCTTTTTAAAGATGTGGAAAAATGACATTCAGAAAATAAATACACTGACTTATAACAATACTCAAAAGGAACGTTCCTCAAGACTATGTGTAATGAATGGGGAATTGAGGATAACAGTAGAAAAAGGAGTAATGTATCAATATACCATTCAGGAGCTAATTTATACTTTGGTTTTTGTGGGGGGGGGGTCGTTATTTTCCCAATGTGCAAGTGCAGGTGTAGCCGTGGTATTCGTGGCATGGGAGATGGGCTTTATCTCATAATTTTAGGAAACAATATTAAATTAATAAAATACATTTAGTATTTTAAACAATTTGGTAATATTTAGTTTGTGTTTAAACATTCACAGAACATTTTCACGTCATTCTAAGGGGTTGCAGGAGGGTGTCATGTCCGCTATGACACTCCCATCCTGGCTCTTCGCTTTTTTTCTGGATCTATCCCTGTTCTCATTGTACATTAGTTAAGTCAGGTACAGTAAATGAGCATTTGTAAAATTCCATGTATTTGTTACATTTTTAGCAATCTAATTTCCTTTTGAAATTGAAATCAATGTTCTGTATTTCATTATCTTTTTGTGTACCAAATATTTGTACAGTCATAAACAATTTGTCACATTATAATGATGTACGTCAAAATTTTCAGAGCAGTGGTAATACAAATTTTGTAGCCTTCATATTTATGCTGTAGCAGTTTATGTAGTCCATAGCTGTTTATGTAACAGATGTTCATTAACCTATTTATTTACACCAGAACATACCCTAATTTTGTGTGGCAGATCAGCAAATATGGTGTCTGAAAGAATACAATCTAAATAAGATGTACAACCTTACTCTCAAAAATAATCCAGCAGTGTCCCTGAAAGCATGTAAAGTGTAAACCATTGTCTGTAGCCTACATTGTTGACTGCAAATTGGTTTTATTAATTTTTTATTCTACAGATTTAAGCCCTATGCACACACCGGTTCTTTTTTCCTGTGAGTTTGGTTAAGATATTATTTAAGAGCCAGGCAAAGAGGTAAGTATCTTACTCACGGGGTCTGTCACTTGTTTTGCCACACACACACGAATGGTTTCCTTGTGAGCTACTCTGTCAACGAGTTATGCTGACAGCCATAACAATTTTTAACAGCTTGCAAAAATAATAAACAACGAACTCTGTACGGCAAAGAAAGATTGCTGTAATTACACTTATTTTAGTTTTGGTCATGAAAATAAAAATTGTAAACTAAACGACTATGGACAAGAGAATGATTAGCCTGAAGGACTGACAACTGGCAATATTTTTCGAAGAATTCAGGTGAGTATACAGATAACCTCAAAACTGTATACAAACATGTATGTTTCTTCTATGCATTTATCAACACTGCCAAAATAATCATGTTGCCATGTAAATAAAGTAACATGACACGTTTCCTTGCTCTCATTGGCTAAGATAGGAAACTTGCAAAGAAACACGTAGAGAAAGTAGCACCATTCCAATTACTGAAAAATAGTAGACTAGCCAGTAAAACTGCACACAGGAATCATTATTTCCAGTGGACGAGCACATGCAGCAGCAAGCAAGACTTCACAAATGCGCTATCATAATGAAAATTGTTCTGTGTGCGGCGGGCTTTACTCACTATATTAAATTTAAGAGTTTTAAAAAACTATATTTATTTAATTTAAAAAAACAGCATTCATTTTGTGGTAACTGTGTGAGTAATATCATTTGAGATAGCTGAAGTAAAATGGATACAGTTGATATTGCTTCAAAAACTGTTCAAAATGGTGTCAGCAATGCCATCGATAGGTTGAATTTTTCTTTTTTTTTTCTTTTTATTTATTTATTTATTTATTTTTTTATTTTTTTTTTTAGGTTTTGGTCCAATATGGTATTTAAGCCAGAATGCATGGAGATGGTGCTATCTTTTCTTCAGGATGCGCCACCATTCTATGTCCTTGAAGAGTTTCCTAATGACCAGGATATGCTGTTTGTCTTCCAACAAGTGTACCACCATGTGTTCCTGGTTATCAAGAGACTAGCCACCAACAGAGAGTCAGAGGTGGGGGTTAGATTATTGTCTTATCATAAAAGCATTACAGAATAACACTTCTGTGGTTACTGACAAATGGTTTCGCAAACATTATCCATCATGAAAAATTACTATAAGTTGATTCTTTGAGATTTCTGGTGACCTATTATGTAGATCAGTGATAGTCCAAATACTTTAAATAGAAACCAATGTAGCTTTTGTTTTTTTAACTTTGTAACTTGAAATCCATTTGAAGTATCAAATCAAAGCAATTTTAGCAATTCTAAAATTATTCTTATTATTATTAGTTGAAAATGTCTTTTGTTGATATGTGACGTGCTCAGATTGCTGAGGGCAATGTCATGGCCAGGGAAGGCTTTGGGCGCGTAGGTTAGTAACACAGGGTTAATTTAACATCTGATGTTGAAATGTTTTAAGCCTCCCGGTATACGGTCACTAAGTCAGGTGTACCTAAAAGGGGTGCGACTCTAAGTCAAACCTAGTGTGGGTGTTGCGGGAGTGTTTGAACCGCGTTACCCATTACATTTGTGGGGTCACTAAAGTTGGAAGGAATGGAGAGATGCCACCTTAACCTCGCACACAAGTCCCAAGCTAGCCAGCCGGCGGGTCGTGATCTCTCCCACGTGGAAGGCATTGCTTATATGTCTTACAGACATTTTGTTAGGCAGTTTGCTTGGGAATTGTAACTCCTATGACAAATTTCACTTCCAGAGTCCTGCAATATGCAGTTCGGACTTTAGTGGCGGAGGTAGCCTTCAAATAGAATTGCGAAGCCAGAATCGCGGGGATTATGTTCCAAGGAGAGCCTTCACTCGCTTGGGCAGCGTACTGGTGTACAATGTGGGTCTGGTAGGTTTGCGTGTGGGTACAAAGTCTATGGAAACAGGCACTGTGATACGCCGACTCTTTACCTGCTGTGCGTGAGGCGGCACCTTCCTCTTCGCAGGCTGGCTCTGTGGTGCGGCTGGTGGCTGAACAGAGGCCGGTACTGGCTGCAGTAGAATAGCACTGGTACTGCAAGTGGGTTCCTGTGGTAGGTGTGGGGGAATTACTGTGTAAAATTCTGGGAGTAGGTCACGGTCAAGACGAATGACAGCAAGAACAAAGTGTACTGCTAAACTCAAAAGTGATTCTATGTCTTACTCTAACTGGAGGTGAGAAAAGTGGGTTTTCATCATCTGACTCAGCAAAAGATGTGTTGTTAATCTCGTCCTCTAGATTCTGTAATGTTTGACGTAATCTGTTTTCCTACCAATCCTAATATGCTGGTGGCATAAGGCCGTTCAAAATAAGCCATTGATTGGTCAAATAAGTATCCCGAAAGGGAAAGTCGGGTAATTAAAAGTGAACCTAGTGTGTACTTCTAGGAGCACGTCTAGCCACGTAACCTCCACTGTGTCTTCCACATGTAGCCGTTCTCTGGTACGGTGGAGTTAGAGTATTGGATGCTCACATCATAGGTGTCATTCGTAGGTGTTTCCCACAGAGGATTGAGTCAAAATTATAAGTTGCTCGCTACGTAGCCTTTCTCCGGCTGGGCAGGGTAAGATGATGTGCAAACTCAATCCGGAAAGGTGTTCTTAGTGCTTTGGGCTCTGCCGAAACTAGTATGTTAACTAACCTCAGGGTTGTCTCTTAAACTGTGTGTATCTGCATTGTTGTCTAATACGCGCCTGTCGGCTTTGCCTTACATTGACTTAGAACACATTTACTTTATACTAATCTTAAATGAATACCGGAGCAAGTAAATACTAAGCTAGTAAAGAAACATTTAATTACACTGGTAAGATTACGTTTTATTTCAACGTAATAAATGAACATTAATAGTGGATTCACAATCTCTCAATAAATAAATAAATAAATAGAATGAGAATGATTAACCAAGTGAATTAGTAAAAAGCAGAAGCTTGTCATTTACTGCCAGGTGAAGGTGTCCTGGGTGAAAATTAATTAAATTTATATTTTACCTGAGAGTAATTAATTGTTCTAAATTTATTATTGATCAAAATCTTTCTTAATTGAATAGGGGTATGTCCAGAAGGGATCCGAGGTGTATTTCAACAATGGGAATTTTACCCAAGTGGTAAAGCATGGCCAGGCTAGGGCCTTAAGTGGTAGTTCAGAAGGGACAACATCTCCCTTACCTTCAATACTATGCTGGTATGTTACAAATGTTGAGTTTGTAACTTGCCCGAACCAGGACGAATGGGATGTTAATTATGTTAGTAATAAAATCCCTATCTCCCTCTACCTCCCTAGCTGCTCTGCAAGATTGCTTAATGGAAGTACAGACCTGAGGTGTGGATTTCTGCCTGGCTAGGGTGAAGGTTCTCCATGCTGCGATGAATGGTTGGGTTTCTGTTTCCTTACTTTAATCCGTGACCAAGGGGAGATGGGCTTAAACCCTAAAGCGACTCGAACCAGGTGTTCTTCCGAGCGGGAAATTCTGGTTCTGTGCACTTTAAGATACTTCAACCAAAAGTGTGACGTCAGATTCGCGGGACGCTATTACCCTATCTGGCTGGGTGCATAATCCCTCTTTGGGAGGTGGCCATTAATGTAGCATTGGCCGCATGGGCGGTCTAACTGGGACAAAGTTCTCAATTACACTCACAATTCAACGTTTTGGCGGCCAATGTGCCTTGTTAGTAGGGTGAGGAGGGGTGCTCCTCTTTGTTGACTGGTTCACACGGTGGGTGAGCTATGGGACAGCGGCCGACATCAGTTGCAGCTGTGCAGGGCTGCTTGTCTGATTGATGGGGTTAAGTGGGCAAGTATTGGGTCGGGGGCGATAAAGTCCTAGAAGGGCTTCCCCTTCCTGCGAAAATGGAGCTATAGCCGGATGGGCTCTACCGGGTAATTTTATTAATGGTCCAAATAGAAGGGTTGGCAATTTAAGTGAAGTAGAAGGTTGTGGATTATCAATCACTTCCTCTGATGGAGTTAGATTACATAGTTCCTTAATTATTTCCCTGAGAGATTTTCTATGTTGTTTACTTATACTTACGTGTTTGGCATAAGGCATTGAGACTGCTCATAAATCCTCAGAGGAGAAGCAAGCAAGTTCAGCGATCCGACAGTGTACTTGCAAGGCACAGTGTCATCACTCCAGGCACCCATCATTCAGCTTTTGCAGACTGGGAGTGACACCAATAACTGGGTCCTGGGTATGGCACACGCAAGATTAACCAACGGCAGAGGTGTTCCGTTTTTTCCTCCGGCCTTTGCAAACTGGGAGGAAGAATTAGAATACCTGGTCTGACCATCTGCTGTATGGATTAGAGTACCTAATGTTATGGGGTGCAGCCGATGAACTGCCCAGTGGCAGGCCTTGGTTTGCCTTCCTAAAAGATGTGTTGTATTTACCGTAGTGGTTTATACATGGTTAGGTGGCTCTTCCTCTGTAACAAACCTTAGAGTCAAATATCTTAGTTCTCAAGAATAAAGGGTTCAAACTACGCCAAAATAATAACACTCTCCAAATCAATTCATGATATAATGATGTATTTAAGGAAATACGTACAGGGTGAGTCCACGTTAGCGCCTAAATTAAGATATTTACATAATCAAATAATATGAAGCTTGATCCTACGTTACTCCAGGTGAAGGTGTCCTGGGAAAAGCTAGGTATCCTAAAGTGAAAGTAAAAACAAATCTGTTTTAATATGCAAGACATGACTTAACGGGGAGCATTCTGAAGGAACGTAAGCTGCATTTGCCAAGAGGACAAATGACGCAGCCTCACTGACTGGTGAGCTGCAGGGTTTCCAGAAGAGACATCATTGCGGCATGCTAGCAATGGGGAGCTGGAGGATTACCAGAGGGTGGGTGGTAGGAGTGGATGGCGTCTTCTGGAAGGTGGAGTTGACCGACTGTGGCAGGATCTTCTTGTATGTTCATGCTTGGTTTGTACATTCCAAACAAAAACAATTACATTAAATAGGTAAACATCCTTCGTATCCATTTTTTTTCTGTATTTTAACCATTTATTTTTAATTCCAAGGATTTTGCAGGATTTTACCCAATGATTCCAGGATTTTACAGGGTTTTTGTGTACAAGGACCAGGATTTCAACTTTAGGGTTGGTGGCAGCCCTGATCTAGGTTAAAAAAAATTGCTAACAGCCAAACTGTTAGGCAGGACATTTCTTATATTGTCTTGATCTGATTTTTATATCTAGTTGTGTATGCCGTGGCCCCGTGGATGATTCAGCTGTGTAATTACATTATGCTTCCAATTAAAAAACACCCGGGAACAAATTGGATATAATAATACTAGAGCTGGGCGAGATCCCGACTTTTCGGGAAATATATTTTCCTGAAAGGTCGGGCGGGAAATAATTTTCCCATAAATTTTTTGGGATAAAAATTATTTAGGCAATTTTCCTATTGTTCTTGTGTTCTACAACACACATGTAAGAGTGGGCCTTCATGGCCCTAATTTTACCAGAATTAGTAAATAATAAATAAATGCACGTCAACGTACCTATGAGTATTAATGGTTTCGTATAACTATAATACATACGAAGTTTGCCACGGCCATCGTATGTAAACAAACCGGTGTGCCTTCCTAATATAAATAACTGCTCATTCCACAAAATAAATTGTATTTCTGTTTCATGAATGGTATTTTTTCTGCCGTCCGTTGGTTTATAAGTAAAACTCTTGGTTTAGAAACGTGAAGTAGGCCCTAATATATATATATTTAAACAAAAATATTTTTTATCGATACAATGGCATTCAGTTGTGCATGAATAAACACTTTCCTATATACGTATTTTAGAAGCTGAATTAATGCACACTGCTTACAAGCATTAATAAGGTAATGTTTGGAATTTTAAGCCTGTATTGTTTAAGAATTGAGATCGTTATGAAATCAGTATTTTACTTTTCACACACTTGTAACTTCATATAAACGCTACCAAATAATTCCATCGCGGAACAAAAGGCATATCAAACGCATACATGCAAAATCACATTTAAATTGGTGTGAATGCATTTCCACGTGTAGCATTTCCACGTAAGCTCATAAAAATCTGAAAGATTGTGCATTTTTACGGCCATATGCTTCTTGTTATGTTCTACTGCAGAACAGATGCCAAACGCGACACATCTTCATCTAAGGTGGTATGTTATTGGCCAGAACATCACATGACTTAGAATGTCGCCCAATGATAGTCGTTAGGAACAGTAACGATCATGTTTTTAGTGTGCTTATCAAACCACCCAATGTGTGATTGCATAATGTAACACAAATTTTTATTCAGAAATTATTTTTAATCAATAAACTTGTAGTTTTGAATGAAAGTTTTAATATTGTGTGATTTGTGGTGCGGTAACTTACACCTATGACATGTTAATTTGGTATAAAATATTATTTATGCATTTTTTTTTCAAATGTATTATTTACTCAATCTACAGTTTGTTTACGTAGTTCGTTAGAAGCAATATGGATATTAAAAATAGTGGTGAAATTCAAAGAGCCTATTTGGCATTTTTATGAAAAAAAATGTCAGACAATGTGTCAGCAAAATGCAAGGCTTGCTCTAAAGTATTGAAAATACGTTTAATTTTAAGTTTTTATTTGTACCTACATTTTTGTTAATTTTCTAGTGTACCATTAAATTCCCCATCCCATCCGTGCCCAAAATTTTCTAGAGCCCAAATTATCTATCCTACCCAGCTCTAAATAATAATGTATTGCAGTTTAAACAAATGCATAAACATTTTTAATTTCATTAATACTATTTACTTGCAAATTACATTAGTATTTCCAATTTTTGAATTGTTGTGGACAGCAGAATACATTCACGATACATATTAGATTATCTGCTATTAAAGTAGAGAAATTAATTATTATGGAGTATACCTATTCAGTCATATTACCTGCTTTTTATTCTTTTTACATTTTGTTGGTATTATACCTGTTCATCTGTTGCATATCATCCATTCTCACACCTTGTCTTACAATTAATGTCTTTTTGGGCACTATTGTTGCAGACGTATCTGACTTGAACCATCTTGACCTTTGTAGTCAGATTTAGTTGTAACTGTTTTAATACTGATAAAATTTTCACTACGAAACATTTTAATCAAACATTTGTCCTGTACTGTGCACTGGATTTCAGTAACACGTGTAAAAGTTTTCTTCTTGCTGGAAGTGAATTTTGTTTGTTTAGGGTGAATACATGTCCCTCCAAACCTTGGGTCACCTCATTTACGACTCTTACATTTTTACTGTGCCCATGATGATGGACTTGTGTCTCTTATATGGACGCACTCGAAGGTCGCATGTCCACAGTATCATTAGTACAGTGTTCAATGCACAGCCCAACTATGAAGAGGATGTCAAGAAGTCTGTTGGATCAGTTGCCAAGGTCAGTACTTTTGAAGTATGGAATAGTACCATTTACCAGGAATGTATGTAGACATTGCATTTGGTTTGCAAGAACGTGAAACACTTTCTCCCATAAGTTTTAAAAAACTTATTACAACATTCCTGCATACAACACAAGTAGTACATCATTAGTCATCAGCTTTTCCATTAAGCTTAATTCTTTTGTTCCTGTGTGTAATAGTGTTGATATTTTTAATTTTGTGCATATAAAATTAGTTATTGTTAATTTCATAGATAGGACTGAAGTGAATTTTTCTTAATATTTTGTAGTGTTACAAAATCAAAAAGGAGCAGTAGCCTACAAACATAATACAAAACAGTTCTTTAAATTCCACTATGTTTATAACGTGAAGAGCTTACATGGTATACCTTGTTTTATCCCCTAAAAGTTGGTCTTTATTTAGATGTTCCCAGCAACATCACATTTTGGAATGTGCCCTACATCAGACCTTTATCGAGGATCCCTGCAAGTTTCTCCAAGCTCATCACCATGCTCCTACTACCAGAAATATGCTCCCACCTCCGCAACCCGGAAACAGCGACTCTAGAAGAGATGATGAAAAGGGCTTTCATACAAGAAATAGACTTAGCGGACATCTACCATGACGTCCTCCCTCTTTCGGCTGGCCTGTTAAAGGCCAATAGTCTTCACACAGGGTCCCATTTGCATCTGTAAAGTGTGCAATTTCTAAACTAAAAAGGGGGGAAATTACTTAGGGTGAATAGCCTCGACCAGCAGATGAGGTGACCCTGCTGTCTTGATTAGTGGAGGGAAGAGTGGTTGTGGTGGTACTGAGAGGTTAGGCCTCTTTAGTGAGCGGGCGGTAAGAACTCTGCCCCGCAGGGGTGTACTGCAAAGTGCGGTAGGAGAAGTTGTATCACAATTCAAGCTAATTTTGGAGGCATAAGTTGCCCTTATAGACTTAGTCTGGGTACCACCCTTCCGGGTGTACGGCGTAGGAGAAGGTACAGATTACCACCTCGAGAAAGTGAAGCAGGTGACGTGGTTCCTACTGTGTTCTGCCAAGGGCCGCAGCTGTACTGGCAAGAGTTGTACCCTGTGCTCCTTTCGTCCGGCCCGGTAGAATGCATTGGACAGAGTGGTGGAGTACACTTAAGACACTTGGGTGTGGCATCCACAGGGGTTAGTTCGTCAAAATCAACTCTTACTCTTTTCAGGCCCCGTAGAGAGTATAGGTTAGCTTAACTGGCTAGCCACCTGGTTGAGGTCTTTCTAATGGTCGAGTCTCTACTGTACTATACCCAGGGGCATAGCATGGGTAGTCATTGAATGTGTGTGTATTTGGCTTTGGTGAGTGTGGTCGTCCGGCTTCACTCTAAGGGGCTAGTTTTTACGTGAGGTTAACACAGTGACACTCAGAAATTGGTTCTCAGAAGTCAGTTTAGATCACGTGTATATTCAATGAGAGTGGACACGGTGTCCCGTACAACCTCCTAAAACTAACATGAATCGACACAGAAGTTGAGCTACGTACAGCCAGGTGAAGGGACCCATGTTCTAATCCTGATTGAGAAGGGGTTAATGCTGCTAGGTAGTAAACTACAACTGGCCCTAACTATCTACCTTGTTGTCCTGGAGGGACAGTTTGAGGTTACTGCCAGAATGGTAGTGGTAAGGATTGCAGTTACCGTATGGTAAGGCAGGGTGGTAATCCTGAAGGGACAGTCGATAATCGTTGCCAGGGGGTGGTAGGGAAGGAGCTCTCTGTGTCTTCAGGAGCTGGTGGTGATGAGTATTCCAGAAGGCCTAACGTTGTCGCAAGCGTAGAAGAGGTTTTGGAGGGGTTGACGTCAGTAGTAGGCTTCATCCGGCCCTGAAGAGAGTGGTGGAATCAGCAAGCATACTAGTGAGCATGGACCGCCATTGGCTTCCTCCGGCCCAAGACTGAGCAGTGGAGGAAACATTGACTCAAGATTTCAGGCAGCGCAGGGCCTTATATACTGATAATTGCTTGGACCGGAGTAGGTGAGGGGTGAGGAAGGAGATATGCTCCTCTCCTTGAGTCATCTGCTGGTGTCATTTGCTAGTGTGTCTTCAGCTGCAAGGAGAATCACTGATGCGGCGAGCTTCATTGCTTGTCTGTATGCAGGATGCGTGGTGCCTTCCCTTGGAGCGCCATAGAATTACATGACCTTAATTGGGTGGGCTCTGTGGCTAGGCAGATAATACAGTCTCACTTTGGGGGGTTGGTGTCACGACTGCTTGGAGTAGAGGGTGAACAGTACAAGCTGGACTGACGTGTGTCTAATATCATCCATCATTGTGGGGGGAGTATCCTACAGGCACATGTCGAGCCTCTTCAAGAACTGTTCATGACTTGCCCAAGGTGAAATGAAATAGCGTTCAGATGGGGCAGAGTAGAGTGTATATTATAGATGCGCAATGCATCATGCATTAGTGTCTACAGATAAAATGTTAGCGTGTACAGATAAGATGTTTTTAATTTTTGATGTTAGTCCCTTTGTAACTTATTAATGTACTGTTCATGTGTGTTGTACTTGTTTTGTATTAAAATATTTACCGTATTTACTCATGTATAGCACAACCTTTTTCCCAAAATAATGGAAAAAATTTGTGGGGTGTGCACTATACATGGGAAAAAAATTTAGGGAAGGGGGACTGGTAGTCATAAATTATCCTGAGATGTTTAGAGGGAAGTGTAGGGGATCTGTGTTCAATCTCATCTCTCACTCTTACTTCTTTCCTCTCCCTTCTCTCTCTTTCTCACTCAGTACCCTCTTCTGTTGGCCTCTTCAGCCCTCCCCCATAACCATTGATGCTAACACCTCCCTGTTTTGTTTTTTTTTGGGTTATCTACGTACCTGTTCTTACTTCTTCACGGCAGTGCTTATGCAATACAAGGGCAATAAACATGTAATGATGAATGCTGGTAGTTTATGTGCTTCATATCTGTGACTATTTTTATTGGGAAAATAATCAGTGAAAAAAGGTTTACTTGAAATAATTATTCTAACATAACTTGCAAGTAAATATTTCTCTTAACAGGGATAATGCATTATTGATGTTTAATTAGTACATGCTGCACTTCCCCCCCCCCCCCCCCACCACCACCACCACCACTGAAACCTTGCATCCTGTCTCGCCACAAAATAGAGCTGATGTTGCCGATCCATACATTCTTCCAAACCTTCTTTTTTTTGTTTCTGTGCAAGGCTGAAAATAGCCAACTATCGTAAGGGAGAGGAGAAAAGGAGGCAATACTTTTTTTTTGAGAGAAGGGTGGTGTCGCATTCCATCATGGCAAGAAAAAGATAGCATGTCACTGCTAAAAGGAGAAATAATAAAAACAAAGCCAACATAAAAGAAGCAAAACGTAAAATAGAATCCATGTAAAAGAAGCAAAAAAAGGAAGGCTGCCACCCACCCACCTAAAAGAAGCAAAAAGAATAAAGGTAGCCAGCCACCCACGATGACCCACAGACCCCACCGACTGGACCGACCGTAGTAGTTTACTGTGATCGTACAGCATGCCACAATATTTTGACTTTTAGCACCCCTAGTTATTTAATTAAAGTTTCCAAACATATCACAATCGACTTTTAGCGCTCATAGTTATTTAATTAGAGTATTTGCCAAACATATCACAATCACCACACATTAATGTAAAAAAGAACAATTTGTTCCATACATACTAACAAGATGCTACAAATTGTTGGTGCAATTTTATTTTTAAAAAAAATTTCCCTGGAACTTGTTGCAAAAATCATGGTGTGCTCTATACATGAGGGCACGCTATACACTAGTAAATACAGTATTTCCCAACAAGAAATAAGTAGTTGGGGAGATTAAGAAAAAGCAGTTTTGCTAATCTCCTGATCATACCGTATTAGTTTTTGTCACTTTTAATATATATATATATATATATATATATCCCTCCCCCTCTCTCCCCTTCCCTCCCTCTCTCCCCCTCCCTCCCTCTCTCCCCCTCCCTCCCTCTCTCCCCCTCCCTCCCTCTCTCCCCCTCCCTCTCTCTCTCCCTCTCTCTCTCTGTGCATGTAAGCATACGTGTAAGCATGTGTGCATTCGTGTCTCGTGCTCACAAATGTTTTATTAACATAGTTAGCTCAATGCAGCCCTGTGTGTTTATAAATGCAGTCTTTGGGCTACGTGGAGAAGAAGTTTGCGAGGATTGTGTCTATTGAACCTGTAAAATTGTCATCCAAGAGTAGTCGAGGAGAGGTGACTGTTCAAGAACTAAAGGACATGGTTCTTCATGTGCTTGACATTGCATCTACTCTCAATGTATTTCTGGACATCTGTGGGTCAGCACGTAAACTCTTCCACCAGCAGATGTTTTGCTTGAGGTATGTAGCTTTCTTTCTGTTGTTATGATGTGTTTACTATGCTAGAGGTATTACTTGCTAACAAACTGCACATCATGTAAGGTTTGCATATGTATTTTACTGTGGTAAAGTAGTTTCTAAAGGCAGCATCATTATCTTCTTTAGAAACTGTTACAGGTCATTGCTGAAATCAGGGGTATATCTTGGTTACCTATAAATTTATAAAAAAAATTTTCTAATAATTGATGCACATTTAAAGCATATTAAATGGGTGTAAAACTTCGCAATTTGTTTTAAGTGATGAATGCACATTTTAATTTGCAGTATTACAATCCAGCATGCCTTTTGTTTTAGCATATGCAATAAAAATATTCTAATATGTAGCTAAGGTAGCACTCTCATTCAATTTATACTTGTACTTCGTTATAGAACATACAGTATTTTAAGTTTCACATTCTGGTTGAGGCGAGTAGTACAAGACATTGTAGGCTGTTGATGCACTACTATTATTGTATGAAATGTTAAAAAAAATTGTTCTACCTATGAAGACACTCACAAAAATAGATGTTATCTACGCAACCATACAATGCAAGTGTTTAATATTTTTAACTAACATAAATGCCACATAATTTTGATTTGGAGAGAGTGATGTAATATTTGGTTTAATTTCTAGGTTCACTTAAAAACTAAGAATTTGAGTAAAAAAGTGGCTAACACGCTAAATTTTTTTGGACTACAACCTTTTTATGGCAACATTATAAATTGTAACTCTATAATCGTGTGTTTTTAAGTGTTTATCGTATATGATCAATTAAAATCTATAATTAATGTTTATCTAAGCCTAACTATACGTTTAATGTAAGTAACAGTGTTCTCTAACATTAATAATATTTGGAAATCAATAAAATTAGGTATATCATGTCCTGATAAAAAATTTAATAGATTTAAAATGAAATCTTGGCCACTAAGGTCTCCTTTCCTTTTGAATAAGTGTGGGCATAGTAACGTAAAAAGTGCCTCTTAAAAAAAAAAATGGACACTACCAAAAAATATGCTTTCTACACTTTTGCTGCGAGGACCACACTTCCAGATAACCTAAACAAACATCACTGTGTTCTGTTTTAACGTCTTATTCAATACTGTCGAAAGTCGTCCTGATTAGCAATCGATTATGCGAACATTATAAGGTTTGATTCAGCACAAACTACTGCAATAGATCACTCAAACCAACTATGTTTTTTGCTTCAGTGTCAGTCTTACATGATTATTTGATTTTTTAATGAAGTGTATGATTATTTCACAATTTCAAATAACTAAAGCAAATTTCAAGAAAACTTTGCAGTTTCATACCTTATGAAAAACAGGTGTCCCTAGTCCTAGCTATGGTTAAAGCTAACTGCATTTGTTGACAAGTTTTAAGAATCGAGGTAGTCAGACACTTGAGTCTGAAGTTTATTGTAATGCAAAGGAATTGGTGGTATCGAAGAATAAAATTTTTACATGGCAGCAACTTGTACACAGGCCTACATTTAAGAATTATCAAAAAGGTCACTGTATAATGGAATAGACTTAAACTAAGGTGTAAAGTGTGTCCCAGAAAGTGTCAAAGAAAAAATGGCTAAACTATACCAGTGCTAGTTGGGATATTGTGCAGTTGTTCCATGTAGCATTTTTTTTTTTTTTTTTTTGGTGAAGGGGAGTATGTCATCCTGCCTCTCTGCAGGGCCTCACCACAGCTGAGTAACAATATACTGGGGAAGGTTTTTAAAATTAAATATTGAATTAGATTGAAGTTTTCTTAATAAGTCTACCTCAGAACGGTATATACGACTTCCCCTTGTCCCAAAAAATTGTTGACACCTAGCATTGATTACTGTAAGTGAATGCAGTCCATTTTTAGAGTAGCTTCTTGTGGAGAAATCAAACAATTTATTGATGAAATATTAATTTATTTCAATATACATATTCCAAATAAAAGTATAGCCCAGAATGGTATACACAACCTCCCCTTGTCCCAAAAAAATATCACCAGGCATTGAGTCGCTGTTAGTGAGTGCAAAATCCATTTTCAGTAGCTTTTTGTGGAAAAATCAGACAATTTATTAATTAAATCCTAATTTCTTTGAATAGACAGATGTCAGAGTTAAAAGTATGCCCTATTATTGCAGAAAATCAAACTATATATTTATGAAATATTAATTTATTTCTACAAACAAGCATCTTTTGAATAAAAGTGTACCCCAGAATGATACATATGTCTTCCCCTGGTTCCAAAAAAATGTAAACACGTGGTGCTGAGTCTCGTTTGTAAAGTGCAAATTATGTTTTCATTGCCTTCTTGCAGAAAAATCAGTGGTATTACAAATATATAAATTAATTTTAATATGCAGATGTCTTTAGAATAAAATATTACTACAGAAAGTTATGTAAAACCACTTGATGTCTAAATTTTATGTTTAACCAGAGTGCATTGTAATTTTCTGCAAGCGTGAATTACATCATCAGTTGCTTCTTGCTGGGAAAATCAGCAGCTGTATTAGAAATAGACAGATTAATTTCAATATTCAGGCTTTGTTATAATGAAGTGATATCCCATTGTAATTAAAGTGAGTAATAATTATGTAAAATAATTGCACTACTGTAACAGTAACAACAGATAGGTATATCACTGGGGTAAGGCAGCAGGCTATAACATCATCCCATCCATGTTCAGCATGCATTAGTTATAAGTTTATTGAAAAGCTGTGACTGATTTGAAATATACTTTACATTCAGGACTCTATTTTACGAACATCTGACATTACTGAGGGCAGCGATTTTACAAGGCTATTTTTAGAAACCTTCAAAAAAATTGCAAAAATTGGCTAAGAAAATGGAAAATTCTTGGTAAAAATGTAAGAAATCGCACCCAAGGAAATAATTTTGCAAAATGCAGGAGAGTGCGAGAAAGGGAAATATATGCTGTACATATTTGCATTACATGAGACCAAAGTAAATAGTTCTAAAATGCAGGCAAGTGTAAAATTATGGGGAGGAGTGTAAAAAAAAAGGGGGTTATACTGTAATTGCTCATCTTTGGTTTTAGGATAGTAAATTTCTATGAGAATACCATACCAGAGATATATGGTCAGCTGGAGTTGCTACTGAATAAGGAAACCATGGAAATGCTGCATGCAGACACAAAGCACAAGTTAGATGTTGCAAGGGTGGAGCTGCTTGCAGCTTTCAGGCACATTCTGTCATATCCCTTGCACTGCGCTATTGACAGGTGAGTGTGTACTGGTAGCTGTCACTGCGTGATCAAGGCCAGGTGCAAACTATTTGTTTTGTATTTTGTATTAATTTTTATAATATCAATAAGCTAACGCATTTGTGCGTAAGTATGCATTAACATATTATTCTGTCTTCAAAATTCTATTCCATAGTGTGAATGAAGTGTTCGTTTAGACTATTTTTCAAAGTAAATAGAATAAGAATTTTTGTTTTACTAGGAAGTGTTTACTGTCACTATTCTTATAGTTACTGAAAAATTAATTAAAAAATAGTGTGACTAAAATATTTAAGGTTTATATTTTAAAGAAGGAAGCAACTCATTATTAGGTTATAATAACTCTATTTACTCATGTACAATGCACATATTTCCTCAGAAACAAACTTGAAAAGTAGAGGTATGGGTCGTGCCTGGAGATGAACATTTTTAGAAGGGGGGAAAAAAAAAAAAAAAGACTAGAAATACATAGTTGAGTTTGTTTTAAAATTATAAATATCATAAAACTGCTTGTCCCTCCCACCGACGAGCAACAAGCGCATGGGTATGACAAGGATGGTATCAGCCACTTCATGTGTAGAAACAAAAAAACAGGCAGCTGTTAGCAGGCTGGAGTGGGTGGATGGCTTTTCAGGCTGGGCGACAAGCACATAGCTGGCCCAACGAACAAGCAGTCCATATTTTAAGTTTTTGTTGAAGTTTTTCTTGTTTTCCATAGACAAGTAACTTTTTAAACAATAATTACATTTAAGTAATTATGGTATGTTTACTTATTTATGCACATTTAGTTGAAGGGGTGAGTGCCTGTTGTGTTAAAATAACTTGTCTGCTTGCATCGCGCCCAGACTACCCAATAATAGATGGTTTTCCCTGATGTTATTGATCACTCTTGCCAGGCAGGAGCCCACCGCACATTGTGGGATGGCAAAACTGCCTAAATTGCGAACATAAAACCTGCACTATTTCCGAAATGCCAAATTTTTTTTTTAAATTCAAATGTTGGGGGTGTTTATTTTTAGGAAATAAGGTATAGCACATGCTACATTAAGTTTTGTAACATATGTATAGCTTTTGCAACACATTTGTCCACTGAAACACAAATTTTTAGAACTGAATATGTATAAATATTTTTTTCCCTGGGATGACATTAAAATTGTGGAGTGCAAGTCTTATATGAGATGGATGGTACACTGGTAAATACTGTATTTTCTTCAGTCATAGTGCAATATTTATCAATAAAAATCACATATTGGCAGCTCTTATTTTGTAATTTGGGAGTAAGAAAAGTGACTGTTTGGTCCATTTTATCTTGCTACCTAGTTGTGAAAAAACTCCCAAGCAGCTAATTGCAGAGGCAATTGGCATGGAATAAGATTTGAACCTGTTCAAGGTAGTGTGCGAAAGTGATCGCCAGGGCAGTGACTTTTCACAGTCCATCACACAGCCTCCATGTTGCTTGTACCCTCGGCACAGAGCAAGAGGGGAGAGTGGGGAATTTTAAAAAGAGGAAGACTGAACTACTAGGTGATCTCCTGTGTTGCTAAATGCACTCCCCTTTCAACCCGTGTCGTGGGCCATGGTGGCTGAGTGGTTAGGCTGCTCGCCTTCCACCATGACAAACCTTGTTCAATTCCCGGCCTGTTCACTCCGGATTTTTACAAATTAGAATCATGCCGGACAATGCCACTGATCTGCGGGTTTTTTCTGAGATCTCCCATTTGCCCCGCCCTTTCATTTTGGTGCAACTCCATAATCACTTCACTTCACCCTTATCTGCTCTCAAGACCTCAATGTTAAGAGCCACCCAAATCACTTCACTCACTTGCTTTCGATCGCTGTCTCACTCTCACTCGCGCTCTCACTCTCACACACTCGTGCTCTCACACACACTCGTGCTCTCACACACTTTCTCGCACCATCTGTCTCGCCTGTGTGCTCTCTCTTGCATGCTCTCTCGTTAGTGTGTTCTCTCTCGCATGCGCTCTCTCTGTCTCACTCACATTCTCTCGCTCATGCATGCTCTCTCTTGCATGCTCTCTCTTGCATGCTCTCTCTTGCATGCTCTCTATCTTTCTCTCACACATGCACTCTCTTGCACATGCACTCTCTCTTGCATGCTTTCTCTTGTGCATGTTCTCCCATGCATGCACACTCTATAGCATGCTTTCTCCCCCAAATGCTCTCTCTATCGCTCTCGCAAGGGGCATGGTGGCACAACAGTTAGATCGCTCCCCTCCCACCAAGGTGAATTGGATTCAATTCCCAGCAGATTAGCTCCTGGTTTTTTACACATGAATCGTGCAAGTCGATGCAGCTGGTCAGCAGCTTTTCTCAGGGATCTCCCATTTCTCCTGCCCTTGCATTCCAGTACTGCTTCATATTTACATTGCTTCACCCTGGGGCCGCGGTGGTGTAGTGGTTCAACTACTTGTCTCCCACCAAGGTGATGCCACTGATCGGTGGGTTCTCTCAGGGGTCTCCTGTTTCCCCATCCGTTTCATGCCGGCTCTACTCCATACTCATCTCGCTCCATCTTCATAGGATCTCAAGACCTTGAAGTTAAGAGTCACTCAAACTTCTCCACTCTCCTTTTGAATTTTGCACATCCCTGGCTGTTCGACAAACGTGTATTGCATCTACACGCATTAGAAACTCAAATTTTAAAAAATTAGGTGTATTAATAATACAGAACACTTGTGTGGTAAATCCTATGCGGTATTTCCGTTGTAGAATTGTGGAATGGTAGTATTGTCATGTAAGAAAATATTCAACATGTAAGTAAGTTGTCCAAAGAAAGTGATACCAGCAGGAGTAGAAATGACCAATGTTGGTAGATAGTATCGAAACATCAATGTTTTTATATCGATGGTCAATATTTTTTCATTGGTGGTGAATTATACGATACTGTCATCATAGATAATTATGTATACAATAGTATCTAAACATCAGTTGTTTGGCACCAATGTATCAATAGTATGTAATTGCCTAACTCTGCCTGGTGGGAGATTGGTGAATACCAGCTCTTGAATCTACACAAATACCATATTTGGTCTACAGAAAATATCTATACGAGTAATAATTGATGCTGTCGGGGAGACACGAGACGAACGATGACATAAATACTTACTGGTAATTTGGGCGCCAGGGGTGCTTCCCAATCACCGCACTGTTGAGACTCAGGGTTCTCAGGGATGCTGTGGGTTCTGTGTGTCCATCTCACCTGTGCGTACTTACAAACACATAGGCAATACTAAACTTTTTACTAAACATCACTGAAAATAAACACTGAATAAAACATATGTGGCTAGGACACTGTCACTACTGAATAAATGATGTAAGTTCACTGTAGACTTGTTTTTATTGAATTATTCATACACATCAACGTGCCAGTGAAATTATTATCTCGGTCATGACTAGCCAATTCCGCTTGGGTGTTCCGCAGCCCGTAATTAATCTAGCGCACGCCTAGATGGATGATTTCACCGAGGTGCGTGAAAGCACAGCCTTCACAAGGGAAGAGGGCCGGCAGATGCTAGGGTGGACTGACGGTTTTTCCCTGAAGACAGGACACTGTAAATTACAAATGAAAACCCTTAATACACATTAACACGTGTGATTACTCGGCATCACTAACGCAAACACGTCGGGGCTCGCCCTCCAGCACGTGGGTAGTGTGGTGATGGCCTATACACAGAGCCGGCTAGGACGGGAATAATTGCACCGTACACTAATTACAAAATTACATAAACCCTTGAATGACGAGATGAATGTTCACAATAAACACACAAGTGTGAAAACAAGCTTAGATGGCGCAGATGTCGCTGGATGTGAAGTTCGTAGCGGACCATGTAGTGCAGGTGAAATTGTAATATTTCTGCGTGGAAACAGCAAACTAAATTCAGATAAAATATTCTTGTTGAGAAAGTGATTTTCTTTACGATTAAAGTGGTTACAGGCTTGTAACATGCCTGATGACAGTAAAATCAGACATTAAAGTGACCTCGTGGTCAAGAACAAAAAGCATCAATTTACATGAAAAATACATTGAACCCTGAATAAAATTGACATAGAACCCAGAAATAAATTATTGTGCATACAATGTTACATAAATAAGCTCTCAAAATGCAATGATGGCGCACACAAAAACTTGGCGTCGGTTGGCCACATGGTTATACATGATGTTGCAGTAAAATATTCAAACACGAAAATTACCCTCAAATACATACATAAAAACAAAGCTCTTAAAATTGCGTGTAGCAATAATGCAGAAGTTACAATGAAACGCCATAAACGGACGGATGACATCTGATTCAAAATGTGCGTATCGCGTGACCTTTCCGATATCTTTCACCTCCTTCTCCTCGATTAAGTTAAAAATGCCACAAGGGTGCAAGAAATCAATAAAGCTGAAGTATAATGCTGGGAAAATGTCTGGCAAAACGTACGCAAGCAAAGGTTAACTGGTAAACTAAATTAACTATGGAAACCTAAATCAGTGAACAAAAGTTGTTGTGCACACGTGACAGTGTCTTACCTCGCCAGCTCTCCTCTACAGACTGTCCAGATACAAGTGTCGCACGGACCTACCATGGCCGCTTACGGGGTTCACATACGTGGAAGTGCTATACACGCAGAGTAAAATATTTATTATAGAAAATAAAATGGCACAAGTTAAATTAAATATTGTTTTACATATCTATAATTTTCTTATGAATTTCAATATTATTTTAGTGTCTCTTTATGACTGCGTTCATACCAGAATATTAAGTGTTCTTAATTTCGGTGCCCCGGGCATTTTGAATTTTATAACCAAATAATTAAAATTAGTATGAACACTTCAAAACATTTTAAGACATATTAATACTACTATTTGCAGTACTACTAATAGTACTGCAAACACAAGAGAACACATTTTACACTGGAAAATAAGATTTATATGAAAGTTCAAAATCATCGGCCTCTTTGCGCACGTGCGGGATACGTGACACGTGAGCGCCGTCATGGGCTCTAGCGCCGCTGGCTGTTAGCCGGCGCCATAATAAACTATTTTTTATATATTGTGGGTTAATTTTTAATGGCTGCTTGGCTGGACAGTGTACATGCCCACCAAAAGTCCTTTTTCCATTCTATTATTTACATTTCGCTGTTGCAGTGCGAGTGTGAAATGCAGATAAATATTGTTTCATTTCAAATCTATTATTGATTTCACTTCTAGTAGTTTGGCCTTTGGTCATCCCCTTAGCTTATTCAATACTTAACAACTATTTTGCCTGTAATTTATATATAAATATATACAGTCGACTCTCGATGTGTTGTTATTGCATAAATCAATAAACGGCTTCCACCAACATTTTTTTGTGGTCCTGGCGAAATTTCTATGTAAATAATAACGTAAACCACTCATATTGATTATCACGTGGTGTGTCGATCAAGGGTGCCTTCACCTGTTGTTTCCCGCAATTGCCGTGCACCTTCCTTCCTCCCCTAGCATGCCATCGAGAGGGCAAGAGGGGAAACTGGTGTCTAGCAAAAGAATAACCAAGTCTCTCTGCTGTGCGCGCTTGCCTTCACATGCCGGCCAAGAACAAATAAACTGCGCTTGGCAAACATACAAATTTATCAAGATTATGTGTTGCTCAAAATAGTATCATCACTTGTATATCAAAGCAAATGGTTTCGCCTGAAAATGTTACGCAAGGAATTATTATTTGCAAAGGTGTTTTCTTTTGTCATTAAAGGTAGTTTTTTTTCCATAAGGTTGATGTTTCATTGTATCTGGCATAAAATTATCATGATTTAAAATATACTATTTATTTAACTCAAGGGGCAGCATCTTTGCAAATAAAATTATATGCCCAGAACATCAAGTAAATTGTATTACCAAGCGTAAAGTTCATTTTCAGTAATTCCTTCATAAAAATTCTTATTGTAATTTTACTGTACGAAAAAAAATCATTGTTAAAATAAAAATTTCCATCACTTCTTTCTTTTTTGTCTACGGGCCGTTTTCTATCCCTTCCCAAGCACCACAGTAGCTCAGTGGGTAGAGAACCCAATAGTGGGGCTGCAGAAACTCGGTGGGTAGAGAACCCAATAGTGGGCTGCAGAAACTTAGTGGGTAGAGAACCGAATAGTGAGGCCGCAGTAGCCCAGTGGGTAGAGAACCCAATAGTGGGGCCGCAGTAGCGCAGTGGGTAGAGAACCCAATAGTGTGGCCGTAGAAACTGTGGCTAGAGAACCCAATAGTGGGGCCGCAGTGTATGGATATATGTCAAGTGGGGCCGCAGTCCTAAATGTCATGTGAACGAAGTCGCACGAGTTGTCTAGTTATATATAATTGCCTTATTTATTCATTTCTGTCTCAAAATTTCAAGTGTTTTTTTGTAGTAAAATATATTTAATTACTTTAAAAGACAGGCAGAGATTGCCAGTGACGAGGAGGAGGAATGGCAAGGGACGAGAGACAGAGATGGCTAGAGAGGAAAGGAGGGATGACAGGTTGGTGAAAGGAGTAGAAGAAACATACAGACAGATGTGTAGGTGTAAGCATGTACTTGCACATACACCTTCTCTAATACCAAAATATGGTAACATATAAGACAATTCTGGAACTTAGGAATAAAGACTTTAATGTACATGTACAAGTACTTATATAAAGTCAGCCAAGTTACGGTGGTCATTAGTCTCGTATCTGAAAGACTGGAAGTAGGTCAGCATTATGTTCAAATACAAATACCTCTCATAGTGGTTCACAAGTGTGTGTGTTTTTTTAATGTGTGGTAATTCCAACTGTATGTTGTTCAGTTCCTTCTCTCCCCTTTCTTTACCCATTCCCCCAAAGGTGTAGTGTTCACCATTGAAATTTTTCTCATTAGAAGTATTGATATTTTTTCTGTGGTGTTTGTTCATGAATTTCATGTTATCAGGTCGAAGCGGGGCAGTGCTAATTTGAAGACACATGTAGATGACTACTGCTCCATCTTGCAGGAATGCTTATCAGAGAAGGTGTTTATGAGAGATTACCATTCAGCACATCCTGTGGATGTGGACCTGCAGCTTCTCTCCAGTGTGTCACCAGATGTGTATCCTTGCATACCTTGGTACCAGGATATTTTTGTGATCTTACCCCCCTGTAATGCAAATAGCGCAGTGCCATTCCCAATGTGTAGACAGCCTCGCCTTGCATATGTCAAATAATCTGAGGAATTACCATAGTTTGTACTTGGCACTCATAGCAGACTGAATATATTATTACTTAAACATGTATGTGTGATGAATGACATTATATCATCAATTCAAAAATTGTCTAATTCCACAGTTTGTACATGGGGCATAGCCACATGAAAAAGTTTGTTCTGAACCATTAACAATATGTCATTACCAGCTGATATTGCACAAGTTGTTTCATAAAAAGATTGGTTGTATATTTAACTTGTATTACAATTATCACAAATGTGAATTGCATTGAATTTTGATACCATTTACATTGTCAACAATTCATCACCCTATTAAATTAATTTATATTTTATCAATGAAAACAATATAAAATGTCTTATTTCCTCGTGGAAAAATGTAAGCACAGGCTGTATCGCCGCTGTTGTGTTAGGCATTTGTACAGTGTTGCTATCTATTTTATGGTTGAATTTAACTGAGTCTTTTTCTGTATAATTGGGGTATCATTTTGCTCAGAATACAATACTCTTAATTATAAATTTACATTTCATCATTAAAAACATTTTTCTATTTGAAATGTGTGAACATTACTTCATGTACTCAGTTATCAAAATATGCTGTTTGGTGCAATTTTCATGTTTAGGGAGTGGCCACAAGTCAAAATTCAACTGTTTCTGTTCATACGGACAACTCGGTCATATGGAAAAATTTTGGGGGACCACATGTGTCTGTAAAATCAAGGTTTGACATACTGTACTTAGTAAAATTTAATTTTTTAAACATTTAGGACAGCTGCAAATCAGAAGTTGGCAAAAATGTCCTGATTTTCAACAATAAAAAACTTTCTCTGTGTGATTATACCAATATCTGATAATAGCTTGTATTAATTTTTTAAATTTTATTTCTACAAGTAAATTATCATTTATTATTTGTGTGTTACAAAAGTATATGGACTAAATTTTTATGAGTCTGTTTATAAAATTGTGGTGTTGACTGAACTCGTAAAATTTTCAACAAGAGCAGAGGTTGTCTTTTGCTTTGTTAACTACACTTCCTCAACTTTTCTTGGGAAGCATCACAATATTTTAAAAGTTGCTCATAAAGTTATTTAGGGTGGTAACTTCATGTTCACATTTAAATTGACAGTACTTATTTTTAATATAATGAGAGCAATAGACAAATTGGACATCCATTTTTGACTAATGTATATTGCAGCTATATAATGAAGATGTTTACTGTTGCATATATGTGTAATAACACTTTCTAATTGTAAAAAAAAAAAAATTGGAAAGTGTTTAGTAACAGTTTTAAATAAAATACTTCTTGACAGAGATACTACAGGGAAGACATGAGGCATTATAAGTTTGTAGTAGCAGTTCTATAAAACTGTAGGTGTAGTTATTAAAATAAAAACTTCTTGACAAAGATACTACAGAGAAGACAAGAGGCATTACCTGATGGAAGCAGTCCTGCTAAGTTTCGACCCTCCAGAAATAAAGACTCGCACAGCACCAGTAACCAATCACAATGGAAAGTGTTCATCACCTTTAGAAGAATCCAGCAGCTCATCTGTGGTGAGACTTGATGTATCCTTTGTAGTGTAGTAACAGGTGTGATACCTGTCATCAAACAGCACATTTATTTCTGTATGTTTATTCTTGTGCATCATGCTGCCGCCAAATTTGTTTGCTCCATTTTTCTAGTGTTTTTCCTAAAGGTTGCAGGGTGTCAAGGTTAAATGCAGTTAAGATTAGTTGCTTGGGAAGTGCATTAGTTCATCGACTTAGCAAGTAGTAACATTATCTCTGTATGCTCCGTTCCTGTATGATGTGTACTAAAAGCTAGCGTATACTTTCTAGCTTCATATGTATGTTCATGAGTCTTTTTCTACGAGCTTACCAAGTTAGACTAGCTGATGCTTCAACTGATGCTGTCTGAAACGTTGTATCATATATAGCAGTTTTCTTTGCCACATTGTGTTCAAAGCAAGTATGGTGGCAATTGGCTCTTTGGGATTTGGTAAATTGGTATTTAATAAAATTAAGTTAAAAACTAAACTACTAAATATGTAGTCGTTTAAGCATACTAATTGGATCATGTAACCATTTTGTAAACTAAAATTGCTAACTTGAACACAGCCTCTGAACAGTTGATACTGACAGACAATGTTGCCAGCATGACAATAGGACTACAAGGGAAGTTGATAACAAGAGTATGTCGGCAGTCAGCAGCTTCATTGTAGATGAACTCCTTTGTTGTATTATAGAGAAGAGACAGATTCTTGCAAGGTCACAGTGGCAGAAAGAAGGGAGGGAGGGGAAAAGGAACAGGTTTATTTTTGCTTTAGAATCCCACTTGTGGCTATGGCTACTCACTACACTCTGTATTGCAGCGCCCATTTTCCTGCACTTATTGTATTTCCTTCCTTGTGGTATGGCATTATCCTAAGACACATTTAGATCCTGCCCCTTTCTTTGACCTCCACTATAATGCAGGAAATTAAGTTAGGAAAAAAATTACAGTTCTAAATTGCTAGCAAAGTTTTATATCTCAAACGTTACTACATAACTTTGTGATTAAAATAATTGATGTGAAGGGGGGAAAAATCCAGCTATTCTGCGGTGCTATGTACTCTGTAAGTAACTATTCAAAATTTTTGTGTGATCTTCACAGTTCATGTTTTCTAGCAGCCTGTGACCAAGGTGACTGGTGTTAAGTTGGAGTCCCTCATAGACAAAGTGAAGGACATTTTGTCGCACTTAGGAGAAGGATTTGTCCAGGTAATAGATATTTTTTCATTTTTAAAGTGTTTAAAATTATTTTTGATTTGATACAGTGATATAGTCAGAAGACAGTACTCGACAAAATGCAGTAAATTGCTAACAGTTTTAATGTAGTAACATAGGAAGGCTTCTATTTTCTAGTAAGATGTTGCTCAAGTTTGCTTCCAGGATTTTTCACATCTTTCCATACTTCTTGAGTAACTACTTCCTGAAATTTATTTTTTGTTATATAGTCAATTCACGGTTACTTACACTTCTTGAAGCCCTGCTAAATTTATATTTTTGGTTACGGATTACGTATACTTCCACTGCATGTAAACATAAATACTGCCATATGACTTCTACATTTTAACTTTCAAATGTTTTGTTTACTGTTTACATCTGTTCAAAGAATTCTGTCATATTTCAAAAACTCTTACGTATGATTGTCACAATTTAGGCCTACAGCCGTATTTAGTTCAACTTTATGACTGTTTAACAATGTCTGTATTGGCGATAGTTCTTAATGTTATTATTTTACATTGTTAACATACATATTTGTTATACACTATATAACACATTACATAATACATAATTGTTAATATTTTTGCAGCGATGGTGTTTAACCCTGTTCAACTTTTGAGGAAAGAGCTGTAGTATTTGACCTCTTGTTATTGATGTGTGTTGGGGTATTTCATGAGAAAGGTAGCCTCACTTGGAATAAATATTAAAATGGAGCAACCAGTCCAATGAAAATTACAATAAATTCCTACACTCAACTCGTGTCGCTTATTTTTTGTACATAGCAGTGACAGACTTAAACGATAGTGGTGAACATGCACAAAAATAGGCCTACCGTAATTTTTTTATTACAATTATATTTCTTGGCATAGGTACTTTGTTTTTACTACGTTTATTAAATTATTTATTATAATTTTCTGGCTGCGCTTATTAATTTGTTGGGATTGTGGCAAATATTTAAATCACAGAAACATAAAGCACCTTACACTACTGTGAATGATACACCTAGGGCAGTGTTACAAGGTTAACACACGTCTTTTTCAATAACAATATAAACGACATTGCCTCATCTGGGAGCAAGACTAGCCGCCTGAAAGCAACTGAGTTTTTATTGTTGGCACTCAACGAGATGTTAAAAACTTTCACTGTCTACCCAGGCAAGAATGGACATTTGAGCCAAAAATTGTATTGTTCGCTGGCCGAGTCACCAAAGCTATGCATCTAAGGCATCAAGTACCACCAACCACCGCTGAATGGCTGTACTAGTATGATAGCTGCATCTCGATTCTCCAAGCCGCCAGTGACGTCATGCCTTGAGGAAGCTACACTATGGCTACCCCCTCTACATCACCACCCCTATCCAGCTTACTGAAGGAGAAGAGCCTGTCAGAGTATATATAGTGAGTCACAAGCAGACTCGTGGCCAGTCTTCATTTCTCCACCACACCCGTTGCCGGAGAACTTACCAACCTGTGTCCAACAAGCAGCTCACTTCCTAGCTCTGCTTAACCTTCCTTCACCGCATTCGTGCCGAAGGAAGCACCTCTTCTTGGTCTCTACAGCGCCTAGTTGCTGGAGTCATCCTTCTCACCCTGCTTAGTCTTCACCGCATTTGTGCCAAAGATACATGTCAAACGTTGTCTACCTACCTAGAGGGGGCCTCTGGGCAACACATGCATAGGGGGTAGCACCACTTTAATTTATTTCAATAGCACTCATCCACCCCACCATTATTAGTTCAGAACCAGGTCGTCTCTACCTGGATAACGTAGGGTTAAGCTTCCCTAAGCTCTTGCCAGCATTAGGAAGTAGTATGACACCACCTGTTTATTTTCCATCAAAAGGATTAAACAGCATTTTTACCGACTCGAGGGTATCCTTTCCCGCAGACATAGAACCTCTCCCAGTGTACCTCACACCGCTCAATTCTGTGCTTCACGGAGTCCAGATTGGTAGAGCCTAACCCAAGGAACTCTGTCTGGTGAGGCCGGCTTGCCTACAGAGTGACTCACTCTCTCTACCGTGTTATATGGCACCAGAGTTGGTAGTCCTTGAGTCTGGGGAGACCATCCCTTCATAAGACCCTCACCCATGTGCAGGGACTGTCAACGATGAGGCCCGACTCTTATTGCTCACCACGTTCAGGTGCCGAGTACTGAGATAGGGTGTCCGTTGAGCCGGCAGACGTTTCACGTGGTTTTACACAGGTAGGACTACACGTCATCTGTTGTCACTTCACCGACGTGAGAGTGTGTTTGAATCCAGATGCCTTACTTCCGTCGGAGTGGTATCCAAGAGAAAGTCAAACACGTGGTTACTGCCTCTGGGCGCTTGCGAGAGCTTACCACCTCCCTCATCGCCTTACTCAATCAGCTCTTGCCCAAGTATCAAGCCCAGGTATTGCGCCGTCTACAAATTTTAGTCACACCCGAGGATCCGAAGGACCTATTCAAGGTCCCCACACACCTGACTGGAGAGATACATCCCTGGATCGCAGCATATCTAAACCAACCAGATCAGTTCTTGATATTCTCGGACACCAGCTTCAGACTTGAATCAGCGTAATCTTACACAAGCTTCGAGCACCGGACCTCTGTTGCTCATGTAGGCCCGTCCGAGGCAAACCAGGTCAGACCGCCGTCTGAGGTTACGTGTCGCCCAGGTATACTTCTGTGAGTCATTCTATTGAAACGTAAGATCACACTCACCGAGCCTGATTTCATCCCCTACTGTAAAGCTTCCAGGCCAGTCCTCTACACTGGACGTGTACCGGTATCACCTAGAGACTAAGAGAATACCAACAGGTGTGTCACGCGTCAAGGTTGTGATAAATAAACAGATGTGACTTTAAATAATTAACTTCATCATAAAAATAGTTCAAGGTTAAAGCGTATAAATTACACACATCCAATATTTGCAATCACACACATACAAGGCCAGAGTAACGACCTCGAGCAGCCACATCCTTTCACACATAGTGGTCACAACATACGTTACAGTATATTACTGCCATGGAAACACTGATTTACCACAACCATAGAAAAACAGACTGCAACACGCCATATCGTACTCATGTTCGCCACTCGCCTCGCCAGTCACCACTTCTGCCAACTTTGGATTTGTAACCCTCCCACCATCACGTATTATTATTGTTTTATTGTTATTGTTATTATTATTATTATTATTATTATTCAGTCATTTAGTATTTCGTTTCAGTTGTAAATTACAAATTCAAAAAACATAATTTTTGCTGTAATAAGTATGAGATATGCTAAAATTGGGGGGGAGTAATATTTTCTTGCTACTGTTAGCGGTGCGAAACTTCCCAAGAGAGAGAGGCCGACAAGTTCTGCTCTACCGACAGACTATTTGAAGTTTCTTCCTTGGTTGAAAAAAAAAAAAACACCATATCACTCACTAGTGCCCATGCACCATATTTTGTACTGATATTTTTAACTGTAAAAATGAATTATGTCAAGACTACTTAAAAATTTAAATATGTCAATAGGCAACATTTAATTTCCAAATAGCGTACCAAAAACTTAACATTTAATTTCCAAATAGCGTACCAAAAACTTGGTTTAAAAAATACGTATTTTAACTGTGAACTATTTCTTACTAGCTGTTGCCATAGTATCACTGTTCTTCACTGTTTTTAATTTGTATTACATTCTAAATAAATATTGCGAGTTATAGAAGATACTAAGTTAAAGTTTCATTTATTGAAAAATATAATACTTTTAAAGTTAATCAGTATTATATACTTATGGTATTCAAGTTATTTTAAAAAACAGGTTAACATATTACTCCTAGGGTTATTTTTCAAAGGTTAGTTTCAAAACATGCGAAGAAACCGTGAATGGACTATATACATATGTAATTGCATTATTTTTTAAGATTATTGTTTTGCTGTTAATTACCCTTAGTTTATTTATATTTGGTACATACAGAACTAAATTGAGTAAATATTAAACACAAAAACTGGCTTGACATTAACATCATGTGACAGTAAGCCATTTAAGCTGTGTTAGAAGTTTAACGGACTCGTATTTTTCCTTGCACAAGTGAAGTGTGAAACTTTCAGCACAAAGTGGCTTAAGCAAAAATGTGAGGCAGGGATGTCATGTTACTTGTAAATTCCTATTTAAAAAAACTACCAGGTATATTGTGACATCTGGGACTTTGACAAAGGAACAAAAAGTTTTTTACTTGTTAAAAATATATATTAAATCGGGTGTTTGAACTTTTTAGCAGAAGATATCTTAGTGTTCTTGCTCCTGGAGAGGCTGCGGTAGTGTAGTAGTTAGACTTCTTGCATCCCACTAAGGCAAACCAGGTTTGATTCCTGTAAAGGACACCCTGACTTTTTACGTGTGGGAAACTTGGCAGACATAGTTGGACTGCAGTTTTTCTTGGAGTACTCCTGTTTCCTTTCACCCTTGAATTGCTTTGCTGCCTTATCTTCACATCATTTAACTCGCTTCAGTGCTCAAAACCTTGTACAGAGAAAACCTCTCAACTTCGCTCTTTGAAACAAAGTAGTAGTTTCTGTTTTAAGTGTTCAGAATTTACATATACAAGATTTGATGTACATACTAAGACAAAACCAAAACTAGGATACTTATTATGCCTCCCTTGTACAGTTGTTGTAACAAATTAAGACAATTACCGAGGAAAGTAGCACAGTGATAACGAAAGCCTGTATGCCACAGTGGAATGTTCCTTGGACGATTCCATGCAAGCCTGCATGTCTGCTTGAATGAATGGTTCTATGAAAGATTTGGCCATCTGCTGGCCATTTTCATGGACGTTAATATAATTGGTCGTGTGCAATTGTCGATGGAAGGTTTTCTACCAGGTTCGTTGAAATTCTAGCCGGTCAGAGAGAGGGATGGTGGAGTGTGGTATTGACAGTTGTTACTTTGTTTTACGAAAAAGTGTAGGACTATTAAACACTAATAAATAATAAATAAAAACCCCTCAGCAATGTTTACTGATTCTAAAATAGCATTGCGTGTAAATTATAGTAAACTTTTGTGTTTATTTAACACAAATGTTCCATTTATAACAACAAAACGATTAGTCTCTGTGCTTAAATGCATAATGCTAAAGTCATGAGTGAAAGATTGTTCCTGAACCACAGTGAAGTGGGATGGAGAGTTTTGGGCAGCTCTTAGCATTGAGGTCTTGAGAGACAATGAGGGTGATTGAGGTGAGTATGGAGCAGCGCCTTAGTGAAGGGCCGGGGGAATTGGGAGATCCCTGAGAAACTGCATTGTCCAACACAATTTCCACTTGCAAAAATCCAGAGTGACCCGGCAGGGGATTGAACCCTGATCGCCTTGGTGAGAGGTGTGCAGACTAACCGCTAAGCCACCGTGGCCCCTCTGAACCACAGTTGCACAAGTAAAATCATACAAATAGACTTGTCTTTACTTGTGCTGCAACAAGTATCATTGGATATGTTATTTCAAATAACCCTCCGTGACTGCTTGCATGCAGGCTCGAGTACAGTGGAACCCTCTTATAACATTTTCCTGCTTAATAAGCTGACTTCTCTTTGTTCACAAACTTGTTTTTCAATTCAGAATTACCCTCTTATAAAGTTTTCCCTTATATAAAGCTGAAATTTCTTGGGTCCCTTGAGAAGTGTTATAGAAGTTCTACTGTAGTATGTATTTTGGAAGCTTCCACCTGAACTTGTATGGAAAATTTTGTTGTGGCTTGCATGCTTAAATGGACTCCTTATATTGAGGGGATGCATGTTCACTTTCCAATCCAGTCATCCTGATTCTGTTTTACACATTTTTACAAAATCACCCAAGGTTTCTTAGTACAGGTCAATGGCCAATTACTTCCCCATTCTTGTTAGAGCTGTGTGTTGTCTCATGTTGTCATTGATGTTGAGCACTACCTATCAGAACAGGTAAGTACTGCAATCAGGTTGTGTTGGTCCACAGCGCTGCCTGGAGCACTACAATTACTCGAGTGAATCTGTAATCAATGCAGTGCTGGAAAACTCCCTGCCACCATCGCTGGTCTCACTCGACTTCACCATGCCAAGGATACCTCCTCAGGCAAGTCACTGTGTTGCAATCACAATGCTTATTGCATTCTTTATATTTACTTTGTGAGATAAGTTTATTTTTTCTTAAAGATGTATTTGTATTTATTGTATTTTTATTGGTGTGTAGGTTGATGCGTTCCCAATGGGGATGTATGATTGTAATCACACCTATTTGGAGGGGCTAGCGATCTAAAACCTTTTGGGTGGAAAGTTAATGTGACCTTGGCCACACAACGTTTACAAGAGACAGTTGAGGTTTTAGTCATTTCTACAGTTTTATTTTCTGACACACAAGTTGAGCACCATAATTGTGCACTGGTAAGTGGCCAGTGTAGAGTACAGGTCGTGTGACGTGTCTCTAGGGAACAAAATCTAAAGCCACTCTCATTGCCTTATGAGTCGACTGACCTTTAGAAACACATTTACTTGGAAGATGTTTCATCTGAGGTGGTGTTGGTGCTGCCAGCTGGAGAGTCAGTAGTATCCTGTGGGGTTGGCTGTTGGTCGCCTTGATGACTTTTGGATGGTGACGGCCTATGGATCTGTTTGGTTCTGCAGTCAACTGTTGAAGGGGGATTGGGGTCGCACAACCACGGGTCGGCTATTCCAATAAATGGTTCCTCACCTCTTGGAAATAAAGGTATTTGCAGTGTTGAGAGAAGCTCTGGGTGGAAGTGCAGTGCAGCTTCAGACTTGGGGTCAACAAGTGCTCAAGATTTGAGGGCAGCAGCTGTCCTCTTCAACTTTTTCTGTCTACCGCCCTTCCGGGTGTAACGCATGGGAAGTTGAGGTACTACTGAAACAGCGAAAGTAGAGCCGGTATTTGTGATGTCCCTAGCGCAGGGCTGCCACCAGTCTTGAAGCTGAAATCCTGGTTCCTGTATATAAAAATCCTGGAATCATTGATTCAAATCCTATAAAAAAATCCTTGGAATTAAAAAAAATTGCAAATTACAGAAGAAAAAAGTGGGTATGAAAGAAGTTTACATATTTATTGTAGTTGTTTTGGTTTGGAATGTACCAATGATGGTAATCCTTTTCTTCACTCACGCTTACACTTTAGTTTATACGATGACTGTATCTGTCTGCCATAATTTTAGTTTCCTCGCCATTGTGATATCAATATCAAACGCAAAACACAGTCAAAAAATTTGGATTGCATCAATAAAAACGGCAATTCGCTGCAAAGGTTCTTCTCAATAATGACCTTGGTCTTTGCATGTGATCATACAGCCACGAACAGTAATATGTAGAGAACTGTATAGTCGCGCCAGTGAATAATTAAGAAAAATATATTGGACATACACTATGGAAGGAATGGCTTATGCCCAAAATATTTTGCGTAATTATCCACCTCCATTATAAGAATCTTTCAAACAAATTCATCAGTGAAACTGACACATTGCTGAGGGTGCTAGTGTTGCCACTTTGAGTAAAGTGCTAATAAAAAAAAACACCTTAAAGTTTTGGTTTGTACTTTTCTAGTGTGTCAAAAATCTGTTAAAATGGCAGGCCTGCCCTAGCATGTACTTCTAATACCCAGTCTTGTAATAAGAGAGAACACCCTTTGTTCCCTTCGTCCAGCCCTGCAAGAGAGTGGTGGATAGAACATTGAGCAACTCGAGTTACTTCCTGACCGGAATACCAAGTGTGGTATTCACAGGTGGTCAGTCAGTCAGAGGTGAGTCCAGCCCCTTTCCAGCCCTGCTAGGGAGCGGTGGCAGAGTATGGAACACCTTGATTCACTAATTTGCCTGGCGGATTGAGTACCTAGTGCTTTGGGCTCCACCAAATTCTACCAGTTTTGGTAGAACTAGGTTGGCCTCTTAACATGTGGATACAGTCGACTCCTTGTCTATTGGTATTCAGGGTACTGCCAACAAAATTTCCGCACGTGGATTTCAATAGATGAGGTTTGACATATATGTCAGTAAAATTCAACTTCTAACCTTACAAAACTTTATATTGAGTATAATAAGAGATGTACATTATCTGTGAATAAAATTTAGTTAATAACCACAATAAAAATGGGAATTTTAGAAAAAGTATTACTGTAAATAATACATTAAAAAACATTTCACCTAAACTCGTTTAAATAAAGAAAATATATCAAAATACAATACATAATTGATTGTAATCAGACACCAAATGCAAGCTGACCTAAAACTTTCAAACCCTCTGAAAATGAAAAGAATATGTCACCGAAAGCAAGTCAAATTTTGAATGTCCTGCATGCACTCTTATCAGCTGAGAGTGCACGGAGAAGTTATTGATCAGGCAGTGTATTAACGGCGGCTGGTGTAGAAGGGGTGGCGGCGAGTATTTTACCCCTCCGTGCTGCTACATGTTGGTGACACCTTGCATGCATGGCAAATGTCTGTCTTTTAAAGTAATTAATTATATTTTACTCATCGAGAGTTGACCGTAGCAGGTCTCACAATTACTACAACCTCTACTCAGTTTACATTCTGAGCAGAATATGAAAGCCAGGTGTTCTGTGTTTCTAAACATATGTGGCATAGTGATACATTTCAGTTCCCATAAAAACAAATGTAGACTGAACTGTTTTTATAACTGTCATTAAAATGTGACCACTTTTAGGGTAGATTATGAAATGTGATGAAATAATGTACAAATTAAAGGCAAAGAAGATTAGGTTAGTTCAATGTAACCCGTGAAAGTGATGCAGCAATATGTAGTGGCATTTAAAATGTAGACATCTCCGTTGAAGAGATCACAGTATAATTGTCTAATTGGTAATGAAGTAAATAAATTCTGTGTTATTTTTATTTAAATAAACCATTGTAATTTAATGCTACTTTTTCAGTTAAAATTTGAATTATTTGCATTTTTTTTTTTATAGGTGGATGGAGTTAATGGCTTTTCGGAAAGAATCAATGTGTTTGACAATGATGAGTTTGACATAATGAGTCGAGATGATGTGGATACATCCAGGATACATCAGGGTAAGAGGTGAGTGTTTCATGAAACTTAGAAGAGTTTATTTAATGGAATTATGGTGGAATCACATTTATTCATCAGAGCTTAGAGAGTGCTGCTACATAATACTGCAAACTTAAAACTGCTGGGGCCCAATTTTCATTTGTTAATATCAGATGTTGAGTGAGTTTGTTATTTTTTGCAATTATCATATCCGCATTAAGATTGACAGCTGCCAACTGTTGTGAATAATCATCAATGGTTTTGAAGAAAGCTTGTTGGTGCTGTTGAATACTATAGCAACCAGTTTGCTGGAACGACAGCAGAACTTTTTCGTAAACCCATTTTGTAAACTTTTGAACTTCTGGTTTTTTAGAGTGCATCAACAAAGCGTACAATCCAGGTTCATTACATAACATATGAGGCTGCCAATTAGAAAATAATAGATATTTTGTTTATATCAAGGGGGGAAATAAAAATCCCCCCCTTGTACAATGGATGTTTTTAAAGTACAAGTACACGTATTCTTTGTTATAACATTCCATCATATTGATAATCTTTCTGTCCTTTTTTGAAATATATTCTAAATGTTCAGAAACTTTTTTTGCTCGAAACCAAAATACATATTTGCCTTTTTCGATTTTGGTTCTTAAAGTGGCCAAATTTTGGTCTTCAATTCCAAATTGCTTTATCAGTACTTCAGATTGAATTTTGTTGTTATTGTTAGTCATGATCGATTTTCATATACAGTCGACTATCGATCTATCGTTATTCAGGAGACTGCCAAAAAATGTCCGTACATACGGGATTTCAGTAGATAAGGGTTCCGACATGTACATCAATAAAGTATTACTTCTTACCGTGTAAAACTTTATGTTGAGTATAGTACGAGCTGTACATTATCTGTGAATATAGTTTAGCTAGTAAACATTATAAAAGTCAGGATATTATAAAGAAAATTATTGGGGGGGGGGGGGGGAAATTCTCCTAAACTTGTTTAAATATTGAAAATGTCTCAAGATTTTATATATATATATATATATGTATATAAAATTGATTGTAATCCGACACCAGATGCAAGCTGGCCTAAATCTTCAAACCCTCTGAAAATGAAAATAATATGACACAGAATGCAAGTCAAATTTTGAATGTCCGGCACTGGCTCTATCGGCTGAGAGTGCGCGGAGAAGTTATCTATCGGGCAGTGTGTTCACGGCGGAGGGGTGGCGGCAGGAGGATTACCACTCCACACGTTACATGTTGCAGACAACTTGCGTGCATGGTAAATGTTATTTAAAGTAATTAATTATATTTTACTACAAAGAAAATTTGTAATTGTGAGACACAAATAAATAAGGCAATTATAATTTATTTCTTCACTGTCTAATAATTAACCTTTCAAAACCACGTCCTCTGATTTCCCTGTTGTGAGTTAGACTGCACATGGCTCAGTGCTTACCGACCCATTATTAGATGGCAAAAGGTGTCAAATAGTTCCTTACATTTTTATCAGTTAAAATACGTGTGCCTATTGAAATAAATTAATATAAATCCTTCGATTTCCATGCAGAAGTTAATGAAAATGAATTTTACACTTATAGTACAAGTCACTCAATGTTCAAACAATTTTTGGTGACAAGGGGAGGTCAAGTATATGTTTCTGGGCATATAATTTTATTCGTGAAGGTGTTGCCCCTTGAGTTAAATAAATGTTACGTTTTAAAATCATGATAAATTTACGCCAGATACAATGAAACACCAACCTTGCAGGAAAAAACAACCTTTAATCACAAAAGAAAACATATTTTCAACTAATAATTCCTCGTTAAAATGTTTTGTGTAACATTTTCAGGCAAAACCATTTGCTTTGAAATACAAGTGATGATAGGTGCAACTATTTTCAGCTATGCATAATCTTGATAAAATTTCTACGTTCCCCAGGCAAACATTTGCTCTAGGCCGGCATGTGAAGGCAAGCGCTCACAACTGAGAGACGTGTTTATTCTTTTGATAGACACCAGCTTCTCCTCTCGAAGGCATGTGAAGGGGGAGAGGGCGCTAGGTCACCAGACTGGTTACTAGGTAATCATTTCCCCTCTCATTTGCGTGTAAGGGGAAATAGCAAGCCATTCTCGCTTGTCTCACCATGCCGGATGGAGTGTCTACAAACGTTTTAGGAAGATGAGACACTAGACAAAGCTCCACAGAGCAGCTATAAACGGCACCGCGCATGACATTTTCACATCCAGTTACAGATGTTTGCATAAACAACCAGCTTAAAAACGATAGTTGCAGGAAATATTACGTGAAGGGATCAGAAATATATTTCAATTGATGCACCATGCGATAAATGATGCAAGCAGTTTATGTTAATATTATTTACATACAAATTTCTCCGGGACCACAAAAAATTGGTAGCTGTGTGTGTGTGTGTGTGTGTGTGTGTGTGTGTATATATATATATATATATATAATTTTAAAATCTTTTTTCATGTCTCTTGCACAGTTATGCGTGACCACATAAAATTTTAACCATCTGCTACTTTATACTACCCAAGCCTAATATTGACCTTACTTTATAAGGCAAAAAATAAGACAACACTCATGTTTGAGAAGTACAGTAGTATATGCCTGCAGAATTAATTATTTGTAATTGTCAGATCAATGTTGATGTGTATGAATTTCATTTGGGATAGAGATGTGATTCTACTTTGTTTTAGGAAAAGCAAGCATAAAGACTTAAAACAAATGCTGAATGACAAGTCTGCAGTGTCTGAAATCAGAGAGCAGTATGTGCTGCTCGGCTACATTGACGATGAAAAAATGTATGATGATGAATATGATGATACGTATGACCACCTGGATGTGTCCATAGATGAGCCAGGAGGTGAACCTGATAGGTAAGTACAGTGGAACATCTATCCATAGTTTTTCAAGGGACTAACAAAAAAATTCCATATGTGTAGACATTCAAATTTGGACTTGAGATGTAGATCAACCAAAAATAAAATTGCAGTAGGGCCTTCCTAAAAGGAATTTCAAGATACAGTAAAACTGAACTTTTGTAGTGATTATACTGCATACAAACTATATTCTCTGAAACCCACGTTACTGAATCTCTGGTTTAAACTGAGGGTATAAAGGTTCTGAAGGTCACATCTGTCGTCACATATGTTTGTTGTCACATCTGATAAACCAAATAAAAGTAAGGATATTGGGAAGGAGGAGTGGGAGAAGGTTAGAAGTGAGGAAGCGAGAATGTATCTAACTCTAATGGATTGGTGGAGAGGGGGAGGTCATACGGGGGCAATGACTTGCTATGGTTGCACACGACATGTGATATAAGCCATTACTGTTCAGAGTTGTATTTGTGAGCAATTTGTAGGTTTCCACTCAGCTGAGGGCATACCCAAAAAACTAAGCTTAAGAAGTTATCAACTAACACTAATCAAAACCAAAGAGAAATTAAAGTCGTAATAATAACAGCATAACAAAAGCAAATTGAGAAGGCAAGCGAGCGAGAGCACAATGGCAGGACAAACATGACAGTGACAAGCTTTTGGAATAAATTTGGCCATTCGAGGGGTGACGGGTGGGCAGAATCTATAGGTATTGGCTAGCGCTGGCAGCCTCTAGGAGGATAATATTTATTTTTAGATGTGCCCTACGGCCAGTATAGCACTCACCAATATAAACATAATGCACAGCAACCAAAAAACCACAAATTTTTTTTTCAACCCATGCCCTCAAATTTTTGACGGTTCCTTAAAAATTAATTGTTATGAAAAGACACACTTTAAATGGGATTGATACACAGAGGTTCTATTTGATGCGTGTCTGGTTAGCTAAGGCTGGATCACAGTGGTGTGGCTTTGGTTACACTTCGGCCGGTTGTGCTTACTGGTGTTTATGGTTGGATATGGTAGCTGGGCACATGGCCTTACGTGAATGAACAAAGTTTTCGACATTGCGATTGACAAGTCCCTTGGATAGGTCTGCCCTATGGCTAGTGGCTGACTAGTTACCATAGACGACTGGCGGGAGGTGCTAGTGGTAGCAGGCTTACGAACGTTGTGGGTGCGAGGACTAGCTGGGTATAGCTGGTTGAGCCGATCGTTCTCTGCCCGGGCTGCAGCGAGGGCCCGAGGTGTAGCAACACGAAAACAACCGTTCCACCTGGTAGCTGCTGAGCTCCAGAAGTTGGTGTAAGAGATGCAAAGGCGTTCCTCAGTCCATTTAATTAGCCCACACACAATTGGGTGGCAGGCAGGATGTGTGCAAAGAGGTGATGACGAGAAAGTAGCTGGATCCCCTACTGTAGACGTAGGTCGTTCTAATGATATAAGCAAAGTGGCACAAACTCATTTGGCTCGTCGATTAGCTGTAAGGGGAACGGAACCACCCGGCTGCTTGGCAGCAAGGCTTGCAACTCTTTGCTCCTCCCTCCTTGCACCGTGTCTCACTTTAAATGGCATAGAGCAGATTAGCTGCTGAGAACTATAAATAGAGCACTATGGACACTAGTAGCCCTAGAATAGTGTTGCCCAGTCAGTAGTGGTTTGGTAGCACAAGCACGGTGCTTCAGAAGCCCCCCCCCCCCCCCCCCCCCCACCCTCACCACCTTAGCAGGTGAACCAGAAGCGTTGAAACTGTGTGGCCTACCAAGACTATTACTGGGTGTGCAATCCCAACAGAGGCCAGGCCGTAGCACCTAAGCAGATGGCCCCGCCAGCACCTAGGTGCTCTGGTAAGGATATTACTTAGGCATACTGTCTCTCCCTGGGTGGAAAGTGTTGCTAGTGGTCGGGGATCCTCTATTCTACTCCTCCAGTACCTGTATACTTGGCAGGAATAAAATAGATGACCATCTAATATGTGTGTATTGCAACTGGAGCTGCCTGACGGGTAGTCTCCAGTTGTAGCTAGTTCGTAGTAATAATTTCCCGTTCCTGGTCGGCGGTACTCGACTCGAGGTTCTCCCAGCAGTTGGTTATAAAGTACTCTATGAGTGAGACTCAAAGTTAAAAGAAACAAAACCGTGTTTATTAAGAGCTTAGTAAATATGGTGATGCGTGCTCTCCTACCAAGAAGACCGGTGGCTAGAAGTAAACCTACGGTAGCCAGTTGTAGGTGACCAGGTCCTAGGCTAATGGGGGAAGTGAAATTAAACTGTCAAAAATTGTTGCTACAAATCTAACTCTATCGGGGTGTCTGTAGGAGACAAAGAGTCAAGTGTGGTATGTCTGGTAGCTACAGAAAGCTTCTGGTAGCTATTGGTGATTGGCATCGCTGTAGCATCTGGTAGCAGGTGCTGCAGAGCTAGGAGTGGGGGTAGCACCCTCTGGTAATCTCTCGGTGGTGCTCGGGCATACCGTGAGGCAGCTGTTGGCTTGTAGGCTCTCAGCGCTGGAGAAGGGGGGTGATGCGCCGCTCTCTTGCACAACTCCTCCAGGATTGTGGCAGGCCGCCACTTCCGTGTATGGGTTGGTGCGGGATTTGAATCTCACATGTGTAGAAGTAGTATACTACGTTGCTGTGAGATGAGTTGTAATCGTCGTACATAGTTGGAATAAGTGGCACGCGTCATATTGCACCTTGTTAAACTTAATGTTGAACATACTGATACCTACATTAGATGTGCATCAAGTTCAACTTACAGAAAGTAGTAGAAATTAAAATGTTTGAAAAGTTTTCATAATACGGTACATAAATAAGCATGTTAGTTAAAGTTGCAAGTAGGCCACTAAGCTACCAAAACTATATAAAAGGACAGGAATTCTAGTACTCACGGTGTAGTACTTGTCAACAACGATGCACACACACACAAGCAAAGAAGGACAACACATTTTCCACGCGGGTGCACGTCGCGATCATGCAACAGCGTCAAAATATATAGTCCTTTGTGTTTGTGTGTGCGTGCGCGTGCACGCGCCTGTCGACAAGTACTACACTGAGAGTACTTGAATTCCTCTCCTTTTATATATATTTTAATACATAAATAAAACATTAAACAAACATTTAAACTCAACTCACCAAATTATATAAAAGTAAACTTGTCAACTGTTTTGAATTGTGTTGATACAAAAACACACACTTAAAAATCCATCTATAAATTTCAGAAAATAATATGTTTAATTTTTCACTGTTAAAAACAATTTACCTTTACAGACGAAATTAGATAAATATTGGTTTCAACAAAATTTTTGCAAAATGTGTCAACAAGCTGGTCTGTTACTAGAATAATTCCAGATACTATGTTATTCTGAAAATATGGTTTAAAACTGATAAGATGACTACTGTTGCAGGCGTCCCATTGTAGTTCCTCGTGTGTTACGTGCCAAAGAGGGTAACCGAGATGAAAGTGCAGACGACGATGATGAGCTATCTCCAGGAAGACAAGACCAGAAGCGTGATGAATTTGTGGAGAATCCTGAGGTGGTGCGGGAAAGAGCAGAGCAGCGAAGGCAAATGAAGTTCAGCCAAGGACGGGGTAAAAGTCAAGCCAGTGCTCCTCCAAGGGATGTTGTAGGTGAGTACCATTGTTCTGGACCATAATGGACACAACAGAACAGCTAACATACATGGTATTGCATATATGGCAGTGATTAAGCTGTTGATTGTAATCTCATTTTTTACGTAGCATTTGTAAAGCTTTAAATATGATTGATATCGTGGTTTATTGAAATTTGTTGTGCAATTCTCATGACTGTATAGTGTAAAACATGTATAGCATTCGTAAGTTTTTTTGTTAAATAACGTATTATTAGCAGTGTTGCAGTAGAGTGGACAAGGGTAGTAAAGTAGAACCTCTCTATCACAACCCCTCATGGTTCCCGAGAATAAGGTCGTAATAAAAAATTTGCAAAATTTTGGGCCGATTTTGACCCACCCCTAACCCCAATGCCCCCAACTTGCCATTTTTTGTATGACGTTCATGTTCAATCGTCTCTAGCTCATAAAAAACCACTTTGTAAATTAAATATCAATATGTATGTATATTTTAATAGCTGGACGTCTCCTGATTGATTTGATACTCAAAAAAGGCATATTGGACCACCCCTTGTCATAAAAAAGAAGGCCTAAACACAGTATGACATGGCCATTGAAAGTGTGTGAAAAGATTAGACTATGTATTATTAAAATATAACTAAACACTGTTGGAAGATGCCTTATGTTTGAAGCAAAACACAGAACTTTATTTATTGATAATATATATGAAGATACAATGGAGCACTCATGTGCTGGGGCTAGCAGCGATTACATTGCCGTGCACTCGTAGCTGGGTGAGTGCCTAGATCCTCTGCAGCACGGCCGGTGTGGTGACTCATATTTGTTGATCAGTCCTAGATACTCGGGGCTGGGCAGCAGTTGGTCGGTCGCTACAAGATTATTCTGGCGGGCGGAGGCCAGCCGGCCGCCGCCAGTGCCATCATTACAGGGCCGGTTCGCTTCATAACAACGGCCTGGTGTTGATAAAACATGCTGATAGATGCTATTCACGTCAATGTGTTGAATTTACACTAAATGTAGGCTACGTGTTAGCCTCTGCTCTGGCACGTGAGGCCCGGCAATGTTTACGGGAATATAAAAATTTATTGCGGTCTACTTGAAATATTGATTATCCTGAATTTTTTGTCAAAAACTTCTGACGGCCTATACACACACACGGCCTTGCTCGCTAAAATATGGTAACATAAGAACATATTTCATTTGCACACACTTACCTACCTTTATACACTTTACACATAAAATTGACTTCACAAGAAAGAAAAAAATAAATGCCCACCAAAAAAATTTGCATAATACTTAGGCATGGGTGCACATAAACTTTAAAAAAAAACCATTAAAAAAAGGGACATTGAACTAAATTTGAAGTTACACATACACTGATTAAGAAACTAGCTGTAATGTGCTGCTGTTTTTACAGCAAAAGAGGAGGGATAATTGAGCGAAAAAAGACAGGGAGGGTAAGGCAGAGGCATATGTGACTAGGACAAAGAATCCTCACTGACCCAGCCTGCTGCCCCCCCCCCCCCCAACTCACCGGACAATACACCAGTGTCCCCTTCTAGCATGAAGTAATTTATTGCTTCACGCTGCTTGGGACAACAAATGTCAAAGTCTATGATGGCAGCTCGAGAAATGCGGGACCACTAACATCAATAAAGGCTAGTTTTCCATAAACTGAAAACTGTGGATAATAGTAACTTGTACAGCGGTTGGTGAAAAGGTCTACAAAAAATAATCAGTGCATAACTGAAATTGCGGTTCAAGATACCGTGGTTGGCGAGGGATTACTGTATCAATTTCTAGATGTGCCGCAGATGTTAGATTTTTTGGACCCAAACTTTTCACGGTTCCTCGGGATTGGGTCGTAATAGAGAGGTGGTCGAAATAAATGGGTTGTACTGTAATGTAGTGGTACCTCACTATAATGTCATCTGTCATAGCGAGATAAATTATCGCTATAGTGAATTATTACTGTAACCGAAAATTACTGTGCAGCATTATTTCATGCAGTGTTCTTGTAAACTCACAGCCAGGGCACTGTGTTATTCGACTACCATTACGTACACAGAAGCCAACAAGAAGTTGACAGTGAAATAAACTGTAACTCATCGTACAGATGAATTTTCCACACATGACCATCATGCGAGTAAATATTATTAAAATTAGAAAAAACGATAATCGCTAATAAAGAAAAACTTTTTTTTTTTGCAGTTGCTCATTAGTAGAGGCAAGTTTTGTGGTTTAATTCTGACTCGTACCATTTATATCAACTATCTACAACGATTACGGCTCATCTCACTGCAAATCTAGTATACCTACTCCTTGTGGTTTAATTCTGACGCGTACCATTTATATCAACTATCTACAACGATTACGGCTCATCTCACTGCAAATCTAGTATACCTACTCCTACCCCTGAGTAAGTCAAACCCCGCGCCAACCTATACACGGAAGTCACGGCCTGCCACAATCCTGAAGGGCAGCCGGACACGTGGATTCGAGGGGTTGTGCAAGACAGCGGCATGTCAACCCCCCCCCCCCCCCTTCTTCCCCATGCTGAGAGCCTACAAGCCATCAGCCAACTCAGGGCATACCCGAATGCCACCCCCACTCCGGCCTCGCAGCAGAGGGACGTCACACGCCCTCCAACCGCAGCAGCCGCACCCGCCGCCGCGGCACACGCTACCCTGACTGTGTAAGTCCATGTACGGCGGACCTCATGAGTTGGTCCTGCGAGTCATCAAGCTTGCTCCACCACTTCCAGTGCTGGGGCTCTCCGACTACTAGTAGATCTTCAGCAGCCCTTCCAGAGACTGCCACCAACAGCCCAACACTCTTCAGCAGCCGTCCAGAGGCTGCTACCATTGCCGTCACGGTTAGAGCTCTGCAGCACCCGCAGCCAGACGCTCTAGTGATGCCAGTCGAATTACCAAATTACCAGAAGCTTCTTCAGCAACTAGAGACTACCACACACTACCGTCACCATCTCCTACCGACACCCTGGTTATAGTTAGTTTTGTCGTAAGCAATTTTCGTCAGTTTTATTTCACTTTCCCTAACTAGCCTAGGCCCAGATCACCTACACCTGGCTACCACAGGTTTACTTCCAGTCTCCCTTCTACTTGGCAAGAGAGCATGAGTCACTGTGTTTACTAAGCGATTAATAAACACCGCTTTGTTTCTTCTAACTACAAGTCACGTTCATAGAGTGCTTTTGAACCAGCTTATAGGAGAAGCTTGAGCCAAGTACCGCTGACTGAGAATGGGAAATTGTTACTACGAACTAGCTATAACTGGAGACTCCCCCTTAGTCTGCTGCAGTTATGATACACATATTAGACGGCCATCTATTTTATTCCTACCAAGTATACAGGTACTGGAGGAGTAAAATAGAGGAGCCCCAATCACTAGAAACCCTTTCCACCCAGGGAGAGACAGTGCACCTGAGTTGTATCCCTACCAGAGAACCTGGGTGCTGGCGGGGGTATTTGCTTAGGTGCTACGGCCTGGCCTTGGTTGGGAAACTCACATTCAGTAGTTGCAGTGGTAGTCCACAAGGCTTCAACGCTTCTGGTTCGCCCGCTAAGGTGGAGGGTTTTCTGAGGTACCGGGCTCGTGCTACCAGCCACTACTGGGCAACACTATTCTAGGGTCACTCATGTCCGCGGTGCTTGACCCCAGTTCTCAGCAGCCAAAGCAGCTATATGTCATTTAAGGTGAGACACTGCACAAGAAGGGAGGAGCAAAGAGTCGCTTGCCTCGCTGCCAAGCAGCCGGGTGGTTTAGCTTCCCCTACAGCAGGCCGACAGGTAGAACGAGACTACACCAGCATCAACCGTCTGCAGACAACCACCATTCGTCATCAAGTCATCGGTAATTAAACCCTGAAAGCACAGCCGGCCTAAGTGGAACCAAAGCCACATGACCGTGATCCAGCCGTAGCTAAATGGACACGTGTCAATTGTAAGAACATTTTGGTGTTATTTTTATTAGATTTCGATGTTATTGGTGGGTTTTTTTTTCCAGAACAAATTACGTGCATTATATACTGTAGCTCGGGATTGAAATTACATTGTGTTCTTTTAAGCAATCAACATTTCTTAAAGAAGTAATTGTTTAAAAGGCTCCAAATTAAAAATATAATTTTGGTAAATTCATAAACAATTTTTCTGGAAACTTGAAGTTATAAAATAAATGATAATATACACTAAAAAAAAAATGTATGCAAAGGTATCATGAGATACATACATAAACTAGATAAACAGTATCCACGTAATGTCAATATAATTTACATTCTTTAAAAAACAAGTCTGCTCAGACCGTTACAGATCCGTCTTTGTATTAATTTCTTACACACTTTACACTTGCCTTTGCCCTATCTTTCTACATAAAATGTCTAATTTATAGACATTTTAAGGTCTTTTACATCTGCTGCAGCATCTTCCATAATTTACGAGACTAGATATTTTATGAAAATGATGTGTGACAGTACCTGGGTCAGGGAGATTATACTCTAAGTAAGAACAGACCACTGTGCTAGTCACAACCACTAAGAGTGGTTTTAGTTTATTTTACTTGCGTTCTACTGGCCGTCCTGAATATAACACAGGCCGTGTTGGCGGGTGGCTCAGTACAAAGTCTAAAACTGCCTTAGCGACTGGCCGGGGTGCTTGCTTAGGTGCCTGCAGTTTGCAGTCAATTAACTTAGATCAGCTGAGGGAGAGGGTTGGCTTACTAGTTAAGCTTGGTTTACTGGAGTTGTTGCTGCTGGCCCACAAAGTATTGTTTATGCTCCATGGACTGCTGGATGTACTCTGCAGGCTGGCATAGTGGTGAATCAAGAACAAGCGGCAGGCGAGGCCGATTGGTACCCTCTTAGCGAATGGCTGCTATCACTGGAACCTTCCGGGGAGGCTGAAACAAAGAAGGGGAGCGAGCCAGGTAGTTAAGCCCCACCAACTGGCAGTCGGCTTGAGCTTCTTCCTATGGAGTTAATTGGTAAAGTACCTTACTGGGTTGGGTGCAATCCCAGGTAGACTTACTGGTAGGTAGTAGTTGCCTTCCTCCCATTCACTTCCCTCTTACCTCAATTGGTAAAGGGCATCTGGTGCTAAACCTCGATCCCGGGAGATAGGAGCAGGCGATGTGCATTCCCTATCTAAGTGTGTTCTGCTGTCTAGGCACACCAGAATGACGCCGACTACAAACTTATTCTTCAACCGGTAACACAAACTGTGTGGTGGTTGAAGAGTGGGTTCCCTCGGAGGCGCTCCAATAGCTTCGACAGATGAGCCCCTTGAGCGGACAAGTCCGACCCAGAGCCAACCAAGCACTCCCTCTGTCAACATCAACGGTATGATGAACAGGTGCAAGTTGGTGTAGCGACTTATCCACTCAAGCAGGGGTATGACTAGTGGTTGTGGCTCTACCGTTCGGTACACCAGGTGCGTCAAATTGGTGGCCGTCAAATGGCGTGTGTTCTGATGTACTCCCCTGTCTGGAAGAATTAGTAGTCCTATACTAGGTGGCAACTTGTATTGGCAAACCTGGTCTCCTGCTCCACTCTGCGGGACATAGGTGTTTACTATATTAGTCTAAAAGTGCTCGAGGGATAATAAGAGATCAGTTAGAATTATATGTTTATTCTGTGAGGAATAAAACATGGTGGCCCGTACTATCTCCTCTCTACCCAGAGTTGACCGAAAATAGTAAACTACAGTACGCTGTCCAGGTGAAGGAGACCTGGCTCTAATCTAGTTGGGAACAGTTTCGATAGATAGCTAATGCCAAATTTCCCTGTCTGTGTACACGTGCCCAAATGGGGCTTACCGGTGCCCACGTCCTGATGGGCGCGTGGGGTAGCCATTGCCAGGGGCAAGCGGCTAAGGTGGCAGTTGACTTCGGGAAGGTTTCCCAGGAGGAGGACTCCTGAATTTCTGCCGTAGGCAGTGATGAGCTGAAGATCTAGACAGTGGTTGGTCAGGACTCCGGCGAGCAAACACGGTGGAGCGGTCTGTCCAACTGATGATATGGATCTCAGAAGAGCTGATGATAAACTGACTATTCCAGGCTCTGCACTGGAATATATTCTGCTTCGGCTGAGGGCTCGCAGGCCCTAGGGGGGAGGGGGGTGTGCTAAGCATGCTCGTCTTGGGCGGAGCCAAGGGCGGCCATTGTTGACATGCGACATCTCTCTGTGTGCCCTTGAACTTCTTCGGGGTTTCGGCAGGTGTCGATTACTGATAATCAATTGTTGCCATCTTCTCTAGGGGAGGTAGCGCTTTCATGGCTTACTGGTGGGCTGCATTGTTGAAACGTAGAATTCCGACAGGTCTGTAACAATCCCCGGTCCCGGGGAAAATCCTGTAGGCGCTTAGAAATTCTATGTTTCTAAACCCCATTCATTGTTGCATGTAAATGAAGCAAAGCTGTTTATTAATCGCCAGTAAGCGTCACGCGTCGGAACAGCTGGTTTAATGTATCAATTTAGGTACCACATTTTCATTTCACACATTTTTATGCACAGCTGTCAATGTAAACAAAAATGTGGCACTGCGACCATAGATTACTGCACACATTCTAGTTGTGTGTGTTCACTTCGCACCATTGTTACTAGCACTTGGAGGCGGTTTATTGTCGAAAGGCTGTAGCTTATTTCAGAGTGTATGTTTTACTGCTTGTGTAATCTTTGGAATGTGTTTATTTACATTCTTTTATGTAAGAAAAAAATACTTGACGTATTTAGGTGCATGTGTGGCATTTAGAACTATGATTTCCAAGACTTAAAAATTGTCTCAAAATGAAAGCGAGAATTTTTTTATCTCAAGTGTTTCTCGATATTGCCTAGACACACACCTTTAGATTTTTTACAGTGCCATGGTAAATTTGTGTATATAAAATGGGAGAAGAGTTCATTTCATGTAGAGAAAGCTAATTTCATGAGGTATCGTGCATTTGTTTGTATTTCGTGCTATTTCACATTTTACTTGTATTTCAGTGTTAATTTTTTTGGTCACAATTTACCACAAAATCGTGCCTCTACTCATTAGTAAATCCACACAATGATTAGGGCCTAGAAATTTTCGTGAACTGCAAATAACTGGTAATATGCAAAGTACTGAGAAATTGCAGTGGATTCTCTATCCATCGCTTCCCAGGGGAATCACAAAAAAAATTGCAATACATGTGGACTTTCAATGAATGTGGTCTTGAAATGCAGATAAATAAAATATGGGACGACAGAATATGTTCCATGGATGCTGGATTTCTATCCATCCTAGTTCAATACATAGAGGGTCCACTTTATGTTCATTTGCAAAATTCTGTAATAATTCCTGTATTCACATAACATCAATAAAATTGCTTGTTTAAGTGTATATAAAACCATAGTGTGAGCTTCTTTTACCGTGAAAACTCTTACAGACATCAAGTTTTACAATTTTACATCTTTATACATCAACTCTCATTTACTTCACATACCTGCGGATAGCAAAACTATTTGTGTGATCTCAATGTTGAGTATAAAAACAGAATGAAATTGTACATCATGAACAATTCATAAATTGATTTGCAGCAAGGTCAAAAGATTATCGTTGCACGTATAATATATTATCAAACAGAGTTCCTATGGTGCCCATTCATGGGTAGAATCACACCTACGAATATTGTGTTTATAAAGGAACATATCTAAACCAAACAAGTTAGTAATTTGATGAAAGTAAATAGTAATTATATATAACACAGATTAATTATTTTTGTGGAATGTAATAATTTTGTTGTAAACATTTGCGCAGTACTTGTAAACATCACTGACTTACTCATCTTCTGTACTTTGTGGTTAGGTTCTTGAAAATTAGAGAACACAGAATTTGCAATTGTTTAGCTAGGGTGGTGATTGTAGTCGGCTGCTTACCACGCATAACCGGTTAAGAATGCCAAAAAATAGTTACTGTTGTAAATCATGCCTGGGAGTTTGAAAGGATTTTTTCTTTTTGTTTTATAAATTGACTAAAGTGCAAAACTGTGACATAAACATTCAGTGGGGTGGAAAAGATGCTTAAAACACACTGCCATATGCACAGTGGTTTGATGATAGTGGAGGACATAAACAATGACAACTGCATTGGAAGCAAATTTGTGTAATTTCATATTGCCAAGAAAAAAAGAAGGAAAAAAACAATAGGTTTCTGCCACTTCATTGGAAAATATTTTTACAAAAATGAATTATGCATACAATCTTTGGTGAATGTACCGAAGAGAAATATGGTAAAATGTAAATAGCTGGAATGAATCTTCGAAAATCGACTGTATTTCATAGCTAAACAATAGTTCCGAATATATTTTGGCTTTTGGGCAGAATATCTGATCAATAGATGCAGGAAATTTATGTTTTAAGTGTCATAGCATGCAGGTTTTTGAACATTGTTCATATAGGATAGTTGTCGGAACCATCCACAAAACTACTTTTAGAGGAAACAAAATAAACAGGATTGCAGCAACAAGGTTTCAATGAAGTTAAATATATTTCTATGTTTTCCACTTAAATATGTACTGATTAAAAGAATGAATAACAGATTCCATTTAATTTGAGTGAAATTGTTACAAAAACAATACATTCATGATCTAATGAGAAGGCATGCATTTTTTTTTTGCTATAAAATTTATTTGACAAAATGAAAATATTTTTGTGCCAAAATGGTGAAATGTTAATGACGAAATCGGCTTATTATAGTTATTGTAAATGTGGGGCCCTAGCAGTGATGACAGAAAGTGCACATATTACATCTGCCTAAACCATTTGAGTGATGCTGTCTCTAAATCTGAACTCACTGTACTACTGCAGGCAATTTTATTTTAGAGAACAGTAGAAGCATTTATTTGTCGTAGTTTAAAACGTAAACAATGAACAGACAGTGTAGGCGAGACTCAATGCCATAGCGCACTCATAACTTGTTTTCGTAAACAGTGTCAAAGGCTGAATGCTATACGGAGCATGTAGGCCCATGGATAAACTGACTGCCGAGTATATAATACATGGGTACCATCCCTTCTTGGTAGCTATTTTCCCTTGTGCAGCTGCCCACACAGTCAATTTGTTTATCCACCTCTCTTTGTTCTCTGGCATGCAGCTCTGCCTGGCAACAGGGCAAAAGTCACCCAAGACCAAGAGGGAGAGCGATTAGGTTATACCTTTTGAAGATGAAGAAAAGATGCCCGAGGGAGGGGAATAAAGAGAAGACAAGTCACCAACTTTCTTTCAACCTTTTTCCATGACCTGCTTGCAGACATAAATAACATTTTTGTGTGTTTCAACTCTGAGAAAGAGAGATAGTTACTACCAATACTATTGTTACAGCAAGGGAGTACACAAAAAGGCATTAATTTTAAAGGAGTATATTAAGTTGTATTTAATATAGAACACAATGCTGCATTCAAAAATTGTCGGTATAGCAAATATGTTATAGCACATACTCTTTAACAGTGTGGTTCTATTGTATTTTAAAAATATTTTTGGTGGTATAAATTGAATGAATGTTACATCAATTGAGAACAAGTTTGGTTATTAAATTACAAGGTACATATAAAGGTCATGCAACAGAAATCTCCAGCATTCTGTGTTTCACTTCAAAACTACATTGTTATGTTCCTTTTTTTTACAAGTTCAATCTGAAAGTGCATTTGTTGGCCTTTTTGTTTGTCCTGTAGCTGTATTTACTGTGGAAGGAAGCATGGAAAAGTCAAAATCATAAATATTTTATATTTTGGGATATTAATGTAGTAAACACAAAAACTTTTAGATTCAACATTTGGTAGATTTAATTTTAAGTAAATAATTACACAGCAAAAAGAAATGTCACAGCGTCACATCAAGTCTATAAAATAAGAGTTGGAGTTGGTAATCTCTGACTAAACATTGAAACAGGTAATGTTTTTAATTAGTTTTAAAAAGGTTTGTTGTACCCCGTCCCTTCTTCACATTAATTTCACATTTCTCCTTGTCTACTGTTTTATATTTATGAGTTTTTAGTGCTCTCCATTGTGCATTTGGCTATTGTATTTAAAACCATCGTTTTTGAATTGAGATTGATTTCCGAAGACATGGTCAAAATTCAAGTGCATTGGTTTTTTGCAGGTGGACCTAAGGGGCAAGGACAAGATAAGGACGTTCTTCATAATCGCCGTAAAAAATCTGTCAACAAGTCTTCGTCGTCAAATCACAACCGCAAGTCAGGGGCACAGTGGAAGCGATCTAAATGCATGGTGCCGTCGTGAGACATAACTTGTGTTCTGTGTGTAAACTCTGACAGCAAGCTTGTTAACATTCTCATAATAAATAGAATTTATATTGTAAAATAATGTTGTGTTGTAACAGATTTCTTTTATTGGTGTGTATGCATGTGTTCATTTTGTAAGTGTACATAAAGTTGATTACTGAAATTTTTTAGTGTGTGTCTCTGTTCACTTTATCATATACAGATTAGAGGTTGGTTTTTGAGCATTCATTTACTTTCCATGAGAAGTTTTCTTTTTGATTTACAAGTGGAACAATTTCACAAAGTATTCAGTGGAATTTTTAAGGATTGTTTATTTTCAAATCACATGTTGATTCGTGGAAGTTCACCAATACCTATTTGATAACTAAGAGAATGTAGAATGAGAACTGTATAAGGTAATAACAGCTGTTCACAATAAAGTTAGCACTTTGAAATCAACCTTAGAAAGAAGTCACTGGCCCTACCTGCATATATTTTAATGGATGCACTGAGTGACATGCGCTCAGTAAAGTTGGCAATGATTAATGGGAAGTTACTCCATATCTTAACATTGAATAAAAAGTGTTAGGTAACCCCATTGTGATAACTTCAATTTTTTTTTTTTTTTGCATCAAAGTGTAAAATTTAGCAGATTTGTGAAACATTTACTTTTCTAATAATTCTTAGAGTTCCACTTGACCGATACATGAATAAAGTGATGAGGCCCATGACAATGTTAATTTTACATAAGGCGGGATAATACACAACGTCCATACTAGTAGATGTTAAGCAGGACTTTCAAAAGTGCTAATTTTACCGTGAATGGCATATAGTGGACTTACCTGCATGGACAATGTAACTGGGAAGATGGTTAGAGTTCCGTACTGTGGCCAGAAGATATCCTGTGAAGGGGATAAATATTTACATTAATATGCTTGGAAGATAAATAAATTGAAGGCCAAACCAGCAAACATGTGCACTAAAATATAGCTTTAATTTATATCAATAAAGTCTCATCTTTTATACATTACAACCTCTCTGCATCAACCCCATTTGGTGCATCCATCTTTCTATAACAATTAGTTTTTGAGAAACCATAAAAAGTTAGGATGACAAATGTTGCAAATTTGAGGTAAATCAGCAGAAAATTAATTTGGTGTACTTTTTTTGTCTTTACAAATCATATTCTCTTGGTGAGTACTGTACTGAACATAGCACATAACTAAAAATAGATACAGCAACCCCTCCCCTCTGACTACATGCACCCTCTATGAATGTTTCCATGTGCGACACATCCTGCCATTGTGCTTTCATGTGCTTGCCTTCTCACTTTGCTTGTGGTATTACTTGGATTGATGCCCTATTATGCATAATTATTTTTTGGACTTCAATTTGGTAATGTTTTTGGCTTGATTTTGTGGAAAATTGTTGATGACCTGCACCTTTTATATGGATTTACGATTTCGTTAAAATGAGTGGAAAGATAGAGAGCTTTTCACACTGTATGTAGGCTGCAGTAAGGGAACAGATTTAGGAGAACCTACTACTTGAACGTCCTGCTATTTTTTTGTTTCACTGGCATTGCATGGGCTCTTTAACTCCATTAAAATCAGTAATCAATCTAAGAAAGGTGTGCAAAGCAGTATTTTTTATTAAGAATTGAATATGAATCGAAGATACAAAATATTTGCAAATTCAATTCAAAGTCACTCCCATGCTTAGTTGCCCAAGCAAACTGCCAGCAGTACAGTAGGTTGCTTACACAACAATGCAAGAAGTTAACCAGTAATTTCTACGCACCCCTTACGAGTCGGACGCTTCTGCCGGCGAACGTAAAGATAGCTTTCATGGGTTGATGCTTGTGACACTGACCTGGAGCTAGAGTGCTATCACCACATTTTTATTTTTCTGTAAGTAAAGTGTGCATGAACTTTTACTTTGAATCCACTTCCTTGTAGACGTAGTACCTTGTAGTTACTCTTGCCACATACTTGCAGGTATTCATGAGAAGCTTACTCATTGTTTAACACACACATTTTGGTTCACAGAACACGCACTAATACTGGCGAATCCCTTCCAACTATCTTGGATTGTGGGGAACAGACGAGCCGCAAAAAGGTACACTGTTCGTGAAACCGCAAACTACATTTGGCAATTACTTCTCCCCGGAGCAGATTCTGCTGAGGATCTGTAACTCTCAAAGTGGTAGACGGTTACCAGATCGTGCACCCTAACAGTGAAAGATGCAATTTCAACCAAGTGAGTACCTGCACGTGCAAAGCAGCTTGGTGGGGTAGTTTCCAACTTCCTGATGCCTTATGCCAAAAGGGGGCGGGGGGGGGCAGAAGGAGGAGGTTGAGACACACACTACACCAGACCGAGCGCATGAATATTAGCCCTATATAGTTACAGTTAGCTAGCCTTCCACCTAGAGAACAAGCGCAAGCTCTACGCCGACTGCAAGAGCCATGAGAAGTTCCAGTGCCGAGTCAACTGTTCTCTCCACCTGTACGCTCTGGACCGGCAGCTTACCCCGACTATATTGTAGAGTTCTTGAAGCCTGAACTGCCACCTACACCAGCCATAGCTCACTTGACAACGGCACTACTGCCACCTTCAGTATACCGACGACAGGAAACCCACCTTACTCCACCAAAACCACAGAAAGTTCTTGCCTTGTTGAAACATCGCCCAAGTGACCTTCCATCTGCCGTACCTGCCAAATGCAGACTTGCACTGATTAACCAAGAATTCGTGCCCTGCCAGGTAGCCACGCGGCCAGTTCTGTCTACCGGCAAACCCACTTCAGAGGAGAGACTGGTTATTTCCTCGAACGAAACACTTCAATTTCCTAGGTATTTAACTAACATACAGCCCATCATGCATCACATTCAGGAACATTTAACGAAATTTTTCGCACTACACTGTATAAATAATAGCTTCTAAAGTTTTATCAAGCTAATACATCTCTACTGCCTTTATTAATGTTTGTCTAGTGACTGCTGCCGAGAAATAAGTAAGTTGTTTCTTGCGGGCGTGCACAGAAATGATACTGGCAACAGTAAGTCCAGCAATACAAATTTTAGAACATGTGCAAAGCAATGCTCTATGGCTTGTTGATGCCCAAAGTAAAAAATAAAATCTGTGATGCAAGTTATGGTAAAAATTCCATAAATCCAAGATGGCAGGGACTGAGCCCCCTTAATCTGTGATGGTGATGTTAGAGATTGTGAAAGAAGCATAAACATAGCAACTATAATATTCTACAAGAATATGAAAAATTTAATAAAAGTACATTAAACAAGAATTGGGGTGTGAGATAAGAGAAAGTAACACAAGAAATGGGGACATGAAATAAATTTATGTTGCACAAATGAGAATCTTTTTGTATTTGAACTGTCACTGTCCGAAGACTTAAGCAGGTTGTGTGTGATGTTTAGATTCCTTAAGCGTTACAGAAAATAGTTATATTTAAATACAACTTGTGTGGTAGCGACCAATCAGAACAGAGCATTTAGTGTTGTTGGCAGGGAACTGTTATTTACAGTTATGTAAGCCTAAAAATACTACAGTAAAAACTATAAAGACATGTGCATGCATGTGGTTATATATTAAAACTTGTCCAAAATGGAACTCGTGGGATCCAGAAATTATTTCAGTTTCAGCAGTTTTCCATTTTAAGCAGGTGACTTAGAAGTATGTACTACTACAACACACTGAATTTTAAAAACTTAAAAAATATACAGTTGACATGTACTTAAAACACATGTATCAATATATAAATAATGCTAAAGCTAACCGCTGGTATCGTTTATTGGATGTCGCGTCGATCAAAATATATTTTGGGTCCTATCACCAAAGGTTTCCTGCAACAATCGTTTTTAAGCTGGTTGTTTATACAAACATCTAGTAACTGGATGTGAAATAAGTCACGCGCACTGCTGTTTATCACTGCTCTGCGGCGCGTTGTCTGTCTTCCAAGACGGCATGGTGCGAAATGTGTCTCGCTTGCTACCTCCTCTTACATGCCTGATGAGTGAGGAAGTGGCTACGTGGCAACCAGCATGGCGACCCAGTGTCCTCCCTCCCCCTCTGTCTGTTTCTTTCAGCTGTGCACCTCCCTTCCTCCCCTTAAATTTCATTGAGAGGGAAAGCTGTTGTCTAGCAAAATAAAAAGCACACCCTCTCTCTGTCTCAGCCATGCGCACTTTTCTTCACACGCCTGCAGTAGAGCAAATAAAATGTGCCTGGCGTATTTAGAAATTTTATCAAGATTATCCATTGCTCAAAATAGTTGCACCAATCCAAGCTTGTATTTCAAAGCTAATGGTTTTGCCTGAAAATGTTATGCAGTTCATTTTAATGAGGAATTATTATTTGTGCAGATGTTTTGTTTTGTATTATTTGTGCCAATGAGTTCTACTTAACGGGCCTGCCTACTTGCGGCTCGGCCGACCATATAGATAGGGTTTTACATGTTGAATACTATTCAACGTGTGTCTGCCACCTTTCACAGAATAGCTTTCCAACGAAAACCCCACTGTGCGCTTTGAAGAGAAGAACAATGCTACAAGAAAGGAAGTACGGAAAAGCCATTAAAAGAGTGGTTTATGGGATGTTTTTTGTGTGTTGAAATCATTATTTGTTCGTAATTTTCAGGGTATTAAGAATGTTACCAAAGAGATTGTTTAGCAATGTCGCTATCACAGAGATGAACATAAGTCACAGGTGGCACACATACACATTCAAAAGGAAAAAAGGTACAGCACATTTTGAAGTAATATACTTCTCAGGGGCAAGTCCTGTGGCCTCAGCGAAGAAAGAAATGGCGCCGCACTTCTTCATCCCTTATCATCTTCCCTCGCCTCACACAACTGTCCGTCCCCTTCCTCCCCTATTCCTGCTCGCAACTTGTGTGTCACTGTGGTGTCGCGTCTCAGTTTCCGAGTAGTGGCAACATTCACTTACTTGAGCTTGTGACATAGAACTCAAGTTTTCATTAGTCCGTATTCCGTTCACTGCCAGTTGTTCCTTTACTCCATCTATTTAATGCTTAGCGGGGGAATGGAGCAACTTCCATGCTTTATTTTCGATGCATAATTTAAGCGTTTTGTTTACATATGACAAGACATTTTTCGAATTCACATTTTGTGATATGGAGGTAATGAGGGAAAGGAAATATGGACTTGAATAAAAAAATGCTATGAAATGTAAAATGTGCAACTTAAAAAAAGTAGACGATTACTTAAATGTAAACTTGGCAGCAATAAGTAGGAAAAGTGGTTATTCACAACTGCAAGAACTCTGTACATCACTTGGCATGCCTGTTATGACAAAATCTACATGGAATACTAGCCACGAAAAGCCAACAGCAAAAAAAATAAAAATGCACTTATTTGTTGTAATGATTTACCACTATATGTGTGTGTGTGTGAGAGAGACGCACACGCACGTGCGCGCGGTTATTCTAATTTTTCCTTATATTTCAAATAACTAATGCTTTTGAAAAAGCAGCGCATGAAAATAAATGGTTCAAGCAGGCATAGAAGAAACCAGACTTTATGTAGAAGCGATTGATGTAGATGATAAAGGGCACCCTTTGGCGACAGTTGTAGCTGATGGCGCATGGCCAAAAAATCAAGATCATACAAAACTAAGTACAACTAACTTTCTGGGTCGGTTAGTAAAGGTACCGAATATTCTATTTATATGTAAATAGTGGGTAATAGCATAGGTTTGCATGCAACATCACAGTTCTTTTAAAAGACGTATTTATTAATGGGGATCAATACAGTAGATTCCGGTTATAGCAAAATGGTCGCGGTTCCAGGTTCGATCCTCGCTATAAGTGTGTCCTCACTGTCACCGAAGATTGATTTTGATCTCCAGTAGGGCCTACTACTTAAAAACCGCCCTAAGATTGCTTTTAAATTGTGTGAAAATGAGCGGAAAATCTGACCGCGCCACATAAGTATAGCCGCTCTGCCTGCAATCAGCATTGCAGCATTTCTCGCTATCACTTACTTGGCGACCGAAGCACTGCCCTGCAAGCGATAACTCACCCGTCACAGCTCCACACGACCACCTCAAACAATATACCCGTATTTACTGCCATAATTCTCGCACCTATTTGACATGATTTTAGTGCAAAAAATTAGGGTGTATGAATTTTACAAGGAATTGCCAAGACACATGCATGCAAACATTAAAATGGGCTCTACTGTAGGGAATCCCTCGCCAACCGCAGAGGATACGTTTTTTAAAAACACAGAACTTCAATTATTGATAACAGATATGATGATACATATTCAAAATTAAATCACTTCGATGCATTAAAAAAATAAAGCAAGCAAGAGATATAATTTAAGTTATCACAAGCGGTTACCTAATATATGGAAATGCTTTCCCCTCCATCATTACCAACTCTACTGGACGCATGTCACTCAGTGCGCCCGTTAAAATATAAGCAGGTAGAGACAGACTTTTTTCTGAGGTTGATTTCAAAAGTGCTCATTTTATCGTGAACCGCCTTTAGGGGACAATACTGCTATACAATTTTTTATAGTGTGAAATATTTTGATGTCCAAAAATTAAATGACAATGTGGTGCTAACAGATTAAAAGAAAAATAGAAAAATTCAGAAAAAAAAAACAAATGTTGCATTGTTACACTTTGGTTTTAAAAAAAAGGCATGTATTATCTGCAGAAAATGTGTTTGCCCACAAGGCCAGTAATATTTTTTGAACATCTTGTTAGTCTTACTAAGCATCAGTTTCCTTGATTATAGTTTGCTTAATTTTTATGCCCTTACCAATTTTTCTTCGCAATGGATATTGCAAATTATTAGTTATCAAAAAGTTAATTGTACATCACACATTAAAATATATTGCAATAATTACAAGGGCCCCTCCCTCCTCACAATGTTGAAATGTTGGTGTCTATGGCATAGGATTTAGCATTCTTGCCTATAAATCTACAGATCGTAAGTTTGAGTCTCAGTTAGAACATTGGTAATGGTACGTCATCTCCCAATAAGCCTGCTAGTAGAAAAGTGTGTACATTCAAAAGTGCTATGAATAAAAATTGCTGAAATTTTCACATTTCTTTCGATGTCGTATTCCACTGACCCAATCAGGATAATGGTTGAATCTTCTGCATTTTCATTAACTGTAATTTTACGAAAATTATTACATTTCAAAAATAACTTATATAAGTCTTGGCTACTTATAAAAAAAAAATTCCTTAATACACCTATGTAAATTAGGTTATCTAATGGATGAGTAAAAAAATTACAATTTTTAAATTTAATCAAAATGCTTACTGGTAATACAGGAAAATTAATACTGTGTTAGTAGTCTGTTCAATTATTTATATTGTTTAGCTAACGGAGATTTAGTGGAATAAAAATATCTGTAGATACTTGGATTCTTCTCAATATTTTATTTTATGTGCAATGCTTACACTTGTAGAGTAAATTTTTTACGTTACGCAGCTACTACATACGAACATTCGAAGTTGCCTAATTTGGTGATATTCGGCACATTTCATCAAATTTCCCATGCGCCGAAATGCTTAAGTCGAAATTGTCCTGTATTGTGGTTCACTCTTAAATGTTACCGAAAATTTGTCATAAATAATTCGTATTTATTTTTATATTTTACAAAATTATGATGAAAATACCAAACCCTTGTTATTCTACTGTGCCGCCACGTCCGTCCACATGACCAAAATCCACAATACGAAACATTTATCATCAGAATGAGTCCTTGGCTCAAACAGAACATCTAAATAGCCACCTAAACAAACAAACGTGGCCCAAAAGAACAAATTAACGAACTCCAAGGCAATCCAGAAATAGAACTGGAAACGATAGTAAATAATATGCCAGGCTGTGGAGGGACATGGGACACAAAACGAACTAATCGTCAAAATAAATATTTGCCTTAATGGCAGTTTAGCAAATACTTTTTTTTATACAGAAAAGTATAATTTAAGAGATGGTAAGTTATGATTGAATTGTTGGTTGCTCATTTATGACATCGTGGCAACTATTACATCAGTACTTGAAACAAATTTACAGCAATAATTGATGTTAATCTTCTAAATATTTAATTGCTCTTTAAACTACACAACAAACGTACAAACAATTGATATAGTCGGCCTTTAGTTAGGGAAGTTGGCAAGAATAACCTGCAATGGAAATTTTCTTATTCAGCTGAACCACTGGATGTTCCGTATTTGAGAGTACAAAACTCTTCTATTGAAGATTTGAAAACTATCAATTACGCCACATTTTATAAGCGCTGTCCTCAAAGAATTAAACACAAAATATTTCAACTGATAATAATTGTTGACCATTATTATTTTGATGTCCAAAGGCCAGGTAAATGTAATACAACGTTAAAAACATTTCCATACAATACATATTAGGTTAATTTGTATGCATTATAACATGTTACTTAAAGTAACAAATATTAGATAATTTAATGGTTGCACTCCTGTACCATCAGAATAACAAAAACAAATTTTTACAAAAAAAAACTATAGTTTCAGTTTTTTATAATGGTGATCATTTCCTGCGAATTTACGCTACGTAATTTCCATTTTTATAGGCTTGTCACCCACCTCTTTTTACAAACATTATCTCTTTATCTTTTACGCAAAAGTAAACTATAATTTTTTTAAATTATAATACTGTATCAAGAAATCAATTTTCTTGTCAAAGAGTAATCCATATTTTAAAAGACAGTGGAACGAAAACTGCAAAATATAATACAAATATTTAATTTTTGTAATATGAGAATTACTCCATTTTTTTTTCTTCTAATTTGTACCTGCATGAAAATTTATCTTTGCACCGTAAACTAATGTTTTTATTGAGGTGAAAAAAAAAAACTTACCATACAGTTTGGCAACATCACAGTGTCGTCAGTCCTAAGACTGGTTGGATATAGCTATCTGCCTTTTGCTGGAAAATTCCATAATGGAAACTGGATTCATACGGCACAAAGTTATAGCTGGTTTCCAAATAAAACTTGTAGAATAAAATGTCTTCAATGGCAAATTTATCAGCGTGTTGACTTCCAGCTCAAGAAAGCACCTCGTATACATCACTGTCTTAAAAATGATGAGATATTACTTTTGTCATGTGCACATTATTTCGCCGACAGTTATATCGATTATGAGTTGTGAACACATCATCTCGGTTTCTTTGCATTTGGACTGCAATACGGATGGTTTCATACTATAAAATTCCTAAGCAGTACCTTCAAAGTTATTCCTTGCAAATAAAGCCGTACAAATTTATAATGAATTATTTTGGTAATTATATGCAATCAGTTTTCAATCCTAATGTGGAAAAAGATATGCTACAATGTAAGAATGTATTTTTTTGTATGTGTGAAGACTTAAGGTGACATTTTGACTGTTACAATAGAATATGTATACATAGATGTTTTAGATACTTTAATTTTTCCTTAATATAATTTTACGACAAAAGATCTGTTCTACAAATATGGACATTAATATTAAATATTTGTTAAAGTGGGGGCAAGGAGTGGGTTTTGTGAATATATCATTACACACTGCAGAAACTGGTAAATAAAATTACAAGCTCCAAAACACAAGAGCATTTAGCCACGAAACTCTTCATGAGATGTTGAGACAGAAAACTTCTTTTTCTACTCTTCTAAATTTATTTCGGTGCATTTCTGTATGGTAGACTTTCAATTACTCACGGTAAAAACTAGTTAGCCAACTCAAAGTTGTATTTTAAAAAATGTTAAATATGAGCACGAATGCACTGTATCCTATTTCATATTGTGTTCCTGTGTGTATTGCCCGTTTTCAGCAAAATTATTGATAGTTTATTCCTTCATGACTCCTGTAAGAAGGTTATTTTGGACATTTTTATATACACTACTTTTTAACTTAAGCTGTTATCTGTCTTCATACTTTATAAAAAAAAATTAATTTTAAGAGTATTCAGATTTTGGATAATGCATAATTATTTGAAAATAATGCAAATTATTTTACATGTTACAACATTTCTAAAGAATTTAATTATAAATATACAAATTTTCTTTTACATTACATTTCAATGACTTAATTTTTCAGCTTATCGTATTGTCGACAATAAGGTTATTGCGAAAATTAGCTTGAATTTCAACAGATAAAGGAACGAGGAAGAAATTGGCCTTTGTCTTCATTCAGGCATTCGCCAGGCGTGATATAATGAAACATAAAAAACCCAAATCATGATGACCATTCTGGGATTCTAACCAAGCTCAAAAGTCTTACTTTGTGCTACTTCATTCTAATGGGTGTAATATTCCCACCTTCATTGCTGTCTGCTTGAACATTTAATCTATCTTTATACTTGTCTATATTCAAAAAAATTCTGTGTTGATGGACAACAAGAAAAACCAAAACGGGCCAATCCGTTTCCTGACCTGTCTGTGTACCGACACTACATGGGATGTGGAAAAGGGCATGCATGCTGCAGGTTTCTACTCGACAAATCCTCTACCTCTACCCCCCTCGTGCATTCGCTTCCACTGGTGCATCACCAGCTTTCTCTCTCCAACGACAGGAGGGGTGCAGAGCACGCTACTCACCAGCCTCCTAGGACGATCTGGCAAGCAGAAACAATGTTTTACGTAAATTCACTCCATTTAAAATTTTAAGTGATAATATTATGTTCCTATTTGATGGTTTTTTTCATCAAGCTTCTATCTATGCTCGGATAGTCTCCTAAACATAAAAACCTACAGGATGAAGTGTGTAAACTGTCCAAAAGTTGTCAATTTTCTGCTTTTTTACCACTTAATTTTGATGTAATTTTCAGGTTGTTTTATAAAAATTTGACTATGGAGTCATAGGTACGTCTTTCAATTTAATTATTTTTAAAAAATTCACAAAACAATTATAGGAAGTCCCCTTATGACTTGATAGTTCTCTGGAAGTCCCAGCACTGAGCAGTGCTCAGGATGTTGCGGGAGAGGATGGAAGAATGTCTCCGGAGCCCTGCTGCACACGGACCTTATATAGTGCTGAAGTCTAGGCTGCCGCAGCAGGGTGCAGAGAAGGCACATGACATCTTTCTGCCATGAGGCTGGTGTGAGACGTAGGAACCCTCTTGTCAGCGTTCCTTAGTTCGTTTATCTTCAGCGGCATTTGGTAGCGCCCAAAGTGGCTGATAGTTTGTTGGCACTTAATATGGGGGGAAAGGGGGAAGCAGTGTGCCCACTGGTTGCATCACCTTGTAGCCACGTGCTCGGCAGCCCAGCAGATTCTCGGTGGCCGAGACCTTATGTGCAAAGTGTTGAGTGCACAATTCTCACGTGGGTAGTTGCGGTAGACAACTCTTGCGTAGGTTGAATTAAGGGTATACTTCACATAAAGAGCGATAAGTCATAATCATAGTTTATTAGTAGTACAAGCAGCACGTGTCAATTTGCCCCCCTCCCCCTCCATTGCGATGAAGACTCATAGTGAAAAGGTGGTGGAGTAAGGCGTAGACCCCCTCTCTGGAAGGTCTAGAAGGACTACATAGGAGTAGCAAAGAAAGTTGGGTAAAGAAGAGAAAAATTTTTTTCATCAGGTAAGCAGGACCCTTAGTGTTGAGTGCTTGACCACTGTAGCAGCGCGCGCTCTGTGTTCTCGAGCTAGCCGGCGAAGGCGAGATGTGTGGGATGTGGAGACCGTAGCTCTGTCTCTCTCGTGGCGGGCAGGCTTCCTCTCTCTGCCCCTTGCCCAGGCGGCGCGGCGCTTGTCGCTGCAAATGTGTTTTCCCCCTGTTGTAGAGATTATTGTGTCAGAAGTGCCGCGGTTTATTTTTGCATGCCGTCGACAAACACTCAGCATAGCAATGTGGATATTTACAAGAGAATGTACAACATGGACCTGAATTAAAAAGCACTTGAAAATGACAGCATGCGCAAAAAAACGAAGGGGAATAAAATATGTATGTTCAAGCCTTACTTGCGGAAAGCAGGGAGACGCCACTAACTATCCTGGATCTTGCTGTGGTGATTAAAAAGAAAAGGAAAATCTTTCAGGGAACCTTGTGTCCACACAGCAAGCTAAACAGTTGCTTGTGGCAGGGTATAAGTTTGGCAATCACAGGTTCTTCAACACCTGGGTTGACCGGCTAAACGAAATAAATGAGCGTACACTTTAAAAGCATGCGTGAAACGTGGGTAATTGGTGCATGTTGATCACTTTAAATATACATACATAACACTGCAATATTTTTTTGTTTAAAATATCTTGCAACTGGTGTCACCGTAGTGAGTTCATGGGAGCTCTGAGGCTCAGACTCTTTCGTTTGATATTGAGTTGGTGCACAAGATATTGCAAACAAAAAAAAAACACATGTGTGCACGCACGCATGCATGCGCGCGCGCGCGCACACTCTCTCTCTCTCTCTCTCTCTCTCTCTCTATATATATATATATATATATATATATATATATATATATATATATATATATATATATATATATATATATATATATATATATATATATATATATATATATATAATATGACCATACAAATGCATAAAATAAAAAAAACTCTCCTACAAAACTGCATTCTTCTTGTAGGCTATCTTCACATATACACTGTAAAAACTCATTGGCATATTTAAGAGTGTACCTACACATCAACTTCTTTTACAAGTACAGTTTGCACATAGTCAAGTGTCTAAATAACTGTCTGTAGCATTTACCTCACCGGATCCCACACTTCCTCCCCGCTTGATGACAGCTGGGTAGGCACTTAAACTGGATACACAATATTTAATCTAGCCTAAATGTGAGTGTCTTTGCCTATCTCGCTGTCTTTGACTGGTCGGCTAGAATAAATGTCACTTTGATACAGATCTATAACCAGCCCTGTGGTGTTTATCGTAGTGGTTTACAACTACATGTGAATAACTTCGTCAAGCACTGCACTTACTTGTGTTCGTCGAGCTTTGGTTTAGATGGCCTGCTCCTGGGACATAGTTCAGCACACAGGGGGTACAGCCACGTGTACCTTGACGTAGGCTGCTACGGTAATTCTCGGTACCGGCCAGGCGTTGAGTCTGCCTTGGCGACACAAGGTGGCATTAGGCGTCGTGATTCAGCACATGGTGTCTGCTTCTGCCGGAACTGATAAAGACGGCACAGCTACAAGGGACGTTGTGGCAGTGCGGGGAGCGACACATGAGGGTCCATCACCTCGACTGCACTATGTTTTTCCACTGGCGGACAAGGGAGTTGGGGCCTGACACCGCTTTCCACCTTGCCTGCAGACGCATTATGTCGTGGGGCCGGGTCATTGGAGGCATCAACAGTTTCTATGTCCAGATCCCGCGACGAGGCAGTGGTAGGGAGAGAACTCTATACCTCCACTGCGGGTGTTGCTTCAGTTGAGGGGTAGTGGGAGGCGATCACTGTGCTCGACCTTGGCTGCGGGTGGTGCGTCTCGCTGTAGGGCCGGGTAGTTGGAGGTGTCGATCACCTCGACGTCCAGATCCTGTGGTGAGGCAGTGCAAGGGAAAGGAGTCTCGACCTCGACTGCAGGAGTAGCACCAGGTGTCGGGTAGTAGGAGGCATTGACGGTTTCGACACTCCTATCATCGGTGACTAGTTGAGCAGGAGGCAGAGTGGGCCTCTCCTCCTCAACGGTGCCGACAGCTGAAGGTTCTGACGGAGCACTGCCATAGGCTATGCTCGACATCTGCTGCAATTCATCGTCGGCAGGAACAGTGGTCAGCTTCGTGGAAGCTGGAACGACCTTGACACCTGTTCCAGACGTTTCTTGCATGTGGTTGCAGAGTTTGAGCTAGCTCTGTGGCGTGTTCACCTTCCGGTAGTCTAGTGATGTAGGCCTCCAGGCTCATGTGGACGTCATCTGGTGGTCTAGTGGCTGCCTCCACGCTCTCGTCTGGAGCATATTCCGGTGGTCTAGTGATGGGTAGTACTTCACCTTTGGAGCCAGAGATCGACTTCGTGTAATTTGGCCTTCAGCCTTGACTTCTGGCTTTCTCAGCATAGCTGTGTGGTGTTGAGGGCATTGATCTGACGGAAAATGCTCCTTGGATTGCTATACGTCCAGTTTCCATGGCGCAATGTAGCTAGGTGCCCTGTCGACGATAGGTGTCCGTTCAGGCCTCGTCGAGGGTCCTGGCTCGATATCGGGAACTACCCTTCTGGGTGGAGGTTCGTCCTCATCTTTGGACTGGCCAGGCGTTTCTCCTGCGGTGGCGTCGTCCTGAATCATTGACATGTCCCCCGGGTATGGTCGTATTTGGCCTTTCGGATCTGTCCTCTTATATCTTTTACCTATGATACGATATGGACCGTCCCATTCGTCAGTGAGGCCAGCACTGAACTGGTTACTGACCTCACTAAGGGGGAGCGTTCTGAGTAGTACCGCTTCACCTAAGGTAAACTTTCGTACCCCTGTCTTTGGTATAGGGTACTTTTTTCGAATGTACTCATCCTGGGCTAGAGCAGCTACTTGGATGTCCTTGGGTTGAGGCATATCGGTGGGAATGCTTTCCCATTACCAGTCGCCTGGCTGGCGGAGTGTTTGACCCAGAAGGAGCATACCAGGGCTTGTGTTGACTGCTTCGTTGGTTCTACAACGTAGGGTGAACAGAATTGTTGGGATGTGCTTGTCCCAATGACGATGGTCGTTTTCTACACTGATACGAAGGCACTTCTTGATTTCCTGGTTTCTTTGTTCTGTGGGGGTTGACCTGGGGATGGTACGGTGGGGTAGTCCATTTTGACTCCCCATCCCGGGAATCTGACTGCCAACTGGTGACTCGTGAATTGAGTGCAGTTGTCAGATAAAATAGCCTTTGGGTATCCCCATTGTGCGAATATCTCGCTTTCTATCTTGCGCACGATTGGGGCGGTTTCTTGGCTAGGTAGAGGGAAGACCTCTACCCACCTTGAAAACTGGTCCCTTACTACCAGCAGGTACCGGTTACCCTTGGTACTGCGGGGCCCCATGAGGTCGGCAGCTATGTGCGTCCATGCCGTCTTGGATCTCGTTGGTCGCGCTGTAGGAGATGGAACCGGATATGCTTTGTCACAACAGCACGTAACGCAGTTGCTTATGTACTGGCGGACGTCACGGCTTATGCCATCCCAATTGTATCGAACTTTGATGTCCAGTAGGGTCTCCCTTGTACCCGGATGGTCATGGAGGTGCCGGCATATATAGGCTCATAACTGCTGCGGAACCCAAATCTTCCAAGGCGTATTGGGTTGTCCATTACGCATCCACACTGCGTCATCCCAAAATTCAAAGCACTGGGGTTGTTCCCGTAGTAGGCGGCGTATGTCGGGGTCCTCCTACTGACTCAATGTAATCTGGTGACGGGTGATTTGTAACTGGAGGAGACGAATTTGTTCTTCCGGACTTCTTTCAATCTGAGGGGGAGGGGACATCCTTTTCTACTCAGCTTTTTCCTCTAGTGTAGGGAAGCAAGATAGGGCATCTGGCAGGTTGTTTGTTTTACCTGGGCAGTGTTGAACTTCTAAATCGAATTCGGTGAGAAACAAATCCCACTGTCCGAGTTTGGCTTTTGCATTCTGTAACTCATGCAGCCATTGGAAGGCTTTAGAGTCGGTTCGCAGAAGGAAGTGTTTTCCTTCGAGATAGTAGCAATATTTCTTCACTGCCCAGATAACGGCCAGACACACTTGTTTGTTAATATGATCATGCTATTCCGTGGCGTTAAGCCGGGTTGAGGCATACGCTATAACATTAGGCTGGCCGTTCTCATCTTGTTGATATAACACTGTGCCTAGACAGTTTTGACACACATCTGTTTGCAGAATTAACGGTTGATCTCCTTGCGGACAGCGGAGTTGCATGATGTTGGCGAAGCTGGCTTTGAGATTGTTGTAAGCTTGTCGTTGCTCCGGTCCCCATCGCCATGAGTGTCCTTCTCGAGGAGCGGATAAAGTGGCGCCATGTTTGGTACAAAATCGCGTAGCCAGTCGCACAGACCCAGGTTCAGTCGTAGTTGTCGTTTATTGGTTAGTTCATCAGCCTCGTAGATGGCACGAATCTAATTCTGTTGTGGGAAGTTCCCTTCAGGTGAAACTACATGTCCTAAGTATTCTATAGAGAAGCACCGAGGTCACCCAGAACCGTCGAGCATCAATACAGTATGATCAGATTTAGATGCTGTTTCATTAAAATGGATCAGGCTGTTGTAATGTGCATTCATTTTTAATTGTCATGTGTACTTACTAATAAGAAATGAAAAAACATTTTTTCCCCCAATTACCTAACATCACAAGACAGAAATTTTTCATAAACACTAAATAAATGCTATAAAATGCTACATTTTAATTGTTGTTGCGAAAACGACTATTTATGCTACTTAAACTCAATATGCTTGTACCATAACTTACTTCTACACTACTAACAGTTCATAAGTGGTTCAACGAATTAACAATAAACATTTCTGCATTTTAATTAAAATAATTTATTTTCTACTTCCATGTCATCACTTAGTTGTTTTATAATGTATGCTGTGAATACAAATACAAAATTTCACATACAGTACACATCAGTTTCGTACCACTGGTGACCACGTCAAGTATTATCAGATAATAGAAAATAGTATGCGTGTAGTCAGTGTGTTTCTAACCCAGAATATGTAGCACAAGTACAGTAAACTCCCGATAAACTGTGTTAATGGGGACCAGAGAAAACACAAATTTGTATTAAGAAACCTGGATAATCGAATTTACACATTTTTACTATTAATGGAACATTGATATTGACTCCGAAATTTGTGATGAAACAAAGTATCTATCATACATTTCAAAGAAAATACAAATCACTCACTGTATGTGCAGGATTTAAAGTACACAATACTTTAACTGATATTTATGTTGCACCGAGTATAGTTAATTGACGGCGCATTGAGTATACACAGCCAGTGCCAGCCGCGGGCAAATTAGACGGGCGACATAGATAGCAGGTGCGTAATTGTGTGTGTGTCACTTTCTCAACATGCATCATTCAGACAGGTCCTTTAGATGGTAGAGTTAGTTGAATGTTTAGAATGCAATGCAATAAAGACTATAATGAGACTTTAAAAGAGGCAACCTGGCATTTAAACAACACATTACAATCTCTATTACTGGGAGCTAATTTAAATTTTACCGACTTGACACGCACAAACACAAAAGTTTAAAACTTGGGAAATGTTACGTTTTTGTAAACATTTAAACACTTCATATGAAAAAATGTAAGAAAAGTTAAACCTGCCTTTATTGAAAAAGTCTTCAATCTTTTTTTTACCTTCGTACTGGGGCAGTTTTTATTGGTAACACACCATGCTCAAAATTTTTTTCTAACTTCTTTGGGATAGTTTAAAATGCCCTTTAATGCTTTATTGACGTTGAGAAAACAACACTCCAAAGTGAACAATGACCCGGGCTGGCGGTCGATAAATTGGCAATATGTGTAGTAGGAATTTGAAGTGTGCCTGGCAGGTGTTGGGGGGATGTCCGAAATGACAAACTCGTTATTTCGTAAGTTTCACTTCAGACGTTGTCGACAGTCTCTTGTTTAGCACTCGCAGCAACACTTTCTTGCTTTTTAAAGCATGCCTAGTGTATTTTATGAAGAATTATTTGTTTTAAAAAACATATTATTTACACATTCACGCATGTGTTTTGAAGGTAGAAAAATAATGCGGTGCTTTGTAATTTTGAATTTTTATAACATCCGCAAGATACAGAATACCAAATTAGAGAATACACCACCATTTTTGTATACAGAACCGGGTCACGTGATCATTTTGGTAACAAAATAATCGGTCACGTGATCATTTTGTCAACAAAATAATCTCGTCACGTTATCATTTTATCAACAAAATAATCTGGTCATGTGATCATTTTGTCAACAAAATCTGCTATTTCAGGTACGGCCTCCAGGCGGTCGGATACTTGCTTAACAAGCGGAAATGGATGACTCACGCAGGTCTCTGTGATAGGCAGTCAGTTTAAAGAGATAAATGTCAGCTCACGCGGCACAATAGACGTAATGGTACCGCTGCTGGTTAAACGACGAATGTTGCAGCATCGCCTTGCCGCAGAAGTTACAGTAGACTTTGAGAAAAGTCAAAAAGCAGCACGGATAAGCCGAAAGCCGGTTAAGTGACGCACGAATAAGCGGGACTGACCTGTATTACTTATTTTCTTGTCTTCACATTTCAGGGGAATAGTATTGCTTCCATATTGACAAGTTTTAGCAGGTGTTAATAATACTGTTATGTTAATAATCAGACAAACATATTTTGTCATGTAGGTAGATTTTTTGACAGTTTAGACTAAAATTTTTGTATATTCCACATTATATGTAAATGCTAAATGCAATAAAATACTACATTTGTAACATATAAATGCTTCTAAAATACTACATTTTAAATTAAAAGTGCTAAATTGGAAAATTTTAAATGCTACAAATTCCCATCTCTAATAATTGCTTATTTTAATTTGCCCTTACATGAATAATGGTCATATGTGGAAAAGCTGTCATCAGATGTGCTACATTCTATTTCACAGTCAACTTGTCAAGTTTTCATGCACATAATGGCATTCAGAAAACACAGGGTTCCTGTGAATTGTGTACAACACAAAATTAAATGCTGCCACACAATAAATTTCAGTTATAACAATTTGCTATACCAATAATTTATCTTGCCATTGTCAGCTGTTGTTATAGCACGGTAACACTGTAGCTGTACTTAGTTGCCTCACTCCACATTGTACAACATACTAGGAACCAAAAAACTATAAATTATTAATAAAATTAATGTATTAAAAAAAATACATATACATGAACAATATATATAAATCTCTCTTCAACAGTATTAATAATTACTCAGCAATACAAATGTGCACCAATACAAATGCACTTACATTTTTCACGGTTTTTCTTTGGTACTTTTTGAAGGCATTATTCTGTGCTGTCTTCAAACTTCCAACACCGCCACCTTGTGCAACTCTGTGTCCTGAGTTAGCGAAAACAGCACAGCAATAATGAAAGGCAACACCATTGACAGGCAGATATACATGGCATATGGTATGGGAAGCGTAGAGCCAAATGGCCACATGAACAGCCCACGCCGTGTTGCATCGCGAATGTGATGGCTGAGAATGGCTGCTGCTGCAAGCCAGCTCATACGCTGTAACATCGGAAGGCCGTACATGTGGCTGGCAAGAAGCAGTGCGCCACACAATCCCAGCAACACACTGGTGCAATGGAAGAAGGGACGGGATTCCAGTCTTACTGCATCCTGCCAACAACAGTTCATTTCTTTAGCAATTTGTATAACACCCACTTACATATATCAAATGAGCTCCACCACAAAAGGCTTTATGTATTCAAAGTATTCATTTTCGTGTTTCTACTTACATACTAACTTTACATTACAATCAGAAAGGTTCTGTAGGAGACACAAAATAGAGATGACAAAATGTGGAAGGATCTACCATCTGCAATATGGATAGTATTATTCCCTTGCATGTGACAATTTCATTATAAAAGTGACAATGGTGTGTAATGTCACCTGTGCAAACATCAAACATTTCAGCTTTGCAACTGCTAATATAAATGAATGACACACAGTGACGTCAGGATTGCACTGAAGATTAAATGTGACAAAAATAAACTGCACATGTAAGTAAAGAAAGTTTACTAAAATTACAGTTAAAGGTAATTTCATAACATTTATAATTGTGCACTTTTTTGGTTTGATTACGACCACTAATTTACCTACTTCTGAATCACTTGATTTGTTTCCAACCCAGTGAATTTTCTTTTTTGCTTTTAAAGTGAATTAGTTGTGAATTTAGTTGGTAGGTTGTGTTTTCCATCATGTAAAAATCAGCTACAACAACACATTTTATAAATTATGTGTAAGGTTTTGTTTGCAAGGCTGAATTAGGTTTGGAACTTGTGCACATGAAATAAAATTTGAAATAATTTGAGTAGGATATGTTGTTGGTGTCAGAACTATAAACTGCCGGTCAATAAGTTAAAGTCACTGTTTTACATCACGCAGTTACGCACAGAGTCTAAAGACAATGGGAACCTCCTGATCATATTATGATCTGAACCACTGGTAGGGTTGCTTCATGACACAGGTCTATATACAAATGCAAGTTGCCTCATTATTTTTTATTTTTTGAAACTGTGGCAGTGCTTTTTACTACCCTTCCTACACAAAACCCCAAATCTTTAGACTTTAAAAAATTTATTCCTGAAACATAGCCAATTGTTGTGTCAATGTAAAAGTTCATTACATGTAGTAATTTATTTTGTCATATTTAAGTTACGATATTTTTATAGTCATCACGAATTTGTGGATGTATAAAAATTACTGAGGGCCGGGTTCATTATGCGAGATAACGATAGTTTACCGATATTAACTGACAAATAATCTTGATTATCTGAATTTTATGTTTCACAATGCACATTATCTTGGTTTTCTCCGACTATATAGATAAAATACTGAATCGCCGATTTTTGTGGATTAAGTCACATTATTGGGATGAAATTGTAAAACATAAACAAATAAATTAGACGACTCGCAAAGAAATTTGGAAAGTTATAGAGAATTATTATTTTTAAATTATTAGTATAACATTAGCCCTTAATTTGGATCTGTATCAATTTGGATACGTATACTTTAAAAAATTTTCACGTAGAAGCTATAGATAAGAACCCAGCCAACCCTAGTAGTGTGTACGCTTCGATACCCTTTCTCGCTCGTGGAGCCAGTGTATCGGCAGATTGGTCAACTACAGTTCTAGTGATGCCAAGATAGCTGACTGCAATAAGTGGTTCTCAGAGTGCGGGGTAAGTACCTTATCCACATCTATTACAGACATCTTAGGATTCTTTTGTAAAACAATGTTGTTTTTGTGTTTTTTGTATTCTGTTAATGTATTTGTGATAGGTCGTAAATTGATTGACGTTTAGATTTTGAAATTATTCTGCCCTAAAGTGTGTGTATCCATATGGATACAATGTCAACAAACCTGCATTTGAGTTTTGTACTTGTATGTTTCCTAATGGATACATTACCAAGATATCATGCATTTAGTTTGAAAGCATCTGTGTTTCCATATGTACACGATGCTAAGAATTCGTATGGTTTACAGGTCAAAAGAAAATATTTGTCAAGGGGGCAACTAAGGTTAGACTTGGTATGCAAACATGAAGCTTATGTTCCACCAAGTCATTATGGCTCTGAGGATGAAGACATCACTGAACTGGAGGCAGAAAACTTGGAGACATGTACTGTCTCTTCTGATCCTCCTTCAATTTCCACTTCTTTGAATGGAATTCTGGATGAATTAGCCTTCAACATAGATCCCAGCGAGTCTGTTCAAACAGAGCCTACAAATCTACCAGTTCCAATCGAGTTTGCTGAGCTACCTATTACCCCGAGCCTACAAATCTGCCTGTTTAAACCGGGTTTCCTTGTCTTCAAGTTCTGGTCAAGCCTACAAATTTACGAGTTCCATCCCAGTCTACAGATGTTCTTGTTACAGGTGAGCTTACAAGTCTGCGTGGTCTAACTGGCGACACACGTCAGTCTATTCCAGCCACACCAATAAATCATACACAGTGTTCCACACATAGAGAAACCAGAAATACTACCACAAAACAAATAGTATAGTTGCCAACTTCGATAAAGAAGAGGAATAAATCTCCACCTATAAAAAAAATCAAAGAAAATCAAACTGAGCAAAGTTACCTTTGACTTTCAAGACTGAGTTTTACTCTATTGTTTCAGTGCCGGAAGATAATTTTGAAATTCAGCAAAGTCTATTGTCGGACGTGGAATACTTCAACAAGTTTTTTCTCTTCTGATTTGGTAGAACTAATTGTAATAGCCACCAATCAATATTCAGTCCACGTTAGTGGAAAATCTATCCAGACTACTGATGCTGAAGTTACGGATTTCCTTGCTATGGAGTTACTAATGGGTATTATCAGTGTGCCAGCATATGTAGACTAATTTCTTCATTTTGCAGACAACAACCACACAACAGATGACAGATATTATAAAGTACGCCCAGTTTTGGACATAATCAAACAGAATTGCAATGCATTTCAAAACAAACGTAGGCATGCCATAGCTGAAATGAAGGGAACACGGACTGGAAACCGAAAGCAGTATATAAAATCAAAGCCTAACAATTGGGGATTCAAAATTTTTGTAAGGGCCGGCGTATCAGGATTTATTTATGATTTTATTGTCTACGGAAGAATGGAAGACCAGCCATGTTTCGACAGCATGTCTTCTCACCGCCAGAAGAAAGTTTCGGTTTTGGACAAAAAGTTGTGTTAGCTTTGTGCCAGACACTGCCAGATCTTTGCTTGACAGCTGTTTATTTCGATAATTATTTCACATCCTTGGATCTCTTGCATTGCTTATGAAATCAGCATGGCTTTCTTGCCTTTGTTACAATCAGACAGAATCGTAGTAGAGGCTGTCATATTGAAGGAGGCAACACAAAACCAAAACGTGGTTGAATCTGTGAAAAAACTGATACTGAGAAAAAATTGAATTTAGTTTTCTGGATAGACAATAAGGAAGTATTACTTCCTTCTAATTTTGTTGGCATAAACCACCAAAGCACAATCAAGCAATATTCAAAGGAACAGCAGAAGAAAATAAACATCTCACGCCCTAACATTATGAAGGAGTATAATCATCACATGGGTGGCGTCAATGTGGCGGACATGCTAATCTCTCTATGTTGAACAGCTTTCAGAACAAAAAGATGGTAGATATATGTGCAGTAAATGCCTAGATTTTGAAGTGTCGAGATGGCGCATTGCTTGGACAGGTGGTAAAACACCCTGAAAGAATTCAGGCTTGCAGTGGCTGAAAGCCTGTTGAAGGACAGGCCATTGAGGATAATCCGACGCCCTTCTGGAGAACTTACAATTCAAGCGTCAAGTATTACTCAACCAAGTTCTGACATCAGATATGATGGAGTTGGCCATTTCTCAGAGTGCTGTGGTAAAGGTAGATGCATGCATTGCAAGTGTGGGCAGTGCCGCACAAAATGTTTGAAATGTGGACTTGGACTCTGTTTACACCACAGAGAAATTGTTTCTATGACTTTCATCATCACGTAACTAAGATTTGAGTCTTCATACAAAAAATAATTTCTTGAATTTGTTTGCTGCTTCTGACAAAAATGTAATGTTAAAAATCGCAATACGTTTAATAAACAAGTATTTCTTCTGTTTGTTTTTATCTTTGATGTACTTGTTTAATTGTTTCCTCATCTACCTTGCAGTGAAGAGATTTGTTTTTAAATTGCATTTTATCTATTTGGATACATGTAAAACACATTTGCTTTATAGGCTGTTCACGGTAAAGTGAGCACTTTTTGAAGCTGTTTCATCAGACATAATAACCCATAAATACATTTCATTCCGGGCTCAGACTTTTGGTTTTGGGTATGATGAATGTATACACTGTGTTTATTACTCATATGGCAGGATTTACATTTACAAGTGGTGGAAGGATATAAATTGGTTGAAAGAAAAAGTAACTAGAAGTGCTCACTTTATCGTGAACGGCCTACCTATAGTAACGTGTCTATATGCATGCATCGCAATTCTCATTTCATGGAATTAAAAAAAAAAAATAACCAAGCTAAGATTTTACATCTATGATCAATGTTAAACTAAATTTTTATAATGGGCGATGGTTGATTAACGGAAACTACTATTGCCAAATTAAGAGTTAAACAGTCATAAACACATAACCTAGAAATGGTAGCAAAATTAATGCAACAATATTCATGGAAATGTTGATGTATAGAAACTAGTTTGGGAAACAGTAATTGCAGTGTTATCTGTTTTCTATATAAAACATATTTATTAGAGTTTAATATATATTTGATGTTGCCAGATTCTTGCTGTTTAAGTTTATTTGCTGCATATGATTCAATAAACAATAATGCACTCAATTTGAGGTTAAGAATTCAGGCCTGGACTTAAAATGTGTAAGCATTCCAAACTTCCAAAAAAAAAAAAAAAAATTTACGAGCTACGCAACAAACTATAATTCGGCTGCAAAAATATCAGAAACTTATGAAACTTATTTTAAGCCTGTATTTTCAGGGGTTTAATTTTCATAGTATGGCATTTATTCCAGCATATTTGCAAGTACTATATTTCTTTAAGTAAGTACTATTCATCCTTTAGAAAAGTATGTTGTATGGAAAATAACATTTAAACCATCAAAATTATTACATATTGTGTACACAGAACATTTCGAAACATGCAATTTTCTGTGTATTTTAGATTGTGCGGATACTTTTCGTAACAAACAGTATTTTCTGTGCAATACATATTTGCTTTGTGGCTTTTTTTCTCGTGAAAATACTATCTTGACTACTAAAAAATTTTAACTTTATTAAGTGCAAAATACACAATATTTTCTGTTGACTGAGCCAGCGAAGTATAAAATCATAATTAAGTCAGGATATCGAGATAATTTTAATGAGATATTCTTAACGGCGGATTAATTGTGGTGAAATATGCTTAACATTATCGAGATTAAAATCAAAGTTAAACCTCTCATATGGATAAAATTATCTCAATATTCCCAAAAGTTAATCTTCGTTGGTGAAACCAACCCTAAAAAACTTACAATTTTCTGAAAATTTTGTGATTTAAAATTCAATGAAAGTATGTTAGAAAGAATTTGAATTTTTTTCTTTGTTACTTCCTCATGTTTACTTTGTGTAGCAGAGTAATAATCTTGTTACTTTCAGATCTACACTGTAAAAAATTAAAATTAAAATTTGGAGAAAAAAAACAGGGTTTTCAGAATACAAAATCTTTGTGGTAGCACCTTTAAAACTGTGAACTGTTATCTATACTAATATTATAAAGATCTAATGTGAGTTTGTTTATATGTCTTGGGTAATCTCAAAAACTACACTGCCAATTCTTATATTTATTTCACTATTAGAAAGCTACATTCTTCCAGATGGTTATAGTCTATGTTAAATTCAAAAAGAAAAAAAAAGTCCTTGAGAAATTTCAAAATTTGTAAACCAAGTCAGAGAAAAATGAGCTACTTGGCTGCTTTCTAAGCATGCTCAACCAAAACTACAGAATCGATTCTTATAATTTATTCACTGTTAGGAAGTATTCCATACAGACATACGCATATATCAAGTGGAGCCATGGTGACCCAGTGGGTAGAACGATCCCAAGTGGGGCTGCAGTGGCTAGAGCACTTTCGAGTAGTGGCTCAGTGACTAGAGCACTCTCAAGTGAGGCCACAGTAGCTCAGTAGATACAAATATATCAAGTGGGGCTGCAGTGGCCCAGTGGCTAGAGCGATACCAAGTGGAGCCATAATGGCTCAATGGATAGAAAGATCTCAAGTGGGGCTGCAGTGGCCCAGTGGATAGAAATATATCTAGTGGGGGTGCAATGTCCCAGTAGCTAGAGCGATCCCAAGTGGGGACGCAGTGGCTCAGTGGCTAGAGCACTCTCAAGTAGGGCCGCAGTGGCTCAGTAGATACAAATATATCTAGTGGGGCAACAGTGGCTCAGTGGATAGTAATTTTATAAATTTGCGAGTACTAGTAGTAAGTATTGCAAGTAGTCACAGGTAGTAGCAAGTAGTCATGAGTAGTCGCCGGTAGTCACGGATAGTCGCAAATATATAGGTATGTATTTGTATAACTTAATAAAACCTAAGCGAAGTGATGCCAGGCTGCTAGTAAATTATAAAGTGATCTATACAAGTTTTTCGAAATGATTAAATTTGTTACTTTGATTGGTTAAAATTTTAGTGTTTCGAATATAACATTTGAAACAACACTAGAATATTTATTGCTCGTTAAAAATAAGATCTGTACAGCGTTGGGTATCTCTTTAGAATAAAGATGCATAAATTGTGTAATTGTAGGTTGGTTTGCTTTAGAAGTGCTTACATAGATGGGTTTGAATCCTTTGCCTAGCACAGGGCACACTCAGCAGTGTCTGTATCTGTACAGATTAGCAGTGTTTGCCAAAGGTGTCTTACATTGGACTGCACTGGGTGTGAACTCGGTGCCTCCTAAAAACTAGAGAAAAGTGTAATAATTGTGAGATTGTACTAAGCGAGTGCTTGTTTGGCAATCATATTTGCACTGCATGTAATAGACAATTAGAATGTGGAAAAATTACTGCACTCGACTCTTGAGCAAGTTCTGCCAACTGGAAGATTTGGCACTCCAGCAAGTACGCACAGAATGCAGTAATTTGAGATGCTATAATATACACTGTTTTCTTGTGGCACTCCCTCGTGAAATGTTGTGCGCACCTTAACGAGACTAGGTAGGAGGAAGGGAAGAGAGCCACCTTTTCCACCTCCCATTATTCCCGATACCCTCACAGTTACTGCGAATTCGGGCAGCACAAATATGACATCACAGCCTCGATGCACTTTTCTACACTACAAAATCACTCAAGAGCCCTACACTGATACATAGCTCTCGTTAACACAGTTTGGCCCACGGTTGTAAAGCTATTATATTTAAAGCCCTACTACAATTAACTGGTCGATTGCTGGTCGCGTGCTGTGGATTGTCGACCAATCGCGTGCAAAGTGCTGGTCAGTTATCTGTCAGGTGCTGGTGAAATTTAAAGTTGGCCAACTCTGCCGCACCAGCTCTGATGTCACAGCAGGGTAAGCCAGTCAGAATTCAGAATGGCACCAACCGGCATCGTACCACCAATCCACCGGATCATTGTAGTAGGGCCTTAACAGGACCTTTATAACCTACCTTCAGATACAAAGAATTAGCTGCTATGAAATGGTCTACATCAATAAGAGACGACAGAATACCGCACAGGAAAGACTCTAAAAGCTCGCCTGCGAATCTAAACTTAGACGAACAACAAAGGCTAATGCAATACCACGTTTCTAATCCAATAATACCATGTGTCCAGTTATCAATAACAGCTCTCTGCAGTGGATTAAACCGTGGAGATGAAACAAAGCGATCACCTACGACTGCTGTAATAGCTATAAGAAAAGGCGTAAACACTTTTTTAACCCACAAAACATTAAAATAGTATTGCATTGCGCATTAAAAAAATAATTCATTCCAACTACTCAAATAACACAATGTTGTTGTATTCGATAAGCTCTATTTCAACGCTTGCACGCTTGGTTATTTGTTTACTTTTTCAAAAACCATAGATGATGTAATGTATACGTAACACCCTGAATAAAATAATTTTGTGTTTTATGTAGTAATTAGTTATATGGAAGGACTAGTGTCCCATTTGGTACACAGGCCCGAAGCCTTTTTGATTGTACGGTGGTAAAGGGTGTATGGTGTAAATTAGGCTAGTTATGAAAGTATGTGTATACGTAGGTTTTTTGTGTAATTTATAAGGGAGAGTAGTTTTAAGTTAGACATATTATCTTTAAAAAGAGAAAGAAAAAATAGTATGGAGGTGTAAGTGAAGGGGCTGTGGTACGGTGTGGAGAAAGATAGATAGCGGGGTGCAGTGCGACCAGTGTGGCAGCTGGTACCATGGCTGTATATGGATCAGGGAGGAGGAACTGGGTTCACTACAGGAACATGAGTGGAGGTGTGAGGAATGTGCTGATGGAAAGGGTTTAGTGGCGGTGGTAGAGTACAAATTAATGGTAGAGAAGGAAGCACAAATAACTCGATATGGAATATGCCGAGGGGAAGCTTTGTAGAGGTTGTGCCAGTAACAAGGATGGAAGTGGCTAAAGTGGAGAGGTGGAAAGGGGAGATGGTAGATTTGATGAGCAGGAAAGTGAGGGAAATGATGCATAGGATTGAGAGGATGGAGGAAAATGTCAGGAATGAGATGGGTAATAATAGAGTATAGATGAGGGTGGATAAGTTAGAGGAGGAGTTGGAAGATGTAAAGGGGGTGCTAAAAAAAAATGCAAGCTAGACCACAGGAGTAAAAGCTGAGTAGAGAGGGGGCGTTACGCAGAATGTAATTAGGGCTGCAGAAGGAACTGCAGGAGGAAAGGTAGAGGAGGAGGCAGACAGAGATAGAGGTGGTAAGATTAAGGAGGAGGATAGAGGAGTTGGAGGCAGTAGAAAGGGATAAGACAGTAGGAGACTAAAGACAGAAAATAAGGTTAGAGGAGCAAGAAATAGTAGCAAGGATAAGGTGAGAGTAGTAGGCAGGAAACGATCAGGAATAGAGGAACGGGAAACAGAAAGCAGGGAACAGGTAGTGGTAGAAGTAGAAAGCAGTATACTGAGGCTTGCAAGTGTGCTATTAGCAAAGACCAGCAAGCAGGACAAAGTGGACAGTTCAGGTCCAGAGGGGAAAGAGGAGGGCTGGTCAAAGGGAGGGAAACAAGGGTGCTGCAGGAGGCCGGAGACAGGGATCAGGTAACAGACGAAGTAGACAAGGGTAGGCAGGTGGGTGGAAGAGCCACAAAGCAGGAACAGGTTGTAGGAAAGGAGCCAGAGGTAGTTTTTCTAGGCAGCTCTATTTTAAAGGGGTGGAGCTGAGCGAAGTCAGGAAGGAAATAACAAATAAAGCAGCATTTGCAGGAGCAAATACAGAGGGTTTGGAGGAAAGGAATAGTAGTATGGAGATAGCAGGGTGGCAAATGTTGTTCTAATTCATGCAGGGGGAAGTAACCTGGCTCGAAGAGAGGTGGGCCAGGAAGTAGAGCGGAACCTCAGTGGATTGCTGAGGAAAGTGCGGGTGAAGTTTCCTGGAGCTTGGGCAGCAGTCAGTGGCATGCTGGTTAGGAAAGGAGTATCCTATATGAACACAGTGACTGTGTGTAAGGAAAGGACTAAAAGGGGTGGTATAATGGAAAGGTAAGGATGCTGAGGTAATGGAAATTAAATTAATTGGTGGTAGTAATAGGAAAATTACTTTGCTGGCAGCGTATAGAGCACCAGGACAGGGCTGGCAGGCAATTGAGATGATCAAGGAGAGAGTCGATAGACTAAAGGACATGCAGTGGGTTGTAGCAGGGGATTTGAATATACCAGGTGTGAAATGGATAGAGGGTGCAAAAGGAATGGGTAGCATGATGCAGAGAATGGCAGCACAGTTAGTCAACAGAGGATTAGTCCAGGTAGAAGAAACACCTACTAGATGGAATGAGGAGGGTGTTGGGTCAGTGCTGGATGTGGTATTCGTCAGACCTGCGAATGCTATAGTTGTTGCAATGTATTGGATGGTATAAGCGACAATCATATCCTGGTTATGGAAATTGGGATTGGCGTGATGGGGGAAGAGCAAATGGCAGAAAGATTGGTGTGGCAGTATGGGGGAGGACACAAGAAGGGGGCAGAAATCTTCCTGTGAGGAAGGTGTAGAGGGGTTGTGAAGGGAGTTTAAAGGATTAATGGAGGTTATGTTGGAGAAATTTGTGCCAATGAAAAGGTTACGGACAGAGGGAGATCCACTATATTATGGACAGGAGATTTTGAAAATGAACAGGAAGTGCAGAAAATCACACGCCAAGTGGAGAAATGAAAGGTTGATAAGATCTAAGGAAATGAGTAACAAATGGGTAGGGAGCTTGAAAGGAAGATCAAACAGGCAAAGAATGTATTTCTAGGGAACATGGTGGAAGAAGGAAATGGCAAGGAATGGGGGAAATTGTTTGGGTATGTTAGGAGGTCAAGGAGAGGAGAGGAAGGGATCCCTCTGCTAACAGGAAGGGATGGTAGGCATGCGACAAATGAGCGAGAAAAATCGGAGGTGCTGCAAGGAGAGTACTTGTCAGTGTTTGAGGCAAAGAAGGATTGGAATAGGGAGCCAAAAAGGCTTTGGGAGGTGTTTAAAATGAGGGAGTGGGAGATAGAAAAAATAATTTGGGGTTTGAAGAGCAGTAAGGCAGGGGATCCTGATGGGAGAGGAAATGCAGTACTAAAGTTTTGTGGCAGGGAGTTGGTGAAATATTTAGAGATGCTGTTTAAAAAGTGCTTAGGAGAGGGGAGGGCCAAAAGATTGGAAGGATGCTATGGTGGTACCTATACACAAGCAGGGAGAGGATAGGGGGCTGCCTGGCAGCTACAGACTGATGAGTGTCACATCAAGTACAGGAAAAGTAATGAAGAGGTTGGTAGTGCAGTATGTCGTTAGGGCTGTGAACAATAGGATTTGGTTGGAGGAGTCCCAACATGGTTTTTAGGAGGGGATACTCGTGTGAGATTCAGCTGGCTGAGTTATTAGAGGATCTGGTGCAGGTAGTTGATGAGGGGAATCAGGTGGATGTCTGCTTCATAGATTTTGAGAAGGCATTTGATAAGGTGCCCCATGGTAATTGGTGAGGAAAGAGGAAGTGCTGATACCAGACAGGAGGGTAGTGGCATGGATAGGGGACTTCCTCGGGGGGGGCGAAGGCAGATGGTGAAAGTGGGGGAGGCAATATTGAAGGAAGATGAGGTCACATCAGGGGTACCACAGGGAAGTGTGCTGGGTCCTTAGTTATTTACCATAATGCTACCATTATGGTTTTGGGGTTTGGGGATTATGAAGAAAAATAATATTGTTAGCAGACGATTGTGTTGTGTATGCTGAAGTGGAAAAGTGGGGGGGGGGGCAGAAATTTGCAGGTGGGCATCGATAAGATATGGTTGTGGACCAGGAAAAATAAAATGAAGATAAATGTAAGAAAAACTAAGGTAGTGAGTTTTACAAGAAAGAAGGTGACAAGCAGGGACATATTCAGATGGGAGGGACAAGAGATAGAAGAGCAGCAGAATATGAGTATCTAGGGATTGTACTGCAGGGAGACCTCAGATGGAAAAAAAACAGGTAGAGAGGGTAGTTGCAAAGGGAAGAAGGGCTCTGGGTATGCTGGGAAGGGTGCTGAAGGGAGTCAGCTGTGAGGTGAAGGAGAAGGTGTATGGCACAATGGTACGGCCAATGTTAGAATATGCTGCAGCAGTATGGGACCCGCATGTGGAGGTGGAGGTGGCGGTGCGGGAACTGGAAAATGCAGAGCAGGGCAGCAAGATGGGTGAAGGGTAGGTGGAGAAGGCAAGGGCAAGATGGTGAAGAAGAAGGGAACTATAGGCTATCAGTGATGATGAAAGAAATGATGTGGAGCTCATTGAAGGACAGGAGGAAAGTTGAACAGATAGTAAGGATGTACAGGATGGTGAATGAAGAGAGAGGATGGGAAGGGCTACACTGCAAGCTAAGTAAGGGGGTGTTTGGAGGAAGAGGAAACAACATTGAGAAGCTTCAGAAGGCGTGGAGGAGAACAGAGAGGGGTAGACAGTCCATGTGTGAGGTCTGTGAGGGAGTGGAATGTGTTGAGGGAGGAATTGGTATCTGTGAGGGGGATGGTAAGTTCAGGAAAGGAGTGGAAAAGGAGTTGGTTGGGTGAAGGAGAGGTGAGAGAGCTCGCCACCGGGTGGTAGCCTAATTGCGAGTGTATGTATGTATGTATGTTAAACAGGCTTAAAATTTATATTAGAAGTTTATTTAAAAGCAAACGTTTCATTTGTTTACTTTTTCAATATATATCAATTCATTTATTTCCTCTTCACATAATATTTGTTTAATATTTAGTTAATTTAAGACGAGCTTTGTTTAGTATACTGAGATTAAAATTGCCCTACAATAAAATAACACACTTTTCAGATTACTTCTTTTAGATTCTCGGCAAAATGGCTACTTTACTTTGACTTTAAATTTCAACTTTTAGTCCGGACTGAGGGTAGAATTGACTAAGTATTAAGGTCTAAAAGAAACATGGCGAACACAAATACGACTGTTTCGTTAGTATTTCATACCAGTGAAAGCTAGATAATCTTTACGAAACCTAAATTACGTTAAGGCCGAACTCTGTCAATTTGTATACAAAAATATAATGACCTAATGAATGAAATGTTCCGTGAATAATAATTAAAAAGGAAAAGTACCTTATAAGCTTATTAATATATCAGTTTTTTAGCTGCAGCAAAGCCTTTCCATTTTTGTGCCATGAAATGCCTTTTCTTAGAACAGATTTGTATGAAACATTATATTAACGCACTCAAAGAGAATTTTAATACAACACTAGTGTTGATATATATATATATATATATATATATATATATATATATATATATATATATATATATATATATATATATATATATATATATATATATATATATATATATAAATTATACAATTGGAATCAAAAGGTATTGGTAGCTCACTGGTAACATCGTCGACTGTAGAGTATATGAATGCTGGTTCAAATCTTCCTGGGGGATAGAATAATAACCAGTTTAAAATTTATTTTGGTAGTGTATTTGACAATACGAAACACATTTAACTTCATTATAAACACAGATTTGGCGTAATAAAATGAAACCAGTGCATAGGGATGTGCTAAGAAAATTTAGCAAATCAAAATGGAATAATCAGATATTGGTATATTAATATTATCGCCCTTCATTCTGCAGTATTGCCATTTTCGATACAGTCATAATACAAGGTTAAAACGAATAAAGTCATTTTACCACGAGTACAAACATGTAACACGTTTGTGCATTCACATTTCTCAAAAAGTTACTTACGTATAGATAACTAAAATGGAAGGTTTTTCCTATTAAATAAATGTACTATAAGCTTGGATCAAATACATACAATCCATTTCTCATCCCTATTTCTGTTTGACTTATGTACAAATAAACGCCTCAATTCGCACTTACCCCTACATGTTCATTCGTTTCCAATGCTACTCACTAGATAGCACAACTGCTTCCGCTGCTGCGTATACTGGTACCATTTTAAAAGAACTCATGCTTGTTTTGTCAGATACTCGTACTGAAACGCAACCACAGACGTATTTCACTTTGTGCTCGTTAGATTGTTAAGTGTGTTTCGATACCTGTTAAATATACTATAATTTGTCTCTTTCAAATGCGTATCTACAAACCTGTTTCGATCAGTATCCACTAGATGGTACGGCTTGTCCCAAACTGATATCTCAAAAACAATACTCGTAATCATTTTGTTGAAACTGGAGGGGAAAACAGTACAGGATACAGTGTGAGTATATGACAACAACCATGAATTCATCACAAAGACGGAACATAAGTGGCATTTGGATTTTTTGTACCGAAATGGATAATAATCTAGCAAAATGTGTATTTGTAAACAAAAACTGTGCTGTTTCTAATTTGAAACATTTCGCTTGGAAACACCCAACTTTTTGTCAGGTAAATACAAATTTTTATAGAATATCGTAAGTACGATTTAGAAGTACAGTACATTAGGGTACTTTAACATTGAATTGTGATGTCTACATAGCATACTGCCTGTCATCTACACGGTAAATGACTCAGTGTAGATGGCAGGCATGCTATACAGACAAAGCAATGATATATGAAAGTGTTCATTATAAAACTACTAGCGGCAGATAAAATTGAAGTCAAATTTTTCCACTTGTGTTAATACCGCTCCTTATAAACTGTGGTGTCCAGTATTAAAATAACAGGTATTTTTAACAGGTACGTCTATGTAACAGTAACAAATAGTGATGGGTAGTTCGCAAACTCTAGTTCATTTTGAACTGGTCTTCAAAAAAAACTAGGTACATAGTACACAGCGACATAATAGAACTAGTCTCTTGTGATATCGGTCAGTCACTATAGTGATGGGTAGTTCGCAAACTACTAGTTCATTTTGAACTGGTCTTCAAAAAAAACTAGGTACATAGTACACAGCGACATAATAGAACTAGTCTCTTGTGATATCGGTCAGTCACTATCTCAGTACCAGTAACTACACCAGGTGCGCCACAGTGCACCACTGCGCATGCTCAGATAATCCGTCGTTCGTCGCTCCCTGCAGTTCCCCCCATCCAGTTATCCCATCCTCCGGCTATCCCTCCCTCCGTGACTGGCTACATCGCAACGTGCATACTTCTTATCTATCTGCCTCTGTCTATCGGTATCTCTGTTTTCGCTCGTTCAGCACTGCCTCGAACTGTGGGATCACAGACCGACCTAGTTCAATAGTGACATGAGTCGCATATCGGTCGCGAACTGCGGGACACACAGCGCGATACAATGCACAAACCTATGGCCATGCAGCGATCTTTCGTTCTTTCTTACTTTCTCGTGCCGACCCTAATTGTATAGTCGGTTACATGCCGGTCTGCGGAGCGAGAGGTTCCGGGTTCGAATCCCAGTCAGGGTATGGATGCTTGTGTCGTCCGTTTAACTTGCTTCATCCTCATCGGCATTAAAGACCTCGCTTTAAAGGTGTCGAATAACCGTATCACTCACTCATGCTATAAATATTTCTTTTTTTTTCTAGTATATTCACTTAATTCTTCGGATATAGCTTTTTGGCATTATTCGAATCATATTAAAATTAAGTTATTTTTGTAATTAAAGTTCTATTAAAATGTTTCTAATACTGGTATGAATAAATCCATTGTGTCGGAACCATTTTTTTTTTTTTTAATTTTTACACGTCTGACTTCGAAAAATTAATTTTACACTTAGTTGTATAACGCAACACAACCTATAATAATATTGTTGGGGGTTGTTACTGTCCGTGTCAAACGTAATTTGGTATTATATTTCACAACATAGGCGTGGATAAAACAGTATAAAGATATTTTCAATATTCATTTACCTTACTTCTATATAAAAAAGAAGTCATTTCATCTACACACAATAAAGCACTAATTCTTTAGCAATTAATTTACAAACATCACTTATTTACTTTTCTTTCCATTCCACGCTTGCTTACAATCTTCTAAGGAGGGTAAATGGAACTGTGAAAGAGGAAACAGAGAAAGACCTATCTAGTTCTTGGGCCGAGGTACAGAGAAAGATCTATCTAGTTCTCAGACCAAGTTTACACTTGCGCTCTAAAGTTCGCAAGTATGCGAATACCCTTCAGTATGATATCATATTATTCTATATGTATTTTTGTGCAGTATATTTTACAAGGAGTAATCATAAAAATTTGTGTTAATCTGTGATAAGGAAATGACGCGATGGAGCAATCGCTTTGAAGAGAAAGGAATGAGGATTTTTTTTCTGACATGATGGTTCCCCAAGCTACAATGAACCAGAAAGCGGTTGAGTTAATATGTCTATTTCACATTACATCCTGCGCAATGCTGGGTGATTACCGTACGAGGAGAGGCTCCGCGACTTCTCCAGGACCTACAGCTGTTCGTCTGGAGTTCTGTGTAGAGATGACTTTAGTATCTGCCACTAAAGTTGTGTGACAGCTATCTCGGAACGACACCCTGACATCAAGTAAGATCTAACCTGGTTTTAATATTCTATCCACACAGGATCTTATGCGAAATATGTTTATTTGGGAGGATTACAGAAATTTTAATTGGAATAATGGAATTGTACCATACGTACTTTAATTTTCTACAAGTTACTAATTTGGCTTCCTTCTTAAATACCCAGACGTCTCGAGGAGATGCATTACATAAAAGGTTTAAATCTGTTATTTTAATGTGTGAAGGCAGAAACTGCAAAAATTGTGCACTTAACAGAATTCTAATAACTAGCATTAAAATCAATAACTGCTCGTGTAGTTCCTATTGCTGTTACACGTTTTGAGACAAAATCATAATCAAGCGATACTAGAGTATATTTCGTACTCTTTTATCAAATTACTTTTTTATGACAGCAGTTGTTCTCAATAATGCTTGAGTATTAATTTTTTTTTATTTTTAAATAAGTATTTTTTGATGATATGTGAGGGATCAGTTGTTTGACTTGTCTTGTATTTCCTCTTCTCAATAAAGTGTTAAATTTGTGAAATGCTAATTCTTGTTCTGTGTAGCGTACAAATTATGTTTGAACTGCTAGAAAGAGTTACTCATTTTGAATTGATGATTTGTTAATTTAAGATGTCTCTCAACACAAAACTATTCCATTATCTTGTCCAAATGAATTTCATGAGGTACATTTTAAATCAATCGTCATTATTTGTCTTTATCTGAGAATAAGGACTGGCGCTTTGGCGTGGTAATTTTAATATAATAAAACTAAGACATTTTCTTACCCACTATTATAATGTAGTAATCTGTAGCAATTGCCCCTACTATATATATATATATATATATATATATATATATATATATATATATATATATATATATATATATATATATATATATATATATATATATATATATATATATATATATATATATTTTTATTTATTTATTTATTTATTTATTTTATTTATTTATTTATTTTGTGTCGCACTGGGAATTTGTCAACAAACAAGTCGGTCTCACTTAAGCTCAACAACGACAACTACAATGGCAAAAAAGAATGAAACGGCACTACTGCATATTCAATGCAATCACCCACATCAGTTCTCAAGACCTCGCTGCTAAGAGCCACCAAAATCTTTGCACTGACTCGTTCTGGCTACTGCTTATCAGTATGCCCTTTCAGACCAAGTCGGAGGGTGGCGGGTTAGCGCCTCTGTGCCTCCGAAGTGACGGATTTTAGTTGGCTTGTCGCACTGGGTATTTGTCAATAAGTTGGTCTCAATAGGGCTCAACAACGACAACTATAACAGCAAAAAGTGGTAACATCGTATGCTGATGTGCAGAAGAATGCAAGCTCGAATCTCTTCAAGGAGATAGTATTTGAACCAGTTTATAATGTATTTCTGACAATAATTTAACATTATAATTCACATTAAAAATAATTTTAAAGACAGTATTGGTGTAATAAAATGAAACGAGCCCATATTATTGGTGCATAGAGGTTTTTTTTATGAAAATGCAACAAATCAATATGGAATAATAAGATATTAGTATGTTAATTTTGTTATCTTCTGTTCTGTAGTATTGCAATAAATGATAGTCATAAAATAAGGGTAAAATGAATAAAATGACATTAATGTAACGAATATTGATATTTATTTATAAGCACAGCCACATATTTCTTCATTTTTCTGGCAGGCCCCCCAAATCCAGCTATGCCAGCATGAGCCCCTTCACAGTTCTGTGTGCCCTCCGGCATGCATGTTAGTAGCTAAGTCGATTAGTGAATGGGATGTGTTCGGGAAAAGCCCTTTACCCCTTAGGTAGGTTTTAATTATTATAATGGGCGCATGCAGGGTTATAGGACCATGACCGCAATTGTAGCCATGTGCACAACCCGAAAGAAGAAGGGTTTTGATAGAAGAGCGTAGTAAACCAGGCAAAGCAGAGAGGGCCGTGGAAAATCTATGCAACAGTCACGGTGGATAAGATAATTCCTTTTAACTGGATTAGGGCTGGGTAAAGTAGGGTATTTGTTAGTTCGGGAAGAAAGACACCTGTTGGTTTGATGCGGGGAGAAATGAAATGAGAAGGCAGCTGGTGTATATGCCTGGGGACAGAAAAGCCCTGCGCCGATGTCAGTCATTGTGTAGGCTCAGGCGCCCTTGAAGTTAAGCTACTGTCAATACTGCCATGTAGGTGAACCAGCACTGCAGTACCGACAGCAACTAAGGTTGCAGCCCCCCACCCCAAAACTCTTGCTTCTTGTCGAGTATGTCGGAAAACTGGACAGCTCAGTTATGACACTGACTCCATCTTCGCCCTTCTGTGCCGATGCCAGGATCTTCAACAATTGGTGAAGGAAAGGAGAGTTCTATCGGGGTGCCAAACATTCTCCCCTTCCTCCAAAATAGCCCGCTGGTCTGGGAAATGCGAGACATCCGGGCCTACCGGTATTGGTGGTGAATCTACTGACCCAGGAGTGATGGCTGACATCGGGGTGCTTCAAGGTCCGATGCATTCCAATATGTTCATCATGCACCCACAGTCGGCAGCCCGCAGACTCCAGCAGTGAGGATCGCTACATTTCGCATTTTTCAGCATCTCAAGATCCCCCCTCCTCTCCGTAATTGTTAGTCCACCTCCAGCAGATACACTTAGCCATCTCGCACCAGCTGCCTAGGTTCCCAACATCCCCGATAATAGTGCTCTCGCACCGGCCAGTTGATTCACAGGCTGTTATTTGATTATTTCCAGCCACCCCAGAGCCTAGGGAAACTATATCCACCTCCTGGGGTCGCGACGAGTTGTGGATAGTCACCCCCCTCCCCCAAAAGCTGCCATGGTCCCATCGCACTCGCAGATGCACCTCGCTTTCGCTGGTCCCCAAGTCACGGGCAGATTCCAGCGAATGAGTAACCACGAGCACGATGTTCATCCCATGACAGCTTATCTCATCTCGTTGGCGAGCAGGCCGATTTATCATCACCAAAGCTAATCCTCTCAGCGCAGGGGAAGTACAGACCGAGAACCTTGTCTTCCCAAAGGGTAATCATTTTATTGGTCCAGGTGGCAGCTAATCCACCCTACCCTGACCCCACCCTTAATATAGGCACTTTAACCTGACACCCTCGCATCTCAGGAGTGTGGTTTTGTGACTCAGTATATCCCATGGGCCAAGGAAAGGCAGTGGAGTTCCGGTCACTACTGGCACAGAATTTGGAAAATAAAAAATGTAGGTCTTTTGAAAGTTGGTTAATCGAAATTTATAAAATATTCCCATGAGGTTAAGCAATTATTTTTCTGGCGAGCCCCCAAATCCCACCACGCCAGCGCGAGCACCTTCACAGTCCTGTGTGCCCTCCAGCATGCTTGCTAGTAGCTAATACGGTTGGATAATGGGATGTGACTCAGGGCAAGCCCTTTATACATTAGGTCAGGGTTAATTAATAAAATTGGATCCATGCATCACGGCTGAGCAGGGTTGTCTGGTGCCATTGTTGCAATTGTTGCCATGGGCACACCCCAAAAGAAGAAGGGTCTAGTAAGGGGCATAGAAAACCAGGCAAAGGGGAGAGGGCCTGGAGAAAACTATGCGACAGTCGCAGAGGATAAAAATTATTACTTTTAATGGATTAGGGGTCGCTATAGTAGGGTTATTGTTAGTTCGTTAAGATACACTTTGTGAGGTTAATGAGAGTGATATGAAATGTGTCGATCTGCTGTTGGGATGTATCCAGGGTCGTACCACAGTTGCATGTACCCTGGAGGCGGGGGACAATAGTGCATCTTCCGCCTGTAGATGACAGTCATTTCTCTGGAAGCAGAAAAAAGTGTTAGTTTCCAGGCATAAAAAAAGGGTGAATCAGGGGGGTGGGGTATGGTAAGGGGGTGGAGGTGCGATGTAAAGAAATTGCATTACGTACAGTGAAAGTTCGCTTGCAGCTAGTGTGGTGTGTGCAGTGTGTAGTGTTGACAGATAGTTGTGAATGACCAGTGTAGTATCGAAGAATTAGGTAATTTGTAATGAAGGGTATAAATATATAATCTCCAGCCTGGAGGAGGCCATATTGGGTATCAGGTAGGTGTATAGGGCCAATGCACAAGCCTACACCAGACTGAACTCCAGGTTGGATCCTACGATTTTGACACTAGGGTGTTCACGTAGTATCGAATAGAGAACAATTGCAATGTAAAGCACAAGCCCATATTTGAGCCAGAAGCTGTACAGATCATACTTTCCTTGTTCTGTGTTCACACATTGCTTCGCATCATTGTCTGTGTTTGTGGGAACTATCACGCGACATACAGGTGTAGTTTAGCGAGGTTATGGTGGCCTGTGAGCCAAAATGCTTTTCGGCCGCTTATATTTTTGAGTTTCCTCGAGGTTATAATCCCAGATGGTGGATATTTTCGCATTTGCACTGTTTGCGATGTCAGTGTAGAATTTTTGTGCTAATTTCACGGAGTGCTCATCAAGTTTTTCAATTTATAATTCGCGATGCAGATCTCCAAAAGGGTAATATCGGGGTGCATCTGTTGGTATTTGCAGGCATTTATTTTGAATTATTTGGAAGCGCCTCGAGTGCATTTTAGCTGCATGTGCTCAGGTGAGTGCAGCATAAGTTATAATTGGGTGTATTAGCATTGTATACAGTAATACAGCATTGCCTTGGGTTAGGGCACTTCGAGGGATTAATATAGGAAAGAGTGTGGATGGCCGAGCATGGCAGCTGGCACATTTTGAACCGATGTGCACCTTCCAAGTGAGCTTTCGGTCCACAAGAACACCTAGGTATTTCACCACATCTTTATGGGGAATTTGTTCGTCAAAAGAATTAATTCGGGGCTATTATTCGCCCTGGGGAAAAATTGTCTGCGAGTAAAGACAATAGCTTCACTTTGCCGTCATTAATTTTAATTCACCATTTTGTGTAAATATGTTGGAAAATATTTAACACATTTTGTAACCTTTTGGTTATTAGTTCGAGATTTTTTCGTGCATTTTCGCTAATAGCCAGCTTAGACTGCAGCTGGCATGACTTTCTTTCATCTTGAGGCAGTCTACTCCACTTTGCTGCCTTGTAATTAGCACAGTGGTTGTCTCTGCACTGTGTGCACTTGATCTGTGCTCTGTGGTTGACAATAGTGCAGGCTGTAGTGAGGTGGTTCCCACAGCAGTATCTGCCCTTGGGTGTAGCATTACAGCCTCCAGCCACGTGGCCATATCGCTGGCTTCGTGAGCACTGAGCTGGCCTTGTTGGGTGGTGAAAGTCTTCTACTTTCACTAATAGGCCAGAAAGGCCTGTAAGCACCAGGTAGGGCGCTGTGTCGGTGCCATTGGGCAGTTCAACTACAAGTTAGTTGATCGATCTGCGGTTTCTGTCATGTATGAGATAAAAACGCATGACAGGCATTCTGGCAGCTTGAAATTCTTCCACCAGGAAGTCGTGTGGAGTATCAGCTTGTACCCTGCAGAATATAAGTTTCACCGGGATTCCAGTCTCTTGGCTCAACATGCTGTGTTGATATCCCAACTGTTTCACGAGGCGAACTGTGTTTAAATAATGGGTGATAAAGGAGGTAAAAGCACGAATTATGTCTGTTCCTGTGCGGACAGCATTCCATGATAAGGCCATGTTCGCGTCCATAGCCTTTTTCAGGACTGGAACGGTGTGTTCCCTAGTCGTGTAGATTGTAAACGGATTGAATTGCACCTTTTTCAGTTGTGACTTTGCTGCGCTGATGTTTTGCAATTGTTGGTGGATTTGTGAGGGCGCATTTGTGCACCGAGGGGAGCCCCGATGTGGCCTGAAGGGATGGCTCGCCCTGCAGCTGTTTCATGGAGTTTGTCTTTTGCCATTCGTCTCTGAGCGCTGCTTCTTTGACTGGGCGCTTCAAAGATTGTGGTTCTGCATCCATGGCAGCCCCGTGGTCTGCCATGGCTTCGCTTGTGTCTGGAACCTACAGTGGAATGAAATTAGTAGAGGGAAAAATTACAAATTGAACATAAAACATAAGGGAACCTATGTGAGAAAGTTCCTTATGGGTATCTAAGCCTTTGTCCGAGCCGATATTTCCTGATCTCTTTCCTCTGGAGTTAAGCAAAATATCTCAGCACAGTAACCAGAGCATGACTTTTGAATGGCAAGTGTAAAATATATATATATTTACAAAAGTCTGCTTTTATTTTCAATTCGACACATAGTGTAATAGATCATCTTTTTGTTCTTGTCACATTCTTTAAGATTATTGTAATCTACTACTAATTTTGAAAAGAAAATACATTATTTCGCAAATAAGTTATATTGTATTTAGAGCTTTCTAAAGACGAAAATCTGCGATGCACATTTGTAGTAAGTTTTACAACAGTGAGAGTCCTAGATCTTTCAATTAAAATTTATGAATATGATATAGATAGTCCAATCTTAGTCCGGACTAACATTAGACAATCTCCGAGGAAGATCACATCCGGATCATCCTTGGGTGAAGCTCTGATTATGAATAAGCCCCAAGACGATCTTCGTGAAGGCAGCATTATTGTTTGATTTTGCAACTTTCGGCTTGTTCAGCACGAACTTGGCATCGTACAAAGCCTGGAATTACAATGAAATATGGCAGCAAGGATAAAACTTAAATTTATTTGAATTCTTTGTCACAATAATGTATTTCCAGCAAATGGAACAAAGATAGTATTCCAAATTATACATAGGTGTTGCAAATATATGAAAAACGTGTTTCTAAACATGTTTTTCATATATTTGCAACACTCAGCAACACTCCACCGAAAGTCATTATGCCGCAGTCTGGAACAGTGCAGGTCGACAAGAACGGTATTGCACTTTTCTTACTGCCCTGTAACTCATTGCCGCCAGTCATAATATTTAACATTCACCACAAGAGGTAACGCTCGTGAAGAATGGATATGTGACCTAAATGTGTGTGTCCCACGACTTTCCGACGTGGACCGACTGGTTTCAAAAGACTAATTAAATTCCTGCAGGGGGTGTAAAGTGGCGAGCGATTACATAGCCGCATTAATGAATTGGAGCATTTTAAATTTAATTAGCGATGATTTAACCACATGTCACTAGGGAAAGCATACACCCCAGCATAGAGAGTCGATACCATTCCATTGATATCATGGTGTAGCTCCGCCTTTAATCACGAAATTCGTATGTCGACACATCCATACACATTCCTGACATTAATTACATATCGACACACGCCGATTCTAAAATGTTAATTATAAGAGTGTACATGTAATCATCTATTGAGAATCAGCCACCTGAGGCATTATTTCATTTAATATCACCCTTCAAGTGCTGTGACATTTTCATGGCGTCACATTCTTAGCCATATCTGAGGCTCCGGCATTCACAAGTATTCACCAATGTGTTTTAGTTTAGCAATCTTAATTATGTACAGTATAAATTTCACTTATGTTATTCATTAAGTTCAGTTTTTTTCATGTTTTCATTTTGGCGCCAGATTCGCCAGACATGAGAAGAAACCGACGCCATGTCGTTGGTCAAACTTCAGCACTCGAGACAACCAGCAGGGCAGATGGTAAGCTCAGTGTACCCCCCTCGATAATTCATAATAGGCTGCATTTTATCATATCCATAGTTAATGTAATTCAAGAACCTTTGAGTACTTTTATTGAGCTAAGTGAAGATCTCCCTGCATCCTGACATAACATACCAGGAGTTCACACGTGGGACGCGTTATGCATAATTACAATCTAAGGCACACACCTTATTTACCAGCAGTAGCGACCACCGGCAGTTTCAGAGTGCCGGGTCTTCTTAACTAAGATACACATGAACAAGTGCAGTAACATTTCGTTGTATCTTTATGATACTAAAACATTCACACCATAATTAGACGTGTTTTATTGTATTTAACTCTCCTGAGTTCATTGGGTACTGCGCCCTAATAGCAACCTTCAAGTTTACAAGCGTATATCAGGGTATGCGTTGCTTTTACCCTTAAGCAGGGTAAATGCCGTGGTAATATAGGCATGCGAAGTGGCCAACAGCTTCATCCTCAGGCAATATTTTGCCTTTACTTAATATAACGTACAAATTCCCTCAGCTCTCGTGGATATTGACCCCGTAACCAGAGTCGCAGTACGCTATCGGCCGTACGACTCCCAACAACAATTGTTCTCTACACTGAACGTGGCTCCGGGAACATCGTCAGTTCGTGTTCCCCACCTACTCTCTGCGGGACACGATCAATCCACCAGTACCTCTGGAGGCACAAAGCATAACATTAATGGTGCAAAATATTTTTATCTAAATCTAATGCTTAAAAAATGTGTAATATTTCTGCGATCATCACAGGAATACTTCGAATATGCTCATAAATAATAAAATATCAAATTATGCAATAACGCCTTAATTTTTTTTTGCTATATATATTTACAAAGCACAACACTTAGGCCATTGCCACACGATTGCTGTTAAACACATTCAGCTAAATACATTTGGTTTCAATGTCTCATCAAGTTTAAAAACAGAAAGTGTTTAAGTGGTTACACACCCATAGCAGAATGAAATCTATGAAAATTCTAAGATTAACAAACATGGAACTTTAATGTATGATATTTAACTGTAAGAGCCTCCAACATTTATCACTATAGGCCTTTTCAATTGTTATGAAACACACACTTTTACTGTAATGCATATGGCTGGGTATTACTGTATTCACCCCTAAACTTAAGTTAATTAATAAAATGTAGGAATTACCACCAAATAAATAAATTTTTTTTTTACACTGCTTTTTTACTGTGAAGCAGCCACTAGTAGTGCAGCAGAGAAGAGAAGTCGTTCGAAACTACTTATGAAAACTGTTCACTTTGAACGAGAAACGACTGCGATCGGAACTCGTTCGATGGTGATGTAACCTCTTCAATAGCTAAACTTGTTTGAAGAGAAGTAGTTCTGCATCCCTTGTAACTGCCGATCTCTAATATGCCCCCGGAGGGCGTGCTGTTACGAGACTAGAAACCGAAGTTCCCATGACTCGCATAATGGGTTGCCCCCACCCCTCTCCATTCTTGTAACCAAAGTCATACTTGCTTTTTTAAAAATGCATAGCGTATTTTATATACAGATATTCGTTTTAAAAGTTATTTTATTTACGTATTCACACATATTTTTTAAGTAAAAAATAAATACAATGCACAGGTTTGTCAATTTTTTTTGGCTAAATACAAATTTTGCTAGATACAAAATACGTAATAGCATTTAATAAATACGTCACCATTTTTGTATACAACATCGGGCCACATGGTCATTTTGTCTACAAAAACCTGCCAATTCGGCACAGCCAGAATTTTATTTTTTTGCCTACAAGATCACGAGTAGGGCACTGCAGTGCTGTGTAAGGGCATGCCAGTGCAGTGAGCCGGTGGTAGCTAAAGGATGCCTGCACTAGAGACTCAGTGAAGGGAGTGTTTTATACATAGCCCCCAACAATAACTGGATCAGAGAACACAGGGTCTACACATACTACTTCTGTTACATGTTATTAATTGATTTATGATTTGTTGTTTTTCCTTGTTCCCTAGTGTTTTGTTGAGATTGTTTGCATATGTATTTCTTTCATCACTCACCTAGCGCTATGTCCATTATAATTCACCTGTGTTTTTGTATTGCAGTGTCTTTTATGAATTTTTTAATTGTAAGTTTTGGTAAGCAGCATGATGTAAAGCAGGAGATATATGTTTGTGGCAGGAAGTAGTTCCGTTCTGGAGCATGTAACAGTGAAGGTCCTCCCGTGAACTCTGGCAGGAGTGTCAGTCAGCAAGTAGCATCGTACGAGGGTGGTGCTTGTGATATAAGCTCTGGCTTTTCCTGCACATCAGATGGCATTCAACATTTTTGGTATGGACATTTAACTGCCTTGTACACCACTCTCTATTCCCGTGGGAATAGCATCATGCGGGAAGCATTTAGCACCATAATTATCATATTGTCATAAAACTGTGTGGGCGTAAGGACTCCAGGGAAAGGTTATGAGAAAAATGGCAATAGTTCTGTAGAATTTCCAGGGATTGGGGACCAGTGCAAAAGAGAGCATGAGTACAGTTTGGGGTCGTGATGGCCGACAGCCCATATTGTCTTCCTGGTAGTCGCCAATGGACGTGAAGGGGCAAAAATTGGTTACCTTGCTTACTCTCCAAGATGGTGGTGATCTCTGCAGAGTTATATCCAATGGCGCCTGGGCTATTGGAGGCTGTAGGCCTCCCCCAGACGCCAATACACATGTATAAGTGGCATGTTCTGGTCTCCCAACACCATTATCATTTATGTAGTCAATATATGTTATGTTACCATACACAGCCGAGAAGTGGCTGAACTAAATAATCATGCTGATTAAACAGTAATATGGTTTATTCAATTGATTCCCCTAAATAGGCCACTTACTCGAATTAGTCGCCATTAAAGCTAGGCGAGCTCTTACATTGAGCAAATGGCCAAAGGCCTAAATGGAGTTATTGTAAGAAAATCGTCCCAACTGTGTGCAGTACAACCGGGCTGTGAGGCAGCACTGACTCCGAGTGAGCAAAAGACAAACAGTTTGTGTTATGCTCACTTTATCCAACAGAAATTAAAAGATGATTGGTAAAAACAACGTGAATTGTACGGAGCCTTGCTAAACGGCGGCCACATCACGTCGAGCCAAAATCCAAACTGACAAAGTATAGGTGTAAGGCCTTCTAATTGGCTGTGACTGCCACCAACATGTCATGTGACTTGTTGTAGATTTTATGTAAAAATGATGAAGGAAATGGAATGATTAGCCTTGAGGCTGATGAGATGGAAACATTAAAATATACTTCTAATATTAACAACAACTTACTTATAAAATATTAACACAAACAAAACTCCATTCAACCACACCACACATGTGGTAAACTTACCTCACTTTTGGCGAGTTGCATTCAGGCAGTTTCTAAGAGCTGCGCGTCTTTCCCCTCTCAACTCGTATTTTTTCAACATGTAATATAAATGGTAAAACATTTTATAATTAAACATGGCCCTTAAAAAACACAGAATACATCCAATGTTGCCAGTATCTGTCTGTATTTTAATACTGTCTATAAAGGTAATGCTTGTCTCATTTGTCCACAATATTATCACTTGAATACAATGTTTGATTATATTTTACGTGTGTTCGTTTCCAAAATTTCAGTTAAGAGGGTGCCCTCAGCGCACAGAACATTATGGAACCTGTCACATTTTACACTTCAAAATAAATACAAATTACACTACACATATAACACTTCAAGTAAAATTAATAAATAAGTAAAGTTTGTCTCTATATTTATGTTTCAGGTACATGGAAAACAATAATAATAAATAGTAAATAACACAACACATATGCACAAGAATAAGACCTTGGGGAACAAAACATCACCACTAAAAGGTAAACAATGTAACATGCACCAGATCGCACGGGCGATAACAGGCAACACACTCACTGACTTTAATAAATAATTACTAACAACATTGCCATCAAAATAAACATAGAACTGAACATAAACACTCATTATGTAAACAGTGGTATGTGCACTGGATCAAACAGGCGATGACATAACGATTCACTCACTGATTCTAATAATAATAATAATAATAATAATAATAATAATAATAATAATAATAATAATGATAATAATAATACATTTACTCTGAAAAGAAATAAAAAGAAAGAATATTAACATATTACACTGAACTGCACCACACTAGATGCAATCTTGTACATACGTGAGATAGTTGCTTTGGCTACAATGCCCACACATGGCATAGAGATGGTTATGCTGCTGTCAGATGGCTGTATGGTGAACGGGCTTAAGGCTGGAGGATGCAGTCCATGTCAAACACACCCTCATTTCGATGCCGTTCACTTGACGTCATCAATCTTCCTTGTTGCAACACCTTTGTGGTGGTCGTAGCTGGCCCCGTAAACACAGAATGTAGACTTGCTGCAGCGAAAGTGTGTGTGCTGTTGTTGTTGTTGTTGACATTTTGGTGGTCTTTTTTTTTTACAGTTGTGCTTGGCGCGCTTCCACACCTACATCCCATGTGCGTGTTGGTATACACGTGCTCTCTTCATAAAGCGGGGAGGGGAGGAAAGTTCTCCCTCATCTGACTTGCTGCTGCTGTTGCTGCTGTGATGCAAAAGTAGCAAGCTCAACACTCGGGCATCCCCAATTCTTGAAACATTGCCTATTGCTGCTGTCCTGTACCTGTGCTCGAACTAAGTATCCTGAGTGTCACGACGCCCTTGAGTGGGTCTCTCACCGGCCGATCAAGGCCATCCTCAGGTGGCCCACTCAGCTCGTCCTCTGTGACGTCGTGGATAACCGCTGAAGGCAGCTGTAAGATGTCCAGAGTGCAAGGGGTTTTCTCCATGACGTTCAATGCTGGTTTCCCTGTGGATGCTGTGGCGATGGGTGTGTCACCCGTGGTCGCATGTTGTGTTTCATTCCCTCTGATTGCCGCTGACATATAATTTATATTGCTGTGCAGGGTGGCAGGTACTTCGTCCACAGAGGAATCAGGCGTCCTTGCGCCAGTGCTTGCTAGCCATAGTGCCTTCCAGTGAAATACAGCATCGTGGTGGCGACTTAACCATACCATGTAGCAATTGTTGCATTGTGCCATTATCTCTTGATGGGGGCCACTACATTTCGCGGCGAACCCTGAACAACGAACCCCATTGGCCATCTGACTGGGGGTGGGTTCTGACATAAACGAGTTGCCCTGGAAACACAATTTGGTAGTGGGGAGGCAGAGGTATCCAGTATCAGCTGGGTTGTTCAGCAGTGTTGTCTTTCGCTCACCTCCTGCATCTCCCTTTCTCGCTGCGTCTTCCTCTTCTTGGTGTGCTGCGCTTCCCCTCAAGGCGCTAGTGAACTCATCCGGGAAGAGAAGGTCATGGACTTGAAGAATGTGGACCGGTGTCTTCCCTGTCATCTTGTTGTCACGTGTTTGTAGTGTATACATGGCTGCCGGGAGATTTTCTGCCCACGAGGCGTGGGTGATTCCCACATGGATGTGTAATTGTGTTTTTACATCTTGATTACATAGCTCCATAGGATTGGTTCGGGGATTGTACACGGAAGTTGTGTGGTGTAGTACTCCCCAGCGGGTGCAGAATTCCTTCCAAACATGTCCTGTGAACTGTGTCACTTTGTCACAAAGTACATTGCGGTGATAACTCCAGCGGGCGAAAAAAACTCATTCGCGAGTGTTTCCCCGATTCTGCGCATATGCAGACTTGACATGGTGTATGTATCTGCCCATCTAGAAAACAGAGCAGTCACTACCAGAAAAAGTAATTGTCTGTTTGGTGTATGGGGGAAAGGTCCCATTAATTCGAATACAACAGTCTCAAATGGTTCACTGGGCTCACCCAGCTGTTGTTGCTGCCCGTCGCCTCGTCGGCTCTTGAACTCAAGCCCTTTCATTTTGTATATAACCAAGGCATAACATAATGTAATTTTCATCTTGGCCTAGTGCCTCATTTGCAGTATTAGTGGGTTCACGTTTAAGCAGAACAGCGTGTATGTAAGTGCTTCTTTGAAGGAATAACGAAAAAAATAGTGTTCAACGTGAGATGACGCCTCTTTATCTCTCTGGCTAATTCTTGGCCATTTTACCCATTCTTCATGTCTGATTTTATGATTTAATTGTGTCGGAGTTGACCAAGAGAGCCTCCATGGGAGTGAGTAAGCATTTTGGGGATGCTTACAGCCTCCACTAGTCTAGTCCTTTTGGAATTTTATCCAATGTAAAATTTTACATCTTGGATAAATGGCTGGGATGAGGGGCTGACACCTCGTGTTATCCCAAGCAATCATTCTATCAGTTGGAACATCAGAATCAGTTTACTCATTGCAGCATCAAGAGCAAAGGACTACCAGGGAAGGCCACACATTGGTCGTCGACGTCATGACCCCATCTACCTCTCATGCTGACTGAGCTGGCGTCCTTACCTGGACTTTTCCTTCCTAACATATGCAACTTTTTATTCCCGATGGAATCCAAAAGTCAGATCCCATCGCCAGACAAGATCGCTTGGAGTAGCATTGTGGTGTGTCACTCTTATCCCCACTCTTATCGTCACTGCTGCTTTGCCAGTTTGACCGGCGAAATCGAAGGGGATCACAGTTATTCCTGTTGAGATGTTCCCCTTCGGACATTTGAGTGGCCACCCGTAAAGTACCTGCTGTGCTACACTCGATTGTCTCTGCTGTCGATGTGATGGCTGCAGGGAGGTCAGTCTGTCTGTGCATGCTGCTCCCAGGTGTCTCTATTACTGTAAATGTTTCGGCAGTGTCCTTTATAGTGCATGCCTCAGCACAAGGCGCCTCGAAATTGAACGTTATGATGCAGGGCGCCAGAGCACATGCAGGTGTTGTAGTAGCTTCTCCTGCCTTTTCGGCCACTTTGGTATGTGGTTCTAAGTTTTGTCCTCCCTCTATGAAGGCATTTGGGCACTGGGCATCATGGGGCAGAATAAGCCTCACATTGTGTGGTCATCTGTCGACTCCGCTGCTTGTGTTGATGGATAGTTGCTGGCTGGTGGTTGTAACTTAATATCTGCGGACTCTGTTTGAGGTTCTTGATGCGCAACTCTCTTGAGGCCATCCCTGTGGACACTGATGGTCCGTCGGCGATTGATGTGGACCTTATATTTGGCCCCTACAGCTTTTGTCACTTCATGCAGGCCACTCCACTTGGCACCGAGACCATAACAAACGTTCTTGCATACGGAGTACAGCATAAGCTCGTCTCTTTGGTGGGAGGGTACTATGGGGTACACGGGCTGCCTCTTCTTCCTCTGTTCACCAACATTGACTTGCGGCCTCACATCTCTGGAATATTGCAGTAGGTGGCATCACTGTTGCCTAGTTGTTGTGATGACGGAGTGCGAAGAGTGTGCTGGGCGGCTTGTCAATTCCAGGACGTGTGATATTTCCCCATACAGGTTGTAGTTGGATCTTGAGTTCTTGGTGTTATGTGGGTTTGGCACAAGGATGATAGCTCACTGTCACGCTTTGTATCACTCCCCACTTAGTGCACATTTTTGTGCCACTTCCTTGCAACAAATTGTGTTCCAGTTGAAATCAGCCACGAGCCTCAAGCCTGTGGCCACAGGTTCCATGTAGACAGCCCACAACCCACGTGATATCAGCGCTTCGATCACCAAGTGCAACTTGTGTGCATATGAGATGTAGAGTTATGATTGTGTTGCAGAAGGGTTAGGAAGGATACGTCTGTTTTTTTACCTTTTGAAGAGCCATTAAGTTTTGTGTTTATATGTTTTATTTTTCACTGCTCAGTGAAATCATCCATTTATTGCCCAGTGTGCACTAATGCTGTTGAAGATTGTGAATATTGCTTTTATTATTATTCTGAAATTAGTGTTGATGTGTATTTGAAAGGTTATATTGTGTACACTGTGTCTCATGTACACATGCGATTGGATATTTATTATTTTGTTCCTTTTCGTGTATCTACAAGACAATTGCCTTATAGAGCGTTATGTTAGATTACGAGTGTTTTGTATACAAAATTATTTAGTAAAAGTGACAGTGTGTGCTCAGGTGGTGTGTTAAAGTCACACCGAACACCTACTGGTTGTGTGTATGTCTACATTCGCAGTGATGCATGGAGACAGAGAGTCAGGTTAACACAATAGAATAAAACAACAGAGTAACTACATTTTCAGTGTGTGCCCTCACATGTAGTTGGGAAAGATGGGGGTCCCAAATATTTCCTAGTAATGCCACAGATATGTAGTAACACTATTAAATGGCAACAGTGTGAACCATGTGGCAATTCTGTTCGTAACTGTAGTTGAATTTTAATTTATAATTATTTCAAGTGTTTTATTGTATGTATCAAAATTCTATCAGGGATAAATGTTTAGGTCGTCCTCTGTAAACAACCCGCTTTTTCCTGGCTCACTTAAAACACTGCTCGCCAATAAGAGGTTTAGTTTTGTGTAGCAACCTTGAACACCACGAACCTAATATTTTATACATATTTTTATTGAAGGGCTTTTGTCTTTTTATAAGGTGATATTTAGTTTGTTCATTCATTTGTATGGCCATGAGTCATTCCATTTCATTATTTATACTAATATCATGTGTCGATCACGGTCAGGCGATCCAATGCGGAACAATTGGCCAACCAGCAGGCTCTGCACCATGACTCATTAGTAATAGAACCTTTTCGTGGAGTGGTCGCATCACCATGCCGCGCCGCTATGGTCCTGAACCATTTTACTTCTCTATTCATCATATAATTCGGTTTAATTAACATTAAATGGCTGGAACCTTTTTTTTCTAGCCCGGAGCTAGCACCACTCCACATCTCTTTCCTGTTTGTACATGTCAGAGCATAACTATGCACTTGTAGTTTCACGCAAGCCACGTGCCTTTTTTGTCTTTATCAGTGGTCGCCCTCTTAAATGGCGAAATGTAAACTTAATAGCCTGTTAAAGGAAGTGAGAGGTAAATATATATCTGATCGCATCTCGACCATTTAACATACATATTTCATTAATGGTGTGGGGAGGCCGAAATTCCTTCGAGAGTGAGTAACATTGGGGAGGCCGCCAGCCCCACTAGATGAGGCTCTTACAGGATTTATAACAGCACAGTGTTCAGCAGCAGTACTTCTGGAGTTGGATGACAGCCGCTCTGGGATACATCCGTGACATGCATCCACATGAAACAACCAACATGGGTTTTCAGTTCAACGTACAGCCCATAATGTGCTAACAGTGCGGGAAAATAAAGCGTTCGGACTAGTACCTATTTACTGCCCACCATCCCTGTTGCAACTGTCATTCAACGCCACTGTATTTGACTCAGAATGTATAGCAACAACAAGGGACACATACTGGGAATACAAAATCCGCAAGCCTGCATCACCCGTGGCAAGTCATTTCGCACCAACATATGCCTTTAATGCTGACTCGTCTCCGAGCCTTCATGAAATCAGCAAGTACAACCATGAAGAATATGGATACACAGTTAACCTCGTGGTCATATCGGGAGAAGGCCAGCAGCTACCATCAATAACGGGTTTATTTGAACTGCAACAGTTTGCTGGAAAATGGGCCCAAACAACATAATTCGTACTGCAACCAATACAAGTTCCAGTACTTCAACCATCACGACAAATAGAGCCAGCTCTATCAACCACCTCGCCATGCATCGTGACAGCCGCAACAACACTTTCGAATGCTGTAAATCGACTGTCAAGAGCCAGAGCACAACATGCTGCCTCACCCACCCTGACGTTGGCAAACAACATGCCACACGGACAGTAGAAAATATCCATACTGGCTGCAGCTGATGAGCCAAATCAGTGGACGCCTAAGTGCAAAAACGAGTCGATGCCAACTACACGTCCCAGTACTGCAGCGGAATGCAGGACTCAGTCATCGTCACGACCACTGCGCAAAATTATTAGGTAACACTGGCACAGCGAATGCTGCAATCACCCGTGGAAATCCATTCTTCGCACCGTCAGACACATAGTGACACAGTGCGATCGGACAAGTGAGAATGCCACAATCCCGCAACAAATAATGATGTGTCCTCTCACCACTGAACTAATTTAAACTGTGTGCATATGGTTGAATGTTCTTATCGCGCCACCACACATTGTGTGAATCCAAGACAACCTGCATCGTGTTTACACAGAGTGTGAACAAGAGCCGCCCAACGAGGTTGTTTCTCCCCCTATGGTCCAGCTAAATGCCATCAACAGTCTGCCCGACACATGTGGCTATTCGATGGATACAGCTGGCTCGCTCGTCACAGTATCCATCTTTAGTGTGCAGACGGTGTTACTGGTGTCCACACTGGGTACTGTGTATGCCTCTGACCACCTGGAGTTCCGTTCAGTGACGACAACCACGAATCTTTTCCCCATTGATGTTTATGGGGTGGACCCGTGAGGTCGGGGGCTACTGCCTCGAAAGACTCCCTTGGTGGTCTGGGTTGTTATTGATGCTGCTGGCCATCATAATGTTGTGCCTTAAGTGATGGCATGTTAGGCACTCGCGAACGTATTCGCAATTTTTGTGTGACACATTGTGCCAGTGGAAGTGACGTAACACATTGAGATGTCAGCTTTATTGGCTTTATTAAGAATTATGCCATCGATTCACCTGAGGGACTTGCTCCATGTCGACTTGTCTCCCCTCCTGTTTCTTCCTCTTCTCTTCTTCTATTACCCCTCCTCAGCTGCATCACATTTTTCTTCTATACTCTTTAAAGTTTATATAAGTTCATGGACGTTTTAAATTGGTCTACTTATTGTCATAGAACTGAGATATTTATAGGTCAAGTCCTAGTAGGCCATCTGAAGCCATATTATTAGCGCTCGATGGAAGTGATGTGAACTAGAAGTGCAATGGGAGGGAGTTTGTAATCATGTTGGCAACTTGCATTCAAATTTATTTTGACATTTAGATTTGTGTAAATACTGTATGCGGTGGATATTCGGCATGTCGTATTATGTAAAGAATTGATTTTGATATTAGAACTTTTTTTTTGTTTCATATTTGATTTCCTCTCATTTTGAAGTACAAAAAAAAATTGTTTCGCTGTGTAAATTATAAAAAAAAAGGATTATTTCATTAAAGGGAATGGTTTATTTACATCTAATAAAATGCTACTCTTGTTTTTACAGTCTCTCCTCTCCCAGTATCGTAGAATATACTAAACGAACTCATTATAAAGCTTCTTCAACAATAAAAAACTTTAAAATTTGACTTTACTATTTCTTTTCTTTGACGATAGAATCCCTCATGGGAACCACACATAACTTCGAAAATCCCAAGGTAGAACAATCATAACTTAAAATTATTGAAAATATCCACACAAGTTAGAACTATCATAACTTAGAACTGTCGCAATCTAGAAATTTACAACTTTGAACTGTCCTAACTTATAAATTCGCAACTTAGAACTGTTGTAGCTTAGAAAATCATAACTTAGAACAATTATAACTTATAAACACATAAATTAGAACTATCATAACTTAGAAACTTGCAACTTAGAAACACACAACTTTGAAACATCATAACTTAGAAAAGCATAACTTAGAATGATCATAACCTAGAAACACATAATTTAGAACTATAATAACTTAGAAATGCAATTTAGAAACACACAACTTAGAATGACATAACCTGGACACATAACTTAGAAAATCATAAATTAGTATGACCATAACTTTGAAACACACAACATAGTACTATAATAACTTAGAAACCTACATTTTAGACACATACAGCGTGGAACCATGTATCTTAGAAAATCATAATTTACACTGATCGCAACATAGAGACACACGACTTAGAACAGTCATAAGTTAAAAACACAGAACTTAGAAACACCCAACCTAAAACCTCATAACTTAGAAATGTCGTAACTTAGAAAATCATAACTTAGAACGATCATAACTTCGAAACACACAACTTAGAATAATCACAACTCAGAAACACACACCTCAGATCTGTCTTAAGTTAGAGACACATAACTTAGAACTGTCATAAGTTAGAGACACATAACTTAGAAAGTTCACAAATTAGTATACAAAACTTAGACCAGGCATAACTTAATAAATACTAACATATGTGTGTCTAAGTTATGTGTTTCTAAGTTGTGTGTTTTTAAATTACTACAACACCTCCCAATACGCAATAGAATTATAAAGTCAGAGTTCAGACAATTGAATATCGGTTTTGCGAGTTCCGTAAAAATGTGAATTTTGTTAGGGAAATAATTATGGTGATATCCAGGTTGCATTTTTGTACCATTGTTTTAAAAGTAGGCTTAAAATTTTTACTAGAAGTTTATTTCAAAACAAATATATGATTTGCTTACACTCTTAATAAATTTCAATATATAAAGTTTGTCTTCAGTATATTAGTTTGTTATTTATTTAATTTAAGACGAACTTTGTTTAATATATGATGATTAAAATCGCAGTACAATAAAATAACGCATTTTCCACATAATCTTTGTTATATGGCTGCTTCGTTTAAACTTTTTTTTTTTTTTTTTTTTTTTTTTTTTTTTTTTTTTTTTTTTTTTTTTCAACTTTTGTAATTGTATAGCTTATAGTGTTTGACAATACTTTTGTAATTTTCATTGTGTCAAGCATCATAAGAAACAACATGTCGGAAAGCATACGTGAAGGGCAATGTCTAAGTTTTCAATTGCGTAATGGCCTTTAATTGGCGGCTTATTTCCTTTTAGTTTTTTTTTTTGTAATGATATTTATTAAAATTTTCGTTTCTATTTAGTGTGCGAATTCTTTACGTTATACACACGTTATCTGTTCGTGAAACTTAGAGTTATTTGGTTTTGTCATGTTGCCGATTTCTTTGGTTATTTTTTTTTTCTAATTGCGTAATTTGTTTTTATCATGTTTGGAGATTATAAACATTCGACAAGTTTGAATTTCCCTGGAAGATTAAATGTACCATGAAGGTGTATTGTAATTGTGTTGTAAAGTTGCAAATTTATTTAATTTATACCCTTTCTACCCATGTGTAACTTGTTATGACAAACTCAATTTTACAAGTTCATTGAATTTGGAAAATAATTACATTAACATGTAATATTTACATATAACACGTGGTTCAGTAGCTTATTAAGGGGTGCGCGTTTTGAGCGGCTAGAGCTCCCGCTTCCCGCATACTTTGCGTGACAGAAACGAGCGACCCTGGAAGGTATGTTAGTGAGCCGAGTCGAGGAGGCGGAATGGGTATGCTATCGTGCAAATAAAAAACATTTACTTATATTTCTGCACAATTTCTAAAAATATGTCGTAAGTAAAAGTGTTTAAAAATAATTATTACAAAAAGTGCACTTGGGAATAGACTTAGTAATTTCTTGTGTCTATCACATGAAAAGTAATTACATAATTTTGCCAGTACTCATCTTCGACTTTTTGAACATGGCTACAATATCCTGCTCAGTCTTCTTTTGTAACTGATGAGATTGAAGTTTCAGTAATTTCATTCATTTTCGTAAGTTACAAGTTGCCCGTGAAGTTTCTGACCCTAACTAACCTCTTGATTTTACTCCATGCTAGTTTGGTTGAATTTAAATCACACATGTAAGGCGGATGTCTGAGAAAGGTTTGTCCAAAACGAGAGAGTTTCTAATCTATTCTAAATGATTTTTCCTTCAGCTTATTCATCTCAATGAGCTTGGACAGATCTACTTTACACATCTTCTCATTGCACTCTAACCCATTGGTTTCTGGCCACAATAATATGTGGTTTTTTTGCCGAATATTTTGATGGACGTTTATTGAGCCCCACAGTATGGTAAGGTGCATTATCCTTTACAACAATCGAATAAGGTGGGATGTTAGGTAGTAATTTCTCATTAATACATTTTTTGAAGTTGATGTGATTCATCTGGCCATGGTAGTTTCCAGTGACAGTTTCGGCACTATACAGAAGTAGTGCATTAGGAAGGAATCTATCCTGACTACCTGCGTGCAACAATAATAGACTTCTGCCTGCACTGAATTTGCTTGCACTCCAAATGATTTGTTTTGCTGCCAACACTTGGAAAATATCAAATTACTATCAACCTGACTTTTATCAAGGTAAACTATCTCTCTGCCAACTTCACGGTAGTGCCTTATCTTACATATGTAGTCATTACACCATGTCACGATGTCTGCTCTTTCAACAAGTTTTTTCCTCTTTGACCTACACTTTCTCCACTTAACTCCCATACTTCTTATTAAGTTGTGAAGTGTTCTTGCTTCCCGTGGAAAATCTATTTTATTTTTGATGATTGGCAACAGTTTTGGAGTAGTTGGAACACTCTTGTCGTGCACATTGAAATTGTGGATAGTGTTTCTAATAACACACATTGAATTCATCCACTTTCAAAGAAGCGTGCCTTTTTACAGTGGAGGGTTTTTTACAGGTGTAGAAAATGATCTGTTGGGGTCAGTTTCAATTGTGATTTTATTTTCCGATCTGTTTTATGGTGGTTGCACCAACACCGGTGTAAAAAGCAGTGCGACAAGTTGCTTGATTTACTGGTAATGATAGAATCCGTTGTTTTGCTTCGTCATCACACTCCTCTGTTACAATACTTAAGATTTCACATCCCTCACTGTGAATTACTTTTCACTTTTTACTTGAAGCCATGGCCGGCATGATAAATTAACCCATAAAATTAGGTAAATTTTCTAAAGAAAAAATATGCACATTTTTAAGCACAATTTGCTAATGTTCAGATGGGTCACTGACAAATCTCACGTTTCAACAAAACCTCACCCTAGCCCCACCTCTTCCACCACCAGGGCCGTTCGTTTCTGTCACACACAGTAGGTGAACTGTGTTTTATATACTGCAGGGCCGACTTCCGCACTTGGGAATTGTGCCGGACGATGCTGCTGTTCTGCTGGATTTTCGGGGCTCTCCCGTTTTCCCCGCCTTTGCATTCCGACGCTGCTCTATACTTGCCTCGCTTCACCCTTATTCGCCCTTGAGACATTGCTGTTAAGACACATTCTACGACACGCACGCAGATACGCTTGATGGTTTGGCAGTAGTATTTGTGTATTTTTACACACTGTAAAAATATACAAAATGAGATTTGTATATTATAAAATCTGTATCAGTAATTTACAACTGTTGAATATTTTTGATTTTGTAATTGGCAAGACGTACGTTCCTTCGTATTGTAAAATGGTTAAAATTCACCCTGAGTCGTCAGCTTGTTCCGCTTGCATTATTGAGTCCTTTTTTTTATGTGTACATGCATTCTAGAACGGGCCTAAGAACCGTCCGAACCTCTCCACTGCACATGAACATTCTACAAATTAAAAAAAAATTAAGTTATGACTTGTAGGTTGCACATAAACCAATTACAACTCGTAAAATAGGACCACCAGCAATGACGGACTGTGATAGGTGTGTTCGCATGGTTTGCTATTTCTGCTGTGCTTTTGCTTGGTACTGAAACATTTTTTGTACACAGTTCGAGTGGCAGGACCAGTTGCTATTTGTGCTATGAAAAGCAGCTATTTCTGCTCTTTCTTGCCGAGGTACAGCAGGAACATCAAAACGAGCAAGTAGGAAAAATGTGAGCAGTGTGCGCTCTTGGCTGTGTCTGAACTTTGTTATTGTGCCTTCACTCCGCAGGTCCAATCTCTGTCCTCTTCCCCACTCCTACCTTGCCACCTCCTTTCTTCCCCCTCCCTTGCACGTGCGCCCTGGCCAGAACCCCCACCTGGTTTACCTGTCATTAATTTGAATTTGTTTCGGCCTACTTCTCACTCTCGCTTTGTGGAGGTGACTTGATTCTGATTGAGATCTGCGGACAATGCCTTCTGCGTTGTAGGTCATCATGTTCCGGCGACAGAGAGGCGGGTTCGGCAGCTGACAGTGAATTACAATTTAATAGTGGTGCAGTGTTTGTGGAACAGTTCATTTGCCTGGGCTTCGAATTTATTTTAGGATTTATTAATTTCTTTTAGTATTGATTATTAATCCAGTTGTTTGACTGGTTCACGTTCTGGATTTTACTTATTAAGGTTCATTCGTATGGCCCAGTGATAATTGGTTGGATAATAGGCCTCCCAGTTTTGCATCGCCGGTGTGAGGATGTAAAGAATATTTATGAAAAGCTCCTGGTTCGCATTGCCGGTGTGAGCGAACGAGTGAAGTGGAAGTAGTATTGGACTCACTTAATTCCTGCCTTGTAACAGTTGTCTTGGTTGCACTGCCCAGTCCATCTTAGGGATAAAACATAGGGTTTTCACATTTTATAATTTTAATGTTTGGCCCGTTTGTTATAATCCAGAATTTGTATAAAATATGGCTGAGTACTCACTGGTTGCGACTTGGTGCAAATGTATTTAAAGAGAAGTGTAGAAGGTCAAAGGTGTGGTTATGCGTGAGTTGCTAACCATTCTAAATGTTTTGTTTTTAAAGGTTTTATGAGTTTTTAGCAGTCTTAGTAATTGTCTTTGAAAGTTCAAGTCTGGCGCACAATTACAACGATCATTTTGTGAAATGCCTCAACAACAGGCGGTGGTAACGATCATTTTGTGAAATGCCTCAACAACAGGCGGTGGTAAATTAAGAGCCATATTTCAGTTTATTTGTAGAGACCAATGGTTATTAAATAATGTCAAGTATTTAATTGGAAAGTGTCAATTAAGTTAGTCAAGGAAAGTTGATCTTATGTAAAATTACGGCTTAATGGAAAGAATATTTGGTGGCTTGTGTAGCCACTCTAAATAATGATAAAAAGAATAAATATGAAGGGTTTGAAAGAGTGAATATGTGTAATTGTTTTAGATCTGCTAATGTTTGTTGTACTAGTGAAGAGTTTTGTAATAAATGTATTAACTTTTGTTCTGCATATTACTTTGTGGTGTTTGGGAGCACAACAAATGGCCATCAAAATAAAATTACAAACGTTGAAGATTCTTGAGAGTGACGACTGCGAATAGTAATTTGCCTTTACGCAGATTGATGACGAGATGAGGTTCGGGTATCCTGTAAGAAGTGCAGAGGGTAATAAGAACAACTAAGACACATTTATCGTCAAAAGTAACTTATCTTGCGTAGCCAAAATTTTTAATACACGTAAATTACACAGGGGCAGTAATGATACCAACATTTTAAAAATAAAATTTTGTTTATTTATTTTTGATGTACTAGTTTTCTGCTGTTCGTCTTTCGTGTCGTCCTGCCAAGAGTAACTGTTGTTTTTACTACTTTGCTGCTCATGAAAAACATTACTTACTCTCAGATAGTAGAAAAAGCATACCATGCGAACAAACCTAGTATTTCTTTATATTCAATATGAAATTTATTTATCTTGCATAGTTACTATTATAAGTGTTATAATTTTTTTTTAGAAGTTACAAAATTCCTGGTACATAAAAATTATAGTAAATGTGTTCATACTTTTTCTTTGTTTATTTCCTTGGCCACAGGAATTTTGTTTGGGTGGAGGAGGTTCTGGATGGTATGTTTGCATCAGGCTTGCTACAATTTAGTCTTTTAGGTATTGTAAAATCATTTCATTATTTCAAAATATCATAATTAAAGGGGCAATACTAGGTAGCGGCCTCATGGCTACTTGCTCCCATGACCTCTGCCCGGGCAGAGGCGTTGAGGGGGAACGGTTAATGGGAACCAGGGCTTACTGGGGCAACTGGGCAGGTTCTTAAATCAACTCGAGCTATTCTCAGGAAATACAGTTTTATGGGTTTATCGGCTAGCAGGTATGATTACCAATTCAAGGATTATTTTTAAGATAGTGGGACATGTCAAGTTTCTGCTCAACACATTTCCTGGAGAGTGGAAAAGTCGCTAGTGATTTTTTTGCGGTAATGTTGGCATCATCAGATTCAAGCTGGGATTCGAAGCTAACGTCACTTCAGTGACTGTTTAATATAGTTTTGGAGTGACCTGAAGATGCAGCCTTGTTCTCCGATGGATGGACGTAAGCTAAGCCATTTGACATCCTTTGACTTAGAATGATGCCTATAGCTAATGTAGAAATATACACAAGTATGTAAGTATGATATGTCAGTGTAGGGACAAGTGTAACTGTAGTTGTGTACTAGCCCTACCTAACAATACATAAAACATAAAATTATTGATGGTTGAGTTTTCAAAGCCCAGGCAGTCAGACAGTATGTGAGAACCAGTTTACGAACATCAGGTGCTTAGCTGAGGGGTAGATGGGGAAAAAGCGTAGTGACGCCATACCTTCAATACAGCTGTTGGTAGAACAAGTCATTAGTATATCTGAGAGAAAACTCAAATGTATAGTATTTGTAAGTGTGGCTGAGAACTTTAGTTTTTCACTCTGCATACAGTGTGGTATACTAACACTCTTTCTATTGTCTTGGCTTTGAGACTGTAGACTTACTTTATATTATAGCCATAGGTTTACTGAGGTAGGCAAAACCATAATGTTTAAAGTTTGAAACAACTTGCACAAATAGATGACATTCAAAAGACAAGACAAATTCACTGGCATTAAATTAAAACTTGACTGAAAATTAAACACATCATCAAGACTCTGGTGAAGACATTCAAATGAATCACTTAGTTCAAGCATCAGGAACACTCTCATATTTAAACCAGACACAACCCTAGACATGAGAATCCTTTAAATCAAGTAGAATAAAATTATCTAGGAACAGAAGAAAACATAGCAAGACAATTGCAGAAAAAATCAAAGAAAACACAGTGCTGTAGAACTGATCTATAGGGAAAAATTTGTATTTACTGAATTTTGGTGTAGGATAATTCCAAGAAATTATTAGTCATCAATTTAAATTGAATCCATATCATTATGTTAATCATTTCCTGTGGCACTACTACCAAAAAGCTGAGTATGTGAGTTTAAAAGTCTGTAGCAAAACTCATTAAGTAATTTCTGTCTGAACTGCAGAAAACTGTAGATTAAATCAATTAAAATTAGGGTAGAACCAAAACAGAACTCGTGTTTTAAAATTAGAATACTGGGTTTGATGTATTGAAGCTCTCAAAATTAATTTAAAATGTCAATTTGAAACTTTAAATTGTCCAAACAAATTATGGTCAGATCAGGTCGCAGATCAATTAAATTTCACAATCACTCGTTGACATTGTAAAACACTATCGAAGAAAGCAGCTGACTGTGTTATATTACTGTCGCGTTACCTATAGTCAGTAAGTCTGGACCAGGTCCATACCATCAGATTGAGATCGGTGTCGACAGACAAAATTCAGCATCTTATTTGCTACCAAATAGCTCGCCTTCTGATCTCTTCTGAACATATCCGAGGTCGTCTAGCATTTGAACTTAGTTTTGCAAAACAATTTAACTAAAATGCTAGCATTCTGATGGTCCTGAAAACTCCAGAAGCTGGGACCTCGTCTCTGGCCGATCTGTCTTACATGGCTGCTACATTTAAGAAGAAAGATAATCGGGTCTCCCACATCCACGCTAATCATGATTGCGGAAGCCCTCATCAGTATTATCAGCTCAGCTCTTATTGGCTGAGAACATGATTTGAAAATTTTGAATTACCCTTACCTGTATGAAACATAGGATGCTTTCCAAAACATGTTCTAATACAAATGCATGATCAACCAACAAACAGATATCGGTATAAACAAATATTTCAGTATAATAAAATATTTCCAGAAGGTAATATGACAATGTTCATTTTTAGGTTAGGTGTCAGTGCATGTGAAAATAGATGTTAGCCAAAAGTCTGTAGGTAATGTCTCAAATGCATGAAATATAGTTCTCAGGGGCTTATATTATTGTTTTTATAGCACAAATAATAAAATTACTAAATGAGGTGTCAATATAAATATTTTTGTGGCAGAATAAAACCTTGATAAAATGGAAATAAACACGATTTTTTTTTTTTTTTTTTTTTTTTTTTTTTTATTTAAACATAAACTTTGCATGGCATGTAATGCCTAACAGTACACTAAATTTGGTTTGGACTGTTTTGATTTAAGCTGGGTTGATTATTTTGAAAGCAGCAATTTTTTTTTTTTTTTTTAAGAACTGAGGACACACATAGTTAAACCCAGTGGCCGTACTCAAGAAGTCTGTTTCCTATCTCGACTAGAGAGCTAGTTGTTTTTCTACAGAAACTGGAACTGGGACTTAAGAATATAATTTTGGGCAAAATATGAAAACTCGTGTAAATGGTCTCTTGTACATTGTAGTTTTGAGATGTGGTTAAATCTTACCAAAGTCAGATACCAATGCTAGTAAATCATTTCTTTTTTTCTTTCTTGAATGGGATCAGCATTCGTAAAATTCTACATGGTTATATTTTTGGAATTGACATAATCATAATTTGAGAGTATGTATTTTCTTACATCAAGTGAAATCTATTTTAGTTTAATAAAACTAAGTAAAGGCTGCTCACGATAAAGTGAGCACTTTTGAAATCAACCTTGGAAAAAATTTTCCTGCTTCTATCTGCATTATATTTTAATGAGTGCACTGAGTAATGAGTGCCTAGTAAAGTTGGTAACAATGGACAGAAAGTAGTTCCATATCTTAATGTTTAATAAAAATTGGTAGGTAACCAGTGACCACTTAAATTATTTCTTTCGCTTTCTGTATTTTTGAAATGCATTGAAGTGTAAAAATGAGCAGATTAGTAAAATATTTACTTTTCTAATAATTCCACAGTTTCACTGGATCGACGCAAGCATAAAGTTATAAGGCCCATGGCAATGCTAATTTTACATATGGCCAAGAATACACAATATTCATGCAAGTAGGTCTTAAGCAGGGCTTTCAAAAGTGCCCATTTTACAGTGAACAGCCTATAACTGAAATACTTGTGTACCTTGATTCTAGTAGATGGTTCGTAGTTATCTGATTTTATTTCATTTGCAGTAAAGTGTTCTGTTCTTATGTCATTTCAAGGGTTTTCTCATGTGTGAGTTTTGTTTCTTGTATGCTTTTAGCAAGGAGAATGATGTTACCATATAGTTGTTCAGGTATGACTGTGTATTTACTTGGGTGTAACAAGATTCTTGAGAGTTTGATTTATTTCAGTAATTTCTACTTTGTGCAACATAAAATAATGAGAATTTTATATCTTTCTCAAACCTCACATTCCAGTGAGAATTTCCTTTAGTAGCGTGGTGTCATTTTCTTTCCCTACTTCTCCACCTCTTGGCACCTAGCTGGACCACGTCTGTTTTAATTTATTCTGTCACATTTTGACTACCATCTTCTGCCACTACATACACAACACATACGAAACAAATATTTATTAGGGGTGTGACGATACCATGTTTTCGATACTTAATACAGTTTTCAGCTCGATACTCTTGAGTAAAAAAATGTCAATAATGCTATCACATTTTTGTAAATTATATAATTGTTCTAAATGAAATTTATGATAAATTTTAAAATCAAAGAAAAATAATGCAAGATAATATTAGAGATGATGAAAACTAATTTGAAATTTAGATAACTTAACATCTATGGTAGGCATGCCAAGTATTAAAAAATTATAAATATTTATATGATACTGAAAAAACACATCAATCATGTCAATTTTCGAACTAAGAAAACTGAAAAAATTTATTTAGAAAAACAAGCGTTTAATTTATTTCTGGATTAAGTCAGATAAAGGAAATGTGGAAATTGTTTATCGTCGGATAAAAGACAATAGCACAGATATGAACTGTTATAATTTTCTGAATTTGACTTGACTTGTACAACTGTGTACAATTTGATATATTTCAAAAGTAAATCCAACATCATAAATATATATTTGACACCAGCTTTGGATCTAGGAAGGGAACCAAATTGGTCTACTGCGACTAAGACTAGCAGTTCGTCGGGGATAATAGCCTGCATTTCTCCTTGCAGATTTTTGCTAGGATGTTTGGCTTTCTGGCACAAATCACAGGAGCTCGTGACCTGTATTCATTCGGATCATCCTGGGCCAAAAGGCAAGTCTCTTCAAACTTGCGTCACTTCGTTGTAGTTCAGACAGAGTTTTGAGCATGCATTTCTTAATTAATTTTACGATACCGTTGGAAGTCCGCCATAGCTGCGGTACTGGAATTACACAGTGATTTTCTGACAACGTAATCAACCATTCCCCGAAATTTAATATTAAACCATATTGGGTAATGAAATCAGTTCCAAGATTAGTGGTTTCACTACCCCTCTCACTGTTAATACATTTGCTAGCTTTTTTTAACCAAGTCCCTCAACAGTTAACACAGGTGTCTGTTTACTGCCGGGCTGGCTTGGGCGGTTACATAAATAATTTTCAACCTGGGCACCACAAGAATTGGTGCCTAACACAGAGACTCTCTCAATCTCTTTTACTAACTCTTCATTGACACAACTGACTTTAGCAGCACTGTCCAATAAAGTGGGTACTAAAATACCACAAATTTTGAGGTTCACTTCCAGACACAACAAAGCCCTAGAGCTAGGTAGTTGGCCGACATCTTCCCTGAATAAAAACTCACGCTCCGATTCTTCCGTTACTAAAGTAAGTAGTGATGCATTTTTGCATTTAGACAGCTGTACTGTGGAAACATCAGTTTGTAATCTGTTATTACCTAGTGCCAAATTTTCTGCCACTACAGGTGTCTCCTCGGAGATCGCTGGGGTTAGCATCGGGTGACGCTTTACGCCAACCCTTGTTAGTTTAACATAGGCTTATTTCGAACTGTGGTACCTGCCCCTTCAACAATATTTACCAAGTTATTAGGAGGCAGAATAGGGGGTGCACATGGGTTCAAGCTCATTGCGCTGAAAATACCCCCATGGTTTGCTGTTGCATATTCCCGGTTGGATAAAACCAGCTAATGTGAGGTTGAGTTTGAACATTAGATGGAGCAGTTCTCCACGACGGTACATTGCTGGTCACTGTAGAATTTACTCCTGCAGTTAGCATGGGTCTGGGCTGTAGTATACCTATCGAGTTTTCTGTCCACTGGTTCCGACGGTCTTTCTCCTTCTTATCACCCTTTTGAGTATTAGTACCCCATTTATTGGAGTTCTGTCATCCTGACGGCAAAGCATACACTATCTCGTTTGAATGAATGTATGTGTTCGGCTGTGGAGACATACCTGGAGCTGTGCGCCTATCAAAACTCTCGCTTTCTCCGTTGCTTTCCTGGCGTAGAACGCTTGCTGTGCCAGCGCGATGTTGGATTGAACTGACTTTGTCCTGGCTCTAGTTACGGCCCAAAAGAATCCAACAGGGACACATCTTCATTTGAAACAATGAAGCTAACCCTCAGGTTACTATTTCCAGATGGATGAGCATTATTACTATCGTTCTGCCAGAAACCTTGCCCTTGGTACAATGGTGGCGGTCGAGGTGGAGATGATCTGCCAAAATCTTGTGTCATAGTGGCCCTTTGCTTTGATTTATTTTTAGGGTTTTGTGCCTGAAATCATTTATGCTTGTCAAAGGATGGTCCACTCACCGATCCTGGTATTGGGGTGACAGCTGAGATAGAATTTCCTTCATCAACTCTTAATCTCCCATAAGAACGTTAAGATGTTGCGTCCGTTCAAAAATCTCGCTGATATGTTGCTCCAGTGTTTTGGCTTGCTTATGATAATATTTATCTAAGTGGAGTCTAGCGCACAGATTTCCCTGTATACTAGGATTCCAATAATGCTCCAGAAAATTATTCTTAAATTGCTTGAAACTTTTTACTTTTTTCTTTTCCAGCTCCTACCAATAGAAGGCTGTGGATTTCAGACTCCAACTCAAACAAAGCAGTATTTCCTGATCCGATAAAGCAAATAGTTTTGCATAGTCCTCTAACTTCCTTAGGTAAACAACCAGATTTACATTAACATGACTGGAATTGGAAAATTTAGGAATTTCCTCGGCCCATTGATTTGCCAGATGATGTAAAATAGCGGCTGTCAGACATAATATAGCCTTATGACTCATTCTGTCCTCATTTGGAATGAACTGACTGGCAGTGTTATACTGGAAATTATACCTAGATAAATCAGCATTTCTTGTCCAATGTGCTGGATCCTCAGTTACTTGAATTTCATGTAACCTTTTGTTTAGTGTATTTAGATGCTCTTGAATTTCATTACTTTTCTTTTCAAAATCCCTTTTTGCTACAAAATATTCAGTTTCACTGTGACCAAATTTAGTATTTAGGTGTTTCTCAAAATTTACCAACTGGTTGACCACTTGAGTTAGGAGGTTTGGATTGGAAGTGTGGGAAATAACTTTCGGCCTTTTCTCTAGTTAAGAAATTCTTACTTCCAAACAACTAATCTGTTCTACTAAACATTCTTTGATTTGAACAAGTGTTTTTGAAATTTTGTCCTCCACGGAACTTATGTATTGGTGTAGTTACTTCATGTAAGCCTGTTTGCAAAGATGCTATGCTTTCCTCCACATTTTCTTGTGATTGTGAGACCCTTTCATCAACCCTGACCACTAGGTTCTGGACAGATTGCATTATTTCAATTTTTGCATTATCTAACCTTCTATTTTGTTCAAAAATCTTTTGCTCATATTTTTCCCTTTGCTCAGCCAATGCTTTCCGGATTTCAGTTTTTTGTTCCAAAAATGTTTTCCAATATTGGAAAATTTTTGCCCAAATTTATTGTTTTGCTCTTGCAATGCTTCCTGAATTTCAGTTTTTTGTTCAGCAAACTTGTGTTCAATGCAAAACAATACTTGCATTATAGAGTCAACACTCCCTGTTGTATGTGTTGTTGATTCATCACCTATGCTAGCTGCACTGCTTTTCTCTGTAGCCTGTGTACTATATGTACCAAAACTAACACCTTAATTTTCCTTCTCGCTGCCATTTTATTTTTCTCCTATGCGATCTTCTTCCAAACTGTCAGTTATGCTGAGATGTGGAACTCCATGTACACTAACAGTATCAGGTCTACTAATGTATTGGATTTTGAATGGCGAAGTGAGCTTTGTAAAAAGTATGGTTCATGTTCTGGACCTTCGTTCATGCCTTGTTAGGCCTGTCACTGAACATGTTACGTGTAGCACTCGAGTCAACACATATGGGCCTCAATTAATTCTGAAACATTGGCATCCAAATACGTGTAACTTAATCTTACTTTCCGTGGCCACCACATTGTGCATCAATTAATTCTGTGGGGAACTAAAATTTAATTAATAAATATTTGTTGTGTATGTAGTGTCAGAGTACGGTAGTCAAAACGAGACAGAATAACAGAAAACAGACGTGGTCCAGCCAGGAGGCAGAGGGGAAGTAGGGGAAGAAAATGACACCACGCTACTAAAGGACTGCGAGGCATGAGAAAGGTATAAAATACTCATAATTTTACGTTGCACAAAGTAGAACTTACTGAAATAAATCAAACACTCAAGACTCTCGTTACACCCAAGTAAATACACAGTCTTACCTGAACAACTATATGGTAACATCATTCTCCTTGCTAAAAGCATACAAGAAACAAAACTCACACGTACCCATACTCTAAGTATGAGAAAACCCTTGAAATGACATAGGAACAGAACACTTTACTGCAAGTAAAATAAAATCAGATAACTACGAACCATCCACTAGCATCACTATACACAAGTATTTCAATTACTTAGTTTTATTAAACTAAAATGGATTTTATTGGATGTAAGAAAATGCATACTCTCAAATTATGATTATGTCAATTCCAAAAAAATATTGCCATGAAGAATTTTGCGAATGCTGAGCCCATTCAAGAAAGAAAAAAAGAAATGATTTACTAGTATTGGTATCTGACTTTGGTAAGATTTAACCACATCTCAAAACTACAATGTACAAGAGACCATTTATGTGAGTTTTCATATTTTGCCCAAAATTATGTTCTTAATTCTCAGTTCCAGTTTTTGTAGAAAAACAACTAGCTCTCTAGTCGAGATAGGAAACAGACTTCTTGAGTACGGCCACTGGGTTTAACTATCTGTGTCCTCAGTATGATAGTTAATAAAATGCCACATAATTTTTCAAACCAAATTGACTCTCAATTATTTGGAATTTCTCAAAAAAATATTGCTGCTTTCAAAATAACCAACCAATTTAGAATCGAAACAGTCCAAACCAAATTTTGCTATAGGCACTATTCTAAATCAAAGGACACCAAATGGCTTAGCTTACATATCCGTCCATCGGAGAACATGGCTGCATCTTCAGGTCACTCCAAAACTATATTAAACAGTCAGGCCTCTTCTCAAATTTGCCTGCTGTTGATTTAATACAAATGAATGCGCCTCTCCGCACGCAGTAACCTAGCCTATCTTATGCTGGCGGATGTCAAAAACTTCTCCATCCCGGAGCCCTACCGTAGGTAGGTCCGTCCATATTAACAACCAAAAGGAGAGTGATAAAACGGGCTCTCCACCCACGCTATCAGAAAATCAGAAACCGGAAGTATAGATAATGTCCTTCCACTGATGTCACTTGTATAAATTTCTGGCAATAAAGTTATTTCTCTTAGGCTTACTTTGGCCAGTCAAAACCACATACTAAAGATGAGGTAGGCCGATTATACTAAAGATGAGGTAGACCGATTATTCGTCTTCTGCGCATGTACCCAACATTGACCTACCTCACATACACAAATGTCAAAGTCACGTGGTCAACACTGATGAAAGTGTTTGTTTATATATTAATTTTAAAGAGACAAGCACTATTATATGAATAAAATACTTTTACCAATTGTAATATAGTCAAACTGCATTACAAATTGGGTATAGGAAGTCTACATTCATCTCAAAGCATTTGTTTTCAAATCAGTTTTCTAACCTAAAATCCAAACCACGCCATTTTCGCTGGACATGGTGGCAGAAAAGCAGTTCAATGTTGGGACACGGAAATTGGTTGTGCGCAGCCAGCAAAATCAGTGTATCTCATCTTTAATCTATGGGCAAAACAGTCCAGTGCTAGGAGGAAACTTGTTTTCTAACACTGACGTAACAAAACTTGCTGTGATTAAATAAACGTACAAAATAACCATACCAGAAAATAAGCACATTCAAAATGTAAACATACATTATTATGTCATACGTAGGTTAAGTCAAACATGTTAATTGAGAAGGGTTATTACCATGAAATATTTTTATATCATAATTTATTACCTTGGGACTTGTTTACGTTTTGCAGCAAAAAAATAAAATCAAGAATAATGTAATCATATACTTAGTTGATATGAAAACAATTATTATGGTAACATAAATAAACAAACTTTAAAAATCTGTGGTGGCCTACCTCCACAAAATGTAAACAAAAATAATTAATATTTTTGACAGATGATCAAATACAGTATGTTAAATTTACTTCATACTCAACTCGGGGCTAAATTTATAAAGAAAATCAATCCAATATAAATAAATAACCTGTAGTTCACATAAACAACAGACCTTATAACATGTTAATTTTACTTGAAATAATACACAATGTGCATACAAGTAGATCTTATGCAAGGTTTGCAAAAGTGCTCGTTTACCATGAACAGCATAGAGTAATAAAACAATGTCTTTTGATCTTATGCTGCTACAGATGGCGGCTCTAGACGAAGCTGGTGAGCAAAAGGCAGCAACCGATAAAACTCCTTCCATGGAAACATGGAACCCTATGGAGGATGCCTTCTATGACTCTCGTTTCAATGTGTACACCTCTGGCCCTGGAGCTAATTTGGATTCTGCCCTGCAGCCATGCAACAGACGGTATGTGCTAGGGAAGGTACCTATGCTGATAGATGTCACTGGTAATTATTAAGAATCACGACTTTTCCGAAAAAGGCAGAATAATAACTGAAAATGGTTTATATGGACATTACTAATCTCACCTAATATGAATTTCATTGGGGATCACGTAATTTACAGTATATACTACAAAATGTGATAGTGAGGGTAGCTATGAAGATCTGGGTGTTTTTATGGTAAAACACGTAATATTTATTTTATTTTATATTTTATTTTACTCCATTGATCCCATAGGTTGTCTAGAGGACAACTTGGACATGGAGTATGTCATTTTGTTACATATACTGTACATTTTTAGTACATACAATAAATAAATATAACAATAACCAATATCATGAAAAAGTTACATGCAATTCAAACTTAGCCATAGATTTTATAGCAATATTTAAATTGTCAAAGAATTAAAAAAAGACATACATGTTATGCATTATGTTGTACTAAAATTATTACTATGCAACATTTATAAAATCAACTAAGTACATTTTTGCATATAAGTAAATAGATCAAAATTACAAACCCTGAACTGTAACAATTACTCTTTGTAACATTCAGTGGGTCCATTACTCAAATCAAAATATTCAGCCATAGAATAAAAGGAATAAGACTGTAAATAACTTTTTATGTTAAAATTATTTTGTGTCACTGAAACAAATCTTTATATTGAGGCGGAAAGGAGTAAAATATCTTTGTAGCAGAGAAGTGAACTCCTTCCTGGTAGAGGGACAGAGAAGCTGTGGAAAAATGCAGGGGTTAAATGTGAGAATGCCTCTGAAAACCAAACCTTTACAAAATGTTATTCACAGGGTATATTTTGCCCACGTGCTAAGGTGATACAGGTATAAACCACAGCAATCAAGCAGTGTTGGAAAGGCTGCACACCAGTTGAGCACGTTGGGCGTGCCGCAGAGACAAGGAGGCAAGTGTTGAGTTGGCAAAAGTTTGCCTTAGAGCGGGCGTGTTTCGAGGCCTTGACTGTTCAAAATACCTGCAGGCAGGGGGAACCCTTAATGGTAAAATTTCAATGCAGCTATGCCTAGTTTTATCATTTTGGTTTCCAGCCGACTTCAATCCATTTCCTGCTGATAGGATCTGGTTCGTGTTTATGTGTCAATTTTTGCTGTATTTGTCATTTGTCGTTGTCTGCGTCAATGTTTGTAATTTAATTTTTGTATGTTTTGTGTCACCCAGTAAGTGGCCGAAATCTGTTGGATAGTACATGAAACCATTAATGATAATAATAATAATAATAATAATAATAATAATAATAATAATTATTATTATTATTATTATTTGTTTTTGTGGTGCTGTATTAGGCACTGTTCAAGTGAAACTTGTACATTTTTCATCCAAGTGAAGAAATAATTTCCCATATAAAAGTAAAATTAATTTCAGTGTTTTCTGCTGGCTTGGTACATGTATTTAAGCTCTGATTCAGACTCGTCAATTCTGATTTGATTAATAATTTTTTCAGATCCACTGAGAAGAAAAGAGTCTATAAATTGTACATCACAGGTCTACCACAGGGTTTGTCAAAGGTAATTATTTTGATTTCCTTTTTGCAGTGCTCGGTACTTAATAATTTTTTTATACTGTAATTTTTTGTAAGGAGGGAATTTCTGGAGAGAAATTGTACAACTGCGATGAGACCGGTTTAAATTATAAGATGCTCCCTACAAAATCTCTTGCGCATCAAAAAACTAAACCGCTGCACCAGGATACAAGAAAAGCAAGGAACGAGTCACCATATTAGATTGCAGTAATGCAACCAGCAACCACAAGCTTAGGTTGACTTTAATAGCAAAATCAAATAAACCTAGAGCTTTAAAAAAACTGGGAAATCAGGAATCACTACCCCTATATTACATACATCAAAAGAAAGCATAGATGAATTCAGAAATTTTTAAACGTGGTTCCAAAATGAATTTGTTCCGGCTGTAGAAAAACATTTGAAAGACAACAATTTGCAGAGAAAGGCTGTGCTAATTCTTGACAACGCACCTTCGTATCCGGCCACTGATGAACTTGCAGATGGAGACGTCAAAGCTTTATTTTTACCAAGCAATATGACGACTGTTTGTCAGCCGATGGACCAGGGTGTCATTGAAATGTTATAGAAAAAGTATCGCCGGTGTCTTCTCAGTTTGTTGATAACAGCGATTGATAATAATGAAGACTACTTAACCACTCTGAAAAACCATTGACATTCTAGATGTCATAAGGTGGGTGGCCGAAGCATGGGAAGAGATTCCAAACATATCACTTGTAAGGTCTTGGAAAGTTCTTTTGGACCATGAAGTTGACATGTCTATCTTCAACCTGTGTGTGAAACCGAAGTGAAAGATGAAAATGATAAACTTTTTTTGTTGTTGGAAAAAGTACCAGGCTCCGAAAATATCAGTACAGAGGACATTAGAGAATGGATGGCAAACGACGAAGTTGATGAAATAACTGACAACAATATTGTGGAAATACCTCGGAGGTATTCTTAGATGACAGGAAAAATCTCAGCCCACATTCGGAAGGGTTCAAGACGATTGAGGCAGTGCTACAATACATTAGCCAGCAGGAGGACGTGACACCAGCTGATATCATCTGAGAAGCAGTCATCTATCAAAGACTTTTTCAAAAACTAATAACTGCAGGTTTTGACTCTTTTATCTTAGGTCTACTACATTTGTGTAATCATTTATTACTGAACAGTAAAATAAGTTGAAATAATTTTTTAAAGAATTAAGCCCACGTTTTGTGTTAATGTTTTGTTTATTTTTAAATTGTATGTATACTATAAGTACTGGCCTGTACTAAGAGGTCAGAAAATATGAATAAGCGCATGTTTTGGTATGAAAAGTGTGTTGTTAATGTTGTGGGTGGGGCAGGAAGTGAGTAGTTATAGAACTCCGGCCTATCCGGCTTTTGTGTTATCCGGCCTGCCCTTCCGCCACATTAGGCCGGATAGTCCGGAGTCTACTGTAGTTAGAAAAATTTATTTTTAATATTTATTTTTCTGTTCTCCAAAAATAAACATGGGTACTTAACGAGCAAGTTTTCATGTGGGAGTGGTATACTGTGACATCGGAGTAATAATTTACTTACATTCTGGGGGTCGCACAGTATCCGGCATGCAGTAACATTAACAATTTTAACTTATTAAAAAGAATTCTTAATTACACATGTGGCTTTAAAGTTTCTCCCCTACATTGCTAAGTGAGCATTTCATTATGGGAACAAGACATTGAGAACTCTCAAATGAAAATATTATTATCTTCTTAGTCTTGAGGTTCAACTGGTATAGCATGATTTGTGCATGACATAATACACTTTTGCAAAACATGGCACACTGCATATTGTTTCTTACAACTAGGTTAATTATGTTTTCAATCAAGGTTATAACACTTTGTTATAGTTAACAATCAATCACACGATCAAGGTGCTCTTACGTACTACTGAGTAAGATAAAATTTCCCTTATATAGTGGGATGGTTAAAAGTGATTATTTTATACAGGTACTTGCGTGAAAATTAATTTCTGTACAGGGTTTTCATCCGCTCAGAGTGCACAAACGTTTAGGGGTCTTCTCTGGTCAGAGGGTTCATGAACACAGGTAGGCATGGACCTCCATTTAATGTTGCATGAAAGGGGACTCAGGCAAGTGAGCTTAGTGAGAGTGTGGAATGGTGCATCACAACTCAATTTGAGGATTTCACACAGGCATGAAATAAAGTACTTTTGCACTCTGAGGGTGAGACAGTTATGTAAAACATATTAATACACTCTTACATGCTAACATGTTTACACTTTGGCATGTATTGCATGAAAAAAAATTATATATGGGTAAGGCTATAAAATCCAAGTTTGGAATGATTATAGTGGGATGTCAAATGCTTACGTTTAAATGCCCTACAATGGCATACCGTAAAAGAGGTTATGTAAAACATTTTTTCCAGACACATTATACTGGCGTACTTTACTAAGGAGGTTTTCTAGCAAACTAACATTAAATCATGGATTTCCCGTGTTGCCTTCCTAGTGAGGTTACAAGCTGGGTACACTCTTAAGGCTTATTTTGTACAGGGTCGTAAGTTGATTTACTACAATACAAGGTTAAATTAGCGTGTTAAAATTATGTACAAAGGGGTCAGCTTAACTGGCTAGCGACGAGATTGCATTTCTTGTGGTTGTTAGCGTAAGGGCATGTCTAACACGCAGTTAGTAGAGATTACGCGTTCCGTTCTGGCTACGGTACATTTACGTGTTACTAGGTTATGCATAATTTCAAAGTTTTTAAACTAAGGCACTAGGGAACACAAAATACTACGTCAACTCACTTGATTAAAATAGGGGTGTCCTTCTAAGGAAAAAGTTCTAGGCTAATACAGTATGACTTATGTACATCAAAATCACTAGCTTGGAGTTTCTTAAGGAGGGTGTGTAATTTTATGTAACACAAATATGTGAGGTTAGGACCTAGGTTCACAACTTTGATTTTAGCATAGTTTACAATGTTATGTGATTTACACAAGTTACACTCAGAAATTTTTATGGCGGTTTTGAATTTCTGGGCGGCAGATTACGGCGTACTCTCAGTGAGTTCTCGCCTCATGCTCTTAAGCAAGTTTACAAAATTAGTGAAAGCGTCACCCAGTCGTATTGTTGTGAATGGAGAGGGTTCCATCAACATTGTGTTTACTGGTCCGCTGATGGGCTTCGGTTTCTAGTGTTCGCTTCCTGACAGTGCTCACGGAATTCTTGGATTCTACGTTTTCGTGTCGTTCTAAATTCTTGCAAATACAAACAAAAAGTATTTTGGTTATTAAATTCTGGTTTAATGCTGACTTTTCATGACCACTAAGTGGGTTTGCGGGAAAAATGCAAACATAAATTTTCCAGCTTACTTACTGTGTTTGAAGTTACATTAACTTAGCATCGGCAAACAATTTTCTGACAAGCAAACTAGGGAAAACAAGGTGCCAAATTTAGAAAATTACTAGGATTTTTATTCTACGTTACTTTATGGTGTCCGTTATCCATCGAGGCAAAAATTTACTCTACTTGGACACTTATCTCTTGTGCTGTGGGACCTCGTTTCATGACAATACAGGTTTTGTCAATACAGGTTTTGTTTGTTAAATTCTCCACCTTAAAAAAAATTAAGTTATGTTTACAAATAAATGTAGAAATTAACAATACTGGATTCTTGACTTGAGGGGAGGCATCTTGATGCACTTCCTACTAGGCTATGATTTTGTAGGTGCTTTTAAAGGTCACCGAGACATCCCTACCACTCGAACTATCACTTTTTTCACATTGTCCTTGGGATGCTGTCTTATGCTAACGCGATCACAACCCTACTAAATAGATAAGGGGGGTTACGCATGGTTGGGACGCTAGTTCAAATACTGGCCACTACCAGGTACTTACTCCGAGTTGGAAGCGGATGCAGGAGGTGGACGAGGACATTTAAGCACTCGTTGCTTCAGGGGGCACCGTAGGGGAGAAGGCTGGCCAGCGGAAGGAGGCTGGGGCCCGCCAGGCTGTCTCACAGTATTGGCCAGGCATGTGGCACGTGCATCTGACACGCAGCGGGGCCTCTCGGGCGGCAGCAGACAGCTTGGGGCCTGCATCCTGAGCGTTGTTCTCATCTGGTTCTTTGTGGGTAGCTGTTCAGCTGGGCTCCTTTCTGTCACTTGCTTTAGCCAGGTTGTGAGTGCTGTCATCAGTTGGGGTATCTATCTCTGCAGTTAACTGTTGTTTGCGGGTAACAGACTACTGACCAGTCCCATTTTGTGGGAGCGACCTCGCATTCACTCGCGATTCCACATTGGCCGGGCTCTGCGGTAATGTTTTCGTTCGACGCAGTAGTCGCGATATCTCTCTCTCTCTCTCTCTCTCTCTCTCAGGCAGGTGGGGTTGGTCGCCAAGTTGACCGTGTTGTCCTCAGGTGTTGGCATGTGGGATGCTCAAGGTTTTCACTCTCCACAAGTCCACTGTCTCCATGCTTCTCCAGGAATGAAGGGAAGGATAGTGTTTAGCAGAGACTGAGAAATAACACACAATTATGCGTTTATATTGCCAGACACGCCAGCGGCGAACTTACCACGTTGCCATCTTGAATCACACTGGCATCATGAACTACTTGCGGCTGCGCAATTGTCGTAGAAGAAAGTAGATCTCTGCGGAAGGATACACAAGTCTGATTGCATATTCCACAATACGCAACATACTGCCCGCTGAGACCGGCAGAGGTCTCCGAGATTCAGTCCAACAAGTCACAACACAGTTTTACACGCTACAGATACTATACATATATACATGACACCACTGGCAGACATTACTATGCAGGTAGACGATACAGCTTATGTACTGGCCTACGCAGCTGTCCCTTGTTATTGCACACATCTGCCACTGTGATCACCCCATCTCTTCCAGGATGAATGTTCACCACTCTAGCTAGGCACCAGCCAAGGGGTGGTAAACGCTCTTCTCCCACAAGAACAAGTTATCCAACTTTGAGTGCTGGCTGTTGGGTTTGCCATTTACCCCTAGGTTACAGCTGCTGCAGGTATTCTCCATAAAACTGGTTTGCTAATGTGCACACCAACTTCCACCTTCTTGATAGACATATGTCACTATATTGAGAGGACTCTGGTACAGCTACCAGAGGTCTACCAATGCGGAAGTATCCAGGTGTGAGGGCGGCAAAGTCATTTGGGTCTGAAGACAGTGGAGTCAGGGGCCTGGAATTAAGGACTGCTTCAACTCTAGTACAGAGCGTAATCAATTCTTCCAGAGTGAGAATTTGGTTCTCAATTACTCGCCTGGGATGATGTTTAGCAGACTTTACAGCAGCTTCCCACAATCCTCCCCGGCGATGACTGGTAGAAGGGAGAAAATGAAAACTAATTGAATGGGCCAAGGCAAAGTTTTCCAGGAGTGGAGGCCGGGGGAGTTGTGTGAAAAATCGCCTGAGCTGTTTTGAAGCTCCTATGAAATTGGTCCCACGCCTCTCCGCGATACAAACTGGGTAAGGGCTTCAACAATACTGTCAGCGGTCAAATCTGTAACAACCTCAATGTGTATGGCTTTCGTCACAAAGCAGATGAAAATGGAGAGATAGGCTTTCTGCGTGACCATGCAACACAGCTTGTTGAACCTTATGGTGATAATTCCAGCACAGTCCACACCAGTCCATTCAAATGTCCCAGCAGATGTGACACGTTCAGAAGGCAAGTCGCCCATCAATGGGGGATTGTTTACAGGCCGACAATGAAAACAACGCACACACTTAAAAACTCTCAAATCAACCAAGGACAGTGCTGAGAGAATCCAGAACCGTTGTGACAAAAGTGATTGCAGCAACTTAGGTGCTGCTTGCAAATACTTAATGTGGTAGTGGTCTACCAAAGCTTCAACAGCTACATGGTTTTCCGGTAGTATGATAGGTTGTTTTACTGAAAATTCTATGTTGGCATGTGACAAATGGCCACCCGCCCTGATCACACCATTATCATCCAAGAATGGTGCCAAATGTTGCACTCGTGTTGAGCAAGGTTTCCCCTCTTTGAGTCGTTTCAAATCCTCTAACAAACGCTCCTGTTGGATACATTTGCACACCAAAGCAGCTGCTTCTTTCAGTTCTGCAGGAGACAGCATGCCACTGGTATAAGTGTGTTTTTTAATGTGATTGATGAAACGCTTTACATATGCCATGACATGAACCAGCTAGGGCCATGAGGAAATTTGTTGCAATACTGGAAGTTCTTCAGAAAATTCAACGTGTGGTAAGTAATGCGAAATGAGAAGACTTTGATTCTGGGATCTCGTCCATCTGATTAATTGTGGACACTGGCCACTGCTCTGGAGGGTTGACTAACCAGCCAGGGCCATGCCATCATAAGTCATGCGAGAGGAGTTCATGAGGCAGCATGCCACGGGTGGCATAATCAGAAGGATTGTCTTTGGAAAGGACATGTTTACATAGCTGGGGAGGGACCCAGTCTTTGATTTGTGCAACACGATTTGCCACAAATGTTTTCAATAAGTAGGGCTAGGTCTTTATCCAAGTCAGAGTAATACTGGAATCGGTCCAGGCATGAATAGCAGTGACATTTAAGTGCTGTACTGGGAAGGCATGACAATAGAGCATAAGTTTGGCCAGTAAATGAGCACCACACAATTCTAATCAAGGAAGAGACACCTGCTTGAGTGGAGCTACTCGTAACTTTGCCAGGACGAGATGCACAGACACATTCCCTCGAATATCCACACTCCTGAGATATGCAGCAGCTGCATAGGCTTTCTCCGAAGCATCCGAGAAACCATGCAGCTTCACATTGACGACATCAGGACACATGAAACGAGGCAGACTAAGTCCTAGTTCTATTAGCCCATCAAAGAACTGGTTCCACTTCTCCAAGGCCGGAGATGGAAGAGAGTCATCCCAACCTAAGCCCTGAGTCCATACCCACTGGATTAGCATCTTAGCCGTCACAATTATTGGCGACAACCATCCCATAGGATCATATATTTGTGCCGTTTGTGAAATGACAAAGCTTTTGGTTGCAACCTTGGTGGTGATCCTCAAGTGATAAGGAAACGAGTCCTTTTCTGTGTTCCAGTACAACCCGAGAATATTTACAACAGGGCCAGATGAGAAGTCCAGATCTCTGGCAGGGTTTCCCGATGAGTTACAGGAATATCATCGAGGAGCTGAGGCTGATTGCTGGACTACTTCGGAGTTCAAACCCACCCTGATGAAGAAGTTCAAATATCTGGGATTTCAAAGTGTGCGCCATCTCTATGGGCATTGCTCCCGTAACAATATCGTCAACAAAAATGTGATTATGAAGAACATTTGCAGCAAGATGATACTGGGCCCCTTCATCCAAGGCCAACTGGCGTAGTGTTCAAATAGACAGGAATGGAGAGGGTAATAGACCATAGGATACTGTATTCAACTGAAAAACTGTGAACGGAAGGGATGGATTGTCACGCCAGAGAATGAGTTGGTATGGTTGGTCAACCTCGTGGATTAAAATTTGCTGGTACATTTGCTTAATATCACAGGAGAATATTGCACTATACAACCTGAATCTCAAAATATCATCACAGATTTCATTTTGATATTTGGGTCCTGGAAGCAGAACATCGTTGATTGAGGCCCCAATGGTGGTTTTGGCACTACCATTGAATACCACCCTCAATTTGGTAGTTGTGCTAGACATTTTTTGAACACCATGATGTGGAATGAAATTTTCTGCTGTCTCCTTAGCATCATTAGACTGGGTGGAGGGAACATAGACCTTCATATGGCCTGACTCAGAATAGTCTGTCATGAAATCTGTGTACATGGTCTTCATTTGAGGATGTAATAAAAGTTTCTTTTCTAAAGACCAGAACGTACGTTCAGCATTCAAATACGATTCCCCAAGACGTTGAGCCTGAGGTTTGAAAGGAAGCCCGTAAGATTACTAGTGATCTTTGACACAACAAAGAGTGAGTGATTGAAGGTACACTGAGGCTCCTGGAGGATTGTATCTTACAACTAATCATTCCTTTCAGATTTACAGCACTTTGAGAGGGGCCAAACACCCTTTCCCATGCCTTATGCAGAAGCAGAGACAATACCTCTACAGAGGCTTCAGATATGAAAGATGCCTGAGCTGCATTATCAAGCAGACAGAGCATGATATGAGGTTTGTTATCTGCACCATACACTTTGATCAGAGCTGTAGACAATAAGACAGATTTACGATCATCTGCTGACACACATGCAAATGTACTGCTTGGACCCTCAGTGCTGGTAGAAACTTTGTTTCGAGACCCTGAAGTTACATTAGACCTCCCATAGATGGAGCAAAGTATGATGTTTTTTTTTACATTGATAACATGTGTGAGACGAGGCGCAATCAGCTACTGAATGGGATCCTCCAAGACAGTTGAAACAGAGTTTTCTTTTATGAACCTTTGACTGCCTGTCAGTGGGTGATGCACTGACTAACTCTGGGCACTTGTAAACACTGTGAGAGGTGTTCTGACAAACTGGGCAATGCTTAGGTAATTTATGTTCAGAAACTGTGTAATGAGGACCGACTGTGGTTGTGAGGTTATGTGGCCTGATAAAATGCTGACTCGCTCTACAAAACACGCTGCAAACAAGATGATGCAGGAAGAAGACAAAAAAAACTACTCACCCACGTGTTCTGCACAGGCTGGTAATAGAACATTACACAATAATACGAACAACTATGTAGTTTCCCTGGAATTTCCACGAAACCGCAACATTTCTCACAAATGTACTGGACAGTGAAGAAGAAAATACTGGTTCCTTCTTGGGATGTCTCTGCGATGAGTGGAATTAGAGCACGTAAAATGACCGAAAAATGTATCGCATTCACTGTACGGAATAAACGCGGACATGAATCCGGCCCGGAGGACCAAATTGTTTAGCAGAGACTGGTTAATAACACATAATTATGCATTTACATTGCCGGACATGCCTGCAGTGAATTTACCACGTTGCCATCTTGAATTACACTTGCTTCCGGAACTACTTGTAGCAACGCCATTGCTGTAGAAGAAAGTATATCTCCGCGGAAGGATACACAAGTCTGATTGTATATTGCACAATATTCCACAGATGGGTAAGGTAACGTGTCGTACGTTCCTGGTTCCCTATCCTTATTACGCTCTGCAGACTCTGGGGAAGGTGTAGGGACTGGGCCTGGAGGGAGGGTGTATGCTGCTGCGTCCAATTCGGTTCCCAGAGAGCTCGCTCCTTCGCGGAAGGAGGCAGACGAGGCTTGCACAGCACGTGCGATCTATTCCTCATGGGGGGGCAGAAACTCTGTAGCCCGATGTCAAGCAGGGGGAAGGGGAGGATTGCGACCTCAGCCTAAAGCTCGTTGAGAGGATGGAAGCGGGGTTTCCCTTCACTGTGTGTCTGCTTTGGCAAGGACGGTCGAGGGTGAGGCAGTCTGCGGGGACACACCAGGGTAATTTGCAAGGTGGTGTTCCACAAGATTCTACTGAAGGGGGTGTGACTCAGGGGGTGAGAATCGAAGAGCTGGGGTTTTTCTTTCCCGAAAGGGATGCTTCCGAGGAGGGTGTTGGTACGGCGGGGAAGGGGGGTTATCTGGCCTCCCTTCGTCTGACGAAAGTGTCCTACTGTGTGGAGGAGGAGGGGGACGCTTCGTCTGCCTCGTGGGTGTCCGGGGTTCTGTTCCCGCCAGAGGCTCTGGGTCTAACGAGTCCGTGTTCTCACTCATTATTGGTTAACAACGACCTGATGTCGAAAATTGCTTCGGTTACTGGTGACACTCGCATCCGGTGTAAGTTCAAGGGTTAAGAGTTATCGGAACACATTTTGGGGTTACGGGATCCCTGTGGAGGGTTACGTGTTTCTCCAGAGCGCAGCTGTGCACTACAAGGGAGTCGTGGGCCACCTGGGGCGGGCGCAGGGGACAATCTCGGTTGACGTGCCTTCCCGGGCAATGCCAGCAGCGGGGCAAGGAGTTTGTGGGGTGTTGCAAGGTCTCTCGCCGCGCTCTACTGTCTGCCGGGGAAGGGGGGCGGTCCATTAACCCTGGCACGCGCCGTCTGCTCTCTGTCCTCGTAGGGGCGTTTTTTGTCGTCTAGCTGCCTGGCTTTTTTCACGAGGCTTTCAACAGTTTGTGGTTGAGCTGTAATTATTAAATTATGTAATGAGGGGAGGAGGGTGCAGGTAACGGCTCTCACCCATAGAGCCTCACTCTGGTCTGGGAACACACTGGTGTAAACATTCTTTTCGCCTGATAAAAAGTTCAGCATCCTCGTTGAGTCGCTGTACTTGGGAATGCAGGTTGGTGATTATCTCACTCGGGAGTTCATCTCCTGAAAAGTGAAATGTGAGTTCGGTCCGAAATTGGGGTCAACGTTCCACAAATTCGCCGTAGCTGTCCCTCCAGCGCTTGGCGGTACCTGTCAGCTGGAAGTGAGTACGGCTCACCCATTGTCTCTGCGGGATGAGGTGCTCGTAATATGCCTTCTCGCAGTTAGCGAGGAATTTTGTGGGGTCTGCGTAGTTTCTCCCGTTAAACTCTGGCAGTGTCATTTCTGTTGGTAGCCCTTGAATACTGGGGCTACGTCTATGAGTGTCATTATGGGGGTGATATGTGTGCTCTCTCCGGCACACGTCACACTGATATACTTTCCCGAGTGTAGTTACCCGTTCGTCCAGTCACCCAATACACAGGTGGTGGAACTCTCGCTGACAGAGGATACTACTGGTGGTGTATCTTCCACGTCCCTGACACTCTGGCCACTGACATTGCTATGGCTCGTCCAGGTGGCACTCGGTACAGAGGTACTCGAGGCCGTCTGTATAATGGGGGGTCTCCTTCCACCCTATACAGCTGTAATGGTAGGTACACAGGTAGGTAATGACAGTAGATACACAGAATCGCAAAACGTCAAATTCCAGGGCATCCAGTCACGGGACAGGTGGCCTTACTTGCCCCAGCGGCAATGTCATCAGCTACTCTGCCATGTGGACTCGTTTCAGCGTCAGACATTGTAATATCTATGGGTGCTACAGGGTGTTTATGATGACTCCCCGAAGTTGAACTATACTCCACTTCAAGGAGTAAACCAACAAGGGGGTGGGGGGTGTCTTGCATGGTCCTTTTCCCAAGGTTTAGTTACTTGGAAATTTGGTCCCACATTGGGCGCCAAATATTGACAAGTATTCAAAGGGGGTTGGGCTATCTCAGAAGGTAGTACGGTACGTTGACCGCCCTGCCAAGCCCAGCTTAGCCTACCACGACGAATACTATACCTTCAATCAGGCCTCAGAGGTGTTGGGAATTTTACTACAGCATTTGGCCACTTGGGGGCAGGTTTGCAATGGGCCAGAGGAGAATCAAACCCCAGAGTGAATCGAATGCAGGTGGCTTCCCATCCTGGGAGTGTGATCCATCTCACTATTAGGGCCGCCAATATATGCAGGATGCCAGCGATCCTGACTGGATTTAAGGGGGAGAAGTTTAATCTAAGGTGATGATGGGGGTGTATAACCTGGCAGACGAGACTTTAGCTGGATAGGTTAGTTGACGTGCTGGAACGTAGTCAACGTGCATGCCATACGGACACGGGAGTCGGGTTGCGCCGGAGTTGAACCTGGATTACTTTCCCAGTTGCTAGCATAATGGTGCAATTTTTTTTAGAACTGTGCCTGTGGGATGTTTCACTTGGTTTCGCCATTCACATTTCAGTTTGACATTGCTAATGGTTTTCTCGGGCTGGCTAGCAAGGTTGTCCTGGGGAATAGCCTCATTTTCCTGGCTTGGTAATTGCTCCTGGATCTCATAGTCTGTTGTGGGGGACCCAGGCCAATTACCACCAAGTAGGTGATCAAGGGGGGAAGCAATGTCCAGCAGAATAAAGGGGGAGATGGCTCGTGGTGTTAGGTCTGGATGACTAAATGGTTCGTCCACAGGCATGGGTTGGGCGTTAGCTCGAGCAAGGGCATGACATTCCCTGCGTCTTTGCTTACTACCTTTCTTATTGTACATCTGATTAATAGCAATCACACAATACAAACACACACACACACACACACAGAGAGAGAGAGAGAGAGAGAGAGAGAGAGAGAGAAGGGGTCCTCTTCTACAGTAATGGCACACAGATATTCAATGTTACATAGGTGTTTACTGTAGGTTTTCGTTCCCTGGGGAGTAAACACAATGGTAATTACTATTACAAAAATACACAAGAAGATACAATAAAATCATTTTCAAACAATTAACAGAATTTACACTATAATTATGTAGAGTGACCTGGAGTCAGGCAAAGGTGGGCCTAAGGTAGTAAACTATAGCTCTGCAACTTTGAAGTGGCTACCAATGAAAACTATAGCAATGCAATTTACAGCAGCTAGATTAATTAAAGAAGGAAGCTAAACAGGTAGTTAACACACAATGCGATGGCTTGCTACCGTGGAGTCACAGGAAGTTGACTGAGGTAGGAATTCCCGGGTTAAGGCTGGGTATACCTGTAGCATTTGGATGACTCGCATGCATGTCCTTGATGACGTGCAGGTCAAGAGAGATTCTTGATGCAGGTAAAGGTGTGGGTCAAGAAGGGAGGGTTGGCGGTAGGAGATAGAGTAACAGTGGGTCAAGCCCGAAAGAGAGCCTTCTACAAGCTGGGTCTAGGCGAGTGAGTAGTGAGCAGCAGAGCCCTTGCAGACTGGAGGAAGGTAAGCCCTTGGGAGCTGAGGAGGAGAAGGAGTCCTTTTTCACATGGAGGAGGATGAGCTCTTGTGGCCTGAGAAGAGTTTTCAGCAGACTGGAGGTTGGGCTCGCGTCTTATGCGGTCGCCAACCCCGGCGACACTCACTGGTGCTTGTTGCAGGGGCTATATTTATACTAAATTTTTTCTGGTCTGTAGTTCTTCGGGGTGCAGTGTTTAGCATAGTCTTCCACCATGGGGGCAAGTTCATCAGGAGTGCAGATGTGCTGCGAGTTTATTATCACCCCGTGTGGAGGCAACAACAAATTAAAACCCCTGTCTCTGAGGCTGTGATGTCACAATGTCAAAGGGGTGCTGCCATCTCTCATGATTGCAGGAACTTCTTCCAGGGCCAGACACGAGTAGTAGAATGAATTAAATTTGAATCGCTGGGGGGCCTTTTGCATGTATAGTTCTGGACGGGCAATGGGGATTGCAATTACGCACGTAATATGCAATGATGTGATCGGCCACCCAGGCTTGTGGGCTTCCTGGCACGATATTTTTAATTTGGATTGCCGCTTACATACTCCGCCCCGAAGCACACGTGGCTCGTAGATGGGGCGAAGTCGTCTGTAGAGTGCGCAGTCACGCTGCACAGCATTCTGGCATGTGTCATAGTATATCACCTTACATTGCACACTGTGCAGAAGAACCATTGGTTTGTACATTTTACGTACAGGATATTCCATTTCAGTTGGTAAATGGAAATAAGGGAACTAATGAAGTGACACACATCACTATAATGTGCATACTGCAGAACATATTTCTTGCCCTCCCTTTTTCATGTGACACCATCATGCATTAAGTTTATTGCGTTTATGTTTGACATATATTTACCTTTTTTTTTTTCCATTACAGGACACCACCTGGTGGCAGCATTGTGGCATTTTTTTAAGTTTGCTAAACTGCACAAACAGTGTATCAGTTATGAAACTGCGTGACATTTCTCTTGGAACAGATGTGTCAAAACTCAGAACATTCAGAACACTTGTATAAGAACATGATAGTTTTTCGCATTAACTAGTTTTGCTGAATAGATACTATTAGGTGATATATAATATGAAATGTAATAATGTATGCATATTTTGTATCAGTAATATTATTTATAAGTTTTTGTTAGTTATTAAGAACATTCCTCTGATATTTTTATTGTTGATTAAGTTTTTTTTTTCTTACAGCGTGGTCTGACAAACATATTTCACAATTATGGAGTGCCCTGGGATGTGGCAATATGCCGCAATGCAGAAACGGGTTACAAGTTTGGTTTCATTTCCTACAGAACAGAAAGGTGAATAGATTTTTTGCTATGTAATAATAAGTGTTTATGCCCTTTGCAGTATACTTTTTGTCTATACTTCTTTTAATCCATCCATCCATCCATCCATCCATCCATCCATCCCTCCCTCCGTCAATCCGTATTTCCCTCCGTCCATCTGTCAATCCGTCCTCTCCATTTTTCCGTCAGTCCATCCGTCTGTTCCTCTTTCCTCTCGTCCTTCCCTTCTTACATCCGCCCTTCCCTCCGTCCATCCATCCATCCATCCATCCATCTTTCTGTCATTGATAATATCTTTACAGTTTATTGTATTATTTGTTTAGGGAGGCTGAAAAAGCAATCCGGGAACTCCACTTAAAGCCTCCAATAAACCTTCGAGTGGAGTTTGCCCGTAGTGAAGAGGATAAGGCAAGACTGTTGAAGGAAGAGGCACAGGTGGAGCTATTGTGTAAAATAATGGAAGACATGGGGCAGTACGAAGGCCCATCATATACCCCAAAGTATGTACTGTGCAAATATCTTGCTGCCATTTTAATTTTTCTAAAGTATTTATTTATTTATTTACAGTAGAATTTCACTTTTGCCACCACTTTCATTATGACCATATCTGCTTTATGACACAGATTGCAGAATCATGAAAAAATTTGGTAGATAAGTTGGAAATTTGAGGAAAATCTACTGAAAAATTAGTTTTCTGCAGTTTTTTTGGTTTCTGTGCATTACATTTATTTCAGCATGCACTGTACTGCAAGCAGCACATTGTAATGTTACAAGACGTGCCAGGTGTGACACAAGTTGAACATTAGCTCGCCTAACTCAGTTGGATGTGAACACTGAAACTGAAGTTTATAAAGCTGCCAAAGTACAACAATCAGACTACCCAGAAATATAGTTCAACTGAGTTTTATTAAACCCTGCACTTCAGTTACAACAGTTGCACAAATAATATACAGTTCAGTTACAGCAGCATTATAAAAAAATGCTTCCACAACAAACGAACAAGGAACGAGATAAGTATTTCAGTATTTATTATTTTACAATTCTAAACAATCGCGATGTTATTTACAAAGGCAATAGTGAAAAGAAACAATCTTCCTGTACCTTGAATGAATGACCTCTCACACTGGCAGAATTAATTTAATATATTTTAGGTTAGTCAGAAATGTGCTGAAAAAGCAAAAAACCGCAGTTGCTGCCAGTTTGAGTTACAATTGCAACTCATGTGTGCTCTTCAATCCATCATCTTATGTTGCTGCACGACTGGCTACTATTCTTCTAGACTGTTCTCTCTAGCACGGGACTATACTGGATTCTCATTGACTGAGTCACAACTGCTGGCATGCCTACTGCAAGTATCTTCTCAAAGCTTTGATGCATGCGCAGTTATAGTTGTTTGTCTCAAACTACTTTCTCCAAGCTCAGGTTCGGAAGCGAGACAAAATTTTCTGGCTAGGGATTTGGGTTTTACACGTTGAGTTTACAAGGGATAGGCTTTGACCAACGACTGGGGAGATGCTTACCAAAATGTGATTTAACCAAAGAAGCCTTGGTCATGGTCAGTTTCACAGTTTTATGTCACAATGCCAGATTCGCGAAGTACATTAGGAAGTAAGACAGGGACCTTAAGATCTCTGTGATGCCCAGCCGGTATACAAGGTAATCTCCTTGAAATATATGTGAGAGATGTTAAGTAGTTAACTGTACCAGCACAGGTATACACACTATCCAATGCGCTCACTGCCAACGGCAATTCCTTTATGTCTGTCTGGGTTGGGAAGCTTCCCCTCATTTTACAGATGGTTTGGAATTCTGCTGCCAGCCCTGCCGACAAAGGCAGATAGTACTCTGCAACTGGCCTGAATGTTAAGGCCGGTAGACACCCTATACGTCGTATAATGTGTCTGGCTGAATATCATCACCACCTGTGTTTAGGTTGGCTGGACGAGAGGATCACTCATTCTGGTCAGGTATACCAGTGTGATGTTTGCCAACGTAACCTCACACATAAACAGTCGAGCCCAGGACCGAGGTTAAGCCTCCCTCGCAACCTCCCTCCACATGACCGAAATCCAACTCCCAGAATTTAGCGGCCATCCTCACGAAGACCGTATCACATTTTTAAAGACTGCGAACGGGAGTTGAGACAGAACTGCAAGTCCCTATACTGCAGTGGGTAGATAGTGCATACCACCAACTGTTAGGTAAGGCTAAACAGTGGTGGGAGAAGTGCGGAGCATTTATAATGGAGTGCGGTCAATTACGACCCCGACTTTCCGCACACTTTACAGGGGATGATGTGGTCTCAAAGCTAATAACGGATTTCCACACTCGGACCTAACACTGTGACGAGGAAGCCGAAATATATATACCATCGAAAGAACAAATACATAGGCGGATATACCCCACAGAAGGCAAACAACAGCAGGTGCGGAGTATTACGCACCCCCCCCCCCCCCTCCCCTCAACTGCAACCTCCTGCTGATCCCTCGACCGCAAACAGTTGGAGAATTAGTGGAGAGAGCAAGGGAACTGGAACTAAACAACTGAGTGCAGTCCCAGTTAAACACCCCGGCATACGCTTCAAGGTCATGGTCCCGGCACCTTCCCACAGACAGCCAACTGTGCACGGCCCGCCTCTTTCTCAACCTGTCGCCTCTTTACCACGCTGTTAGTATTGCCCAGGTCTGCATTTAAACATGGACTGCCTGACTCAACTAGGGCAAGGCAGAGGTAGCCACCCTCCCCCCTAGATCGCCAGACATACTGTCTCACTACAATAATGCCAGACCATCCAAACCAGTCAGGAAAACCTGCCATGGGAACACACAAGGGATGGCAATCCCCACCCCAGAAAAATTCTCTTTGGGTCACCCAATTAGACTACAATATGGACAAAGAATCCCCACACGAGGTATATGTGGGTGGAGATAAACAGATTCAGTCCAATTGCTCCTTCCGGTGGAAGTAACAACGTGGTGGATGGAGTGAATTGTCTGGGCTGGCTCACTAGCTGCCTCGTGGATTGAGATTCTAGTGGTTGTGGCTCTACTGTATGTATGCACCAGGTATCTTGAGGTACCTGATTGACAGTATCGGTGACCATCTAATATGTATGTTTGAGACATATGTACGCCCGGTTAAGGGAGCCCGCAGCCCTACTCTAGGTTCTGCAAAAAAGGTTTCAAAAATATGCTCTCTGTTTTTCCTTGGTGGGCCGACGTCTACTTGGGATTAAAGTTAGTCACCCTAGAAATGGATACTCTGAGGTTAGGCAAGATCACGTGTTCATTCCCATGAAGAATAGACACAGTGGCCTGTACTAACGCTTAACTAACAATGAACTGTAACTGAAGTAAACTATGGTAATACCAGAGACCCCGGGCTTGCCGGCTGACAAGGTTCACGAGCTTTCCTACCGTCTGCAGAAGACACTCTACCTCACCTCAGCAGCCCGAGGCAGGGCTCGAATCTCCTACTGTTTGAGAACTAGCAGAACTCTACCTCCAGCCAGCAGCTTGAAGAAGGCCGCCAGCACTCCGGCCCCAGTTTGGACAAAGCTCTTCCTTCAGCTGACCGCCCAGGGACAGCTCTCCATGTCTATTGGTAAATACCATGCCTAAACCCACTACCCTTACCTCAGAGTCAACTTCCCTTGACTCCCGCGGTAACTGGTTGTTGCGTGCTGCAGTAATTAATTTTAACAGATTAATTTTCCCCAGGCTCGCCTTCGCCTGTCAATTAGCGAATTTGAGAATCAATAATATTTTTCCTGTGTTCTAATATTTTATTTGTTTCTTAGCCTAGCTTTTAGTGTGTGTAAATTAGCCGGGCCTTTCCAAAATATTTCTTTAAGCGTAATAAAATTTTACATTCCAAATTTAACTCTTTGTGTGTGTCGACTACCATAATTTTAGTTTTAATTCTTTTTAATTTTTGCTCTATAAATTTCTTATTGAATTTCAGTGTAGTGTGTTAAATCAGTTGCGCAGTGATAATAATTAATCTCACGTCTCTATTTGGCCGTGCAGTGTACTGTATCCCTCAGGAGACAGGGCCTGGTAAAGGACCCATCCCTAAGATTCCAGTTCACCCGCCATCGATACGAGACGCAAGGTCTGGTCACTTGGGTTGCCCTCTTACACGGCAGGTTCGTGGGAGTGATTGAAGATTTCGCCCCGCCTAGGACTGCATGTCTGGAACCCCTGCAGACAGCCTTATATTTTTGTTTGGTATTTCACTATTAAATGCACAAGCAACACAGAGGTGCCAATAGCCGTGAGAGGCGACGCGAGAGGCGCGCCACACTTAAACATGTACTTACAAATCAGCTACTTAATGATTCCAACCCGAATGCACTGGTACCTAGTGAATCTGAAATTGAACCACTAGATTACAATATAATAAACTCACCAGACCACGAATCATCACTGAAACGTTTGTTAGGTTGATGTGACCCAGACATAGGATCCGACTCAGAGGAAACCTCCGTCAAACCAACCTCTTCACTGGTATTGAGTTCTAGCACCGACCCACAGAACCCCTCTAGTAGATTGAGTATAGTAAAGTGAAAATCTGGGAAGATAATTCGCGTTCGACACCCGAACACAGAAGTACTCCCCAACTTCTGTACGGTAACGTTGGCATCCGGAAAGACGATCAGGGTTCGAATCCCTGCCCAGGTACTTCCAAGACACACCGGGAACAATCCCTAGTCAACTTTATCCCCGCTCGACAGCCAACGAGTCCGCGGTGGATAAACCCCGTCAGTAATAGCTAGATCACTCACTCACTCACCTCTCGTATCCGAGTGAGCATTTCATCCTTTTTGGGACAGCTGGCATCCCGTTTATTGACATCCCTAGTGGTAAGGAGAATAAGGTTGCCTGGAAGGGACAATCTAACACTCCGACTCACCCTGGGGTTTGACTCCCCTCCACCTCGTAAGATTCGAGAGGGCAGTCAGTGTCGTAACCACTTGTCCACCAGGCAAGAGTGCGCGTCAACTTTAAATAGCCATGCATAAATGGAAAATCTTGTTACTGTGTTTTGTGCAGGAAGAACCAACGAAATGTCTTGGGTAGGTACAAAGGCTAGGAATTCCTAGATGTGTGTGTGTTCTTCAGCGTTTGTTATGAGAGGTTGCTTTTTCTACCAAACAAAACATTTTCTCACACCTTGGGTCTCCAAATGCAGTTAGAAGCGGGAATTCCAATGCAGTTAAATCCACAGTATTTAAAAAGTATATCAGACTGTTCCATATTACAGGAACTTACATAATTCATGTATAATAGTGTATGTCTGAGGCTACCCACCATTAGTAATCATTTTTATTCTGCTATCTTTTCTGAATTGTGAGCAATGCATTTCCTTATCTATGAGAAATTAAGAGTTTCTAAATTTCATGCAGTCACTTTTGATTGTTTGGCTGTGTGCAGATTAACTGTTTAGCTTTAGTCTTTCAAACCATCTGTCAGTTGTTGTTTGCCTGAAAATCACATTTATATATAGTAGGGCTGATGATACTGTTAAAAAATATTGACTTAAAATGTGGTGATGCGGTCCGCATAATTTGTGGTTGTCAGAGACTGCTAAGCATTGTTGAAAATGTACTTATGTTTACTGCATTTGCTGGTGTAGGTTTCCATACCGGATGAATGTTGCCATACCTGGTACGCACCAAAAGCGAGCAGACTACCTGGCTGATCAGATGTGGTATGAAACTTCGGTATCACAAGAGGCTGGCTTCTACCACCCATATGTAGAAAATCGTTCTTCGTACAGTAGCAGAGTGGTTCTGCATTACCTGACCACTGACAAGAAGTCAGAGACTGATCGTGTTGTGACTCTTGGTAGGGGCTATCACCGCCCAAGGTATGCTCTTACATTTCATGCTATATATTCTATATATTCTGTACTAAAAGTATGACATGTGAGATGAGTAGCAGTACAAAGTTTTAATTTCATGATTTTGGGTGTCTACCAGCTTGGCCCATTCACCCCAGCTCACACCACTCACCTCAGTTCACTCGCTCTTACCCTAACCTTAACCTTCTCATTCTCCCCACTCATCAATTCACATTAACTTAATTTTCCAATTTACCCACTCGCTCCAACTCTCTTCACTCTCCACATTCACCCCACTCAACCTACATTATCTCATCTTGAACTCACTCATCCCAAATCATTCCAACTTGCTTCCTCTCATCCCAACTTTCCCCCTCTCATCCCAACTTGCCCTCTCTCAACTCAACTTTTACCTTCACCCCAATTTGCCCCCTTTCATCTCAATGCCCACTCTCATCCCAACTTGACCCCCCTCACCTTGACGTGCCCATCTCTCCTCTAATTTATTCAAGCTCACCCTTAATTCATCCAAGCTCACCCTTATTTCTTCCAAACTCACCCTTAATTTGTCCAAACTCACCCCAACTTATCCAAACTCATCCCCAGCTCCTCTTCCTAACGTGCCCCCAACTCCTCGTCTAACATGCCCCTAATATTGCCCAACAAACCTCCAACTCCTCGTCCCCAACTTTTTCCAAGTGTTTAGGTGCCTCTCTTAAAACATTTTTTTTCTCTTATAGATGTCATTTTGATGTCATAAAAACCTAAATTACATGCTGCATAAAAGTTAGAGAAGTGTTTATAACCCCAAAGTGAAGATGTATATAAGTGTTAGAAAAACATTATAACAATTCTTTGGATATTGTATCTCAGTGAACAAAAACGGTTTGGGGGCCCATTCACTCACATTATGGTACCCTTTACTAAATTTAGGGAGAGCAATGTACACCCTGCCCCCTCCCCTTCTTTTCACAGTTGGGCCATTGGTGGGGGTTGCAGAGGTGCTCTGGGACGCTATTCTCAGATGGCTTGTTTCGCCTTGGCGTGACTCACTGCTCCTAACTACCTGCTGTTCATTGAAATTGGTATTTTCAGACTGCCAGAAACATGGGTAAGCGTGAACACATCTACGGCCTGCTTGTTGTAGCGTCCTGGGGCTGCGGAGCTGCACTAGGCGGGACGGGACACCTAGTTGTGAATGCTGGGACAAAAAAAACACTCACTGATTCGTTCGCACCATATTGTTTTGGGCCTGATTATTGCCAATATTTATTTATTGTTGATAAAAAAGACTGTTTGGTTGTAACCTCGGTACCAATTAAACCAAAAACAAAAAGTAAGAGCATACAATTTAAATCTTCACAATTTCTTTAATAACTATAACACACATATTTTCCTAGTATATTTCAACTTGTCTTGGTAGAGCAGATGGTAAGGTAACGGCCCAAAATCAAGTTGGAAAGGGAGTGTGAGTTCAAACCTGGCTCCGTGAAAAATTTGTTTTCTTTTTTTACGTTACAGTAAATTTAGCAATATAAATAATAAACTATCATAAATATGTTTATTTCATGTAATTATTTGGCTACATTCAATAGAAACAATATTTAATTAGCCACTGCAGTCGGCCGTCACTTATTTAATCAGTGAAATTGTTTCATGTCACTAATTCAATAAGTGAAATTATTTCACTAAAATAATTGTATAATATGTAATTTTAAAATGTTAGCTTATTATGTTTTATACTAATTCACAGTGTGAGATGTGTATGAGTTAGCCTAATGCATTCCATCAAAATTCGTAATGTTTATATTTTGATACAGTACACTGTCTTTGAACAATATAAACTGTACTGTCAGTATTTGGCATTTACTGTATTAGAGTTACACCTTTTTGTCTTATTTTAGGTTCTACAAAACATGGCAGACAACATTTCCGTCTCTTGCAACAATAAAATAGCTTCTCCCACTTGGTCATAAACGCCACCCAATTTCCAATTGTTTGTTAAGCTGTCCCTACATGATATTCAATTTTTGCTTCCTTCTGTTATACCCATGGGCACAACAGATGGCATAAAAGTTTCAATAGCAGAAGAGAAGAAAGAATGCATCAGTTCACACCCACAGGTTACCTAAAGTTCTAACAGAAAATTGTAAATGACAGGCAAAATCAACTCGCAAATGGCATACATTCTTGAGTTGACAGGACTACAAATGCAATAAAATATTAAATTTAGGTGCTTTTAGGCCAGGCACTTAGAAATAAAATTTGTCCAAATTTCTGAAAAAAATCTCAGAGAGATAATTTTTGGTACAGACCTTCATAATGATGTAAGGAATTATATACCAAAGGTCCTATTGGATCCAAGCTGTGCTGGTTGCGCTACACTGTAAAAAATGTACAAAAAACACATTTTGTGATGTACCTCTGTTAATATTGATTTTACGTAAAAATGTATTGAATAAATATTGAAGACAATTAAATTTACTACATAAAAGGTTGTTAGCAATTTTGTCATAGATGCCATAGTTTTCCTGCCATAGCTGTTTTAAGGTGGTGTAAAAAGTTTTTTAGCCCAATATGCTTTTGTCCATGCTACCATAATTATGGCATGTACAAGTGAAGTTCTAAGTTTCTCATTCAAATAAAACTGCCCAAATTGCACGTACTTCCAAAGTATGTTAAATAATTCTTATATATGACCAACACAGAAGTACACAACATTTAGCAATGTGCAAAATACCGGAATTTTATTTACTATATTGAGGAAGGAAGGGGAGAGTTAGTACTATGAACATTGTTTTACGAAAAATTGTTGTGGTAAAGACGTCTTTCACTGAGTTAATCAGTGATGTTGTGAACACCTAAATTCCTAGTTGAAATGTATTATCCAGATGGTGACACTATCGCTGACTACTGCAACGGTTGTCACTAGGTTATCAAGCAGTCTGCAGCAGTACAAAAAAAAGGTGTGGTGGAGTGTTCGTTGTGTAAAGACGTGTGTTTCGAGTGAGAGCATGTTGCAAAATGCTTGAAAATTGTTTACTATGTGAGGAGATTCTAAGTACTGGTAAGTCGTACTTTTTAGGGTTAATTTAATAACGCAAAGTTAAGACACCATTGTTGCATGGGCGGAGTTTCGAACTACATAACCTGTTGAAACATTGTGACGTTCCATAGGACAGGCGACTGTCACTTACTTGTTTTGTTGTAAGAACTTTAACATCATACTATTAATGCCCTTAAAATATAGGTATATGGCTCATAAATAATGATACATATATTTCTAGCAAGAATTTGTTGCTTCACCCGTCCGAAGTTTGATTTATTTATCAGCCTGTGATTTTGTCCGCTCAAAATTGGAGGTGTTTTTTTTAAGTCGTCATTAACTGTGTAACAGTCCTAAAGTAAACAAGTTTATTTCTCTGTGTGTACGCCAACCTGTAATTTAAATTTGTCAATTATATATGCGTTTGCAAGATCGAATTAGTCCTTTATACCGATGCATACGACAATATAACTATGTGTAAGTTATATCACAAGGTTGAGGGAAATAAACATTGAGCTATTATTATCAGTTCAAGATTCATATAGTAACACCATATTATGAAATATTTGAATTATTAATACTTATATCATATCCGACTTTGCGTTATTATATAGGTTCGTACTCATTGGTCGTAATCTATGTTATTTAACAACTCTCTAAAAATGTAAAGTATTGATATCCGCATTAAAAATATATGCAGGACTGATAACATTCTGTAGGAAAACAATCTTTTAATTTTTACTGCTCACGTCCGTGTTGATATACAGGTTGCGCCAAAAATAGTGAACCCATTTCAGTAGTGTGCTACAGTTAAGGAGCATGGATACAAATTAAAGAATAGTGGTCCAATGTTCTCTCCGAGAAAATCTGGAATTAGAAGTTTCAAAATGGTGAAATTTAAGCATCCAACATAAGTTAAACATTGTATATATGAGTGGTACTTTTTCTTTGGGCATGATTTTAAAAATGGCAACTGCTAGTCACTCCTTCCTCCCCATCCTCATCTTGTCCACTTGATCTACACCTGCTAAAAGAGCCAGTGTTGTTAACTAGTGCATAAGAGGCAGTTGTAATAGTTCTCGTGTTACCCATGTTTATGCTATTAACAATATTCTTCATGTTTTGGTGAAACTGTTGAGGTCTCTAGAGGCTTGAACACTATCAGATCAGTCTCTATTGAAATAAATAATGGTAAAAAACGAAACACTACAAACACTGCAATCAGTAACTGTTCATAGACAATGCAGACGAGAGTATACTAAGCATCAAAACATAGAGGCGTGGAAAAGACAGAAAGGAACTGAGGCAGATAGTGAACCTTGACATCAGCATATAGTCCAGTGAAAGAAAAATCAGATCACCAACCTGCGAATTTTCATTCCACGAGAAATGTTTTATTTGCGGCAAAGAAGCAGATGAAGAGAAAGAGAAGAAGGTGAACATGGAACAATGCCAGAAAATATGGAATGTTCGAACACTGTCCATGAAAGATAGTATTTTAAAGGCAGCGAATTTAAGGAAAGACGAATGAGGGAAGGAAGTTCGTAAATGCGTAGTTCCTGTTTTTGATTTGGTTGCAGTCAATGCCAAATACCACAATGATTGTTATCTCTCTGATGAAAAAACAATTCGAACAAAACTGATAGAACGATACAAAGATGATGTAATTGTGTCTGGTACAAGTACTTCTGCAGCATTTATCTGTTTCCGTGATACACAACATGAGCTTCAGATAAATGCTTGGTACAGAAACAGATGTTCAAATCAAGAGGAGGAGAGGTTTAGGACTCTTGAAGCTGCAGCATTGATACGAGACAAGATATTCGGTCACAGGCAAATGACACAACGAACCATCCACCAAGTGGTTATTTCGTCTTTACAGTTTTTCACAAATAAACTTATTACAATGGGCAAAAAAAGAGAAATGAAACCATTACAAACCAAATGCACAGCAATAAATTATGCTATCATGTCTGCTATTCAGCCACAAATGTTTTTGTCTCCTATATTCATTGGTATTGCAACAATTTTACACAGAAAATTTGTATCCAGAAGTATGCTAGATATGTTGTAGGGGAGGGCAAAGCTGGATATTTCATTTCGAAGCGAATTCGAAACGAATTTGTTAAAATGTTTGTGAATTCAAATTGAATATCAATTCAAAGTGTTTTGTTGACAAGTATACATTGCACCAACTATATTTTTTTTTATAAATTTAATAACTACAGACATTTTATAAGATAGGTAAAAGGCAGATAAAAAGAAATGTTTTCCACCGATTTGCAAAAAATATATACAATTTTTCTTTACCATGTACTGTATTTACCCAAAAGGAAGACAAGGTTTTTTGACAGAAAAGGAATAGAAGAAATAAGGGGTCATCTTCAATTCAAAACCTAGGATCATAAATACCATAAATGTGTGTTACTGCTAGTTAAGTATTTAAGTTTGTGTCACATGCACAACATTACTACGGGCTTCTATTCATAATTTGTACTCAAGAAGCAGTTAATCTTCCAAAATTGACATGCTGTGAGACAGAGGATTTTGACAAATACTTTTCATGCTTAAATACCGTGTGTCCTATGGTTGGACATATTTTTGTAGTACTAGGACTGTACCTGTCAACTTTGACAAGGGTCCCCATATCTGATGTCACCCAAAGAAATAAAATGCTAGTAGTAGTAGGGGCGGGCAGGTTCTAATTCACAAGGCGAATTACATGTCGATGGGATGGTCTAAAAATAGAGTTTGCGGATTAAGGGCCAATCCGATTAATGGCTAATCCTAATCCGATTAATTTACAAATGGCTCCAAAGAGGAAACACTTAGCTGGGGAGCAAAATGGCTCAAGTTATATATGACATACAATTATTTTTTTGCTTATATGACAAACTCTCACATCTGTCTGTTAATACGCGGAAAAATCAATTTTCTGGACTAAATTTGATTCATAAAATCATAATCGCGTACGTAAAGAGTCAATACAATATTTCTGGCATGAAACCACACTTGTATTTTATTAACAATTTCCCTTTTTTAAATTACATTATTGAAAAGTGAGATTTTAATAGCAGTGGATTCAATTTCACACTTCTCACAGCAGTTAAGTCTGTAAAACTTGCAGTTTAATATCATATTTATCACACTGCAAAACTCTGTTGTACATGAGGAAAATAAACATATAATACCAATTAAAACCTGAGGTGCCGAATTAAGTTTGGAAAAATAATGAAGTGTTTAGTAATATAAAAAATTTTTTTCCCAGATAATTCCGTTTTGCTATACTGTGAATAAAATTATATACTGACAATTATTTTACACAGAATGCAGTTTGAACTAATTTGTGAGAATTCTGTTCAGTTGAGGTTATGTTTTCATGTTTCACTAGCCATGTGTGTGGCAAACATGGGGTATAAACGTTAATATTATTAAGTGCACGTTGTTTTCTTTTGCTTTTTGGGGGAATAATAATAAATAATTTAACTTGTCCAAAAGAATTTTTTTGTTTTGAAGTTAGAAGCAAAAATTTGATTTAGAATACGAAGCCGAATATTGAAAATATTTTATTCAAATTTTCGAAGCTTCGCCCACCCCTAATATTTTGTCTCATTTCTGGTTTTCTGCATCGTACAAGGAAGCACAATTGTTCGTGATAGCATCCATTTTTCACCCAGAGCCCACAATTTCACCTGGATCATTTGTCCAGTTTGCTTTCGACAATGCTGACTATAAGGTCAATACCATCAATGGCTTAGGTACAGTTCATGCTATGGGAGGCATTAAGGTTGTCACGCCATTTCAGGTTACTAGTCCCGAAAAACCTATTATTCGACTGAAAAATATTCGTACTGCAGAAGAGATAGGTGTGATAGGCCTCATACCATTGAAGGAATTTGAAAATATCCGTGGAACAGAACTACAAAAAATAAAAATAATAGGACTTGATATCTCTTGACATCTTGAAGAAGTCAGTGTGTTCAATATAAGACATTCTGTGGATTTTTGGGAAGTGTCGACAAATTCCACGCATACCAGGGTCGAATGGATAGATGGAAAAAATCACTGTCACCAAGCCATTTGAAGAATCAAGAGTAATTTGTATGCCGTTTGTCAACGCACCACCTAACAATTACGATACTATATTGACTGTCCTCAGCGTTGCTCTCAGTGAGAGCAAAAAGTTGATGCAGAAAATTTATATTGTTACTTTTGATCAACCCTTGTACATGAATGCTCGGGATATTGGAGCTAGTGATGAGACTTCAGATTTGTCCAAAATCGTTATCAGACTTGGAGGGTTCCATCTACTGATGTCCTTCTTAGGCAGTATTGGCTACATCATGGCAGGAAGTGGTCTGAAAGAAGTTCTCAGCATTATATATGCCCCGAACTCTGTGGAGAAGATGCTCACTGGTCATGCATACTCCAGAGCTGTAGAGGTTATCTATTACTTCATTTGGCAATGTCGAAAATCATTTTTGAAGACCTCAAAATATCTTGAGGAACAATCCGCAGCAATGAGAGATATTCTCATTTCATTCTCAGACAACCTTCAGACACTAGACGAAATTGATTGTTTGCCATTACTGCAAGAGTTGCAGACTATAGTCCATTCACACTTTCTTCGGCCTTTTGGAATTGAACCTTAGAAAAATCACCCTAGGCATAATATGTCAACCCGTTTTTCCAATAACTTGTATTCCACCAATATTTAACACTGTGATTAACTTTAAGAGTACTGTATTATTGAATAAATGAAACTTTACCGTAGTGTCTTATATAACTTGTAATATATATTTCATATTAAACATGAATTAACAACCGCGAGAGCAGCGACGTGTTGGCAATGGCCGGTAAGAAATAGTTCACAGTTACAATCTTTTTTAATCTAGTTTTTATGTATACTATTTGTAAGGTAAACGTTGCCAATTGATATATTTGTATTGTTAGATAGCACTGATGGAAACACATTTCATTGCTGCAGTTAAAAATATCCGCGTGAATTCCTGTGTGTAGATTTTTTTTTTTTGTCCGGAATAAAATTTCAATAAGCGAAGCAGATCGTGTCGCTCTCTCTTGTTATCTCTGCCTCTCTTCTCTCTCTCTCTCTCTCTCGGGAAGATCGTACCACTTGTATAGGAAAGGTATACATTTTGTTATTTCTAATTTCAGCACATTTCATACTAATTACAGCAACAATAATGATGTTTGTGATTGTAATTTACTACTGAAACGAGATTTTATTCTTTAAGTATATATTATATGGTATTTAGATGCAACAACATATTTTAGATGCGATGGCATGACACAGCTCGTTGCGTGACACTTACAAATCCGGCAGGTTGGCAGATGTGGCCTAGCCACGTGCTTGTCCCAATATGACGGGCGGGCTGTTTACATAGTGCCTTATGATGGCCAGTGGTGCGTGGCGAAATGACAATGACACTGCGTGTTTCTGAACGAAACGTCAAGTTCGTACTCGTGTTTTTGAAACATCCAAGGGAAGTTACAATGTTGTGATAAATATTTGCTTCCAGGACAGGGGTAATTAATATACTATAATGAGTGTTTTGATTGCCGCGTGTGTAAGGGCATAGTCACCATTTCCGTCTATGGCGGCTGTGTTGTAATCGTTGTGCACAAGCCAGATGAGTGTGGATTTCAAATATGTGCAAAGTTTATACGTTTTAACCATGAACTGATGTTATAACGAAGTTACTTATTGAAATTCACGTCTGTTTATCACAACATTGTACCTTTGCGCTAGGTGTTTGAAACATAGTTGTGTAACGAGCTTAAATTTGTATGATTTGAATGTCTGCCACAGTCCCAAAAATAATACTAAGCCCAACCAGATAAATTTAAATAAATAATAAAATAAACCTACAAACCAGTAAGTACCAGTGCATGTAAATATTAACAGAATAAATCTTATGGTTGGCCTACGTGTTTGCATTATCACCACTATCTTTTACATTTGTCGATGCTACGTACAATAAATAAGAGACACGAGTTGCATGCTTGAATTTACTGTGTCGTTTCGTTGACTGGTTGTCCCTTCGTTTTAATTTTTATTCCAAACACATATTAATTACAACAGGGTAAATACTACTGTTGTTTCCGCCACAGTCGTAACAAACACCATCGTGGGTAAATATTTATGTGTATTATGTGTAACATGCTTTATCGTGTGTAACAAATAATTATAAAGCCGACCTAAATATTATTATAGGCCTAAATTGTGAACATTCGTAGGAAATGTGACAGCATTCTTTGAACAGCTGTAAACAGCAATCAATGCATGTGACAGTTATAAAAGTAGAAGTCACATGGCAGTGTTTATGTTTACGTGTAACGGAAGGATACGTAATCAGTAACCAAAAGTTGAAATTTAGCAGGGCTTCAGAAAAGGCTGAAGTTATCGTGAATCAACTATATGCTGGACTGACATTTATTGGTAATAGAAAACAGAGGAGATACTGCTAAACTTTGGGTACAGTATTACAGGATAGTGAGTCTGGTTAAAGACTACATACGAGCTGAGCGAATTGGTGATTGGAAACTGGATTTGGAATCTGTGCAGAATGTGGTTCAATATTTTCATTCTGTGGGACATTTCCGTTACGCAAAATCATGCAGACTGTATTTTCAAGATATGCAGAGTTTGAAGGACAGTATGAATACCAAGTGTTCCGCAAATTCACAGAAGATGGTTATTTCACAATCAGAAGATCTAACAAATTTTGGTACGGAATTTGGAGTGACACGACGATCAAGCTAACATTGATGAGATCTATGAAGAGTTCTGGAGGCTTGTCACATGGCAGAGGTATCAGTGAAAGTGTTCTAAGTACTTGGTTACTAGGAATGCCAACCACACATGATGTTTGCAAAGCAACAGAAGAGTTCAGCGGGGTGAATTTCGGCAATACAGAACATCATGTCGATGCAAGGGATTCCCAAATAACCAGAGATGATGACGATGTATGTAAATTGGGCAAATGGTTCCAAGATCACCATCCTTTCCCACATATGCAGCAGTTAATGTCAATAGTAACAGGTGTAACAGGCAATGAGTTTATCAACTGCCATTATGCTCTCAATGTTGGAATATCTGCTATGAGCTATGAAAGATATGGTTGGGAGTAATTTCAATGGCGTGAAGCTGAAATGTTGTGACAAAGTAGTTCCACTATTGACTGTCAACAACTGTTTAAAAATACACTATTTAGTTGTGCCAGTCGACCCACTCCTTCTCTTCCAAAGAATATCTGTCCCTAAGAAAAGAGAGGAAGAGCTATTTGAATACTTAAGGTACGAGTTGGCTCCCTTCCCTCTCTCTATGTTTGATGAAGCTGGAATGCGGAAAACTAAGGAGTTTGCTCTGTACGACATTTTTGAAACAACTGCAGTTGGATGGAACAAGCAGCATTGTTGTTACCTCATTGATGGCGGTTTTCTCCTGCATCTGTGTGTGTGGCAGCAAAATCAAACATATGACTCTCTTTGCGCACTTTACATCAACTATGTTCAAAATCACTTTGGTTCGGATGCAGTAATAGTCTTCCGACGGGTACGAGGAAGCTTTAACTGATACAAAAGCAGTAGAACATCTTTGTCGATCTGCAAAGAATATTTCAGCTGATGTGCATATTCAGGAGAGCATGACTTTAACATTAAACCAAGATAACTTTTTGGCCAACGGAAACAACAAGAGCAGATTGATTGCGATGCTAAAGACAAAATTTGAGCAAGAACATTTGATCACTTGTCAAGCTCCAGGTGACGCTGATGTCCTGATAGTAAAAACAGTGATTCAAATGTCGTTAGAGAAAACTGCAGTCATCGTTGGAGAAAAAACACAGCTCTTTTGGCAATACTTGTCGCTATGGCTCCTACCTCAAAATGCATCTTTTTCATGAAACCAAAGAAAGATAGGACAGAAACAAAGATATATTCGTCAGAAAGTATGAGCAAGTTCTCTGAATGCAAGAAACATATTTTGTACCTTCACGCCATGACAGGATGTGATACAACATGTGCACTCTTCAGTAAGGGAAAAATTAAGGCAGTACAGTTATTAAACAAGTGGCCAGACTTACGGACCTGTGCAAGTATGTTTAAGGAGCCAAACACACCAAAAGATGTTGTAGAGTGATATGGTGAATCATTCCTCTTAGTCTTGTATGGAGCATCAATATCTGAAATATCTGTAGACAAATTTTGGTTCAAATGTTTCACTAGGTCTGTAGGGAGAGGAAGAGCTAGTGATTTAGCATTACTACCTCCAACGAAAAGTGCAGCTCGTGAGCATTCGTTCAGGGTGTACCACCAAGTGCAGAAATCGAAAGGGATAGAGTTATTACCTAATGATTGGGTATGGAGGTTTGAAAACTGCAAGCTCTTCCCCATAACCACTGCAATGCTACCTGCTCCTGATGCTCTGCTAAAAACAATATCTTGCAATTGTGTGAAAGGGTGTGGTGCGGGATGTGGTGGCCGCAAGACAGGCCTTCAATGTTCCACAATTTGTGGAAAATGCCATGGTTTTTCCTGCCTAAATTCTTCACCAACAGAGGATTCAGTCGATGCTGTAGAAGAGGACGTAGCTCTTGATACAGAGGACTCTAGATATGCTGGAAATGAAGACACTGCTGATGCTGAATAGAAGAATTGTTTTCAATTTCATATAGTTTATATTGTGATTCTAATAAATGTGTATACACAACAATGAACAGTCAAAATAAAACTCATTGTATTCTTAGTATTAAGTAATTAATTGATTTGTTAATTGTAGATACTATACACCAAGAATTGGTCAGATTGGTTAGTGAACATAACCTTCCGTCTGGGGTGCCTAGAAATTGATGATATTCAAGTATGGTTGGCAAACACCCGCTTGTGGATTTTCATTCGTATCCGAGAATGTGACGGACAGGCTCACAGGAGCACCGCATACTACTGTCGCCGTCCGTCTACTCAAACATGCATCTGAGAATTGCACCCCTGGCCACTTAAACAGACAAACTTTACACCATAATTGCCTCCTTTCTCCTTGGGACGGATACATTCTAGTGAAATATCCTTTTTAAACTTCCATATGAAGGGTTTTACAATTATAATTTATTAATTTTTCTGACTACCATGCTAGAGTATTTATTAGCTGTAGGAAAACTTATTACATGTATGGATGAATTACTGTTCAGTTTGTGTCTTAATTTTTAGGCACGTATTTCCACATCATCCTCTTAACAGAAAGTTCCCATTCTGCCAACTTCAGCAATAAAATATTAGTTTTTTATTTATCTGCGCATGGATTTTACTTGTCCAACAGTAGTAATTTCTCAAAAAATAATATCTTGGATGTTATGCAAAGGGATTGTTTTTATAAAGCTGCCGGCTAATGTTTTAGTGTGTGCAGTTATACATGCACACGTGTGGGAATGAAAATCTAGTGGTTTGGATTTTATAGTGATTCTTGAAAAACAATTGGTAGCTTTGGTGTAGACCTTGTAAGGCTTGCTGGGGTAATGCTTTTATCAGACTAGAATTCTGTTAGTTTTACGAGATAATTTGCAGTATAGCATAGTGGTACAAATATTTTTTATTGAAAGATTTTTATGACTGAATACTTCTATTTCTGTGTGTTTAGCAAGTGTCCTGTTGAGCTACCTGGCAGATCTAAGAAGTTTACGAAGCTGGAGGGTGGCAAAAATGTTAGTACAGTATTTATAACCTTATGCCATATTGATTTGATTATAAAGCAACCTCGTAAATGAAGTTAATACAGTAATTAACAAAAGAATTTAATTAGGTCTCCAAAGCATGGCATTATCATCATCAGAGCAACATTCTGCCTCTTCCAAGGCTTTCATCACCATCATTTCCTGTGTGATTGGTCGTCCCTCTTTTTGTTTTGTTCTGATAAAGCTACACATTCGTCAACTTTAGAGAAACATCTCTCTCTCTCTTTTTCCGTTTGGAATGCCTTTTGTGTTGAATGGGCACTTTACAGCATGTCATAATATTTACACCACTGCCAAACATAAATTTCTTTGATACTGTACTTACGTAACACATCACAATGGTTTTTCCTTATAGCTTCATTCACAATAAACATTTAACGAAGTTTTGCTGTAGCTAGATTTATTCACCTTACATGTGTACTCCGCTGTTCCAGTTTACACAGAATGGCAATTTTTTCTAGTTTGAATGAATACAGTATTGGTAATCCTTACACATCACTTACTATCACATTCACAGTAAGTGTTCCATTTGGCTGATGCATGAAGTCCTTTGCAGAGGTTTGGTAGATAACATGTTCAAAAAGTGTTTTATATTTTCTAGTGGTGTCAAAACTCAGAAAACATTTATGAAATGTTTAATTCCCAAAGACAGGTTTCAAGTTCATTTCAACTCCAGGGATTATTATTTTGGCCATGAAATTGGCTAAAACTAGGGTTTTCAAAAGCAGTTTTAACCATAAAATTTTTTATACATAAACTCCAAAGTGGTCTTTTATCTTTATTAGTGTGCCATAAAAATAATGGGTCACCACTTTAATTCATGTTCCCATGAGTCATCGACAAAAATGCTGCATGTCAGTTGAGCCTCTTGTGAGTACAGGGGATGAGGCAGGTAATAAGTGAGCAAGAGTCGGCCTTATAGTTCATGTTTTGCGAGCCCTCGAACATGGCCTGCACTAAACTGTGTACTAGCTTTACTGAGGGTATGGAATTGCAGGAGTAAAGACTCGCCAATATTGAACATTCGGGTGCCTGTTCGAGGTTGCAGGTACTTGCGTTGAATATACAGCTCCTGGGTTTCCCTCACTGTGTCGGCACTGGCTAAAGCCAACAGACAAACATCTTCTGGCTGTGGTAGTTTGGTTGGGGAATTTTCCCACTGCCAAACCCCGGGTCGGCGTAAGGTGATCCCTAAGAGGAGTTTTCTTGGAGTGGCATTGGTGGCTTCGTTCATCCTTCATTGTAGGACAAACAGTATTTTTGAGATGTGCATATCCCGATGTTAGTGGTCATCCCCAACACTAAGGCGCAGGATTTTCTTTATCTCCTGATTTCTTCTTTCTGTGGGATTTGCTTGTGGGTGGTATGGTGGGGTGGTCCACGTCTCCATACCTCCCCCCCTCCATACCTCCCCCCTCCTGCGCAGGTGGCGAGCCACTTACAGCCGGTGAACTGTGTTTCATTGTCCTTAAGGAGGCATTGTGGAGGTAAATTTTGGCCTTGAACTTCCCAATGATGTGAGTTTCCTGGCTGGGTAGGGAAAATGCTTCTACCCAGCAGAAAAATAGGTCAGTAGCGAGTAGGTAGCAGTTGCTGCGAGTGCTTTGTGGGTAGGGGCCCATCAAGTGTGCTGCCACGTGTGTCCATGGAGTCTGCGGGCGACGAGACTTGACCGTTGGAGGCGGTACGGGGTACGCCTTTCCTCTGCAACACTTCTAACAGTTTCCCACATATTTTTGGATGTCTCTGCTCATCCTGTCCCAGATATACCGGCTGACTATATCCACTAGGGTTTCCTTGGTGCCTGGGTGAGCGTCATCTGGGTGATCATGATAGTGGTGGTAGATATCGGCACGGAGGGCTTTAGGTACCTGTATCCTCCATTTTGCCCCGGGCTGACCTTTGTGGGACCATACTACATTGTTCCGGACCTCGAAGCATTTAGGGTGCATCTTGATTAGCCCCTGTATTTCCAGGTCTCGTCGTTGGTCCCTGCTGATTTGCAGCTGTAGCAGAAGGATCTGGTCTCCCAGACTGACTTCCGGCGGCTAGGGTGGTACCATGTGGTCCCAGTCTTCATCTGCTTTCTCGGCAAGGTCCAAATCTTGCTTCAATTGTTGGAGTTTATAGTTGTCCAGGTCAGGGTTGATTTCTGTTGCTAGCAGCGGTGAAGTGGTTACGGCTTGTGGGCTATGCTTCCAGTTGACCGAGACTTGGTGTTTGTGGCCTTGGTAGAACTTGCGCTGACCGTGGTCTGTTACACATTGTTGCTGGCGGAGCCATGGTTGGCTGAGGATGACCATTTCCTGGAGTCCGGGGGCCACAGTGAATTCGGCCATGCTGGTTATTTTCTGGATGGTTAAACTCGGGGTAATCTGCCCATCCACAGCGAGGGTACAGTCAGGTTTGGTCGTGCAAAAACTGTTTTCAACTGAGGACTTACAGTCTTCCATTATTCTTCTGTAAGAAGGTCACTACTTATGAAGTTTCCGATGGTGGCGGAATCCAGCAATGCTATGACACTTTGGTTGATTATAATGACTTTGACATTTGGTGCCTCCAGGGGTTCTGCTTCCTCATCCATTAGTTGGATTATGAGCCCTTGGGTTATGGTGGGGTCAGCTCTTTTAATCTGCCTTCATCGGCATTTCCTGACTGGGAGGATCGTTTCTGCAGGTTCGGAGTGGGTTGTGGACCACCAATTGCTTCCTCTTCTTCCGTGCAAGTGCATGGCGCCAGCCATGCCAGGCAATCCTTGTGAAAGTGATAGCCATTACAAAACCAACACTTCAGGAGATTATGCGCTGGTGGTGATGGTGATGGTGCCTTGACCATCTTTTCGTGAGGTTTTTCTGCTTCTGCAGACTAGCTCGTTTTTGGGCATTCTAGATGGGCTTGCACCTGTAAATTTGACTCTTCCACGTCTTGCGGCTTGGATAAAATCAAGAGATTTCTTAGTTGAGGCAACAGCATGAGTGTTATGTGTTGTACATAGCCCTCCTCTGTTTCTTCCAGGAAGATCCGCCGGAACATTTGTACTTTGCGGTGAATGAAAATTTCAGTTTCTTCTCCGAGGGTCTGGGTACGGCTGTGAAATTCCGTGGTGAGGTTGGCTAGCACCTCTTCTCTGGTGAATTCCGTAGCTAGTCTCTTCCAGAATTGCGTCCATTTGGTGATGAACGTCCCGTATTTTCCCTACCAGTCAAGTGCTTTGCCTTTAAGACTTCCTTGGGTTAGTTTAATCTGAACGCGGCACTTTGTTGGAGGTGTGTCTTCAAATTGCGAACTTCAAAGGCTCACAGAATAAAAATGAAATCTTGGAAACCGGACTTTTCTGCATATCTTGATACTAAAGGCACTTGTGAGCAACTTGCATATGGTCTGTATTACCTACAGTGGGAGGATTTTTAAATATTTGCCTATATAACTTGGGACTTTATTCGAGATGTGTGTTCAAATTGCGAAATTCAAAGGCTCGCAGCATAAAAATTAAATGGAATTTTCTGCATATCTTGACACTAAAGGCACTTGTGACCTATATGTGGTATGTTTTATTAACTTATTCTGTTTAGTTTTCATTTTACCAGCTTCTGATCATGCTACTTCTGAGCATTCCTGTGAGCATTCCCGATGCAACTGTGTGGTACATGTGCGGTACTTCTGCTGAGCGCGACCTGTTATCCTCTCGTATGCGGCGTGAGTCACAGTTACTTTCTTTGCCAGGGGTTGGCAATAAAGATTCGAAACTAACTTCACTTCAGTAACATTTTGCCGCATGTAATTTTACCTCAAGAAATTTTTTTTGTGCGCTTCACTATAAAGAACTTCATTATAACAAACTAGCCATATTTTTGGTCCCTTGAGGTTTGTTATAGTGAAGCTCTACTGTAGATACTGTGGAGCACACCTGCACACACTACGTATACTCCCTCTGTAGATAAGGCAGTTGATTTCGATAAAGTGCTGATCAATTAAGGGGGGGGGGGTGGCCTCTTTCAGAGCCCTCACATTGACATGACATTGTCCTGTTAATGTATTTAAACTGATCTTTAGTAATATCAGAATTGCTTAAACTGCTGGTATCATTTGATTAATTTTACTAAAAAAAAATTTCCCTGAAATTATGATAAGAAAGTGTCTCCTCCCATGCCATGACTCAAAATTCCAGACTTACATATGCACAGAAGGGGAGAAGTGAACCCCCACAAACTGGATGTCTAGATCCATACCTGGTTCCAACAGGTAAGTGTTTACTCCATTCTGTTCATGTCGACCTTGCTTTGGATGTCAGGGTGGCCACAGACCTATAACATCTGGAAATTTCAGGGAATTCCTGCTACCTGGAAACGTAGCTCCAGGTTTTTTTAGGCAATACAAGTGCTGATTTGAGGCACTCTCTAGGAATATTGCCAGATTTGTAGATGTCATTGAACAATGCAGTCATCCATTTCACATTATCTTCGTTGAGAAGCTTTAAAAATTCTGCATTTATATTGTCCGAGCCAGTGGCTTTACCAACTTTCATTATTTTTATTGCAGCTTGCACTACTTCTACCAGAATGTTAGGTCCTCTCTGAGAATTGATCTGTGGAGGATCTGGTCAGTTGTCATAAAATGGTTGTTCTATATGTCTTTTTCAATTTTAGCATTGAAATCTCCCATTATCATTGTAAGATCTTGCTTTGGTAATTTAGTTAGGTGTCTATGATCTGGGAATACAATCTTGTTACAGCATCATCACTCTTGTCTGTTGTTGGAGCGTATACCTGTTCGATGTTTATATTAGCAGGTCTAGCATTTATTTGAATCAACACAAGTCTTACTAAAATGGGTACAAAATTAGTGATATACAGTGCGATTGATTTACACACTATGAGTCCTACACCAAACTTATATTGTCCATTGGATGTGCTGGAATCATACACTCGATGTTCATTAATGTCACAAGAACCTGATCCTGGCCATCGCATTTCACTCACACCCATAATATTAATCCCGATCTTGTCCATTTCCTGGATTGCATTGTTAATTTTTCCAGCTTGTGCCATGGTTCTTACATTCCATGTATTTACCTTTATGCTGTCCTTCATTTTCAACTTCTTCAAACTGTTGCTCAAAGCTGTCCTCCCCAAAGATCCGATTGGGGGACTTGAAACTCCGGAATATTTAGTTTTAAGCACAGCCATGATGTGTTGCTAGAGAGAATCCATATGGATCTTTAATGCAGTAGTTCCTTGTTTCTTTTTGCATCTTCATGCCGTTGGCCATCTTGTGGTTCATCTGCCTTTTGGGATGCTTTCGCACCCCAAGGGCAAGAGGGTGCCCCAACCTCTATCAGCTCATCCGCCCTCCGAAAAGGCAGCTGGCACTTGATAGAGGGGTACTCCTTATCCCGGGAGTCATTAGGTCTCTGCATTCGTTAGCCGCTTGAATATCCGTAACTCGTATATTCAAACCCCTCTCTACCACGGGGAGGTGAACGTCAGAATTTTCCCTTCAACAAGTCTAGGACCATAGTGGCATTTCCTAGACTCTCCAGTACTTTTAGAGAGGTATGTTTAGGTAAGTTTTCCTAATTGTTTTTATTTCAGTATATCAGAATGCTATCAGGATACATATCTGGAAAACCTGGAAATATCAAGAAAATTTGAAATATATTTCTTGTGGCCACCACTAGTGTGCAAATTTTTGTTATTAATATTTTCAAACCTTAAGAACCAGATAGGGGGACACTGACATAAATCAGGAAGGTGGCAGCAAGACAGATTTCAGTAATTTTGACAAAATAGGATGATTGTACATTTCTTATTTGTAAATTTGTAATGGACTGTGGTTACCACTACAGGTGTGGGTGTGCGGACAAGAAGTGCCTCTGAGAATGGGCAAATGTGCGCATTGCGCCATTGAGACACCACACTACTGCAAGAGATGTAAGACATGGTATTGCTCCAGGGAATGTCAGCAGGATGATTGGCTACAGCACAAGGAACATTGTAGGCATCTGTCCTCTTCATCCACGTGAGTTACACCATACCTAAACAGCTTGTTTCTGTGTTACGGAAAGTCATATCCAAGATAAAGTAGAACTTTTAAAAAGTTTATTAACTAAGGAAGTATCTTAAAAGGGTTAAAACTAATTTGGTGTTTAAAAGCCAGTTTTAAAATTATTTTTATTCCCAGTATTGTCACATTTTTAAAATCAAAATTTGTAAAAATCACCCCATCTATAACATGTTTGGATTTTTTTCCTAAGTATTGATGCGTGACATACTGGGAATATATACTCACTTAATTGTCACAGTAGATGGTTTCCCAGTCTTTTGTCTAGAAATTAAGTCAGGAACTTCTATAATGTTAGGGGTTTCAGTTCTGATGGGGCACTGGTGCCTTCCCATTATATAGAACTATCTGGGTGGCCTTATGGCAGGGCACAAAATCAGGTTTGGGTAGAACAATTATACGCTTGGGTGTCACTGGTTTCTTGATGATACCTGGGCGACAGGTTGCTGGAGTGGCGTCTGTTCTGGCAGGTGCAGGTACTGGTACAGTGGAGTAGGTTGGTGTGAACAGAGGCTTCGGTTGAGGAGCAGGGTGCTGTATGGCAGGAACCAAATAAGCGAGGTCTGGTGAAGGTAAATGATCTAGTTGGCTTAAATGTTCTGCTATCCTTCAAGGGTACTCCGTCGAGCTGTTATTCACTGGAGGGTCAAAGAGAAAGTTTGCGACTTCCACTGGGTCTTGTAGTTGCCTAAGGGCTAGTGCCTGAGCTCGTGGTTCTAAGCTAGCTATGTGAGACACCAGGGAGAACTGGTACGTGTGCGATCGGCCAGAAGCTAAGACGATCTGCCAGAATTTTTTCTTGAACACCCTCTGCTTGGAATAGGGCACTGGGAAGCGGAATTTACCCTTTTGCTACTGTACCGAGATGGCAGTGGCCGGCAGTGAGCTGGCGGCGGCATTTCTGCTGTGGCGTTGCCCTGGTTTATCAACTCCTCGCCAATACTGGACACCTCTGGAAGCCATCCTGACATCATCGACAGTGCATCAGGAGGTCCCACCTGTAGCAGCGACGGTTAAGGGTGTGGAGGACCCCATCGAGGTGGGCGCAGCGACACCAGGTGTCGTGATGTGGGCAGGCCATGATGATGCTTCCTCTTGCTCGTGCTGGTGGAATACCTGGGATGGTGTTTATGCAAGAACGGTGTCACCGGGTGGTGCCTCGCTATCCGCTATTGTAAATGCTCCTCTGAGGGAGGTGCTGATGCACCTTCCTCCTGCATGGGTGGTCGGTGGACCTTGACACCGGGTTCACCGTCATGGGGCACCTGGATACCTAGTGCGGCGTCGTCATCGTCATCGTCACCTGGTGTTAGATGCAGGTCATCTCGGTGCATCTTGACAGTCTGTCTGCCGAACCGGACCAGGTAGGCAGTGTGTCTGATGGCTCGTGCAATCACGTGCGGTCCGCTCCATTTCGGAGCAAAGCCCACACAGAAGTGTCTGCAGGCTGTGGTTGCACACAGATGTAGTTGTGCTGACCAGGTTGTAGTTGAGGTGGTGGTTGCGTTGGGATCAGTAGCCACAGCGCGATATAGCCTTGCTGGTGAGTGTGTATCTCTTGGTGCTCCCTCTTACGCTGTTCAGGATGGGCGTCACTGCTGACTGGGTTACCACTGTCTTCTGCTCGTGGGCAATCAAACTCCCCAGGCAGGGTGAGGTTGTAGCCCATCAGGATGTCGGCAGGTGACTTGCCGGTGGTGGTGTTGACACGCCGACATAGGGTGAAAAGGGCAGCGGGCAGATATTTGGCCCATGTGGTGTGCTGGTCCCCCTCACGGAGCCGGAACTAGGTCTTGAGCTCTGGTTACAGCGTTCCATGGGGTTGACACATGGGTGGTAGGTTGCTGTCTTCAGATTTTGCACTCCCCAATGGGTACACAGTTCTTGCCACTTCCTGCTGGTGAATTGAGTGCCATTGTCTGTAAGTAGGTTGTGCGGATATATCCCACTTGGGGAAGAAGTCTGTCTGCAGGACCTTGACTACTCTCGTGGCTCATGCGCTACTGACAGGATGCCTCGACCCACCTGGAGAAGTTATCGGTGACCACCACAATAAATCTCTTCCCCTCTGAGGACCTGGGTAAGACCCCATGAGGTCGAGAGACACTGTCTGGAAGGGCTTAGTGGGCAGTCATGCCTGTTGTTGTACCCTGTCAGCTTGCCATGCTTTGAATTGGTTGCACTTAACATACTGTTGTACGTATCTGCATGTGTGCCTGGTTAGTCTGGGCCAAAAGAAATAGTTATGCCACAATGGCAAAATGTCCTGTATTCGAAAATTCGAAAGGATGCAAAATTAAAACACCGATAGAAATTGAGGCTGCCCGACTGGCATTACTCACCACCATGATGCTTTATGAACAACTGACTGCCGCCAGTCGGCAGTCCAGGGTTGCCAACTCTCTGGTCCAGCACTGTATGCATGTCTGCAACTTCAAAAACTACGAGAGGTGGCAGAGCAGGAAATTCAAAACTTGAATGTGTCCAGTACACACACAGACAGTCACTAACACACAAAAAATTAAGTATTCACATATTTACAGGTCCAAACCTTCCACCCACCTTGAAATGTTCCATTTCAACAATTAAATGGCAATGGGTTGCATTAAATTTTTTTTTAAATTTTTGATCAAATAAAAAAATAATAATTAAAATTAAAATTTTCTGATAGTATCACACTTTTATAACAGATATATAAATTTCTAAATATTATAAATGGATCAAATTATAGATCTTTTAGAACTTTAAGATATTAGATATGAAATTATAAAAACAGAAACTTTTATTGATAAAGAATTGGACCTTGTTCATAATTGTTTTAAAAATAAATAAAAATGATTTAATATCAAATAAATTGTCTCATTTTAAAGAAGGTGTTTAAGGTTTGGATTGTTGCGATAATTGGGTTAATGGATTCAGTAATGGCTATGCTTCAGATTTTTCATTATTTTTAAGTTTTAAAAATTCTTGTTGGAGGTTTACTTTTGTTAAATAAAATCTATAATTTCTATCAATTATATTTTTTAATATTATCACTTGATTTTTGCTTATTTTGCTGTATTTAGATTGCTAGCTTGCAAATTTGCTACTTCTAGAAAACATGAAAAATTGCTTGAAAAGCGAGAAACTTGCTTGATTTTGGAGTAAAATAGCTTGTTTTTTAAGGTGGCACAAATCCTGCTCAGGCATTTTTGAAAAAGTGGTAAATTTACTTGATTTTGGGGTAAAAATGCTTGATTTGGGAGTAAATTTGCTTGTTTTTTAGAATGCTTAATTTCTTAAATTTCAAACCATTATTTTGAAGCAAAGAACCAAGTTTTTTCGATGAAAATTGAGTTGCGCTAGAACTCCCCTTTTACATCTACTTACCACGTTGAGCAAGAAAATGTTTGTAAGCTCCCACTAACACCTCTGTGGACAGATCAAAAGCCAATTCAACATGAACTGCCTTGGTGGCACGGCACACGAAAATGCAGAGATACGCTTTGAGGTTGCTGCCCTGCGCACTCGAGCAAGTTTGATAAAGAACGGGCTAGCATAATCAACTCCTGCCTTTGCGAAAGGTTTGACTTGCAGTACCCTCATGGCTGGAAGATCTCCCATATGAGGTTGACTAGGAGAAGGTCTCTGTCTGAAAAAACGGAGACAATACCGTAAACTGCAGGTGATGGCATCTTTGTCTGACATGATCCAGAACTGTTCTCGCAGAATGCCCTGAAGAGTCTGCATCCCAGGATGATTGTTCCTTTCATGATAATGGCTTATGAGTAGGTCAGTCAGGGAATGCTACTCGGGCAACAATAGGGTGCTTATGCTCAAAAGGAACTGCAGAATGGGAAAGTCTACTGCCCACTCTGATCAAACCATGCCCGCCAAGAAATGGCACGAATTTCCTAATTTGAGGTGCATTGTGTCCAATTACTCTTAAGAGCGACAATACTGAATGCATCAAGCTGAGCTCGCAGAAGCCAAAACTTGAAGGCCTGATCCAATTCAGAAGTGGTAAGGCATCCACTCCGATGTGTAGCATACAAGCTGCTACAATTATGTACAAATCGTAATAGGAAATTGGTGACTCTCAAGAGCTTAGTAAGATGGCTGAACTGGGTCATCAAGTTATCCAGATCCTGGTGCTGGGTTAGTGTGTTCAGTGTCACTGTTCTGTGTTCAAGCAATGCAGGGTTCACATCAGCTGCAACTACACGAGATGTATACTGAGGCCATTGCTCCAAGGGCTCTCTGAACCGTGATGGGCCTGTCCACCACAAATGATTATTCAGCAGCTGAGCCGGCAAAAGACCACGTGAAGCAAAATCTGCAGGATTGTCTTCGGAGCGGGTTTCCACCAGGATGGTTGGGCAAAGTTTTGGAGTTCACTCACCCTGTTGGCCACAAAAGTTTTCAACTGTTGTAGAGACAAGTTAATCCGTGCCAGGAGAACTTGGGAATCAGTCCACGCACTGATGGAATACAAACAAAATTCATCTTGAAATGTCACACTGACATGGTTGAGAAGACGTGCCAATAAGAGTGCACCACACAGCTCCAAACGCAACAATGATTGCACCTTGACAGGTGCCACCTTAGACTTGCCCACTAACAGTCGAATGTCGATTTTACCATGAGGGTCCACAATACCCAAGTAAACCACTGCTGCGTAACCAATCTCAGAACTGTCTGAGACCCATGGATTTCATAAACACAACCTTCTGAACCCTTGACATACCTAGGAATTGTGATTGATGACAGGTGAGGAAGCTCTTTATTAAAGAACCTCCAGCATGCTGTAAGGGCAGATGGGAGACTAGCATCCCAATCTATAGTCTTCAACCACAAAATCTGCATAAGATGTTTCACAAACAAAAGGAGAGGACTCAGCCATCCAAGAGAGTCAAAGATGCGTGCTATGGTGGGCAGAATGGTGCGCTTGGGGGCATGCCTTGGGCTGCTTTGAATTTTGTATGCAAAGGTGTCTGAGAATGGGTTCCACTGCAACCCTAACACCTTGACAACAACCTGACTATCCGTATCCAGGCTTAATGATTGTGGCATCTCAACATCATCCACAGAAAGCCAGTCAAGTAGGGAAGAGTGATTGCTCATGAACTTTCGCAGCTTGAATCCACCCTCAGCAAGACAATAAATTATCTCCCTTTGAAGTGCCAGTGCTGACTCAACTGAATGAGAACCTGTGACAATGTCATCAATGTAAATGTCTGAAAACTAGACCTTCGACGCATTAAGGAAATTGGCTGATTCATCCTTAGCCAACTGCTGCAGTGTGCAAATAGCTAGGAATGGTGCAGCCGATATTCCATAGGTGACTGTTTTCAGATGAAAATCCTTGATATGATCAGTGTCACAAAACTGCCATACAATGTGTTGATAATCCTGTTAGAGTATCTGCAAATATTCTTTCACAAAGGACCTCCACAGGTGACTTAGGTTTTGTGCTCAGAAACTCTTCAACTTCCCAGAATTTTCTCATGACATCCTCCAGAGGAGAGACGGAAGTGAGGAGAGACGCTCAGAATGACTTGGCAGGAGGAGAAACAGATTCAGATACTACCTTTCCCATCAAAACCCACCCAAACACAGACCCTAGAGCACCGTAGAGCAACCGGGGTGCTCTCAATCCTCCCTCCAGTCATCAATTGAGGAAGGAGATTTGCGCCGATAAGAAGGTCAATGGGGCCAGGCATGTCGAAGGAGGGTTCTGCTAGTTTCAGGCTAGACACAGCACTACAAAATTCAGGGGACAGCATAACACTAGGCTAATTACATACCAGTAATGCGTGGCAAGACAAACACATCAAGAGCAAATTGTTGTGCCAGCCTACTGGCACAACAATGATAGATGCATTGGCTCTTGCCACATTGACCGGAGTGTTAGTCCATGAATTGGTAAATGAGCGCTGTTACATCTCAGATGCAATTTTTGCATACATCCCTCTGTGATAAAACTGGCTTGGCTCGCTGTGTCCAACAACACTCGAACTACACGCTGACTACCTGTCGAATTGAGAACCTGTACTTGGGTAGTTGACAATAGCACAGTTTTATCAGAATTAACCACAGCTGACATGACCGCTGAAAGTGTAGATGCAGTCTCCCCAGATGGTAGCACAGCATCAGATTCCAAACCTTGATCCTTAGATTTAGCTTCAAAGTGCAGTAGAAAATGGTGTTCACCACCGCAGGTGGAACATGACAAGGTTGAGGGACAATTCTTTGCTTGATGAGACTGGTTCAGACAATTTAAACATAGCTTCTGCTTTTACACAGGGGCATACAGATCTTGGGGTGACAACTGATGAAAATCAGGACACTTATACAAGGGGTGTGGTGCATTGCAGACACAACATGACTGTTGAACTTACAAGAAACCTTGATGCATATGACTGATGCTTGCTAGGGTTGCGAGGTTTCTGTTGAGTCATCTGCATTGGAAGCACCTTATAGCATGAGGAACAAGACTGCGACCCAGAACCCTTGAGTTGAGACGAACCAACCATCTCTTGGGCTCTACAATGTTTCTCAAGTAAGGAAATTAAGTCGTCCAGTTTGGGAAGTTGGGACCAAAGCTCAATTCCCATTCCATCTGCAGTTTGGGGTCCAATTATTGACAGAAGATGTGAAGTAGGATCCCCAAAGCCTCCAAGGCTGACACATTTTCAGAAATAATGTTCAACAGGCTAGGCAACGACCTTGGTGAATCTGAACAAGCAGAGGGTGCTTGTAACAAGGCCTCAACAGGAGCTGAGACAATCAACCACTTATTCTCATAGTGATTCTCTAGCATTCCCCACACCTCACAACCTCAAAGTTATGATGAGATAAAGATAAGGACTGGATCATCTTAAGGGGTTCACTACTAACAGCACCCTTCAGATATTCCAGCTTTTCTACTTCAAACAAGCTGGGATTATGGGACACTAATGTAACAAACAAGTTAGAAAAATTGGGCCATTGCTGCCCAAGTTAGGCAGCTACCATCAAAGTTAGGCATATTTATTAGAGTTACAGTTATACATAATTCATTCTTAATTTTAATGAAAAAAATATTCAAGGGTAAACTTTCCAGTATTGTTGACAACGTCACATCACGAATCAATATCTTGGAAATATGGCACCCCTGTTGTCACTGTTGATTGTTACCAACATGGATGTCGTCGTAAATATTGCAATATAGTTTACTGAACATGTAACAAAATTCTACAGGACATAATTCAGATAAATATGTACTGTATTTCCTTTTTTTTTTTTTTATTTCGTGCTCTGTAAATACACAATGTGTAGTCTGAAATGTCTATTGTTATTACTTTTTTTTGTTATTGTTTTCTGTTGTCTTGATTACATATTGTTTGAGTGTAAAGTAGTATAGCTGTAAATTTCATATACACCTTAGTTAAATTTTTTTTATAACAGTGCTTAGCTATAAAAAACTTTTCTGTATACAACAAGCATGTAACATTTCTGGTGCCATCATGTTGGTTTTTGTGAAGCTTTATTGTAATCTGTATTTACTGATTTGCGGAAATTTACTAAACTATTTTAAAAAATGTAGCAGAGAATGTGGTTAATGTTATAGTCTCTAGTTGCAATTGAATTGTAAGTAGGCCTACTGCCATCACGTTTTGGGCAAAGCAAAAGTTAAGAAATATTAAAATGTGACTTTGTTGCGACATACCTTAAAGAATCTTGACTACCCACTTGTAGACTGGGGCTGCTGTGGTTTGGTGGTTAGACTACTTGCCTCTCACCTAGAACCAGGTTCAGTTCCTGGCGGATTAATCCTGGATTTTTGCATGTGGGGATCATGCCGAACAATGCTGTTGGTCAGCTGGTTATTTTTTTCTGTGATCTCCCATTTACCCCGTCCTTTCATTTCAGCACTGCTCCATACCCACCTTACTTCACCCTTATTAGTTCTCAAGACCTCAATGTTAAAAGCTGCCCAAATCTCTTTAGTCACTCACTTGTAGATCAATTATTTTTGAATGTTTTTTAGTAGTGTTTTTGCGTATACTTTTTGTGATAATTTTTGTCATATATATAAATGTATTCAGTGTTGTTGTTAATGTTTTTGTTTCAGCTTTTCCAGCAACATTAATGGGTCAGCAACGATGGTTAGTGGCTATAACATTTGGCATTTTAGTAGGTAGGTGTAGGTAGTTGCGGTTATTGTCTCGTTGACAGCGAGGTCATTAGAGACGGAGCAAGTTGGTCAGGGAAGGAATTGGCGATGGCCTTTGTTAAGGACCCATCCCAACATTCACCTGAAGTGATTTTGGGAAACCACGGAAAACTGAAATCAGGATGGCTCAACCAGGAATCAAACCCAGGTCCTCTTGAATGCGAGTCCAGTGAGTTACCACTATGGGACCTCGCTTGGTGGCATTTTAGTTACATATGCAAACATTTTGTTACTAACCTGAGGTGTGATACTGCATTTGTTTATATTGTAATTCATGTCATGTGTATTTTTCAATACAGACTTTATACAACTGCAGGCTATTCACGGTAAACTGAGCACTTGGAAAGCCCTGCTTAAGATCTGTTTGTATACACATTGAGTATGCTTCTGCTTTATGTAATATTAACATTGGCATTGGTCTCATCACTTTATTCATGCCTCAGTCAAAGGAAACTATGAAATTAGTAGAAAAGTAAATAATTTACAAATGTGCTCATTTTTACTCTTCGATGCATAAAAAAAAACAGAAAGCGAAAGAAACAGTTTAAGTTATCACAAATATTTACCAAACCCTTTTTATTCAATGTTAAGATATGGAACTACACTGTATATGCAAACAGGCGCAGTGAAATTTTTCAAAGGTTGATTTCAAATGTGCCTACTTTATTGTGAACAGCCTTTATGTAAGTTTTTATGTAGGATTTTTATGTAATATTAGTACTGTGTATTACTCAGTGCCAGGAGGTTATTGTGGCGAAGACATAATTCCAGCACAATTTTGCAGTTAATAGGTGCAAAAATTTTGTGTTTATAACTTATGTTGACGTGTGCCGCTTATACATATGTACTATAAACGACTACAGCTTATCCCACGTGCTTATACCAACTACAAGAACAACTACCAGATGTCTAGCAGGATATGTTCTCACCAGGGACATGGAAGATACTTGGTTTTGTAGACTGTTCCTGACCTGCCCTACTCTCTCTACTAAGAGTATTTAAACCCATGAAGGCGCAAACCAAGCACGACTTCTTACGAATGCGCAGAGAATAATTTCAACTGAAATGCACTTTGGATACACGTGAAACAAAAGATATTTGAAGTGGACGCGCAACACGTCAGCCCCTTGATGCACCCGGCAGATTATTGCCACACCGTCGAAGATGGCAGAGTGTTTGAGGCCATATTCCAAGCGTGAGAGGGTAGTTCTCCCACCCCATGTACTCCAGGTAGACGTCACAAGGGGCATGTCACACTCCCACTCTGGGCCCGTCGCGCACTTCAGGGGAGCCATATATAAGGCCATGCACGGCCGAGGTCGGAGTTATCATCTCCAGTAGCTCGTCTAAACGCTTCTTGTGCTGGGGCTCTCATCTGACCCTAGGCCCTCATGGTCCTTTCCAACAATTTCCAGTTCTCCAGTGGCTACTACCACCACCACCTCCTGCTAATCACCGTCACCAGAAGCTTCTTCAGCAGAAGACAACGAACAGCGACTTAACACTTCAGTTGTCGACACCTCCTGGGTCTTCAACAGTCACTACTTGTTGGTATTGGCTTCCCCTGTTTAAGGCTAGGGCCTCTTCTAGGCAAACTCCATTAGTGTTAATTGCGACCAATAAGTTATTATTTCCCTTGCATCTAAGTAGCCTAGGAGCGGGTCAACTTCATCCGTTATATGCATAGGTTAATTACTTCTGCAGCAAAGACTTATTGGTAGCATGTACGAGTCACCTAAGTATTTATTGTTTAGAAAATACTTAATCTGAAACCTATCCAAGAGTTCTTTGCTATAGTAATATAGCCTATCTATCATCAGTATTCGACCACCAAGTGGCAAGCAAACAACTGAGCTTGAAGCAAAGCAAAAAGGAAGAGGAAAACTGAGACAAGATGACGTCCCCATCTCCTCTAATAACCCTGCTCCAGCCTGAACTTAGAATGAGTCGACACCAGGTCATGCTCCACCAACAGGAGCATCCCGAGGTTCGTCAGCTGTTAACAAAACACCCAGAATGCTTCAAATTGGAGAAACATGTGGTCTGGACCCAAAGTGGACAACCGGCTGCCCCCTGGAAAATATGGGTACCCCGAACACTAAGAAACGACTTGTACTACGACCGCCCACAGGCAGGGCACCCCGGAACACATGAAACCATACTGGTTAAAGGAACCCACTACGTCTGGGATGGTATGAGTTGGGACGTGTGGCATTACCTCAGCCAGTGCCAAATGTGTTGCAGAGGGAAGGCCTATCCCCGGGCACCACCAACAGCCAAATCCAGGAGACCTAAGACCGCCTGGACACACTTGTCCACCGACCTCATGGGCCCCTACCCCAGGAGCACCAAAGGCAACCAGTATGTGCTGGTTGTAACTGACCTCTTCCTCAGGTGGGTAGAGGCATTCTCTCTAACCAGCCAAGAGACCACACCGATTATCAGAAAGCTGGAAAATGAAGTATTCACTCATTGGGGTTATCCGCAAGCCATTCTTACGGATAATGGCACCCAGTTTATGGGTGCCCAACAGAGGAAGAAAGAAATAAAAAAATATGTCTGTATCAATGTGGGAAATTACCATAATCATTGGGATTAACACATCCCTATCATTCTGTTCGCACTCTGTTAGCGAACTAATGAGGTGGTCGACACCAGCATCTGTGGGCGAATATAAACAAGAAACTCTAGTCTTAAAATGTTTGGAAAGGTTTAAATTGAAGTTGAATTTCGGCAAACGAAGCCAGCGGACCAGGAAATGACGCCAGCTGTCCACAGCAGTATTTACCTGCGTGCACAAGAAGTTGAATGCCACGAAGGCGAACTGATCCATGGCAGTGCTGCACGCGGCACACTGCACCGCCTGTCAGTCGGATGGGTTGTCACTGTCCCACACACATGTGTCACCACAGTGGCAGGTGAGGTTGCATTTATCATCATTGCCTATATACAGGGGCTGGCCGCCGTTCGCCTTCGTGTCGCGCAACATGTTGTGCACACAGGTACATATGGCTGCAGGCAGCCGTCGTTGTTTGCCTGAATTGACCTTCAATTTAAACATACTAAATGGCCTTTCCAAACATTTTGTGACTAGAGTTTCTTGTTTTTATTCGTTTAAAGATGCTGATGTTTGAATTTCGACAGGTAATTTCCGAACACGTATGTATATCTGTGTGTGTGTGTGCGAACACACACATAAAATTTTATTTAATGTATATATATGAACAGAATAAAAGTGAGTAAAACTATGTATAATGTATGTACTTAGTGTGCAAGCCACTTCATACTGTATTTTGAAAATATAAATAATAAAAGCTCAAAATATAACATATGTAATTTGAGTACTAAATTTTTTTTTTCTTCCAAATATCTGCAAAAATCCAATATGGCCACTTTATTTTTCGAAATGGCAACAAACATGTTACAGGATTTTTGGGGAAATTCAGGAGATGTAACGTAACACATAGATGAAAGTTTTGTCTTTTTTTTAATGTCCGATTCAATATCTAATTATACTGTATAAAATAAGAGAATCAAGAGGTGTTATATGTATAGAAAATTAATTTTGTAATGGTACATTTGTGTTACGGAGTGAGTCATTCAAAGTTTGGTATTAGCATCTAGTAAAAATATTTAGATGAACTACTGGGATGTAATAATGCAGGTATTACCAAGCAGTGGACGGGGGCGAAGCAAACTGTTCGCCATCCTCCTACAGAAGCTGAAGGATGGGGATGGAAGTCCAAACAATCACCAGATACTAACGCAGCCTGTTTCCGAGCTGGAGGCCCTTATGCAACCATCGTGTGATGATCAGTTGCTCCCGTAAGTGTGCACCTTCAGTCCAATTCAACTTACAGTACAGTTTACAAGGCACACTTTTATTGCTAGATGGATATTGATTATCAGCAGTCAAGTAGGTACGCATTGTTGAAAGAATAAGCACATACTGACAAAAATACATAACAAAAGATGTCATATTGTAGCATAATTTTAGGAATCAAAATGAAATCAATTTAATAATATCCATATTTAAAAAATCTGATATTTTTTGGTTTTAATTTCAAAACTTTTATAGGGAATTTCATGTCTGTGAGGTTTTCGGGAGAGAAAGTGTAATTTCCCTCCTGGTTCCTTTCTGGGTCCGCCCCTGTAATAAATAGTGTATACCATATTTACTCGTGTATAGTGCACCCTTTTTGCCAAAATCAAGGAAAAAATTTCTTGGGTGTGTCTATACACAAAAAAAAAGAGGAAGGAGGTGTGGTAGCCATAAATTGTCCTGGGGTGTTGAGGAAAGTGGCAGGACTGTCTGTTGTCTCATCTCTCCCTCTTACATCACGCCTCTCTCTCTCTCTCTCTCTCTCTCTCTCTCTCTCTCTCTCTCTCTCTCTCTCTCTCCTCCCTCCCTCCCTCCCTCTCCCCCTCCCCCTCCCCTCTCTCCCCCTCCCCTCTCTCTTTCTCCCACTCTCCCCCCCCCCTCTCTCAGCAACCCTTCAGTTATGTGTAGGTCGGAACCCCCCCCCCCCCCTTCCAACAAATGACATCTTGTCACACCACAAAACCAGAGCAACGCCATGGCCATGTGTTTACTGGCACCCCAACCCCTTGTAATAACACCCCAGATGTTTTCAGTCAATAATCTTGCCATCTCTCTTTGTTTCCATGGCAGTGGCCAGCTAGCCAGGTTCTTGGAAGAATATGATGGGGTGTGGGGAGGGGGAAGGTATGAGGAGGCCCTTTTTTTTTGTGATATGGGTAGTCTGACATTCTAGCACGCAAAAAAAAAGAGCCGGGCACTGCTAACAGGAGAAAAGAGAAAAAATAAAAATGAAGCTGGAAACATTGAGTAGAAGGAGCAAGCCGGTTCCAGTTTTTTTTTTTTTTTCATTAAAGTATTTTCCAAACATATCACAATCACCACGCATTAATTTAAAAAAAGAATATTTTGTTCCATACTTACTAATAGGGCGCCACAAATTTTTGGTGCAATTTAATTTTTAAAAAATTTTTGCCTGGAACTTGTTGCAAAAATCATGGTGTGCGCTATAAACTAGAAAATACGGTACATGTAAACACAAAATTGTTTGATTTGCTCCCTGCTGCAATCTAAGAGTGAGATGCACCATAGCAGGTTTTCTTCACTCCAAGAAACTGACTTCTGTGCTACCCTTGTTCAGACCCTACTAGCTCTCCTTTCAGGGATGGACATTCTACCAGGTACTTCTTTAACTCCACTGTCCTGGACATTTTTTAGCTCCGAGATTGGTATATCTTCTGGACTGCTAGAGCTAGCTATCACATGTCTTTGGAAGCAGTGTAATTCGGAATAACGACTATTGGTTAATGGCCAAAGCCATGCATGGACACATTTTACGTAACCTGTAGAAGGGATAGAAGGGCAGTAGAATAAGATGTTCTAGCTCAGTGTGAATCGCGTATTCTATCCACTGTTGGCCTTGGAGACCTGCTAGCTGAAAGCCAGCCCTTTCTGAATATATTGTGTTCAATGTTAACTGAGCACTTTTCTTATGTTGCTACCCTTTGCCTCTACCTTGCCTCTACCTGCATATATTTCAACAGGCATGCACTGACTGGCATCACCCAGTTAAGTTGGTAACTAAAGAGGAAAGTAGTTCATATTTTAACTTTAAGTTAAAAATATATAAAAGGACATTCACCAGGCATCAACATAAGATAATCGCAGCTCCAAACCACGCTCATCAGCTGTACAGGCAATTTTTCAATTTTCCCACCCCACCCTACTTTGCCACATGGCCGCTAGTTTTACTACTAAACTAACACCCTTCCACCATACTGCAGTGCCAGCAAAATGTCGCAGTCATGTAATAGTATGGAAATGTGTCCTTTATGTGTTTGTGCTTGTCGACAAGTACTACACTGTGAGTACTTGTGCTTGACAGTTGTAGCTGTACCTGCACCTAGGGCTGGTTGTCTAGGTGTATCCGACACTGGGAGGCCTGGTTGGGGTATCAGAGTAACCATTCCCTGCATATGAGAGTGGTAGGGTGACTGGGGAATAGTAGCCACAGTTTTATGATGAGTGTCAGGGGGTGGTACCTATCCGTAAGTTTTTACGTCCACTAGGTAAATAAAGTGCTGTCTTACCACATCCACAAGTTAGGGCGAAGGGTGCTAGCTGGATCTAGAATAACTCTTGGAGTAACTGCTTTGCTAGCTAGCATGTAGGGTGTGGATGGTCATCCTTCTCTGGAGTATTGATGGGCGTGATGATAAGGGGCAGCTGCCTCTTGTAATATCTCCTGATTTTTCCAAGCTTGACGTCATGTTCAAACTTTGTGGAAGTTGTAGCTTGGCTGGCCTCGTTATTTACTAGGATTTGGCAAACTCCTCTAATGTGATGGAAGGTGCAGGACACTGCCTATGATTATAGAATAAGTTAATAGTGATGTTAATTTCAGCCTGGGAAGGGGCATATCTTTTGGATCTAGCTTTCTCCTTTAAGCATTTCCTTAGCACAAGTAGTTACATAAGGGGGTGGAGAAGCAGACATGAGGAATCACATTCAAAAGTAGGTTTACTGGATTTATTTGCCGCTTCAGGCCAGTACAAATTACACAAGTTACACGTGTTTGCAAATTACACAGGGTTATCACTGACTTATGCATTACTCTACACTTGAATACAAATAAAACACTGGAGAGCATGAGGAACACCCTATCTCTTAACTCTGCGAACACAGGGCACTGAGTGCAGTTTACAAGACCGGAAGTGAATGGTGGCACGTGTGACAACTAGCCTTTACTCCAGTGAGGGCGTCGCGTGTGTTCCCAATGTCCACATATGCCTGCACCCTGGTGGTTGGTGCAGGAGCTGGAGGGATCGCAACTGAGCGTGTTTTGGCCCCTGTGCCAAGGTATAGGTTGGCGGTGGTTAAGCGTATTTCAGCCCCGATCCTACCGACAGGAGGTTGCGAGGTGCATCCCACTACTGTTGTTTCTGACTCTCTGTAGCAGAATGAGGTTGAAAGAAAGGAAAGCTATCCTCCGTTGCCTTTGATGGTGTTTTGACCCCAGGACAAGGAGGTTGGGTTAGTGGTAGCAACACTGAGCGTATTTCGGCCCCTGGCCAATGGTAGAGTGAGTGGGTGCGGTGAACGTGTGGATGCTGGGGTTCCATCTCGGGACTGACTCCCTGATGCACACTCTTTGTCCATCTGGACAACCAGTTTACATACCCGCTCGGCTTGGGGAAGGGATGGTGTCTGATGTCACTAACATGGTGGCTGCCAGAAGGGGGGAAGGGTGCGACCGCTCTTACAGGAATGTTTTCACATCCTCTGGCTTGGTAACAAAACAAATGCTAGTGGATACACTGCTTCCAATGTTAAAAAATTAAATTTAAGTACACAAAAATATGTTATGTAAAATTTAATGCGGGTACATAAAATAATTAGTACTTAATTGTAGGGATGAGCCGATACTGATACCGATATTGATACAGATTAACCAGCCGATACCTTGACCATCGGCATCGGAACATTATTTGCCAACTATTGTTCTCCGATTAGTAGCACCAATTTATTTAACATAATTTTAAATAACCCGGCATGCTACATCTCATCTCGTAAAGCATAAATTTACCACATCCATCAATCAGATATTCTGCTGAAACCCAATATATATTCGGAACAATTGTTTTTCGATGGTTTGTTCCAGTTATTTACATTTTACAGTATTTCCTGTTCATACGTTCGCCTAAGATTTTGTGCATCATTCGTTTTTGGACACTATGTGAATGAAAAACCATTAAGTTAATCAACAATTGGTGCTATTGATAGTATTGTTTACATCCCACGTATTACTCATTCTATAACACTGTTCTCATTGAAAAAGAAAGTGAAAACAAATACACTATAGTTTTAGTTCTTATTCAAAACTGTCATCTGTGGTTTTGGTTAGAGTGTTAAAGGTCTGAAGAAGACTTGGCAAGTAATAATTGGAAAAAATTGTTGTCGCAAATATATCAGTTGTTATTTTAACCAATATTATAATAAAAAAAAAAAAATTGCTCAATTTCAAGTGAATATTTAGTATTAAATTATTTTTTATGATATCTTTAGGCTGTTTGTTTAAACAAACATGCATGTTGAGCTTATGTGGCTATTCTCAGATCTACAATCAAAGTCCGCATCAGATTGCCTAAAGTTTTGAAGGTTGATTTTAATGAACTCAGTTTCTAATGAATGTTGTAATGTCTGTTAACAGTTTTTCCTTGACTTTTAGGTCACTAATTTGCCCAACTAAATTGTCTTATCTTATTATTTAAATTAGTGTTGTATTTCACTTCTATACTGTAGACACCTAATATCAAGTGTTTAAAGTGTTCACAAAACTGAAAACTTAAATTTCAGTGTAAAAAATAATTCCATATATTGGGAATTGGGAATTATGATTGTGCTCATCATAACATGTATCGACATCGCTGTAATCTGCGGCATTGGCAGCTGAGAATCGGTATTGTTAGTATCAGCCCATCCCTACTTAATTCCAAATTTCCACTGGGTTATATTTTACGTTACTTTCACATAATTTATTATGTGGAATGTACATGCATATAGGTAACTACTGTACTTATTTCTGCTCACAGAATGTCTATCTCTGGCAATCGCAATTATCGCATTAATTACTTTAAATATTGTATACACATAATTTAAACAATCGTCCAAATGCGTAGGTGGTAACCATAGAGACATCATTATTTTCTTACTTACGTTAAGGCTCAATACTGTTACTGGGGGTTTATATTCATAGCCTCTCTTTTATCAAGACATTAATTTAAACAAATACGTATTGTGTGGGTCACATAAAAAACACACTATGGTTCAACATCATGATAAAAGCGGTTCACAATAAAGTGAGCACTTTTGAAATCAACCTTAGAAAAATGTCACTGCTCGTGCCTGCATATACTACTACATGCACACTGAGTGACATGCGCCCGGTGAAGTTGGTAACGATAGATGGAAAGTAGTTCCCTTATCTAGACGGCGAATAAAAAGTGTTAGGTAACAATTTGTGATAATTTAAGTTATGTATTTCGCTTTCTGGTGGGTGTTTTTTTTTTTTTTTTTTGCATCCGTGTGTAAAAATTAGTAGATTTATAAAATGTTTACTTTTCTAATAATTTAATATTTTCACTTGACCAACATATGAATAAAGTGATGAGACCCTTGGCAATGTTAATTTTACATGAGACAGAAGAATACACAATGTTTGTACAAGTAGATCCTAAGCAAATCTTTCAAAAGTGCTCATTTTACCGTGAACAGCCTATATACAACAGGCCTAAGGCTAAAACTTCTGCACGCATCATGCTTTTGTGAATAATAAAATTATTTCTTTTGTTTTCTGTTCTAATGCATGTCTATGTGAAAATCAAAACATTTTTTGAGATATTTACTTATCTATTAATTTTACATTTTCACTTGACTGATGCCTGAATAAATTGTTACTGCCCATTGCTAGGTTAACTATATGTAGGGTGGAGAATACAAAATGTGAATATAAGTAAGAGTTGTTCCAATACTTAGCATTTTCCTGATGTATCTGTATCGGGTTTGGTATGAGGCCGATACTTTAGTATCGGTTGTAGACAATGAAGTCAGTTATTACTTTCTTTAGGCACAAAAATTACAGTACGTCGGTTTGTATACAGTGCACATTAAAACAGAAAGAAAAAAGAAGAACAAACACTGTATTAACTCATTTATAGCGCACCCGGAAAAATTTCTGGCGTGTGCCTTTACACAGAAAAAAAGAGGAAGGGCGGGTGGTAGCCATAAATTGTACGGGGATGTTGAGGGAAGTGGCGGGACTGTTTGTTCTCTCATCTCTCGCTCTTACATCACTCCACTCCCTTCTCTCGCTTTCTCTCTTAGCGACCCTTCAGTTATGTGTAGGTCGAAATCCTGCACCCTACCCCCCTCCCCTACTACAACCTAACGACATCCTACTGCAAACCAGAGCAGCGACTGTTTAAGGCTCCTCCCTCTTTTCAAATAACACCCAGATGTTGGTGATCGATAATTGTGCCAAGCCTTCTTTGTTTGCATGGCAGAGGCTAGCCAGCCAGAGCCATGTTCGTGTGTCGGGGGGGGGGGGGGGAATGGATGAGGAGACCCTTTTTTTATGTAAGGGTAGTGTGACATTCTAGAATGGCAAAAAAAAAATAGAGCCTGTCACTGCTAAAAGGAGAAAGGAGAAAAAAGAAAAACGAAGCTTGAAAATGTTGAGTAGTAGGAGCTGGAGTTTTCCGGAATTTGTTTTTATTTTGGTTTTTTTTTGCACCCAAGTTATTTAATTAAAGTATTTTCCAAACATATCACAACCACCACACATTAGTGTAAAAAGGAATAATTTGTTCCATACTTACTAACAGGGTACCACAAATTTTTGGTGCAATTTTATATAAAAAAAATTTTCCCTGGAACTTGTTGCAAATATCATGCTGTGCACTATACACTATACACGAGTAAATATGGTATGCGTCTCTCAAAATAGTTACACCTAACATCACTTGTATTTCAAAGCAAATGGTTTTACCTAAAAATGTTATGCAAAATATTTTAACGAGGAATTATTATTTGTAAAGAAGTTTTCTGGCGTAAAATTAACACGACTTTAAAACATAATATTTATTTAACTCAAAGGTTAGCATCTTCGCAAATAAAATTATATGCCCAAAACCATATACTCTACCACTTGTCAGCAAAAACTTGTTTGAACATCGAACAGCTTGTATTATAAGTGTTCATTTTCAGTAACGTACTACGGGGAAATCGGAGGATTTATATTAAGTTATTTCAATAGACACGTGTCTTAGAATAAACTCATTATATGTAAGTGCCTATTCGACACCTTTTGCCATCTAATAATGGGTAGGTAAGCACAGAGCTGAGTGCAGTGTTACTCATGACAGGGAAAATCAGAGGACGTGGTTTTGAATTACTAATTATTAAAGACAGTGAAGAAATCTATTATAATCACCTCATTTGTGTCTCAAAATTACAAGTTTTCTTTGCAGTCAAATATGATTAATTTAATTACTTTAAAAGACATTTGCCATGCATGCAAGGTGTCGTCAACAGGTAGCGACTTGCAGAGGTCATACTCCCGCCGCGCCCCCCTTGCAAACCAACAGATATGACACTGCCCAATCAATAACTTCTCTGTGCACTCTTAGCTGATAGTGCGTATGGGATGTTTAAAATATGACTTGCATTTGATGTCATATTATTTGCATTTTCAGAGGGTTTGAATGTTTTAGGTCAGCTTGCATTTTGTGTCGGATTACAATAAATTATATACAGTATTTTAAGACATTATTTTATTTACTTAAATGAGTCTAGGAGAAATGCTTTTAATTTATTATTAACAGTAAAACTTTTTCTAAAATTCAGTGCGAAGGGCATTGTATCGGTTTCTGCTATCGGGATATCGGCGGTGCTATCGGGATATCTGTATCGGTATCATAAAACATGGTATCAGAATAACTCTAAATATAAGCAAATTTTAAACAAGTCTTTCAAAGTTGCTCTGCTTATCGTGAACAGCCTATACCCAACAAGGCATAAAAGGATGACATTGCTGCTGGAACAGCTGTGTCTTTATGTATGCCATATACACATACACTCTATGATGTGTAGTGGTTATGTGTTTGACCATAAAGTATTCAGGGCTGTAGTCCTTGCCTCTACTATCTTCATTATTACAGTGGACTCTTGTACAGAAAACTCATGTACCGATAAACCATATCCACAGTTAATTTACCGTGGTTCCGGCAAAACTCCTATATAAATAATGATAGAACTACCAGTTTGTGTCATTTATCGGATATTGCGTTAGTCAAAATATATTTAGGTCCTGTCACATAAGATTTCCCGCAACAATCTTTTTTAAGCTTGTTGTTTATGCAAATGTCTAGTAACTGGATGTGAAATAAGTCACACGCACCGCGTGTGTGTGTCTGGTTTGCTCCCTCCCCTTACATACCGGACGAGAGGGGAAGCAGTTACCTAGCAACCAGGATGGTGACCTAGTATCCTCTCTCTTCCCTCTTTCTCTCTCTTCGCTCTTTCTCTCTCTTCGCTCTTTCTCTCTCTCAGCCATGCACCTTTCTTTCTCCCCTTACATGCCTTCAAGAGGAGAAGCTGTTGTCTAGCAAAAGCAAAAGTATGTCATCTCTCTCGGCTGCTACCCCTTCCACACCTGACCACAGAGCAAGTAAAGTGTGCCTGGTGATCATAGAAATTTTATTAATATTATTTATAGATCAAAATAGCAGAACCTATTATCACTAGTATTTCAAAGCAAATGGTTTCACCTGAAACTGGTATGCAATACATTTTAACAAGGAATTATTATTTGCAAAGATATCTGGCATCAAATCAAAATGATTTTGCAGCGGTGCTACACTCTCATGTTTAGTTCACGCCATTGCCACCGCCGCCAGCGTGCAAGGAAGAGCTCCATGGCCAGCTGGTTCACACTCCCTTCTTCTTTCTTTTCCCCCACTCCCCTTTTTCCTCCTCACACTCGACTAATTTTTAATTGGATGAGATCATGTGACTACTGGAGGGTAGGAGTTTTGACCTCGCTCAGGCTTATTCTGCTAACGACCATCACGTGGAAATTGTCTGCAATAGTTTGTGAGGGCAATATAGGCAGTCAGAATAGATACCACGTAATATTTAACTTGTAATGCCCATTCAAGTTGATGGTTTTGTTGCACAGCCTTTTAATGATACTTAGGGTTAGGTTGTGAGCCTCGACGGGAACAAATTGAATTGGACAGTTTGTGCATTGTAATGGGCCTAGATTTGCGAGTTTTTAGTAGTTGTAGAGGTTGTACTTAATTTTGGTGGTAAGTGGCCTTAAAATTATAGAGTTTGGTATTTTATATTTTCGGCTGTACATTCCAGATTTAATTAGTAATAACTTGTTGAATTTTGTGTATTCATAATTTTATGACAGACGCGTAGTACTGTTTGGTAGCCGCTGCCCCGTTTGCTTGGCCCAGCTCATCACTACTTTTGTGTTGGCGAACTGTCCACGCTTAGCATGTTATGCAGAAATCTTATAGATGTTTTCCTTTTTTAATAATATTTAATTGTCAGGTACACTGAGCTTTAACTGCCTGACACTTTATATGGGTGCCGTCATGTAAATTAAACTTCTTGGTAGTTTTTAATGCATGAATTTTAACATGTATTATTTTATGGGGAATGCTCTTCAATGCGTCAACAGGTTGCGGCGTTTACCCTTTGTTGAATCTTAATTTTAATATGGGATCAATTCAGTGTTTTGCAATTAGTGTGTGATCCATTGCAAGCTAAAGTATATTACATTACGTGCATTTGATGTGGTTTGTTTTAAAAACGAGTAGTAATTTGACAAGGGATTTTGTGAAATCAATAAGAGCCAATTATATTGAACGTCATTTTGGCTTGGTAACAGCGCTTAACGACACAGTTAAATGCGACGCCTTGGCACGCAAAATCGTGCTTGTTCATGCATAGAAAAGGTAGCCTGGTTAAGTTTCATGTGGCAACTTATTAAAGTAAATTTCAATGAATGTGGTTGGAATGTTTATTGACCAGATAACTAGGGATGGGACGAACCCAGATTTTGGAAACAAACCGAACTAGAAATTAAGCTAGAATATTTTTTATCGAACTGAACCTGAACCGAACCTTTAAATTTGTACACAAACCGAACTTGAACCGAACTATTGTCCATTCCCAATTAGAAGTGACTTATGAAAATCAACCTTTGAAAAAACACTCTAGGTATAACATGTCACATGTTTTTTCAATAACCTGTATTCCACAAATATATAACACTGTGGTTAACTTTAGAGTACTGTATTATTGGATAAATTGACCTTTGCCGTAATATCTTCTATAACATGTAATATTTATTTATTTTTTAAATATGAATTAACAACAGCGAGTGCAGCGACGTGTTTGCAATGACCGGTAATAAATAGTTCACAGTTAAAATATTATTTTAACCTCGTTTTTTAGTATGCTATTTGTAAATTATACAGTGCGTATCGAAATATTTAAATATTTAAGTATCTCCAATGGCAACGTATCTCATTTGTACAGTTTAAAATAACAGCAGAAAGTATTGTGAGTAGGCCGTAATGGTATGGTATTGTTTTATCGAGCGAGAAAGCAGTTGAAAAACTTTCTGCTGGCAAGGCTTGTGGCACTCTTTCTTTTTCTTCGTCTCTTTCACACTCGGGAGATTTCACTTTGCTAGTAAGCAACGAAATTATACATGTTTTCAATTTTAGCGTATTTCGTACTTATTACAGCAAAATAATGATTTTTGAATTGGTATTTTACAACTGAAAAGAGATTTTAATGTTTGAATACGTATTTTAATATATTTAGATTCTATGGTGGGGCAATTACATTACATTACATGCATTTAGCTACGACATGGAAAACAAATATGTTAAAGTAAAATAATCGTAAGAACTGTCTTCAATTCAGGCATTTTTAAAATGTCATAAAGCTGGCCTAAATAATGTTAAGGGGCCTAAACTGTGAATATTCATACAGATTGGTTTTTGGCGGAAGGTATCGAAATGGGCCTGCAAGTAGATATTTAGCAGGGCTCCGAGAAAGTTGCTTCCAACGGGGAATGAATGCTCTAATACGTCGAACTCGAACCAAACTTTAAAAAATGCCCTATCTTTGCACAAATTCCTTCATAGTTCAGCCTAACTTTAAAAAATTTCTTATCCTTGCACATATGTCTCCATAGTTCAGCCCTAAATTGTTTTTTATATATATATATAATCAAAAAATAAATATGTAGAATCACCATAAAAATACAGTAGATTATGGATGCTAAACAGTAATCAATATGTGCACACACGCATATGTGAAAATTAAGTACTTAACATCAATTACAGTGGTCCCATGGATCATTTTAGCAGTGTTGCCCACTCAAGTAATGAGAGTTTTGTTACTGGACCTCTGGACTTGGCTATGAGGAGCAAAGTGAAAACAACATGTATACATACAGCCTTCATAGTCAGCCCCTATTTGTTCAAGTATAAAAAACAAACAAATATAAGCGCATTCACAATTTCATGTCTAATTCTTTAATAATGTGGGACTAAAATAAAGAGTAAATACACACACAACCTGGACAGTTTCACCACTTATAGTTCCAAAATGTAATGGCCAAAATTTTTCTAGAGTGGAAAAAAGGTACAAAATTAACATGATATTAACTTTTGGTTTTTATAGATTTGGTTTATATCAAAATGTATCATAACACTGGGAAATGTATCTTTCTAGTCGATTTAGACGTGGTATGTGAAAATCACAAATTAGCAGCATAAAAAAAAATGTTAATTGAAAATGTCATTTCCCAAAAACTCAAGCAAATCACCTATTTTCTATACAACCATTTAAATAAAGAATAGCAGCTGGTTTTACATACTAATGAGTTCAAGATATAATGCTGTCATCAACGATACAAAGCAATAATCAAATATGACTTCTTCAGTAATTTTTGTTGTGTTATATTGTTATTTTTCAACTTCTTTGAAGTGAAGTACCATATTTCCATATTTACTCGTGTATTATATTGCTCACCATGATTTTTGCAACAAGCTCCAGGGAAATATATATATAATATATATATATATATAATTTATTTATTTATTTGCAAAATATTTTAATTAAATAACTTGTGGAGCTAAAAGCCAAAATATTGTGGCTTTCTAGAAGGTCAAGTATGTAACCTTATGGTGATTAAAAGAAGAATGTTAACAACTGAGGTGGGGCTGGGTTAATTTTTTTTGCCTCGTTTATGCAGTTACAAGAGAAACATCAGTCAACAGCCATGGGTGGCCTGCTTTCTTTTTTGGCTTCTTTTAGGCAGTGGTGTGCTGGTAATTTTTGTGTTATGCTGGTTATTTATTTTTGCCTTGCTGGTCTTTTTTTTTTTTGCAGTGGTGGAATGTGACACACTAACCTTCCCTAAAAAAAAACGTGTTGCCTCTTCCCTTTTCACCCAGGTAGCAATCCTTTAGACTCTTCCACTACACTTCCCTTTGAACATCACGGAACAGTTTAGGAGTGGATAATCTACGACTACCACTCTACAGAAATGTTTTCCTTTATTTTGGCGAAAAAAGGACATCTTGTACATGAGTAAATACTTAAGTTCATTTCAAAGTTCGTTAATGATATTTCTTTCTAGTACATTTCTGAACTGAACACGAACTCCTGTAAGTTTTTTGAACTGAACTAGAACCGATCTTTGACAAGGCAATAAATTTCGAACTGAACCCGAACATAACCTTAAAGTTCGGATTCGGTTAGAAATTCGAATGCTCGACCCATCTCTACAGATAACTTTTAATGAACTAGTGGAGTATTTTTTAATTATCTGCCTTAAGCAAAGGTTTTTTCAAAGGATTTATACAGTTGTACCTGCTGGTAAATACCTATACATTGTGGATACCTGATGTTACAAGAAATTGTAAAATTGAATTTTTTTGCGCCACTTAAATTTCTATGGGCACCTTGTGCCATTGTGTAAATATGGCATGTTTTGTAGAAGCGCTATCCTTAATGGTTATTGCGTTTAATAAGAGTGTTGTCATGATTCACCTTGTAACCTACCAGTATTAATAGCTTGTAAGTGTACTGCCTTGTTCAGCTTCATTTGAAAGATGTGCAAAAATTATTATTTTTTTTTTATTGTAAGGAACACAATCGACTTTAATAACTTGTGTACTTTAAGAGTGTTTAATCAATAAAATTAACATTTTTGAAGGAGTTGAATGTTTTTGTATGTAAATGTACTGAGATCCAGTACAATTTTAAAATGAAATATTAATTTAACTCAATAAACAGCATCATTGCGAATAAAGTGATATGCCCAGAAGCATATACTTGACCTCCCTTTGTCTCCAAAAATAGTTTGAACATTGATCGACTTGTATTACCAAGTGTAAAGGTAATTTCCAGTAACTTCCCTTAGGGAAATTGGATTATTTATATTAATGTATTTCAATAGACACACATCTTTTGAATAAACTGATATTCTGTAGGGGTCTATTCGACACATTTTGTCATCAAATACTGGGTAAGCACCGAGCCCGAATCCAGAGTAACTCGAGACAGATGTGTGTATGGGAAAATCAGGGGATTTGGTTTGAAAGATTAATTATTAAAGTCAAAGAAGAAATAAGCATTAATTGTGTTATTTATTCATTTCTGTCTCAAAATTAAAAGCTCTTTTGCAGTGAAATATTATTAATTTCTTTAAAAGACAGACATTTGCCACGCATACAAGGTTCCACCATGTAGCGGCGGGAGGGGTAAGTGGTCTCACTCCTCCCGCCGCTCCCCCTTCTCTGTCATACCCACCATCAGCACACTGCCCAATAAATAATCTCTCCTCATGCTCTCAGCTAATCGAGTGGGTGTGAGACATTCAAAGTGTGGCGTGCATTCTATATCATATTTTCATTTTCAGAGTGTTTGAAAGTTTTAGGTCGACTTGCATTCTGTGTGGGATTACAATCAGTTATTTACGGTAGTTTGAGATGTTATATTATTTATCTAAACAAGTTGAGGTTAAATGTTTTAAATATATTATTTACAGTAATACTAAAACAGTAATACTATTTTTCAATATTCCCATTTTTTATTGTGTTTACTAGTTGAACTTTATTCACAGATAATCTACAGCTATCATTATACTGAACATGAAGTCTAATAAGGTTAGAAGTTGAATTTTATTGATGTAAATGTCAGAATCCTAATCTACTGAAATCTCGCATGTATAGAAATTTTTTGACAGTCCCATGAAAAACTGTAGATAGGAGTAAACTGTATAAGTGTATATTGAAAATTATTAGCTAGTTTGTATGTGTATAGTTGGAAATATTAGTCACTGTTACATTAGCATGATACTTTGTCGCCTCGTCATTCACCCTAGTGAGAATGGCCCTTGGAGTATGAGGCCGAGGTCCTTTCCCCCTTGAGCGATGGTGAAGCCGTGGTTGCCATTTGAACAGGATTTCTCCTGGTACCTAGGTTGTTATCTTTGGCCACTTTTATAATTGTGCATTGAGCCTTGGGTGGCGCGCTTGCGAGCAATGGGCAAGTGGGTACCCTGGTGGGATATAAACTGATGTGACGTTAAGGGGCCGGGCTACCCTGGTAATGTTGGCTGGCCGGACGAAGGTAGGCGTCTTCTTCGGCGGTGTAGGTGGCAGTGAAGATACTGAACATGGCACATGCCAGAGGAGGCTTAAGGTGGAGCTTGTTGTGCTTGTGGTTTACCCTCTCTGACGTGCAGCCTCCCCTTTCTTCCAGGAGTATACCTGGTTGCCAACCGGGCCACTTTCCCTCAATACCCCAGCCTGAGCTAGCTTCTGCTTGGCAGCCTTGCCCCGCCCCACCCAGCCCTATAATGAGACATAAGGTGGTGGGGGGTAACCAGTTAGGTTGATAGCGGGTGGCCAGAAAGAGGTAGAGACAGCCTGATGGAGTGAAGGAAGTTGAGGTTGGGTAGTGTTCGAGGCCTGTACTACTGGTCTCCAGTCAGTGGCTTGGCGTGCGGGACGACATGGTCTAACCCAAGTACCAAACTGGAGTTTAGAATAGAATGCTAAGGGCACCTAATCCCATGGCTCACTGGCGCCCGGGAAGTCACGGTCTGACCCAGGTGTTACGATGAGCTGTGTTCTTGTTGGGGGTTGGTCTTTCGTTTCCAAGCAGGTGACCTGGCGTGAGGGATATCGCAGTCTGACCCAGGTACTTACTGGAAGGTTGATAGTCCAAGGGACAATTGCTCTAGTGAGGCCAAGAAAGGCAAGCTTCCTAAGCTGCACTTCGAGACAGATCTCAATAGGAGAAAATAAGAGCAAGATTTCGGCTCGTGGATAACCCTAGAAGAGTCTTACTAGGGCAGGTGATGAACTGGAAAAAGAAAGGACAGGGTGTAGGAAATACAGAGTGCTGGAAGAGACAACTCAACCAAGTCAGATTTATGCCTGTTTTATTGATTGCTCAATCAAACATACATAAACCAGCCTGTACTCTGGCTAAGGCCTGGAGGGCTGGTCCTAATTTTCCAACTGATATCTTACCTAGTCTCGGAAGATGCGGCGGTGCGAGGGATGAGGGCGACCTCAAATCAGTGGTACTCGTACCCGTGATAGCAGTAGGTGAGCTACAAGGTAGCTGGAAGTGCGACGGCTTCGGTATGCTGGTGGGCAGCGAGGCAGTGTTGTACAGAGTAGAACTCTCGACAGGGTTGCAGAAGGCAGTAACGACTTAAGAAATTTGATGTTTTCTTGGGCAGCTTGACTTTATGCAAAGGAAAAAAGGCTTCTTGATGAGCACTCAGGTAACGTGACATTCTGCTTCTTTAGACTGGTGTGAGACAGCTATCGGTGTGCTCTCACGCAGAGTGACACCAGGCAAGTGGACTGGTGCGAGCAGCTTCGAACTGAGGACTGTGGGTCCTATTTATACTTGATGCGCAAGGCCAGCTTGGGTTGCGGGTGTGGAGAGAGCAACGTGAACAAGAAAAGATAGTAACTGTGAGCTGTGGAGACTTCCCCTCATGGGCCAGGCACTGGAGTAGTAGAGAGCGGCGACGTGATGCAAAGCGGGTTGTAGCGCAATAGGAGGCAACAGCGGGCAAGTAATCCCTGGCTTGGAAGGCACCCTGTGGCTTGTACGGCGTAACTGCTCTTCTTAGGTGGGAGCCGTGGCTGTGGCAAGGCTAGATGAGAGAATGGTGTCGCTCGTGGCGCATCAACTTTATGTATATGCATTGCAAATATCTTAGATTGAGGGACATTGAACTACTTTGACATGTTTAAAACAGATTGTATTCTAGTTAAATAGAAGAAAAGAAACATTATTAATTGAATGTCATAGTGCACATTTTCAATTTTGTGTTCCACTGAGATGATTCCATGTTATTGTAATCATGTGAATTTTATTGCAGGGTTTGTGAGCTATCCATCACGTTGGGACTTTCACAAGGAATGACTGGCACTGGGAAAATGCTTCGGAGCTATGGTGAGGAGTTCACTGCAGTGCTTGACTACAGCACAGAGGATTTAGCAGCCATTGCACAACTCCACGAAGATCTGTTGTGTGACAATAGCAGTAGCACTTTTCAGTATGTTGTGTAGTTTTTGATGCTTTATAGAGTGAAATACTAACAGAAATTTTGCATTATTTGTGACTCACATACATACAAATTGTAAGTTATGGTAATACTGTACTGGAATTTAGAAGTTTAATATTTTTCAAAATAAATGAGCATTTTGATCGATTAAAGGTTTTCAATAGAGATGGGTTGAACGTTCAAATTTCGAACTGAACCTGAACTTTAAGGTTATGATCAGGTTCGGTTCAAAATTTATTGCCATGTCGAAGATTGGTTCTAGTTCGGTTCAAAAAATTTACAGGAGTTCGTGTTTGGTTTGAAAATGTGCTAGAAAGGAACATCATTAACAAACTTTGAAACAAACTCATATACAGGATGCCTTTTTTTTCCCCAAAATAAAGGAAAACATTTCTGAGGAGTGGTAGATTGGTAGTCGTAAATTATCCACTCTTAAACTGTCCCGATATGTTTAAAGGGAAGTGTAGTGGAAGAGTCTAGTGGATTGCTACCTGAGGGGTAAAGGGAAGTGGCAACTTTTTTTTTTTGAGAGAGAGAGAGAAGGGTAGTGTCTCACATTCCACAACCGCAAAAAAAAAAAAAAAAGGAATGCCACTGCCTAAAAGAATCAAAAAAAGAAAGCAGGCCGCCCACCAGTTGTTTTTGACTATTTCTCTTTTAAGGACTGGCATTGCATAAAAGAAGCAAAAAAAAAAAGGAACCCAGCAGCCCACCTCAGTTGTTGACATTCTTCTTTTAAGGACCATAAGGTTACTGTGACCCTACAGAATGCCACAATATTTTGACTTTTAACCCCATGAGTTATTTAATTAAAATATTTTCCACACAAATAGTTGGTGCAATTTTAGTAAAATATGTGTGTGTATATATGTAATATGTAATATGTGTGTGTGTGTGTATATATATCTGTGTGTGTGTGTGAGTGTGTATATATATATATATATATATATATATATATATATATATATATATATATATATATATACACATATATATATATATATATATATATATATATTTTAACTTGTTGCGAAAATAATGGTGTGCAATATACATGAGTAAATACAGTACTTCACTTCAAAGAAGTTAATAATAACAATACAACACAGCACAAATTACTGAACAAGTCGTATGTGATTATTGTTTTTGTAGCAGTGATGATAGCATTATATCTTGATCTCTATAGTGTGTAAAACCAGGCACTATTCTTATTATAAATGATTGTATACAAAATAAGTGATTTGCTTGAGTTTTTGAAAACTTGAATTTTCAATTAACATTTTTTTTGTGTTTTTCACATACCACCTCTAAAATGACTAGAAAGATACATTTCCCAGTTTTATGATTAACTATGATATATATATATATATATAATATGTGTGTGTTTAAACAATAAGACATGAAATTATGAACACGGCTGGGTTTCCCATTAGGCCCACTAGGCCCGGGCCTAGAGCGGCACTTTTCCAAGGGGCAGCATGGCATTGGGCAAAATATAACAAAAAAAAAATTTTCTGTGTTTTTTGTATGCCTATGTGCTAGAATAAAATGTATACCGATTCTAAAATAAATCCAATTAAAGAGACTGGTGTTTGGGAGTCAATTGCTTTATGATATTAACGAAGGCATCTGTAACCGCCAGTACGAACTTCCAGTTTTATATTTATCAGGGGACAGAAACTGGTATAGTTGGGCCATGAGACTTTCTAGTAGATCTTCGTTCAGTTTCAGGTTTTCAAGCGTACAAATAAACAGTTAAGCTTATCATAGTAAATTATAGAGTTTTGTAACAAGTTAATTCAATAACTCAAATTTTTACCTTGTGTTTGAGTATTACTTGTTTATCTTACTAATTCACTAATTTATAACGTATTAATGTTGTAATGATGATGCATCTGATCTTGTTTCTATGGATTGTTAAAAAAAAAAAATAAAGAAAAAAAAATAACAGGTTGTGGAGGGGAAAGACATTTTTCGTTGGCCTACAGGCGACAACGTGGGAAATCCAGCCCTGATTATGAATGTGGTTTTATTAGTTTGTTTGGGTTTTATACTTGAACAAATAGGGGCTGAACTATGAAGGCTGTGTGTATATATGTTGTTTTCACTTTGTACCTCGTAGCCAAGTCCAGAGGTCCAATAACAAAACTCTCATTATTTGAGTTGGCAACACTACTAAAATGATCCACGGGACCACTGTAATCGATGTTAAGTACTTAATTTTATATATATATATATATATATATATATATATATATATATATATATATATATATATATATATAAAAGGTTCGGTTCAATAAAAATATTTTGGCTTAATAGTTCAGTTCCAAAATCTGGGTTCGTCCCATCTCTAGTTTTCAGTGTAAATATATATATATATATATATATATATATATATATATATATATATATATATATATATATATATATATATATATATATATATATATATATATATATATTTTAACACTATTATTTTTAACAGATAACTTTTTTCCTTGAAATAAGATGTTTCCCCCCTAATCATAATGAATTGCTTAATAATAGGTATGGGATGGTCGAATCCAAGATTCATCAGATCCCTTGAATCCACGGGATTCAAGTATTCAAAGACAGAATTTGAATAAAGTTTGCAATTGCATATACATTAAAAAAATGTTATGCAAATATTCATATGAAAATAAATTAGGTATCGTTAAATGATCTACATTCCTTAATAAAATTTACTCTAAAGTAACACAGTAAAATTTTTGTTCTTATAACCCATAATTTTAGTAATAAAGTTTCAATTTATGTGTCTTCAATAATAATACTGGCAAAACAGAACTCTGGTATTTTTAAAAACTAAATTTTCCTTAAAATAACACTACAAAATCATGCTCCTAGCTCATTCTCTTAGTGTGGTTTCACAGGCCTCATGAAGGTGACCTGGTGGCTATGAAGTCGGAGACTACGAGCAGGTGGAACAGAGGGTACGTGCTTAAGGTGTTGAAAAATGGATATGTGGTCGCACTGTGTGATGTTGGATGTGTGGAAGTGGCTGCTGAAGTGAAGCAGCTACCAGACAAGTACAGAAGCATCCTTGAGCGAGTTGTCACTGTCTATGAGGGATCATCGCATACATTTGCATTTAAGGTTTGTTGCTCAGTGATCATACTGATCCAGTTGTGTTTGGTAACACTACACTGTAGAGCTGTGCCGATTCGCAAAATTGTGCTGATGTGCCAATTCTATAATGCACATTCACTGCTGTGCTGCCGATATATGAAATAGCTGTTTCCATATATTTAAGTTGAATTTAGGTTACTATAATACTCAAACAATGGTATTGGTGAAGTACAGCAAATTAAAAGCAATTTCAAAATTTACGTCAGTTTACAGTCTCAAAAATAAATGGAGTAATAGTTATACAACAAACCATGCAAAATCAAGTGTTGAAAAAAATAAAAATTAATATGTTGGTCTGTATTTATAAAAGTACTAATTTGTGAACACAGAAAACAGTAAGCATGTATAAATAAGGTTGTTCAAATTTTATTGTTGATGTTGACCATCAAGTGTGACACACGACTGCGTTTGGCTGAGAAGGATCCCCGTGGTCAATAACAGTTTTGGTTTGTGTCTGTCAGTAACACGATGGGGTGTGACGTCTGGCACTAGTACCGGTGGACTGGAACATGGCCAGTGTAGAGAGCAAGGTACGTGGTTTGTCTGCTCGGTACAAAGTCAGGTGCCGCTGTCATGGCCCGGCGGATGGGCTGCCACACTGCCACAGGTTTACCTGGCTGGACAGTGGCCTGGGGTTGCTGTGGTCCCAGCTGCAGTGAAGACGGCTGCTGGTTGTGACGGGACCTGGTGCACTGGTGATGCTGGTTAGAGTCCAGGATGGGCTGTGACTGTCTGTCTGGTTGCCCCTGAACTAGGGGTTGGTGATTCCAAGAGGGATGTCCTCGCCGCTGTGGATGTGTGCGACAATCAGATGTAGGTACCAAACAGTCTTGACAATGGCTGGAAACAAGTATAGGTAGGGACATGACATTTTCACGAATGGTGTTTTTGTAATGTAAAGCTCGATAATGCGAGATGAAACACGACACCCGCAAAAACCCTATCAAATTGGTTATAATGCAATTTTTTCCACGATAAAACAGTTCTAAACCTTAACAGAAGGCATATTGACTAACATCACTGCGAGAATAGAGTGTTTCGATATATATCGAACTTCAAATCCAGTTCGAGATATTGCAAACACGTATCGATACTCCACGTGACTCATTTGTTTACACATTTACGGCTACACACAGTGTTCTGCCCAAATAAAATGAATAGGAAGTAAACTTTCTGTTGTTTAACCTGCAAACACGTATTTATGTGCCGTGGGCTTAAGTAATTTATACTAAAAATACTATATCACTTTTTGGTGCTTGTGTAAAGATTTGCGTTTGTTCTCGCAGGAATGTGAAAACAGTTCTACATCCGAAAAGGTAGGTTAATTTAGGATATTTCATTATTAGTATGTTTCGTAATTATTGAATTTTTACAAACCAATTCACCTGCAAGTGTTGATGTGCATAACATCAAAATAGTGGTTAGGCCTAACCCACCATAGACTGAAACACAAAAAAAATGCATGCCAATTCTTTTATTGGTCAACAAAAATAACCCACAGGTTGGTCCTAATGTTATGCTGTTTTTTGTGTTGCACTTAGAAATAATCTCACCGCCATCAAATGTGGACAGTAAACAAGTTTTTTCTAATTTCAGCCACATTTTGACATATTTGCTCACAAATTTAAAAGTTGAGAACATTGAAATAATGCTGTCATCCTATTACTCAAAGGCAGGGCTGTAAAGAATATGAGTTGTTAACAATTATGTGAAAATGTACATATGAAGGTACTCATTAGAGTAATTTAAAATTAAAATGTTTTTCACTTTTTGTAAATTTTTACACCACTTTTTCGCACCGGTTCGTAAATTTTATGACGTTATTTAACACCGCTTTTGTGAAATTTATTTACCAATTTTGAGATGTTTTATTTATCACTTTCTGGTGTCGCTAAGTATAGGGAGAGAGCTGGGAGGTGAGGCATCTCCAACTGGCGGGTGGCGTAAGCTTGGTCCCATGGTGTTACACTGCAGAGTGCAGTTACAGCAGGGTTGCAACTCTGTTTGGCTTTGGAGGTGGTAGTTGCCTGCAACTCTGTTTGGCTTTGGAGGTGGTAGTTGCCTTTCTTACATTCCGCTGAGCACCACTCCGAGTAAATGGCATACGGGAAGGAACAAATACCGACCTCGACAGAGGGAAGCAAGCAATGATGGTCCCAACGATGTGTTGACGCATGATTTATTTCCCCGCATTGGGCATGCGTGCTCTACCTTACGACCTTGCCCCATTATCGAGCACCAGCGCTCACACGGCAAGTCATACTCCCAATAGTACAATTAATCATGTGCTTACACGGTTCGTAGATGGCACATCATGAGCGACTACAGGCACATGGTTGGATAAATTGTATTGTTTTCTTCAAAGCTGCCATGCGGATACCCTTACCCCAATATAGGATTTTACTGTTCGACAAGCCATCGACACCTTTCTCGAAGATAAGTGAGTTTCACAGTTTGCTAGAGGAGGGCAGCGCTCTTACCACTGGCACATCACGGCCTCCAGAGCCTCGAGCTGAGGCTATAGATGTCAACACCTCCAACACAGGAGATAAGATAATGGTGGCACTACCGCCAAGAAGAATAAACTACCCCTGCGGAGAGAGGGTTGCCATTCCTGCTCCCTTCTGGAAGTGTACAAACTGAAAATTTTAGTATATACAGAAAGAGCCATGCCTGACTTGGGCAGTTCACTGTCCCTCCAGTCTGAATAAGGCCAAGGGCAACAGCAGGGGTAAATGGTCACCCACCATTTCTTGCAGTTTGAAAGGGCTGAAGAACTTTCTGAAGGATAAGCTGACCACTAGGCAACACTTTGTGTGCACATACCGGAAGACATCACCAGAAGTCTACCGCCGCCGGTGAAGATCCTGCCACAGTTGGTCAACTCCGTCTTCCAGAAGCTCCAGAAGACGTCACTGTTTCTACCACCCACCCTCTGGTAATACTCCAGCTATCCATTAGTAGCAGGTCGCGACGACATCCCTTCTGGAAATCCTATTTTTGCTTTAGGATAACTAGCTTTTGCCCAGGAAGCCTTCACCTGGAGTAACGTAGAATTAAGATTCATATTACAGTATTTACTGGCATAATTCTCGCCCTGGCATAATTCACACACCCAAATTTTATGGTGCCAAATTAAGAAAAAACTTTTCCTTTCATATTTTACGCGTATTTCTCTCAATGAGGCATGTAATGCTAACGGGCCCGCGTGGTGTGTGCTTTGTTCGACCGCGCCAGGTCACAGACACTTCAAGGTCGCTGGTCCTTATCGATTTATGGCTGCTGCGCCCGTGCTGCAAACATGTAAACAAACTCAGTCACGAAGTTGATTTGTATGCGGGTGGTTCTTTTAGTGCGAAGGGAATAGTTTACATTTATATTAATTTTTGTTTAGTACAAATGCATAATGGATAAATATACCAGTCATATTGCAAATAAAATGTGTTCCTATATTACCATGTTTTGGCGAGTAAGGCCGTGTGCGTCTATATGCCCCATAAGAAGTTTTTGATGGAAAATTCTGATGATTAATATTTCAAGTAGACTGCACTAAATTTTTGTATTCCCATAAACGTTGCCTGCCTTCATCATGCCAGTGCAGAGGCCAACACGCCACCTAAATTTCGTAGTAATTCAACACATTGATGTGAATAGCATGTATCAGCATGTTCTCCCAACACCGGGCCACTGTTATAAAGTGAACCGGCCCTGTAACGATGTCACTGGCGGTGGCCGGCTAGCGGCCACCCACCAGAGTAATCTTGTAGCAACTAACCAACAGCTGCCCAACCCAGAGGATTTAGGGCCAAGCGATAGATGCGAGCTGCCGCGCTGTAGAGGATCAAGGCATTCTCCCAGCTACATGCACACTGCAATGTTTTGCTAGCTCCAACACACGAGCTATTTAATTTTTAATATGTATCGTATCTATTATCAGTAAATAAAATGCTTGGTTTTTAAGAAATGTATCCCCGCGTTTGGCGAGGGATTACTTACAGTAGACCCCATTTTAATGTTTACATGCACGTGTTTTGACGTTTCTTTGCATAATTCAAGCACCCTAATCTTTTGCACTAAAATCCTGTAAAAAAAGGTGCGAGAATTATGCCAGTAAATACAATATTTTTATTATGTAAATATCTTAATTTAGGAGCTAGTGTGGACTCATCCTGTATTTCCTTACTTACTTCATTATAGCAGATATCTTGAATTGATGTGGAGAGTGTTATTATCGTAGTTTGAACCCAGTACCTCTTAGAACTTAGATCTTTGACTTTAAAGTTTTCACAGAGGAAGAGCCAGAAACCACTAAGGTAAATACAAACACATCCTAGAAAGGCAAACAGAGGCCTGATTCTTGGTAGTTCATTGGCTGCGCCCCTATAACATTAGGTACTCTCTAATTCACACAGAAGTTGGTCAAATCAGGTGTTCTACTTTTCCCTCCGAGTTTGCAAAGACCAGAGGGAGAACTGAACATCTTGGCCACTGGCTAAAATTCTAGTGGGTGCCACACCCAGGATCCAGTCATTTACGTCACTCCCAGTCAATCCCAGTCTGCAAAGGCTGGATGGTGGGTTCCAGGATTGATGACACTGTGTCGTGGAAGTACACTATAGGACCACTGAACTCACTTGCTTCTCCTCAGGGGATTTGAGAACTGTTTAAAAATGGCTTATGTCAAACACGGAAGTGTTAGTAAGATACGTAGAAAAGCTCTTAGGGAACTAGGTAATCTCATTCCCTTAGAGTCATAAACTTCTAATTCTCCCCAATTGACAACTCCTCTATTTGGGTCATTTATCAAATTACCCAGTAGAGCCCATCTGGCTATTGCATTAATCTTGAAGGAAGGGAAAGCCCTCCTAGGAATTTTTTGCCCCTAATCCAATTGCCCCCTTACCTCCATCAACCAGACCAGCTACACTGCACCGCCATAACCGATGTCGGCTGCTGTCCTGGAGCTCTCCCACCATGTGAGCCAGTCTACAACGAGGTACAGTGCCCGCCAAAACGTCATATTGTGAGTGTGTTAGAATTTTGTAAGAGAAGTGTGTAGTCGTGCAATGTCTCAATACCACAATACTACTAGGCAAGTTTGCTTTATATACTAACTTAATATTTCTTGTATTTGATGCGAAACTGGTTTTAAGTTGTCTATTTTTGTATGTTTTCAGAAAAATTTTCATTGTAGTGCTCGGAGAAATATTCTGGAAATTTCTTTAATGTTCTGAAATTTTTTTTAGTGTGCTGGAAATTTTTTTGTAAATATTAGTGGACATCCTGATAGATGATTCCCGTCCTGAAGCAGCTATGTAATGTTTTGTATTCTTATCAACCATTGTTACTTAGCAGTGACATCCATAGCACAATTAAAAGTTGCAAAAGTTAACATATTTCCAAATTAATTAAAGCCACAGAAATATTAACCCTAACATAAACATGTACACTTGCAAGTATAAAATTAACTGGTTGCGTTGAAAATAAACAAACATATTTTTACCTATCTAGGCAGAATATTCTAAATATTTATGTTACCGAAAAGTAATTTTGAACTGAAATAAATATTCAAACATAGCATGGGGCAATTTTCAATTCATGATGCTACATACTAGGGATGTTAAAAGTCAATTCCTCGATATCAACAGGTCTTTGGTTTACCAAATAGGCTGAACCTGTACTGAACTCAAATGCATTGACCAGAATTAACCATTCAATGAGGGTTCAGCTATGAAAGAACTAGGAAAATACAGTAGAACCTCGATTATCCACGATAATACAGGCATAGAGATAGTCGTATAATCAAAACTTGCTGTAAACGAGTCGTTTTTATCTTGATGGCTGCCATGGGCAAACTGCTATTATCAGTATTTGGCGGCCTCATTTCACTCCGACGTCACTCGTATGTGTGGTGCGGCTTTAATAAGAAAACTGCACTCTTTTTTTTTTGTGCACTTTCTGACATGATTCAGTACTATGTGTATACTGTTGTAAGAATGCTACAAACGCACGTAGAAATCTACGGTACAATATCTTAATCTGTAAATGTCTGCATAGATGAAACACTAAAATAAACTGTCTGTCACGGATGAAAGGCCACCGCCGCACACACGGATATTGTTGGAGTAGCACTTTGTTGCTTGTAAGGGTTACGATCAGAGTTAGTTGATAAGCAGGGTGCCGGAAATCGGAAATCGGCGTCCTGTAACTAGATGTGATTTGTAAATAAGAACCCTCGCTAGCGGCATGCTCTTAGAGTGATGGGTCGCTAACGCGGAACATGCATTGGCTTTTAGCCTGTTGCACGATAGTTATTAGTAGTGGGAGTATAAGGATCCTGGACGAGGATCCTTAATAATACCAGGATTCCTGGTATTATTTTTTTCGGTTTTTTAATTTTGTTTACCTATTATTTAACGGTATATTAGATAAATAACAGGTACATTTTCCGTACAATACATAGTTCCTGTTTGTGACATTTTTGTTTTCGAGGTAGTCAAGATTGAAAGCAATTTTTTTTTTTTTGTGTTTACCTTTACCAGAAATATCCTTCTCTTTTTTTCTAAAAGTTGGTAGTGTTAAAGTTTTCAATGTCCTGAGGATTTTATTTACTTAGATGTGAAGAAAATGTCTGGCAATGTGTGGAATTATTTTTCCGTTGGTGTAAATGACACAAATTATGCATTTTGCAGTTTGTGCTCTGCAAAAATTTCATGACGTGGGGTTAGTCACACAAATAGTAAATTGAGAAAACACTGAAGTAAACACAACAAGTACAAGCAATAATGATTTTTCAGAAGATCTTTTGGGCAAAGATGCATATAGCATCAAGCCATCCAGTGTCCATGCAATTTAAAATGTCTGGTAGGAGTATTTTCATTTAGCAATGCTAAATGAAAGGTAACTTGTATTTGTTTCATTACTGAATAGCATCAATATTTGTGTACATATTGGTTAGCTTCATAAGTTGACCTAAAATATTGCATCGAGAAGTTGAGAACTTTTGTTTAACTCTTTTGTATAATACTGTGTCAATATTCATTTTAAATAAATAATATATTTATCAGAAATACTGATATGAACTTGTTATGCAGAATTACATAAGTCTGAATGTTACATAAATATAGGAAATTACCTTCACTTAGTTGACTTGAAAGTCTTTCCTGTAATTGTCTTCATATTTGTGTCTGTCTAATTTGACTTATAAAACAAAATTTTAAAAGGATACACATTGACTGTAGGCGCATGTTGATAGTCACTATATCCTAGTTTATGGTATCAGAATTGAGGTGGAATCGAGTGAAAGGTTTTGCAGTTGGAATCGAGAATCGAAATCGAGAAAAATTGATATTTTGACATTTCTACTACATACATTTTAATTTGGTTACATTTTCCTCATGAATTCATCTGCAAGTTTGGTGTTTCATTATCAAACCACTCCAAGGCAACCTAATGATTGTCTAATGCACCACACTGTTTGTTGCATATTTCAAATAAGCTGCGTTACCATTTAGCAAATATAGTATGTCCTCTGGTATCTTACACGAAGGATTCTAGAGTTTTCTATATGGTACTAATTTATATTGTACTGGCGTGGAGTGGGCATTTATATTGACACCAGGCTTATTGTATTTTATCCCACTTTATCTGTTATGTGTACTTCACATTGTTTAAGGGTGAAATATTCATAATTATTTTCAGAAAGATGCTGCATTCTCATATGAGGTGGTGAGCCGTGAAGGCAGTCAGGCAACGTGTATTCTTACGATAGTGTATTCCGAGGAGATGCACCGTGTACTGATGCACCCTTGGCAGCCTCTTCCAGAAGATGCCGGTCTCAAGACAGTCTCTTTTGATGATGGAACTCCTGTCGTCATATCGTCATTCTTCAACCATGAGCACGTGTACCTGAGGCCTGCAACCAAACAGCACATGTTACATCATCACCTTGTGTTGTCTGCTACAGCTGCTTATGCTGATCTAGATGGTATTTATGTGTTTTATCTTCTTTTTATATTAATGGACAGTTACAGTAAAACCCATATTTTACACTTTCCTTCATTTTCACCTGCTTTATGTGTATGTGTCTCTCTCTCTCTCTCCCCCCCCCCCCCCCCCCCCCCCAATTTTTAAAGCATAAATTTCCATCTTTTTGCCATTTACTGCATTTTGCAACAATTTTCCTGGTCCTTTGAAAAGTACAAAAGAGTGGTCCCATGTTTTCTTCTTTCTGGTAACATTACCTTGTGATAAGGCTGGATACATTTTGGATTAGTTACTGGTTGCAAGGCATAAGTCAGAAAATAGCTTAGAGAGGGTGACAGTGGGTGTTCACAAGAGGCGGGCATGACCTTATAGGATGAAGGGGGAGGGGGTGGTTGGTAGTTGGTTGCTATTGACCTGCAAGTATGTTGACTGGGCAGGACATCAGTGGCAGACCCAAGTGCTTACAGAAAGGGGCAATAGCCTATTGGGGCGCTGCTCTTTAGAGGAAGTGAGACGGGGTAGCAGCAAGTGTCTGCTCCTGGAAGAGTGTTGGCAGAACACTGGGAATAAATAGGAAACAGAAGGTGGCAGGGTGTGAAGAATAGGCCGCTGTTAGAGGTAAACCTGGTAATACGGAATGTGTGTGTCTGTTTATTGCCGAAACAAGTAAACATACATATCCATCCTGTACGCTGATTAGGGCCTGAATGGCCGAACATAGATTTTCCAGCAGAGGTTTCATCTAGTCTCAGAATACGTGTAGTGCAGGGGAGAGGGGATCCCAGCCGGATGGTACTCTGACTCGTAAGCAGTAAGAGCATGGCTAGAGCCGTGTAGCCGTGAAGTGCTGACGGCTTTATTGGTAAACGGTTGGGCAGTCATGTTCTGCAATTGGTTTTGCACTAGGCAGGTATACGTAGGTGACATTAATAGGCTTTGATCTGCGGCTGGGCAGAATGATGTCCTGCAACTGCGCTGTGTGAGTCAACCAGTAGTAGTTGGAGTTAGAGGCTTCAGTTCGTAGCCGGGCAGAGTGATGTTCTGCAGCAGAGCTGTGGAAGTCAGCCTTGAACTCAGGATCATGGGTCCTATTTATACCCAAAACACAGGGCCAGTGTAGAGGGTGTGGGGTGGGGGAGGTAGAAAATCTACAAGGTAGCTGCGGAAATGGCCGAAAACGGCCGAAGACTGGGTTGTGTTCTCCAGGGCCAGCGGATGGAGGGGTAAGCGTGCGCAGAGGTGTGAAGCATATTGCTGACCTGCAGGCAGCAGCATCTGGCCCACAAGCAATCCCTGCCATCACAGCAGTAAAGGAGGCACATGTGGCATGTACGGCGTATCACTTTTGATGGGAAGGGGCCATGACTGTGGCAAGGCTAGGTCAAGCATATGTCGCCGGTGGCACGTCAATGTCTTACAAATGAAATAATACTGTAAAAACCTAAACATTATCTCCCTTTGTTGCAAAAACTGTATTAAAAAAGAGTGTTATAGCAATAATTTAACTCTCTATTGTTAGGTGCGTGCAAAATTTGCATTTGTGATAAAACAAATTTTTATGCAAATTTTTGTGTTTTAAAATTAATAAACTCAATTTTTAACGTTTTGTGGTAATACTACAAAAAGTTGAAGGAAAAAAAACCTTTTCAGTTGCAAATAGTGACTGTGTGAGATAATATTAATTAAATAAGTGAATATAAAGAAACTGAGAAATTAGGTTATATCCTGGCTTCTGCTAGGAAATCATCCCTGCCGAGGAATATCTCATGGTATTTTCTTCAGCGGAAAAGATACAGGCTTTCATTATATTTCAAAACATTTGTTCTCTATCAACACAGAAACACTAGTTAAAGACAAAATCACTGGTTCAACCTTTGATTACATATATAACATAGAAAAAAATTCGTAGAGATTGTTCTGCACTGGTGTTAGTAACTGTCAAAATATTCCATGGTTTTGTCTATCGATAGTAGTGCTGTGAAAGATCATTGGTGATCATATTGCAACATAGTGTGCTTGTGACAAACAACAAATAAATCTTTTGGAAGTTTCTACAATCTTAGACATGATGTTAATGCATTTTAAAATTTTCTATTGCCACCTGTTCTGGTTTGGGCTGATATTGTGTCTAGTGTATGGGTGAAGATAGTTTTGTGTTAATACTTGGCCTCTTTGTATGACGTAATTTTCTTTTTAAAATGCAGAAATCCACTATTACAGCAAAGGAACATGCTGCAGAGTTTTCAAAACATGCCTTGAATGCAAGGGATGATAAAATTATATTTTGTAAATTTTGCACTGCGTCAGTAAACTGGGACCATAGAGACTCTGAGTAAACTACATTGAAAGTAAAAAATAAAAGATCATCCGAAAATTTAAAGTTTAAGTTTATAGTCTTTATGTCTCATTTTACAAACTGTTACTGTTATTTCCATGTAATTTTGTTTGTATGTACATAGCTACCTGCTAACCAAAATAACACTGTTTTCATAAAAAGTAACACAGATTTTTAAGAATAATAATCTCGAAGTCTGTATAAAAATAAACACCCAAAGCGCATGCTTCTACCCTATTGTCATTTGTCATTGTAGTGAAGTTTCGCTGTAAAATATGTGAAACTAGTTGTTATAGTAATGAAACATTTTTATTCAAGATAGAGAATGCAAGGAAATGTGAAACTGAAAGTAAAATTATCTTTAGATACTGCTGCTTAGAACAGTAACTAGATTACATATTCTATAGGTAACTGTACTGGATAATAAAACATGGCATTTTTAGAGACAGGTTGCTATATAGTAGGATACTGTCAGCACAAAGTACTGCACATCCAAAATTAAAACTGGCTTTGCTAGTAATTTATGAAAAGTATGTGTTTCTTTATTGACCAGTGCAATTCTCATTTCTCCATTATAGTTTGATTAGCGGGATAGTGATATGTAGCTGGCCTAATATGTAATTGAAGCACCAACATTGGTAGTTATTACAACATATTTTGATTCTCTTTACTGTCACATAACTTTTCATCACTCAACACTGGTAGTAGTGGCCTCTTGGCCACATCTCTGCTCGCCATCACAGTTAATTCCTCCTGCTGGTATGTTTCAGGCCGCGAGCTAGGTCATAAAGGGCCGAGAGTTGGAGAAATGGTTGCGTGCCAGTTCTCAGGAGATGGCATTTTCTACAGGGCCCAGGTTGTTGCAGCAGATGGTAACTCATATACTGTTGCATATGTGGACTTCGGTAATCAAGAGGCAGTTTCTCTCGACAAGATGCGGGCTCTGAACTCTCCTTTAAAACAGGTATGCCATTATGCAGGTTACTTTCGTCAACATGCAGAGAACTTTCAGTTTAAACTAATTTTGTGTTTGTTACAAATCGATAGAATGGCTGTGTTAAATGGTGGCCATAAACTGCCCCTCCCCTTCTTTTCCCAATTTCTATTAGAAGTTGCCCTCTGATAATTTGAAATGTTTAATTTCCATATTAAATTAACTTTGTATCAACAGCTGTTTTAAAAATATGTAAAACCACAGAAATTCAAGTACTCATAGTCTAGTTTTTGTCAACAGGCACACATACAAAGGACAACACATTTCTCACGTGGTTGCACAATCGTGTGAAAAATGTGTCGTCCTACTTTGTGTGTGTGCACTCTAGATATTTTGGTAGCCTAGAAGCCTACTTGTAACCTTAACGGCGGTTCTGTGTGAGATGATAATAGATTACAAGGTGCATGTGCATAAATTGAGGTTTGAACTGTTGCATGACGTGTTTTCAACAATGGTAATTAGACGACTTCAACTTATCAGCATAGTCCACAGCGCGTATGATTTCTACATAGTTTGCATTATCGTTGGCCACGAGACATCGGAATATTGTACTGTCTGCCCGGCAAGAATGGATGTTCCAGCCAGCGAAGATTGTATTATTCACCAGCCCACCAAAGCTATGCGAATACTACTAACCACCACTATATGACTCCACTAGTATATTACGTCGTTTGTCTTTCATCCTCCCAGCAAGCCGGTGATGTCATGCCAGAGAAAGCTATGCTTTTCGCCACACCCTGCTTAGCAACCACCCCTCGCCCTCAAGACACCAGCTAATGCACGCGAAGGCAACTACCCGGCAGAGTAAAAATACGGACTCAAAATTTGATTCAAGAGCAGTCTTCATTTTCACATCATGCTAGCCGCAGCAGAACTGACCAGCCTGAACAAACAATCTTCAGTCTTCCATCGTACTTGGTGCAGAAACTGACCAGCTTGACAGTTTTCACCGCGCTAGCCGCCGAAGTTCTTGCCAGCTTCATTCGTCACTATACCTTCTTTCCATCACCGCACCTTTATGCCAGAAGGATAATCTATCCTTAAGCTCTCTCCCTATACTTATTTCCAGCTTTTGTCAAGACTGTTGGGTACCCACACACACGTCCGATTGACGCAGCCATACGCAGCGGCGATGACATGCCTCTTGGAATCGCCAACCCCTGTATTTTCGTCACTTTTTTTTGGCTTGGCCTTGAAGCTTGGCCTTTGCCTTGATGACCGACAAGGTATTGGGTGGGTGTGCATTTTCAAGCTTTGTTTGGCAAACTTGCAGAAACTTGTGGGGATTCTCTTGGCTCTTCCCAGAGTACTCTGGTAACGGGAGGGACTCCAGTACTGGAAGGCGTTTTTGTGGTGCAGTTTCGGTTCTGGGCAGCACCCACTCAGATGTCATTCTGTTGGTTGGGTAACCGAAGTAGAGACGGTCCAGGCCTCTGGCTTGGTCTTGCCATCCAAAGCAAAGGTTGTGGTACATGCGAGGGCACTCGAGGCAGGCTGCCTGGTATATGCTCCTACCTGAGCAGTCATTTTGGTTGCGTTATCATTGCCTCTCTGTGCAGTTTGGGCAACAGCACTCTAAACCTTGGGTGTCCCTCTTCGGGTCTTCCCAACCTAGGCAGAGGTAGTGAAAATGCTGCATCGTAGTGCGCGCGATGTAAATTGGCTGCCTATGCCAGGACATTCCTCCATGGCGCAGATCTGTCCTTCTGTCTCAGTCATTCTTTCGGATGTTGACATTCCGGTGCTGTTGACTAGAATTGGGCACCACAGGGTGTTTTGAGTTGACTCCCCGAAGTCAAGTCGGTGGTTGTTCTGTGGGGTCCAAAAACGCTTTTCTCAGGAGCTTCCCGGTCTGGAAAAAGGTGGCAAATGGCCAGTATTCTTCCATTGCCCCCATGTTGGACTCCGAGAAAGAAGCTTGTCACCTCGTCACTTACCCTTAATGGGATTATCTGTTGGAGGGCAAGGCCAAGGTACTTTTCCCCCTGAACAATGGTGAATCCGTGGTTGTTGCTTGAACGGGGTTTTTCCTGGTGCCCAAGATGTTGACTTTGGCCGCATCAATAATTGTGCATTGAGGTTTCGATGGTGCACAGGTGAGCAATGGGTGAGTGGGGGCCCTTGTTGGAATGTAAGCTGGTATGACGTTAAGGGCTCTGACTACTCTGGTAATGTTACGAAGGTAGGTGTCTTCTTAGGCATTGTAGGGGGCAGCGGAGGTACTGCGTGTGGTACATGCCAAAGGAGATTAGAAGTGGAGCTTGCTGAGCTGGTGGTTGACCCTCTTTGACATGCAGCCTCCTCTTTCTTCCAGGAGTATACCTGGTTGTCAGCTGGGCAGCTTTCCCTTCATACCCCAGCCTGAGCTAACTCTAGCTTAGTAACTTTGCCCCACCCAACCCTATAATGGGGCGTACGGTGGTGGGGATAACTAATTAGGTTGATAATGGGTGGCCAGTAAGGGATAGACGCAGCCTAATGGAATGAGGGATGCAGAAGTCAGGTGAGATGGGAGGCCTGTACTACTGGTCTTCAACCCAGAGACTTGGCGCGGGAAACATCACAATCTGACCCAAGTTCCAAGCTGGAGGTTACAGTAGACTGCAAAAGGCATCTATTCCCATGGCTCCCTGGTGTGCGGAACAGTGCAATCTTACCCAGGTGTCACGAAGAGCAGTACTCCTGCTGGGAGTTGGACAATTGTTTCCAAGCAAGAAACGTGGTACAAGGGACAACGTCGAGGTCTGACACAGGCATTTACTGGAAGGTTGGTAGTCCAAGAGACAACTGCTGTAATGAGGCCTAGGAAGGCAAACTTCCTAAGCTGCACTTCGAGACAGTTATCAATAGCAGAGAAAAGGAGCAAGGCTTCGGTTCGTGACTAACCCTAGACGAGTCTTACTAGGACAGGTGATGAACCAGAAAGCGAAAGGACAGGGTGTAGGAATACAGAATGCTTACTGGAGTGACAACTCGACCAAGTCTGATTTATTCATGTTTTATTGATTGCTCAATTAAAATACACATAAACCAACCAGTACCTTGACTGAGCCCTGAATGGCCGGTACTAAGTTGCCAACTGGTATAGTAACCTTGTCACGGAAGATGCGGCAGCGCAGGGCGCGAGGGCAACCCCAGGTGACAGAAAGAGCAAGACTCCTGTTGGGAGTTGGACAATCGTTTCCAAGCAAGAAACCTGGCACGTGGAACGTTGTGGTCTAACCTAGGCATTTACTGGAAGGTCGGTAGTACATGCTGAGACTGAGTTACAAGGTAGCGGGAAGCACGGGGGCTTTGGTATGCTTATGGGCAGCGCGGCAGTGTCGTGCATGGAAGAGCTCTCAAGTGAATGTTCTGCGAAGGCGAGACGTGAATTCTGGTGGCACTTGGGCAGAGGAACACCAGGCAAGTGAACTGGCACATGAGACGTCCTTGAACTGAGGACTGCAGGTTTTATTTATACGCGGCTCACAGGACCAGCGTGGGGGTTTGCGGGGTATGGAGAGAGAGATGCGAAGATGAGAAGAGAGTAACAAAGGGGTGGAGACTTCTCCTCACGTGCCAGGCGTTGCAGGGGTAAGCTGCGACTTGATGCAAAACGGTTTTCAGCACAGCAGGTGGCAACGGCCAGGCAAATCACCCTGTCTTGGAAAGCATCCAGTGGCATGTCATGGTCAAATCATGTCAAGGCCTTATAAATAGGGCCTAGAAATTTTCCCAAACTGTAAAACTGCGAAAGATATATATATATATATATAAATATAAAAAATTACGTTTATTCACAAAATTCTGCAATAAATCCCGTATTCACGAAACAGCAACAAAATTGCTTATTATGTTTACAAAACCACAGTGCTGAGCTTCTTTTGCCATGGAACTCTTACAAACAGTTTTGCCATTTTAATGTATGATACATTGTTATCTTTCACTGCTTGCCTTGCACCATGGCAAACAGGGTTCAATCCCTGGCCTGTTCTCTCCAGATTTTCGCAAGTGGGAATCATGCCGGACGATTCCGCTGGTCAGCTGGTTTTTCTCTAGTGGGTACAGGTGTGGGATTTACCAATCGTGGAGAGCTGTCCCTGGGCAGTCAACTGAAGAAAGCCTTGTCCAAACTGGGGCTGGAGTACTGTGGTGACTGAGGTTGAGCCCTGGGCAGGCTGCAGAGGAGAGGAGACAGTCTTCTGCAGACTGTAGGAGAACCTTGCGGCCGGCTAGCATGGCATCTCTGCTGGACCACGGGTCTGCACTTCTATTTATACTAAAATCACCCTGTGTCAGCAATTCTCTGAGCATGGAGGTGGGAGTAATGTAGCCTTCCAACACAGGGGCTGGTTTATCTGCTGCGGGAGTGCCGCTCAATTTCTTATCTCCCCTGGTGGAGGCAATGACATTTTCATGCACCCCGAACTGAGGCAGGCGGCTCGTGACGTCAGAAGGTCACGGGGGTGCTGATATCTTGAGGGTTATTTGGAACTTCTTGACCAGGCAGGGTAGCATATTATATTTTAAATAATTAATATTATTTCTTTGTTGGTGTTGCTCTGGCACGTTCCTTTTTGATTGGATGTTGAAGAACAGAATTTCAGATGTGAAGTTCAGTTATGTAGTTGGCTCACCAATGTATGAAGTCTTTTTAATTTATTATTTCCTAGTCTCAGCAGCCAATGAATTTTATTTCGGCCCGGGCATGGTGCGCACAGATGGGGCGAAGTTAGCCGTAGAGTGTGCCTCTCAGTAGCGTAGCATGCTGGCATGCGTCAACATGTGTGACATATGTGCTGAGAACAAATGAAATTATTTGCAGTAACCAGGTTGTGGACTCCTTAAATGTAAACAAAGTTTTACTCTCGAATAGAGATGGCACACAAATCACAGCCTGCTACATTGTCACAGGTATTTCCTTGTTACAGGATATATGTGACAAAGTCATTAAAATATCTATGACAGTGAAATTGTTTGATGGCACACATTCACAGGTTGGTGATACCTGCTTCACTTATCACAGTTAATTTCAGCTGTTGAGTGACATGTCACAGCTTCACAGCCAGCCATCTACAGTACTGGAGTTTGCATGTTTACCAAGAGATGGCAACTGAGTGATTTCAAACAAAATATTCATTGAGTAACCAAAACTTGTGTTCAAAATGATAATAAAGTTTCTAGTAGTAGAACTGTTGAGTTTTTCTAAGGGGAAGAGGTAGAAAGCTTAAACAATATTTTCTAGAATCTCTGACAACTATGATTGCGACAAATACATATTTATATCTAAAACAATAAAACTCTCTCAGAAACAAACATTTATTAAAAATTTGCATTAAAAATATTGATGTTATTCCAAATCAGTGCAGTTAATGTGATCATCACAATAGTTACGAACTGGTGTTTTTTAAATCAATATATGTGATATATGTTCTTTTTTTTATCGCAGTCACAAAATTGCAAATAAAAATAGGAGATATTAAAGTTGGCTGTTGATGCTGTGAAAGTATCATGTGTCTTGTGTTATTCTACAAATTGTGTTGTCAATGATTTTCTAGCATCCTTGTTATGCAGTCAGGACATCTCTCAAGGATATACCTATGATGTCTCTCACCTCAGCAGCAGCTAAATATTTGATGAAACTTGTTAAAGAGGAAACCATTTTACAATTGGTGAGTACACTTGCGCACAAATAGTTCCTGAAAAATGTGGTAGGTGGAACGTGAATGTATTCATCTTTTTTTTTTTTTTTTTTTTCCGGTGATACAGAGGGTTGATACGGGCGGGCAGAGAAGGCAATCAGCAATCAGTTTTAACAAAAAATACTGCTACTGTTTGTACACGCAGGAGACGTGGCAACACTGCAAGTGAAGTGTGGCAGATCAAGGTCACCATTGACTTTATTGTTGTGTTGCAGCCAGTCAAGTTGGCTACATACCAGCAACCACCTGTTTTACAGGATTACAGGAAGTGAAAGTATTTCTTGGCTGCTAAACAAAGAATTATGTAAACATATTTTTTTTACACCACAGAAACTGCATTAAAAATCATTTAAATTAGTGGTGCCCTGATATGTTAAGATTACAGATGCTACGAGGCAAATATTCATCATATACAGATTCAACCACTGATCATTACAGTTTAACTCATAATTAACAACAGGGTAACTGAAGAATGTGACAGAGATGGGGCAATAAGAGCAGACTGTGTGACGTCTTGAACAAAGAATCCATTCTACTCATTGTGTAGGGCACGGTCATCTGTCGGGTAAACTTATGGCAAGGGAAGGGGGGTAAGAGAGAGAGGCCATCTGAGCACTGATTAATCACAGAAACCAGACTATCTTTTCAATAAATTTATATATATATATATATATATATATGGTACCATATATATATATATATATATGGTACCATCTGTTTATACTATGGCGACTGAATGAAAATGTGTCTAAGTATCATGCAAATATTCAAATTTATTGAAAAGATAGTCTGGTTTCTGTGATTAATCAGTGCTCAGATGGCCTCTCTCTCTTACCCCCCTTCCCTTGCCATAAGTGTATATATATATATATATATATATATATATATATATATATCCCCCCCTTTCACTAGTACGACACTGAAATGTATATATACCCTGTGCAACTAGCTTGGCGAATGAAGAGAAGGGGAGAGACAGAGTGGAGGTAGCTGGCTACGTTACATTTCCACTCATACTCCCCACTTCCAACATCTAATGGCACGTGTCATGCCAGATAGTATTTTTCATCTGGGTTATTTAACACTGGCACATGTTAAGTATCTGCGATATATAATGCAACATAGTTATTTTATAAGTTAATATGAACATTCAAATAAATAGACAATTTTCTTAAGCTCTATAGGCATAACTTCATGTGGCCTACTTGCAATTAATAGAAAATAGTAATATTTGTGTAACCAAAATTTTGTTTAACTTATTCAAAGTCTGGGACATTAAATTCCTATGAAGAGTGAAGAGATTTGGGTGACTCTTATCACCGAGGTCTTGAGAGCCGATGAGAGTGATTGAAGTGAATATGTTTAGCAGCGCCGGAATGAAAGGGGTGGGGAAATGGGAGATCCCTGAGAAAACCCACAGACCAAAGACATCGTCCAGCACGATTCCCACTTGTGAAAATCCGGTGATCAGGCCGGGGATTGAACCCGGTTTGCCTTGGTGTTAAAGTTCTATGTATCAAGAGTTTACAACATGGCTTTTCCAGTGTTCATTATTTGAAGTCCTAGTCCCATCTTTCAGAATTATGTGCATAACTCCTTCAGAAATACTGCAATCTTTATATTCATTCCTAATGGGACAAAGCATCCAGTCCAACTTAAGTTCAGCTGTTGCCAGCAGGTGTTCAAGACAACTTTGACGTTTGATGTTTCCTACACATTACACAGGCCTGCAAAATTTGTGGGTCATTAAAAACTTTTTTCAAAATTTATGCTGTCCTAACATGTTTTTGGGATGCTGAATCTGAAACGGACTTCAGTTTTTCTCTATCACGTATCAATTTTTTTGTAATCCGTCTTTGTACCGTAAGTGTATTTACTGTTACTAAATTATTCAGGGGTATATTATTAAACAAAACATATTCGTAAATCAATATTTTATTTTCAAAATACTTATATTTATAGATTAATTTTATTCAATAGCCTTGTAGTCCCTTTTTCTCTTGAACTTAGCAGGTTTGGCGTGTGCGCAATGCTCAGATTGTCATGGTGAAGAGTAGCTCATCATATTTACATCAGATTGGTCCTGGTAATGTCAATTATTTGAGAGACTTTTTTTTCCCAAAGTAAGAAGATGTAAAGTAAAGAAGTTCTTTAATGACAAATGTGCAGCTTACATTATTCAGTTATATAGCCTCATTTTGTGGGAAAACCTTACATGATATGACAATTTGAGTACAATTTTCAAATTTAGTACACCAAAATACATGTAAAAGAGGTAACATTGCCAAAGAAGTTTTTTCATCACAGGTTTATTACAAGACTCCAGAATCACGAAGTTGGAGCGCTTTAATGGTGGACTTGCAGACCGCCAGTGCAGAGTGCATGTCGTGTGGCCTGTCTCAGGGGGACAAAATCCAAAGCCACTGTCACAGCCCTATGAGTCGGCCGACCCTTGGATACACATTTACCTGGAAGATTGAGGGTCTTCTTAGGTAGTGGTATTGCTGCTGCCGGCTGAGGACTCTTATCACCCTGTCGTGGGGTGGGCTGGTGGTGACGTTCAATGGTTCTATATTGTACTGCAGGCAACTGTGAACCAGGAGTTGACAATACCAATGGGAGGATCTTCACTCCTTACAAAGGGTTCTGGGATGGGATGAGGAGGGTCTTCAAGCTTAATTAGGGGTGGAAATAACGGTTACTGCAGTGATTAGAAGTGAAGCTCTTGGGTGGAAGTGCAAAGTGCAACTTCTGATTTAGGTCACAATGCTGTCTAGTTTCAAGTGCAGCAGCTGCCCGATTCAAACTTCTCCATATACCTCCCTTCCGGTTGTAAGGCATGGTAATTCTTGTAAAGAGAGACGGCACCCTGTGTTCCTTTTGTCCGGCCCTGGAGGAGAGCGGTGGACAGAAAAAGGATAACTCAAGTTAATTCCTGACCGGAATACCCAGGTATGGTATCCGCAGGAGGTCAGTTAGTCATTGGTGATTCCAGCCCCTTTCCGGCCCTGCAGGAGAGTGGTGTTGGAGAATGGAACACTTTGATGTACAGATTTGCCTGGCGGAGGAGTTTCTAGTGCTTTGGGCTCCACCAAATTCTACAATTTTGGCAGAGCTCGTGTGGCCTCTTAATACTGTGTGTGGGTATCTGGCTTGTTGCCTGGTTGTGTCGCTGGCTTCACTTTTAGTGATTTAAACTATTTAGGAAATCTATGGCGTTTTACTTACACAAAGAACTTCAGCATACAGAGCGTGGCGGTTCATTTTATATCATCCTAACTATTCTCTGATTGGCTGAGCATGGCTCTGAGAATGGGCCTCGCTTCTGATTGGCTACTGCGTGTCGCGAAAGGTTTCCTATTGGCTCGACTGGTGGCTGGTGAGTGATTGAAGTAAGTTTCATGTATTTTATTACGTGAGTTATAAAACATGGTGGCACTGTGTTACCTCCTACAATAAAACCGTTGATACGGAAGTTCCCTAGACAATTCAGGTGAAGGTAGCCTGGTAAATTAATCTAAGTGGGGAAAACCATTAATTGGTGTTAGAGAAAGTAGTACTTAACAACTATTTCCTGACTAACTTAGGGGGTTGTTCTGAAGGAATAAGCGAGGATTGACAATTACCAGAAGGGTAACGTCAGTATTACCATGTCCAATGGGTAGGGTGGAGGTTCTGAAGGACATGCACTACGTGACCTGTTACGAAAGAGTTTTACCACCAGGGGGTGGTAAGGAAGGCAGAGCGACATCTTCGGGAGCTTCTGGAGGTTCCATTCTCCCAGAAGCAGTGGAGGGTCAATGGCTGCTGAAGAAGTGTTGAGGCTTCTGATCTGCAATGTCTTCTACTGGTAGAGATCCCAGCCCTTGCAAATGGTGGAATCTGCAGACGTACCAGTGGTGGCACACTCCGAAGGCTGCCTCCAGCCCTTGCAAGCGGTGGAGGAGCATAGACTATAGGTGAGCGAGTCCTGGTGGTGGCTGCCTCTGGCCCTGAGCAGGGTGGCAGAGGATCTGAGACTTAAGTTTTCTGGTCATTTCAGATCTTTTATACTTATCTCAAATAGGTGCTCGGGGGCACGGGTGGCGTTAGCCTCGGCCACAGGTGTTGAAAATTCAAGGATGCTTACGTGGCGCTATCATCCCTTATCTTCGGGTGTCTGCTAGAGTTGGTTGGGTGCTACCCTCACTCGCTGCTCTCTGGAACTAGCTTGGCCTGGTTGGCGGGAGCGGCGGCTCAGCCAACAGTACAATCTTGGGAGGAAGTGTTTACGTGACGGCTTCTTGGAATTTCGGGTGAACAGTATGACGCGTGCCACTTACACATCTATTCCAATACGATTACGACTCATCACCTAGACTACCTCTTCCATCTCTACAGACGTGAGCAACATGTTGCCTACAGGTCCGGAGGACGTTACGCCTCCCCCACACCCTGCGCCAGCAGCCTGTAAACTTCCACTATATAAGTCCGGGTGCTGCCGGCCTCAGAAATCATTCTTTCGCATTTCTAACAACCTTCCACTGCATTACTAGTGCTTTGGATCTTCGGAGAAGTTTGTTATCTTACAAATATGCCCCTGCTGCTACTTAGTACATACGTCGACGATCAGTCAACCCAACAACATACGAACACAAACATTTTCTTTAACTTCATTTTGTCTCCTCTAGGCACCTTTTATTAGCAATTTAACTTTAACTCATTTATATTCATCTAGAACCAGCTTTTTCCCTCTTACTTAGAACCAGGTCACCTATACCTGGAACCAAGCAGTTACCTTCAGCTATCCTCGACTTGGTAGGAGATAGCACAGGTCACATGTTATTGAACTTTCTATAAACACACATTGCTCTCTATCTTTCTGCTTTTATTTCCAGGGTATTTATTTGTATCCACAGTTAAAGGTATACTACGCTGTGCACTGTTGACAGAAACTGGGAATTTTATTAAACCGAATTATGACATACATATAGACTGCTACCTTTTTCTTCTCAGTAACACATCAGCACTTTTAGTGCTCGTGGGTAAGAAATTTTAGGTATGAAAGTGATGTCACAATCACTAGCAACACCTTCACACCAGGAGGCATAACAGACTCAGGTTGCTTCTCACCATCCACACTGAATAGTGCGCGGTGACTGTGGCCTGTAGTGTTGCCGGGCATCTTAGTGCGAATGCACAACCAGTAGAGGCTTGACGGTCCACATGGCTCCATGGCCCTGATCAGCCCACCTACGGTGGGGGATCAGTGGGGACTCTTATCGAGCTCGAGCCGGCAAGTCACTATTTGGGTTACACTGTTATTCTTTGTGTCTAAGGTGCACGACATAAGATAGAGAACTGTTACCGTATACCTTATGAGAGGAGTGGTAGAAAATGCAAGGAACAACACCTGACTCACCCCACTCTCAGGCCAAGGATAGCATTACCCCATTCTACACAGGATAGACAAATGGAACGGGACCATGCACCGAACTGAGACGACAAGCAGTCGCGCCTGCTCTGGTTCTAGTAATTGACTTTCCACCGTGTGTCCGCATCCATACCACATGTCGCCCGGTTGTCAGTGGACTCCTGACCAGAACTGAAGTGCGCCTAGGCTGGGACAATCTCATCTTCTGGTCTAAAGAAATTTGTCTGTGGAACATCCGTTCTGGCATCGACCAAATTCGTCCCGCCTAAAGCCATACCTACCTCGACTACAACATCCAGGAGCAGGAGTGAGTAAGTTCCGGAAACACCCCTCGTCTCACCCCAGCTGTCTAAACCCAGTTAATCCACTTTTGATCCAGCGGTCAAAATCCCCTACTAATGTGCCAAGTCAGTCTAATCGGGCACGCGTCAAGTACAAGCTAGGATCACATGTCTGAAGTATCTTCTGACATTGAGCCATATAGTACCCTGTAGGCACATGTCCTGCCTCTTCAGTACTGTTGTGGTTAGTTACTTGCCAATGGGGTTGAACATTGCGCTCAAGATGGGGTGAAGTCGATTTCTAGAGTGAACATCAAAAATGCGGAAATGCATCACATGTCAATTGCACCTCCTCCGTTTCGACGTAGAACCATTTTGGAGCGGAAAAAAATTTCCTTTCTCAGGCAGTCGGGTCATGCTGTTAGGGCATATAGCATTTGGTTTCTAGCGTGGCACCTTCTCAGTGCACGTTAGGGTCTCTGCGGAGGTATGCATACTTCTCTTATCTGGGTCGGCCTGGGTGGTGACATCTGGTTGTAGTTACCCTGCATGGGGGTGCTCTCTGTCTCTCTCTTCTTCGTGCGTGCCTTCTATTCGCTTCTCCTCGGTTAGACTTGGAGTGGCAGGTGCTGCTTCTAACAGGCTTCTGGTTGGGTCCTTGCTACCTTGGAAGGAATAGGAAGGCAGGGTTGGGGAAATTAGGTCACGTTTCATGAAACTAATTTGTGTTTTTACTACTGCCTGTAAATGCCACGGAGCCTTCATTTTTAATGTGCCGGCTCACAAAACATAGCTGAGGGCTTGGTTAGTTAAATACAATGTTTGTCCTGAAAAGTGCTGTTATAAGCATGCACAAAAAGTTTATGACTCTTGTGTGAACAAATGTCCCATTCGTAAAGGATTTCGGAATAGCTAACTCAAGTTTATTTGCTGTGGCTCTGAAGGAGAATAGTAAAGTGTGGCATTGCCTGTAGCTGTTAGGTGTCTTACAGTAAATAAAAATTTACGTGTTGCTTTGGGAGTATTAACCATGCTAACCTTCTTTAAATTAGAATGGTTCTAATCTAATCCTATCAGCTAAACAAATACAAGTATATAAAAATTAATAATTAACTTAGCTAAACAATGTTACACAATGCCACCTACACTTGACAGAAAACATAGAAAACACTAAAATTTTTAAAACTAGTACCAGAACGCTAACCCTGGTTAGTAATTAAAATGACACGAGATTATATGTATTTACAATACATTTTGGTACTCTTTATGATTGTCCTTTTTCAATCTTTCAATTAGATGTACACGTGTCTAGTTACAGCTCGTTTAAAGAGAGTTGTAATATCTTTCAATATTTCAACTAACTGTAATTTTTTTTTAACCAAAAATTTACCGTAACACTACTATTTACAAATGGTTCATGAGAGAATGGGAACATGAAATCTCTACAAGTTACCAAACAAGTTATAGTAAATTAGTCTTTTACTCTTTTAAATATTACGTGGCAACTGACGGACACGTGAGACTTTGAAAATGTAATTCTACAACATTTCAAGCTAAGAAAATTATGTTAAAGACAAAACACTTAATAAGACAAGACAATGTAACACTGAGTCAAGCAAAGAGTACAAACAATAAGAAAAATCTATAGAAAAATTAAGTTATTTACAACATTCAAATTTCCTCATGTAGAAAGTTTATCATTGGGTTAGGCATGGGCCTGTCTTCGCTTTTTTCGTCAGAAAGTTCAGCATCTGTTACACATATCTTCTCTATTTTTCTGCACTCTCATACACAAAGCGTCCGAAACCACTTTCGCGGCAATACTGTTTTTACAGGGCTGGTTTTCACACTGAGTTAAGTACTTGGTTTTATGAGATATGCAGCATTGGCTTGCTGGCAATGTTAGTCTGACCGGTACTTAAGACACTCACTCACAGTTGGGTAGTGTTCGTAAAGTTTTGCAGTGAACTTACGTGGTACGTGTTCATTGTCTGTGAGTTTGTCACATCTTCTTTCGCAGACGACCCCTTGAAGGTCACGGGCAAAGGATATTGCCACATGTACCTCCTGGTGGGTATCCACTGAGCTTCTCTGTAGCAGCTTGATTGAGGGGTGAGGTGGCAGGCACGTGCAGGCATCTCCCTCTTCTTCCGCTTGTCTCTCGGTTTTGGTCACAAGTGGGGGCCTGCGTGGCTCAGCCAACAGTACAAACTTGCAGAGGAAGTGTTGACGTGATGGCTTCTTGGAGTTTCGGTGAATAGTACAAGGTGCCTGTAGTCTCTTCTGACATTGTGCTATGTGGTACCGTGTAGGCATGTGTCTGCCCCTTTAGTATTGTTGTGGGTTATTGCTTATAGAGGTTGAACATTGCGCTCAAGATGGGGCACAGTCAATTTGTTGAGTGCACATAAAAATTGGGGGAATGCATCACGCGTCAATGTGTTTCTCTTCAGAATTTTTCCCCAACTAAAGTGGAAAAGTATTAACATACCCTAGAATTCTCAGCAGTAACATTATATAAATGGCCAGACTCCAATGTGTTAAGCATTGGGGCAGAAAATGTTATTGTAGATCTATCTGTAAGAACATAGCAATATTTTATCTCTGCTCTGTTACAATCATTCTATTTCATATATAGAATATCTTAAGTAATATCTGTACAACTTCTCTACCCATCTTTTGTATAACGATTCTAACTAAATACTTTAGCTGATGGGTTCTGCACAAGAATCTCTGTTTTGCTCTTTTTTGTCCATAGGAGCTACAAGGTTCCATTTCTGAAGGAGTGAAGCTATACTGTGACAAAAAGTGTGTTAATGAGTATGTGAAAGAACTACTTCAGGAGCAGTGGAGGAAAGATTTGGCTTCAGATGTTCCACCTGCTAGTATGTCCGTATTTTCAGTCTTTGTGCATGCACTTTTAAAATAGTTGTAAACAGACTGGCTAAAAATAGAACAGCAATAGGACATCAGACTAAGTGGAAATAGGTTTGCTAACATATAGAAGAGTTTTGGTAAAACGATACAGTAGAAAATTCAGAAATAAATTAAGAAATTACAAATTGTAACCTCAGCTTTGACGCATGCCGCTTTTACCAATTAACTACAAACGATTAAGACTCATCTCACTGCAACCCTAATGTACTACTTCTACATATGTGAGAGTCAAACTCCGTGCCATTTCGTACACGGAAGTAACGGTCTGCTACAATCCTGGAAGGCAGTCGAACATGTGGATACAAGGAGTTGCGAAAGACAGTGGTGCATCACCTCCCCTCCCCCGCGCTACAAGTCATCAGCCACCTCGGGCCATGCACGAGCGCCACCGAGGATACACAAAGACTGAGCGATGACCAGAGGGTGCTACCCCCACTCCAGCCTCGCACCTGAGGGACGTCACACACCCTCCCCCACGGCCGCCACAACACGCGCTGCTCGCTATATAAGGCAGTGCATGGCGGACCTCGCAAGTTGTTCCTGCAGTCTTCTCCGAGCACCTGGGTGCTGGAGTCTAGACTACTGTAAGACCTTCAACAGTCCCAGAGACTGTCACCAACAACCTAACAGTCTTCATCAGCCACCAGAGGCTGCCATCCTTGATGTTGCTGCAAGAGCTCTGCAGCTCCGCTACCAGATGCTCCAGCAACGCCAATAGCTACCAGAAGCTTTCCGTACTAATACAGTCCACACGTAATTCTTTCTTTGTCTCCTACAGACATGCCAGTTAGAGATAAGTTTGTATTTAAGTAATCTTCAACAGTTTTTCACGTAACTTCCCCACTTAGCGTAGGACCAGGTCACCTACACCTGGCTACCGTAGAATTACTTCCAACCACCGTTCTGCCTGGCAGGAGAGCATGTGTCACCGTGTTTAATAAGTTTTTAATAAACACAGCTTTATTTCTCTTACCCTTGAGTCTCATTCATAGAGTAATTTTTATTCAACTACTAGGAGGACCTAGAGCTGAGTACCGCCGACCGAAAACGTGAAATTGTTCATATTACGAAATTAGCTACAACTGGAGACTCCCCTTTCAGGCGGCTCCAAGTTGAATACACACCCATTAGATGGCCATCTATTTTATTCCTATCAAGTATACAGCTACTAGAGGAATAGAATAGAGGAGTCATGACCACTAGCAACACTTCTCAATCAGGGAGAGACGGTACATCTGAGTTGTATCCCTACCGGAGCACCTGGGTGCTGGCGGGGGTATTTGCTTAGGTACTGCGGCCTGGTCTTGGTTGGGATCGCACATCCAGTAATAGTCTTGGCAACCCACACTACTCCAACGCTTCGGATCAGCCTGCAACAGTGGTGGATCTTCTGAATCACCGGAGCTGGCGTTGGCAAGACTGTTGCCAAGTAACTCTAATTTAGGGCTATCCGCATCCGTGGTACCCCTTTCGAGGTTCTCAGTAGTAAAACTCGCTGTATGCCATTTAAGGTGAGGCATGGCACCAGGATGGAGGAGCAAAGAGTTGCACGCCTTGCTGTCAGACAACTGGCTGGTCTCGTCCCACTCACAGCTAGTTGACGAGCCGAACGAGATTGTACCGCCTTACTCCGGTCACTGGCACCACCGACGCCGACTGTAATTAATCCAGCTGCTTTCCCATCAGCACCACTGCGTACGCATCCGACCTGTCATCCAGTGGTAAGAGAGTTACTGAATGAGACAGAGAACCAGCTAGGCATCTCCAACAGTAACTACTGGAGCAGGGCATCCGAGGAATGGAACGGCGAGTTCTGTGTTGTGTCATGTCGTGCCCTCGCTACCGTCTGAGCCGAAGATGAGCGACTTAATCAGCTATATCCAGCTACCCCTCGCCTGCAAACCGACAAGGCACCTACTCTTAGCACATCCCACCCATCGTCAACTACGATTATCTCCAAAACGAGTCTCAAGCCAGACCAATCAAAGGGACTCGTGACTTGTAAAGTCGAGAACTTCGTACCAACCCGTAAGGCCACATGGCTGACCGCTATATCCAGCTGTAAATATGCATAAGCCAACCCGTACGCACAACCGACCAAAGTGCAACCAAAGCCACATGACTGTGATCCAGCCTTAGCTAATCGGACACACTTCAGCTTTATAATATTTTGTGGAATGATATACTAGATATTAGTATAGGGTAATATAACCAATCTAATTTACTTGATAAGTACTTTTTTTTTGTGCAGTATTAGTTGAATATTGTACCACAAATGTGACTTTCCTAAACGTGACTAAGAATAGCTGCAAAATACTGCTGATATTTGATTGATTCTGAGGAATTTTCAACATTTTTATGCTATATTGTATCCCTTTTTACTAGTTCACTACCATACAATACTGTAGTTTTGTTTAACAATGATCCATGTGAACTGTTTATATTTCTACATAAATTAACTAATATCCTATGCTTGATGTCAAAGCCTTTTCTAAAAATTTGGTGAGTGGACTGATTTACTCAGGCTTCATATTCAACAGGTGTAATGTAATATGCGTAACATTTTTTATCTTTTTCTTTCTGTTTCTTGTAAATATGGTTTGTGGTTGTGACCTCAATTCGTACTTGGTGGGCTGTATATTTAGACTTCTTAGTTTTATTTTGATATTCGTGATATGAGTGAACTTGACTTGTGTACTGCCTGTGACAGAGTTTGTTGGTTAGTCTGACAAGATGGCTGATCAGTAAAATTCTTAATGCGCATGGTCCTCCGGAAAATGCGTAATTAAGTGTTTTCGTACCAAATGAAATCTCCACTATGATAATCCTTCTGCCAGATGATGCAGCCACAAGTGATGCTCCAATCAAGGAGTAACCAGATACATCAAGAAGGTCGGATGACATTGGTGTTAAAGTTCTTGAGTTTGAAACATCTTCAACTCGTGTACATAGTGTTATTAACTCTTTCAGAATTAGTATCAGTTCCCCAATAACTTGGTGCAGATGGAGATTTTGCTGATTTCACTGCAGTCTCTCACAATCCACCTTGATGAGGGCTGGCAGGTGGCAGGAAGTGAAAATCAATGGAATGAGAAGATGCCAAATTTTGTAAGGGTGGTGATTTCAGTTAGATTCTGGCATATCCTAGTTAGCTGTCTGAAGGCACCTACAAAATTGGTCCCACAGTCAGAATACAGGGCAGCACACAGTCTTCTTTGCAACACAAAATGTGAGAAGGTTGCAATGAAGCTATCAGTATTCAAGTCAGACACAACTTCAATGTGGATAACCTTTGTGACTAAATATGAGGATTAAGATGTAAGTAATCCTTCTGGTTAGGACAATGATATAAGCTATCAAGTTCACTGGTAGAAAGGTCATGCTGGTGGTAAGAATGCCTTATTTTCCAATATGCCAAAGTTTGTCGTGAGTATTTTAATTTCTTTAGATTTTTTTCAATTACTCTCACAAACATAGTTAGGATGCAGCGGTGGTGTAGTTGTTCGGCTACTTGTCTCCCACATACGCAAACTGGGTTCGATTCCCGGCGAGGCCGCTCCTGGGTTTTCACATGTGGGAATTGTGCCAAACGATACCGCTTGTTGGCAGGTTTTCTTGGAGAGCTCTATTTCCCCCACCCTTGTTTGTCCATGCTGCTCCATACTCACCTTGTTTCACCTTCATCAGCTCTCAAGACCTCGATGCTAAGAGCTATTAAAATCACTCCACTCCACAAACACCATTAATACAAACCTCATTACTCAAAACTGCAAAAATTCAAGTCTCTTGCAATTAGTAATAAAGAGGTTCCATTGTAGTATGCATGGCTTCTGATTTGATGTAAATAGAGTAGTTCACCAGTCGACATTGACTGTAACAAATGTGGTATGTTCCAGGATGCAGCGGGGCTACGTTGAAGTATGTGACGTTGCCACTGACCAGGACAGTACCGTTAGTCATTCTGTCAGTCCTGGGCGAGGGGGAGGATGGGGACCTGACAGTGTCTGGTTGTCGAGCAGATGAGGAAGTTATCCATTATGTGTACCGCACACTTCTACGCGAGATCAACCTGTATGCTTACCACAGCAAAGCCAAAATGTTTGTCCCTCACGTGGGGGATGCATGCATTGCCAAGAACAGTGGTAAGTCATAAATGGTTTTATCTTCTCTTGTCCATTTCAACATAAGACTTAAATATGCTTGTTTTGCAGTAATTAAGTGGAATGCCATATTTAATTTATGTACATTAAAGCACTACTTTAACAAATTCCACATTAATGAAAATATTGTTACAGTGAGCTATTGTTTTAGTCTTGACAAAACCCTATTCAGTACAAAGTTTTTTGTTTTATTTTAACAAATTTTTACAACTTAAGGCATATTAAAATATTCACGTTAAGAAACATACTACACAACAATTCCATTCTAAAATCATCAATGCAGTGACACATGTCCAATTAGACTGACTGGATACGGTAGTTACATATTTTACTCGCTAGATCAAAAGCGAATTAGGTAGCGGGGATGAGGCGAGGAGTGTCGGCTAGTTCTGATACACTCTCACCTCTAGTTCGGTAGTTGAGCTAAGTTTAGGCTTAAGCGGGGTGAATGCCTGCACGAATGTTCCAACGTCGTGCTTATTTTGTCCAGAAAATCACGTCCCAACCTAGGTGAACTTCCGCTCCGGTTAACAAGCTGTACACAACAGGGTGATACATGTAGCTGGTACAGACACACTGTGGAAACTCAATTAATATTGCCTGTGCAGGTGCAACTGCTTGACATCTGAGTTCGGCGACATGAACCCGTTCCGCCTGTCTATCCTACGTAGGATAGGGTAATACTATCCTCGGCCAGACAGCAGGGTGAGCCAGGTGTTGCTTTCTACGTCTCATGCCACTCCTTCTCTCATGAGGCATAGGGTAACAGTTCTATAAATCACGCAATGCACTGAAAGGGAAATACTAATAGTGTACCCCAATAGTGACTTGTCGGCCGGCTCGATAAGAGTCCCCACTGATCCCCCACGTAGGCAGAGTGATCAGGGACGTTGAGCTGGAGTCGCGCCATGCCTCTACTGGTTGTGCGTCCACCCAGAATACCCAGCAGCACTGCAGGTCGCCGTCACTGCAAACTAATAGTGCGAGTGGTGCAAAGCAACCCGAGTGTGTCATGTCTCCTGATGTGAAGGTGTTACTAGTGGTTGGGGCGTTATTGTTTCTTCCCCACGAGCACTAACATTGCTGTGTGTTTGCTGGGAAGAAACAGGTAGCCGTCTAATGGGTGTGACTTAGTTCGGTTTAATAACTTCCCCGGATTCCGTTGGCAGTGCGCAGCATAATCTACCTCCAACTGTGAGTACAGATAACTACCCTGGAAATAAAAGTAGCGAAGTAGAAAGCAAAGTGTGTTTATTGAAAGTTCAATAGACACGTGGCCTGTGCTACCTCCTACCAAGTCGAGGATAACTGAAGGTAACTCCGTGGTTCCAAGTGTAGGTGACCAGGTTCTGAATAAACAGGAAAAGCTGATTCTAGATAAAAAATAATAGTTACAGTTAAACTACTAATTATAGGTGTCTAGAGGAGACAAAGGAAGTTAAAAGAAGAATGTTCCATGTTGGTATGTCGCCGGATTGACTGGTCGTCTGCATATGTAGTCGGTTGCCACGAAGGCGTACTTGTAGGCTTTGAACTTCTCTAGAGCTCCTGAGCACTAAGAGTGCTGTGGGCGGTGCAAGAGATGCAAAAGAATGACTCCCGAGGCCGGCAGCATCTGGACTTATATAGTGGAAGCTTGTAAGCTGCAGGCGCAGGGTCTGGGGGAGGCGTGACTTCCTCCGGCCCTGGGTGGCGTGAGAATTATCTCGTCAGCAGTTCTAGCTTCGTTCCTCGTCGGGTCTGCTCGGCCGTACCCGAGGTCTGGGCAGCTTGTCGGCGTCATGCTCAAGGAGGGGGGGGGGGGATGCCTGCCGGGATGCGTGCCTTCCAGGTGCGAAGGAAAAACACATAAGTTCCCATTGCCTGTTGGGATAGGCAACGTGTTGCTCACATCTGTTGAGATGGAAGCAGTACTCCTAGGCGATGAGTCGGAGTCGTATTATAATAGGTGTAGAAGCGGCACACGTCAGCAGGTTTTTTCTCTCTATCATGTAATATGTGATTATAATGGTCAAGATACATAATATTAATTTCATTTGGCGAAGTAGATAGAAAATACAATTACTCACAGGGCGGAACACAAACAAAAGTCAGGTGAACATATTTTCCACTTGGATGCATGGTCACGCAACGTTTAGCTGGCTGGGCCAAATTCATCAGGTGGTGAGCGCATTCCATCTACTGTTTGTAATGAATAATATCTGAAGTGAAGTAGGGAAATAAAAACAGTAGTTTCAGAGTAACCTGGAAATGTTTTTGCAACATTTCGAACAGTGCCTAAATTTAATAACACACAGTTCTTTGATTGGATACGCCATGCTTAAAGAAAAAAATAATAAAAGTTTTTTTAGGATTGAGCAATTAACAGCAAGTTCTGAGCTACAGCAGTGCCCACCAAGCACAGGATCAGCTACCCCTGAAATGTTTTATGCCCGGTTGCACCAACGTCTTCCCCAATTCAAGATTGAATGATCCTAGTTCCGAACCAGGATCCAGGTTGATTTTGGTTCCAATGTAAAAGTGTTGCACCAACGAAATTTCATGATTCTGGATCTCCCATTCGTTAATCTTGGTTCCAAAGTGAGAGATTGAGATTAAGTATGAGACAAATTTTGCTATTGGTTCGTAATATATGACATCATGGAACTATGTGTATTTTTCATTATAGATAGAACTAGATCATAGAACATCACAATGTTTTATCTGTTTTAAATGAATTATTGTTGTACAAATTTTACTGAATAATATTCAAGTGCATATAATGTTGTTTTAATTTCCCAAGAAAAAAATTGTACCTAGTTCTAGCTGTCGGCGTATTTTCAAACTACATTTGTCAACGATGGCTGCTGATCTCGGATTGAGATTTTGAACCACCAATTTTGGCGGTTCAAAATGATCTTTATCTCGATCTCCAGTCCAGCTCTGAACTCGAATGGTACAACAGTTTTCTGTGTTGATCTTAGATCCGATCTCGGATCCAGTTTCGAACTACGATGGTGCAACCTGGCATAAGGCAGCAACAGACACATGTACAAATGACAATGTGTGTTCCCAGCCATGCCAAGTGCAACACCTTCGACTGCTACCATATTTCACTAACCTGCATATCATTGGGTGAAAGATATCTACATATTCAGGTAAAACTACAGAAAAGTAGGCTAATTGATCAAATATTTCAAAGATTGCTGTATGTGTTTTGAGCTGAGTGAACAGAATACAATCAGGTGCCTCTGTTTCGTGCTTCAGAGTATGGCTTATTATTGGTGGGATTTGAGATATAAGAATAGTCAGTCAGTCATATGAGCAATTTAAAGATAATTTTTTTACACACTTCTGGAGTACAAAAACTCATTAGAATTTCTACCACATTACAGGCTGAGAAATTTGACCCAAAAAAGGAAAGTCTCTTGAGAAACATTTAAGAGTGACATGTTTGAGAGAACCCCTAAACTAGAACCACCATGTCCTATGGCTTTATTTTTATCCTTACTGACTCTACGATATCAAATGCAGTGGGCCTAGCTCAAACCCGTCCATCGAAGAATTCTGCAATCAATTTCTCAATTTTGATCAGATGGAGAAATTGTCACACAACTACCAGCAGTGTGAACACAATCAAACGATAACTCAGAAAACACCACCCAGTATATTGATTGTGGAGTGATGGGAGGTGACAGAAATAATAACCTACAAGAACTTAGGGGAGCTCAAGTTTATATGTTAATGGCAGATGTGAAAAATGTTTTGTGGAGGAAGGGGCAGGCATAGCAGACTTAATAGATGTTCCCATGCCAGTTGGGGAAGAAGGCATTTTAACGAGGCAGATTAGTATTCCATGGATAAGAGACCAGTAGGCGATGAGTCACCTGCTATCCAGTTGTCAGAGCTGGAGCATGAATTTTTGCTGCATGAGACACATGGCCATATATATACATACTTCCATAATGTAATAGAATTCTTTAATAACTTTCCCTGTGATCATGTGTGGAGCTACATATTCAGGCAGCAAACAACAGCAGTAAAATCTGACTATAGACTGTTCATGATAAAATGAGCACTTTTAAAAACCCTGCTTAAGATGTACTTGTATGCATATTGTGAATTCTTATGCCTTATGTAAAATTAACATAGCCACGGACCTCATCACTTTATTCATGCATCGGGCAAGTAAAACTGGGAAATTATTAGAAAAGTAATTATTTTACAAATATACTCATTTTTACACTTTGATGCATTAAAAAAAAATAGAAAGCGAAAGAAATAATTTAAGTTATCACAAATGATTACCTAACACTTTTCCTTTGACGTTAAGATATGGAACTGCTTCCCATCAATCGTTACCAACTTTACTGGGCGAGTGTCACTCAGTGTGCCCTTTAAAATATACGCAAGTAGGGGCAGTGACTTTTTTATTAAGGTTGATTTCAAAAGTGCTCACTTTATCGTAAACTGCCTTTCGTCCTGTTTCAGTATTTTCCCACGTGTGCTTGTATTTCTATATGTATAAATTCTGTGTGCATAGGACATAATAAAATAATATAAATCATTACTTGTAATGTTCAAAGTTTCTTGAATTTGATGGTAACGGGAATGTGAACATTGCAGAACTAAAGCTGTGTCACTCATAAGCAGACAGAAACTACTATTATTTTTGCTGCAGTTTTTATATGACAGGAAATTTATACTATGTACTCAGAATGTATAATACACCCTCCAGCTTTCGCTAGACCAGCACATTTTCCAGGCTTCTAGTTATTATCTTTGTAGTTGATGTCACTGAAATAATTAAAAATTCAATGCGTATAAAAATAAATAAAATGGTCAGGAGGTTGATGCTAATGGGCTGCCTGCCTGCCGTATCCAAGGGACAGACCTATTACTCCAACCAGTCAAAAGACTAGATGAGGAGAGATGAGGATGGGGGTGGATATGCAGCAAAATTTAGATGTGGGCGGAAATGACCCCACACCACAACAGTGTCGACCACACATTCTACACGAGGACCCTTGTTCGAAAATTTCCTGCTGCCTGCCGAGGCTGCCAATTATACAGGGAACATCAGATTTGAAAAGTCAGCGACTAACCGAGCCTATTACAGGTCCTTGGTGCTTATTGTAGTGGTGGATTAGTGGTTCGATTACTCGCCTCTCACCTATTCCACCTAGACGAACCGGGTTTGATTCCTGGCGGAGTTGCTCCCGGATTTTTGCACGTGGGATTCGTGTCGGACGATGCCATTGTTGGGTACGTTTGTTCTTGGATCTCCAGTTTCCCCAACCCCTTTATACCAGCACATCTTCATACTCACCTTGCTTCACCCACTTCTGCTCTCAATACCTTAACGTTAAGAGCCGCCCAATTCTCTCCACTCCATTCCACTCAATGCGTATTCTTATTACCAATTTAATAAAATTTTTGAAATAATAACAATATGGGAGATACTGTATATCAATGGAGTGCAGGACATATAAACTTAATGGTGTAAGTATAAAAAGTGAGGGAGGCTTAGTAGGCTCAAGGACGTCACCTGTGGCACGTAAAATACTATACTGTTTTCTGGAATTTCGTAGTGGATATTGGTGTGCCGGTTTTTGTATCAAGGTAACCCAGCAGCTTGACAAGAACTTAATATATATTATTTTCTTTATGGTGGTGAATTATGTTTAAATGTTTGTTTTATATCTTATACTCTTACTTATGTATTACAAATGCTTTTAAAGATTCTTCTGTGTACTGTTTTCTGTTAGTTAGACTTGGCACATAACTAATGTATACATATTTGTATGTTCATTATGAAGTTTCACGCATGCCACACTACTGCGCACCCTATGGGTCGACTTTGCCCCATCAACAAGCTCTGAAAGCATTTGGGGCAAGTCTAAAACTGCATACATTTATTCCATTGGCTACAGGTTTGATTCCATGCATTGGACAACTACAGACACTAGAATAATTAACGCATTTAATTATGGAAATTGTACTGCCCTCCCACAATTTGGCATGCGGTCGCCACCCCCGGGACTAGAGATTGTTTTATCCGACGATCCACAGACACTCCGAAGCCGATAAGGAAGTTGAAAGAGTCACCACAGGATCGCAGCACCCCTGCGACCATTGATGTCACAGCTGCTGAAACTCGAGATGAGGCAATATACTTATCAGCCTCCACCCAGGGTGATAAGAAAATTGTGGTTCTGCTCGCTACCCTGAGATAATCTACCCCTGCGGTGGAAGGCTACCAACCTCCGCACCCTTGTGACAGCTACGAAGCTGAACTTTTGACTATACTATAAGGAATCCCAAAAACGCTGAGCTGTCCTTTGCTCTTCTCTCCTTGAGCCGTGCCTCACCTTGAAAGGCATAGAATGTGGTACGCTGCTGAACAATACAAGTCGTGCACCACGTACATGAAACAATTCCCTAGATTAGTGTACTTCCAGTAGCAGCTACCGGCACGAGCTCGGTGCTCCAGGAGACTCCCCCACCACTGGGGGGTGTTGAGCCGTATGGGTCGCCTTCCTGCTACAACTGGGTGTGGTATTGCAACCAAGGCCAGGCCGTAACACTCGGGAAAATACCCCCGCCAGCATCTAGGTGCTCCGGTAGGGATACAACCCAAGTGCACTGTCTCTCCCTGATTGGCGAGTTTCTAGTGGTTGTGACTCTGCTGTTCTATTCCCAGAGGTTTAGAACAGGTGGCCGTTGAATGGTGTATATATAGGAATGGTGGATTCCGGAAGTGTGTCCCCAGTCATAGTCTAGTTCGTAATAAAACACCCAGACTCTGTCGACAGTACACAATGTGTATCATTCCTAGCAGGCGTAGTAAATATTACTCTATGAATAATACTCATGGCTAAAAGAACAAAGCGGGAAAATAAATAGTTGACTGCTAAATAGAAATACTTAACTTTGCTAACTATTCATGGGGTGTCTAGACGAGACAAAGAAGTTAAAGTTCCACTGCTCTAGTAGCAGGGAGTGTTAATGTTGAAGACTAACAGAAGAAGCTTCTGGTAAGTGGTAGCTATTGGCATCACTGAAGACTGTTGTCAACAATAGGAGCAGCCTCTGGTAGGCTGCTGAAGACTTGGAGGTCGTTGGACACCCCAGCACAAGAAGTGGTGGAGCGAGCTCGAGGAACTGCAAGAAATGGCGGCTGACGGCTTGTACGCTTTCAGCATGGGGGAGGGGAGGACAATGTGTCTGCTGGCTTGCGCAACCTTGAAATCCACATGTTCGGGCTCCCTCCAGGATTGTGGTGGCTCGCAATTTCCGTGTACAGGTTGGCAGGGTTCGACACTCACGTGGGTTGAAGTTGATATACTTGGTGTGATGTGAGATGAGTCGTAATCATTTATAGTAGTATGATAAAACAGCACGCATCAGTACTATTAGATAACGAACCCAGTAGGATAACTCCCTACATAGCCTATGAACATGAGACTGGATCCAGTGCTAGGCATCTGTTAGTCGTCGCCAAGCTACGACCATGGTAGTTATTTGCACCCTCCTACACCTAAACCTATTGTGAAACCACCTGCGCCATCGCCATCCAGTAGCAGTACTGTACGAACAATGTGCAATATCCGAACTGCAGCTGGTAAGGTTCTTAATATCGTCATACCCCAAAAAACTATATTACTATCCCGTATAGCATCTCCTACTCATAACTTCTTTCCCACTCATAAGCCTACAAGGTTGCCACCCTATAGGTGTCCCGGTAGCGTGCGAGAAACCAGTAAGGAATTATCTGGGACGACATCAAAATCATCCCCATTCCATTGTCATGTGTATCCTCATTTTCATTGTTAATTTTTTTTGTTTGTTTGTATCCCCCCTTGGGACAGCTGGCGTTCCATATTTTGAAGGCCTTCTCGGTGAGCAAGGTCATGCTCCCTGGGAAGGAGACTTTTTGACTAAGCTCACCCTGGGGTTTGATTCCCCTCCAGCCAATCGCAACCCTTCTTCCAGGCAGTACCCTATTAGGAACCCCAAAGTGGGCAATCCCCGACCCGCCAGGCGAAAACCCCCATCGGAAACGTATCCACCGCAGAGGGTTCACCTGTCTTATGCCGGAGAGATATCATTACTCCACTATATTGAGAAATTTCATTTAGTCACCATTACCACCATAGGTTTTGACATTATCGTTTTATCATGTTCTGCAGTTGGAAATATTAATTTTATGCAGCCGTATAATTTACCTCTGGCATCAAACATGTGGTAAAAGATTTTATGGCTAAATTTATTTTTGCAGCAAAAATTCATCAGACATGTTGATGTTTTCAAAAATTTATGTTTATTTTTGCTATAAAACCTTACCTTTTAATTTGCTTGGAAATCACACAGCTGAACTGAATACCATCAACTTGAGTACAGAAACAGTTAAAACAAAAATAAAATGCACAGTCTAGCAGGTATTATCGCCAAATGTGCAACACACAATTGGAAGTACTTTACTGACAAAATAATTTATAAAGTGTAATCTGAACAAAGTTAAATTCTGCTTTAGTTACGTATTTAAATTACTAGCATCAGCTTTTTAAAAAAGTTTCTAAGTGCATGTGAAAGTTTCCTTATGTGAGAATTGCACAATGGTTTAATCAACGTGCATGAAGCTCGTAACAAACCCTAGGCATGTAAACTTTTTTTTTTACCAGTATAACAAGTTTTCTGAGTAGAATGTTTCACTTTAAAAAGTTACTGTTGGTAATGTTCACAAGCAATTGTTTTGGTGTTACAGATGATGTATGGCATCGTGCCTTGTGTGTAGAACTCAGAAGAAATGAAGTTGTCGTGATGCTGGTGGATGTGGGAACAATTATCGTAATCCCATATTACCACGTCCGTTCTATTGTGGCTGAGTTCACAGAAGCTCCTGCATTGGCTTTACTTTGCCGGTTCAAAGGTTAGCATAGTAACACACTGGTCATTAATAAAAACCTCTTTAATACAGATTTCTGTTTTCCGCCTTAGGAGTGAGATTGGTGATTTTATGTTTTTTTGTACATTTAGTACAAATATTTGTTAATTTGTATTATAAATAATTTAAAGTCCAATGGTAAAGAGAAGTTAGGTGATGATAACAATGTCATATTTCCCAGTATCCTAAATCATACATTCCAATTCTTGAGAGTTTTTTTAATTATTGCAAACACCTATTAATACAAAACTCAGTATTACAAACTGCAAAATTCATGTCCTTTGAATTTTGTACCAAAGAGATTTCACTGTTATAGTTACAAAGTTAAAGTTTTGAAGGTGTTAGAAAAATTGGCAATCGGGTACTAGGAGTGGTAAATATAAAAATTTTATTCTCATAGTGTGGTGTCATGTGTCAATTCAGGGCATTCTTGTGTCAAAACATGCTGGGTTAATGTCATATTTCATAGAACCTGTTTTTATCACCATTTTTATGGGCTACTATTATAAGAATGCCCAGTTCAGGAAATAAGTATTGTTTACGTTACTACTAGGGCACAGAATAAATACGAGTTATTACAAGCGCAAGCTTGTAAATATTGGAACAAAAATGAGAATAGTTTTGTTGAGATTGCAAGTAGGCCGCTAGGCTATCAAAAATATATTAAAGGACAGGAATTCAAGTGCTCACAGTGTATTACTTGTCGACAGGCTCACATACACAAATAAGGATGACACATTTTCCAAGCAGTTGCGTGATCGGGACATTTCTCTGGCTAAGCCAGCTTCATTAGGCGGTGAGTTGTAGGACACTGCAGTATGGTGGAAGGGCGCTGTTAGTAGTAAACCTAGCGGCCGGGAGGCAAAGTGGGGGGGTGGGGGGGAGTAATACATGTTACAGCTATCCTTTCGGCTTATTCCATTCCAGAGTTATCAAATGGCAATCTTTTGCAAGTTTATCTGAAGTTAGATTTTTTTTGCAAAATTTCTTACTCATATGGTGAATTTTTTGTCTTAGTTTTACACTGATAATTCAGCCCGTTACATACAAATAACAACCATCTTTCATGAAAGCTGCATTTTATTTGACTTTCAAAACTCAAGGAATAAGAGTGTTTAAATCAATTAACAACATAGCTAAAAAAAAAAAAACATGATTATCACGTAGTTTCAATCTACAACACTGACAAATGTATTTCAAATCACAAGCTTACAATAATTAATACTGATCGGTAAGAAATTTTGAGAATACTCACTCAGGCCATGAAAATCATTACATAAAAAATATATTTCCCAGACAACACGCCACATTTACTAGACGGCACGCAGTGCCCATAATTTCTCAGTGACAGATTAAATACAATTTCCTTAATATTACCAGCCAGTGGACATAAAGGAATATCCCTATAGCCAATCCTGATTGCTCAAGCAATTTTTAACAAATATACCCTTTATTTCTCTGGAAAATTTTCCTGTCACATTTTATTCCGATTAGGCTCGTGTAATTTAAATGTAGCTGGCCACCACACAAAATTTAATCAATCCGCCAATAATACAGTTTAATAAGCATGAACTCATGTGCCTAAAAGTTGCATTTAACTGTTACAATGTACTCCTAGTTACCAACAAGTCGCATTGACTGACTCTTGAAGTGGTAAATAGTATTCTTATCAGCTTGCCTGTATGTTTAAAATATTCCTGGAACCAATTCGTCGACATTAGAGGACGAAAAATAATGTAACTCACTTTTAGGGTGATTACAATTTCTATAAGGTGCCAACACTCTTAAGTATTCAAAAATTTCGTTAATGCTTGCTGCTCGCATTTTCGTGCATACCATAAACATGCATGTAAGATACACAGTTTAGTAATGGAGTATACACATGATTGTTAAATATTACTTGGCTCCAAGCAAAATTTGTATTTAAAAACATGGCAAACGCCGCAGCCAAAACGACCCATCAAAGGGCATTTACCATAAAAACTATACGTTAAAATTTATCACATTTAAAGAATCTGACAGGCTTAATTTACACGACGGCGCCCAATATGAGTTTACGGGTCTCCAAAGCATCAAGAAACTGAATATTAAAATTATAGAAAAGATAATTATAAAGTTTCTGCTTCAGCAAAGTGTGGACAGTTCGTCAATACAAACAACATTGAGCCGGGCAGGACAAACAGGGCAGCGGTTAGCAAACTAGACTACGCGTCTGCAGTACAAAATCCTGAGACTCAAAATTTATTACACACATGATTACCATTTAAAATTTAGAACGTGCAAGCCAAAAAATATACAAATATGCTACTCTAAAAATTAAGGCCACTCACCACCAAAATTAAGCACTCTCAACAGTTACAAGATAATTTCTAAACTTGACTGATTAGCTTTTCTCAAACTGTCCAGCACTCACCGATACTGTTCGTTCCCATCGATGCAGACAAGCTTACACAGCTAAAATTAAAGCCTTTACGAACAAACAATGTCAAGCTGAAATGGACGTTACAATTTCAATCACGTCGTATCCATTATAACTGTTGACGATGCCCTCTTCACAATATGCAGACCATCTCAATGTGGTGATCGGCAGCAGAATAAATTTGAGAGAGGTCAGCGCTCCTACCCTCCAGTAGTCACGTGACCCTCTCCAATGAAATTTAGTCACATGCTGGGAGGAGAAAGGGGAGTGGGGGAAGAGAAAGGAGAAGGGAGGGTGCATCAGCTGGCCATGGAGAACGTCCTTGCACACTGGCGGCGGTGGCGATGGCGCAAACTAATCAAAATAGTGCAGCACCGCTGCAGTTTATTTTTGTGTTTTCAAAGTGTTGACATGGGTTGGCCTTAGGCTAGTGGAAGAACGTCACCACGTCCAAAAGTTCTTTGGTGTGTACTAGGTTAGATGCACCCAGTGGCAGGAAGTTTTGAAAAGATTCTAGTCTTTACGATGTACTGGAGCATGTCCAGTGTAAAGTACTGGCCTGGGTAGCTTTGCGGCAGGGCACAGAATCAGGTTCCATGAGAATGACTTTGTTTATCAGCGGGTTTGCTCTGGGCGGTATACCTGGACGACGCGCTATGTGTGGAGGCTTCTTAACCTGCGTCAACTCTGGCGGCTGGTGCGAGTTTGAACTGGGTAGGTCAGTATACAGGAGCTCATAGGTAGGGTTGGTCGCAGGGGTGGATTCCTCTGGCTCAAATCCCCAAAAGCGCAGGTTGGTGATCCCTAAAGATTTGTTCTGGCCACTTAAGTAAGCTGCAAACACGGAATGTGTTTCTTCATTAAGGCGAATGGGAGTTTCGAAGATGTCCTTAGGAATCTCTGTGTTAGATGGTCTCTGAAGGTGACGCAGTGCCTGGGCGGGCTTGTTCCCTCGGTGAACACTGTGAGTCAGGTCTCGCCAGCAGACAGTCCCAGCATGTGGGTGAGTGTCTCAGGAGGAGCAGTCTCCCCCAGTTCAGGAAACATTAACTCTGGCGCAAGGAACGTGGTGGAAAGAGTAGCCTCTGAGATGGCAAGCTGACCTCAAGAGACTGAGTACCTAGTGTCGGGGCTCTGCCGTTCTGTACACTGTGGTGCACGCAATGTGGCTGTCCAATGTGTGTATGGGTACTCAATGGATGTATTGCATTTCTGAGTAGATTCCTCAGTCACCTACTATCCCTTAGACGGGCCTGAAGTCCACTGGGAGAGGAATTACACTACAGGAAAGATACCCTTGAGCTGGTTTAACAACTATTTATTCCTGTGACAGAAATAAACAGTTGAAAAAAACTTTGTTACAGCATAAAGGAAATAAAAAGACATTACCGTTTATTACGGTAACATAATATTTATTATGGATGAAATGCAACTTCTACATCACCAAGTATATACCTGTTACCAATAGTACCATCTAACTTTCGATACAACCAAATTTGTTCACAGATCTTAAACGTCGTCATCTTAAGAGAATATAAACGAGCTTTACCAAAAGTACTAATTACAGCAGTCTGACAACACCTTCATGAACTGGAAAAGTCTTCCAACATAATCACGTGCATCAATGTCATTCAAATCCTTGATTTCTTTAGGTTCCTGTATGTTATACGCTTTTTGGAAGAAACAAAATTCCAAAAGATCACTACCAGCTTTCGCAGTAATATCTTGTAGACCAAAATGAAACAAAAATGAAAACATCATGTAACTCTCTTCAGCAGCTAAAACTCTGAAAACTCTGTAACACCATACTTTATCTTTATCGACATCATAACTCGCAGGCAAAATATTACGGTATAATGTACTAGAATAATATCTAGCAACACAATTATGTGTTATGAAGCACTGTGAAATGCGTCTACAGTAATGTCACAACGTGAAATGACATGCACCGTGTAACTGATAACATCATCAAATAGATAACATGCAAAGAGACACACAGGGCAAGATGTTGGAAAACAGGGAATCACATATACGTGTCTGACAGTTGACACACTTGTGTTCAAAAATTGGGGATCACATATATGTGTGTGACAGTTGACAGTGACATAATAGTTCGTGAAGGGAACTCACTCGAGGGAATACACACTCGTGGTGTATTATGGTTGTAGTTGTTAATGTGATTTAAGATCCAATATACAGGATGTCACATTCTGTATTTGATGGTTGTTATAACAATTGGTTGTGCAAATTTTAATAATTTGTGCAATCAATATTTAGGATGAATTATTTTGATACTATAACAGTTTGACAGAATTTGGTTCAGTGGTTCTCATTTAAGAGGGATATAGCCTCACCATACGCATCACATATAGAACTAGTTAAGACATGCTGTGACGCATTTAAAATTGAATACCATGTGATTTTACCGTTACTGATAAGAGATTTAACCTGCGAGTTCTTATCTTATCGGTGTGGGGATTATCATATCTTTCTATTTTCTTGTCATGGCATGTTATCTATGTGATGTTATCAGTTACATTGTGTTGTGCAATAATGTCACTCATGTGGTTGTATATAAGGTTGTTAGAGGTGAGTCTGTTTAAGTTTGCCTTGTGACATTACTGTAGATGCATGCTATAATGCTTCATAGACATAAACATGTTGCAGGGTATTATCCTTGTTGCATATTGTGCAATCAGAACTTATATATCTTTCAATGAAGACCTACTTTTTTCTACAGCAATGGCGTTGCTGCAAGTAGTTCCCGACGCCAGTGTGATTCAAGATGGCGACGTGGTAAGTTCGTCCACAGGCGTGTCCGGCAATATAAATGCATATTTGTGTTTTATTTCTTGTCTATACTAAACATTTAGGTCTTCCGGGCCGAATGTGTACCCGTGCTTATTCCGTACAGTGAATGTGATACTTTTTCGGTCGCTTTACTTGTTCTGCGTAATTTAAACTTTATCTCACACGTGTGCAGAAACTATCGCCGCCGCTCTGAATCCACTCATTACAGAAACACCCCAAGAAGGAACCAGTATTTTCTTCATCGCTGTCCAGTACATTTGTTAGAAGTGTTGCAGTTTTCATGGAAATTCCAGGGAAACCACGTAATTTGTCTGTGTTATAGTGTAATGTTCTGTTTCCAGTCTGAGCTCAACATGTGGGCGAGTAGTTTTTTTTTGTCTTATTGCATCATCCCGTTTGTAGCATGTTTTGTGGAGTAAATCAGCTTTTTATCGCCGAGATGGTATGCAAGGCATCCTAACCTAGCTTTTGACATGGTTTTCATTGTATTCCCATATTGCATTAATTTTTTTTTTTTGGGAGGGGGAGGGGATCAGTTGGTAGGTCGTAGACGTAGGATTCCAAAAATTTTTGGTGACGTTCAAGTTTCAGGAGAGCAAGCTGAAACACATTAACAAAATAGTACAAGCTCTTGTTAAGGCAGAAGTTACGATAAATTCCATTCATGAAGTGAATGCACTTGTGCACAGCTAAATGCCATTGAGTCCGCAGTAGATTCCTTGTGCAACAAATTTTTACAAAAGGATCCCCTGCCGGATAATGTTGAAGCACGAACCTTTCTTTGCTATGTTGTCAGACGTCCAATGCAACATAACCTCATTCTTGACCATTCGTGCTGTGCCAGCTTCGTCAACTAGAAATCTTGCCTCCACGTCAGCAAATGTTAGACTTCCAGAAATTATTTTGCCCTCTTTCTCAGGGCAGTGGGAGGAGTGGCCAATGTTTTTTCAACTGTATCAAGCTACAATCCACAACAGTCAAGCATTGGTCGACATAGAAAAATTCCAGTACTTGTTGGGATGTCTCAAGGGGGAGGCTTTACAGTTGGTCAAAAATCTGCCTGTTACTGCTGAAAATTACTTAGTAGCTTGGGAACTTCTTAAATCCCAATACCAGAATGTGAGAAAACTCACAACCTTGTATATTAATAGGATTATCGATTTGCCTGGTGTCGACTCCACAAACCACCAATCCATTTGAAACTTTATCAACATGTTCAGTGAAAATGCTCGAGCCCTCGAAGGGATAGATTGTTACATAATACAGAATAATCTAGTGTTTGCCACATTCTTGCTACACAAATTAGTTGTAGGTATCAAAACAAAGTTTGAAAACGCACGCACAGAAAATACTGATTCATTTCCTACTGTTTCAGAGCTTATTGATTTTCTGTGATCAAGGGTAGCAAAATTGGATTGTGCAAATGATGGGGTGAGCAAAGTTGGGGCTGGTCAAGTGCATCGGAAAACATCCCTAACTAAATCAGGTCACACAATCTCTCAACCATGGTCGGTCCTCGTTACAGATTCTCAACCTAAAGTACCTAAGCCTTGCCCAGTTTTTCAGAACTCCTCTCACACTTTTTACAAATGCCCACAGTTAGTCATTGCATCATCCACTGACAGGCAGTCAATGGTTTGCAAAAGAAAACTCTGTTTCAAATTTCTTGGAGGATCCCATGCGATAGCTGATTGCGCCTCGTCTCACACATATTATCGGTGTAAACAATAACATCATACTTTGCTCCATCTATGGGAAGTCTAATGCAGCTTCAAGGTTTTGAAACAAAGGTTCTGCCAGCACTGGGGGTCCAATCAGTACATTTGCATGTGTATCAGCCCACGATCGTAAATCTATTTTATTGTCTACAGCTCTGGTCAAAGTGTATGGTGCTGATAAAAAACATCATGTCATGTGCTGTCTGCTTGATAATGCAGCTCAGGCATCTTTCATATCTGAAGCCTCTGCATAGGTACTCTGCCTCTGCATTATGCATGTGAAAGGGTGTTTGGCCTCTCTCAAGGTGCTGAAAATTTGAAAGGAATGATTAGTTGTAAGATACAATACTCCAGGGAGCCTCAGTGTACCTCCAATCACTCACTCTTTGTTGTGTCAAAGATCACTAGCAATCTGCCATTATCTTCTTTAGATCAGCGTGTCTGAATCCAATTGGGTTCCCTTCCTCTGGCAGACCCCCACTTTGACAAACCTGCTCTAATTGATGTGTTGTTAGGGGCTGATGTTTATGCATGTGTGTGTATGAGTGGCAGTTTGTAGTTAAGACAGCACAAGCCTGTAGTGCTGGAGTCACTGTTCGGATAGATACTGCTGGGTGAGTACCTAGAGTCATGCACTGATTCCGATCAGGACGTAGTCTCAATGTTAATTGGCATGGAGGATCCATTACATTTTACTCTAGAGCGGTTTTGGGAAGTTGAAGAACCACCATGTGTTAATGCAAATCCGCCAGATGCTAACTACTGCGAGAAACATTTTGAGGACACCCATTCGTGGGATGACATGGGGAGATACAAGGTTAATTTTCCTTTCAAACTTCAGGCTCAACCTCTTGGGGAATTGTATGTGAATGTTGAACATAGGTTTTGGTCTTTAGAAAAGAAACTTTCATTACATCCTGAAATGAAGACCATGTACACAGATTTCATGACAGACTATTCTGAGTCAGGCCACATGAAGATGTATGTTCCCTCCACCCAGCCTACTGATGCTAAGGAGACAGCAGAATGTTTCATTCCACATCATGGTGTTCTAAATATGTCTATCACAACCACCAAATTGAGGGTGGTATGCGATGGTAGTGCCAAAACCACCACTGGGGTCTCACTCAACGATGTTCTGCTTCCAGGACCCAAATATCAAAATGAAATCTGTGATGTTATTTTGAGATTCAGGTTGTATAGTGCAATATTCTCCTGTGATATTAAGCAAATGTATTGGCAAATTTTAATCCATGAGTCTGACCAACCATAATAACTCATTCTCTGGCGTGACAATCCATCCCTTCTGCTCACAGTTTTTCAGTTGAATACCATGACCTATGGTCTATCACCCTTTCCATTCCTGACTATTCGAAAACTACACCAGTTGGCCTTGGATGAAGGGGCCCAGTATCCTCTTGCTGCAAATGTCCTTCACAATCACATTTTTGTTAACGATATTGTTACAGGAGCAATGTCCATGGAGATGGCGCACACTTTGAAATCCCATATATTTGAACTTCTTCATCAGGGTGGGTTCGAACTCCGAAGTAGTTCAGCAATCAGCCTCAGCTACTCGATGATATTCCTGTAACTCATCGGGAAACCCCGCCAGAGATCTGGACTTCTCATCTGGCCCTGTTGTAAATGTTCTCGGGTTGTACTGGAACCCAGAGGAGGATTCATTTTCTTATCACTTGAGGATCAGCACCGGGGTTGCAACCAAACACTTTGTCCTTTTGCAAATTGCATGAATATATGATCTTATGGGATGTTTGTCACCAATAATTTTGTGGGCTAAAATGCTAATGCAGTGGGTATGGACTCAGGTCTTAGGTTGGGATGACCCTCTTCCATCTCTAGCCATGGAGAAGTGGAAACAGTTCTTTGATGGGCTAGTAGAACTAGAAGTACGTAGTCTGCCTGGTTTCATGTGTCCTGATGTCGTCAGTGTGAAGCTGCATGGTTTCTCGGCTGCTTTAGAGAAAGTCTATGCAGCTGCTGTATATCTCAGGAGTGTGGATACTCGAGGGAATGTGTCTGTGCATCTCGTCCTGGCAAAGTCACGGGTAGCTCCACTCAAGCAGGTGTCTCTTCCGCAATTAGAATTGTGTGGTGCTCATTTACTGGCCAAACTTATGCTCTATTGTCATGCCTTCCTAGTACAGCACGTAAATGTCACTGCTATTCGTGCCTGGACCAATTTCAGTATTGCTCTGACTTGGATAAAGACCTAGCCCTACTTATTGAAAACATCTGTGGCAAATCGTGTTGCACAAATCCAGGACTGTGTCCCTCCCCAGCTATGGCAACATGTAATTTCCAAAGACAATCCTTCTGATTGTACCACCCATTGCTTGCTGCCTCATGAACTCCTCTTGCATGACTTGTGGTGGTATGGCCCTGGCTGGATAGTCGACCCTCCAGGACAGTGACAGTGTCCACAATTAATCAAACGGATAAGTTCTCAGAATCAAAGCCTTGTCAGTTCGCATTACTTACCACCCATGACATTTCTGAAGAACTTCCAGTGTTGCAACATGTCTCCTCTTGGCCCAGGCTGGTTCGTGTCATGGCATATGTAAAGTGTTTCATCAATCGCGTTAAGAAACAGCTTGGTATCAGTGGCACCCTGTCTCCTACAGAAGTGAAAGAAACTGCTGCTTTGTTGTTCAGATGTATCCAACAGGAGCGTTTATTAGAGGATTTGAAATGACTCAAAGAGAGGGAATCCTTGCTCAACACGAGTGCAGCATTTGGCACCCTTCTTGGATGAAAATGGTGTGCTCAAGGCAGGCTGCCGTTTGTCACATGCCAACATGGAATTTGCAGTCAAAAATCCTATCATACTACCTAAACACCATGTAGCTGTTGAAGCTTTGGTAGACCACTACCACGCTAAGTATTAGCATGCAGCACCTCAGTTGTTGCAATCACTTTGGTTAGAATGGTTCTGGATTCTCTCAGCCAGGTCCTTGGTTCATTTGAGAGTTTTTAAGTTTGTATGTTGTTTTCATTGTTGTCCTGTAAACAATGCCCCATTGCTGGGCGACTTGCCTTCTGAACATGTCACATCTGCTGGAACCTTCGAATGGACTGGTGTGGACTATGCTGGACCTATCATCATAAGGCTCAACAAGTTGTGTCGCGTGGTCACCCAAAAAGCCTATCGCTCCATTTTCATCGGTTTTGTGATGAAACCCATACACATTAAGGTTGTTACAGACTTTATCGCTGACAGTTTTGTTGCAGCCCTTACCCGGTTTGTATCATAGAGTGGTTTGTGTGCTCATCTCCACTCTGACTGTGGGGCCAATTTTGTAGGAGCTTCAAAATAGCTCAGACGATCTTTCACCCAGCTCCTCTGGTCTCCACTCCTGGAAAACTTTTCCTTGGCCCATTCAGTTAGTTTTCATTTCCTCCCTCCTGTCAGTTCTCATCAAGGAGGATTGTGGGAATCTGCAGTATGGTCTGTCAAATATCATCTCAGGCGAGAATTGGGAACCAAATTCTCAATCTGGAAGAATTGGTTACACTCTGTACTATCATTGAAGCAGTCCTCAATTCCAGGCCTCTGACTCCACTGTCTTCAGACCCAAATGACTTTTCCGCCCTCACACCTGGACACTTCCTCATTGGTAGACCTCTGGTAGCTGTACCAGAGTCCTCTGAAAATAGTGACATATATCTATCAAGAAGGTGGAAGTTGATGTGCGCATTAGTAAACCAGTTTTGGGAGTGATGGTATGGAGAATACCTGCAGCAGCTGCAACCTTGGGGTAAATGACAAACCCAACAGCCAGCACTCGAAGTTGGAGATCTTGTTCTTGTGGGAGAAGAGCGCTTACCACCCCTTGGCTGGTGCCTAGCTAGAGTGGTGAACATTCATCCTGGAAGAGACGGTGTGATCAGAGTGGTGGATGTGTGCACTAACAAGGGACAGCTGCGTAGGCCAGTACACAAGCTGTATCTTCTACCTGCATAATGAAGTCTGCCAGTGGTGTCTCGCGGGCGGTAAGTTGCGTATTGTGCAATCAGATTTATATATCCTTTCACGAGACCTACTTTTTTCTACAGCAATGGCATTCCTGCAAGTAGTTCACAATTCCAGTAAGATTCAAGATGACGACGTGGTAAGTTCACCCGCAGACATGTCCGGTAGTATAAACGCATATTTCTACATTATTTCTTGTCTACGCTAAACAATCCTAGTAAGGTGTACCATAATATTTTGCGTATGAGTTATGATGTTGATAAAGAAGATAGAGCATGGGTTGTGAAAGTATTAGCTGCTGAAGAGAGTTACATTCTGCTTTCTTTTCTATTTTGTTGTGGCCTGCAAGGTATTACTGCAAAGTCTGGTAGAGGTCTTTTGGAATTTTGTCTCTTCAGGATACCGTATAACGCGAAGGATCCTAAGGAGATCAAGGATTTGAATGACATTGATGCTCATTGAACTTCTACATGACCAAGTATATGCATGTTACCAGTAGTGCCAATCAACATTCGATACAACCAGATAGAATCACCTCACCAATCTCGAACATCATCTCCTTACGAGAATATAATTAAGCATTACCAAAAGTACTAATTACAGACGTCTGATTGACAACACCTTGAACAGGAAAAGTCTTCCAGCAAATAATGTCATGATCATCAATGTCATTCAAATCCTTGATCTCCTTAGGATTTGTTGCGTTATACAGTGATGCACTCCCTTCCGCTGCTTTAAATGCCTTCCCTTATGCTTCTACTCCCAGTTGGTTCTATATGATGCCTAAATTATATTTAATGAGACTGTACTGTCTGCCCAGAAATTAATATGTGGTTGCAACACCCAAAACCGAAGAGTGTTTTACCCGCCAGGCCACGGAAACGCCAGAGCAGATAAGAAAGTTAACAGCGATACCGCTGGAGAGCAGCACCCCTGCGGTCTGTGACATCATCGCCACTGAGTCTCTCAAGGAGGTGGTAAATATGTCAGCAGCCTCTAGCCAGGGCAATAAGAAATGCGCTGGAAGGTTCACCACCCCCGCACCTCTGTGACAGCCACGAAGTGGAAATTTTGGATATATAAGGAGATGTGAAAATGCTCTCTCCAGTCTTCGTCAGCCCACCAGCCGCATTTGTAGGAGGGCATCCCCTGGTATACAGAAGAGTCTCTAGCCAGAAGAAGGCCCTCGAGCTTGCAAAAGCTCTCCTCTCCAGCAGCCGGAAGACGGCTCCTCCAAAAGCTCAGATTCCTATCTCGCAGCACACAGAGGAAACCAACCTGGTGAAGCTCCGAAGCTAACTCAACGTCCTATTCACGGTAGAAGGCCGTAACGATGTCCCTTCCAGACCAAAAACACCCCTCGTTTACTCTCTTGTAATTGCGAATAGCCGTTTGGAATTTTGGTTGGAGAATTTTGATTTTGCTAAATAAGGTTTGCTGTCACCTGAAGTAATGTAAAAATAATTTGAATAGTTATGTTTAGGCTAATATTATACACAGCCATATATCCCCTCTACTTTCCAGATCAGCAATAAATAAGCTGAATTTAAACTTAATTTTGGTCAGTAGTTTGATGTCGGAGTTGACTCATGTTTCGCCTTACGATGTTACTTCTTTCTTTTCAGTGGCAAAACGCCTGTCGTGGATGGAGAGTGTACCTCTTACCATCCCCAAGCCAACCCCACTGAACGGAGGAACCAGGAGATCAAAAAGTGCCTCCGTATCAGCGTGGGAAACGATCACAAGCATTGGGATAAACACATCCCTACCATACTGTTTGTCCTCCAAATTATCATGGCGGAGTCCACGTGATAGAGAACCCCGTCAGACACCCCGCCTCTCAAGCCGCATTAGTGAACAGTCGGAAACACTTTCGGTGAGAGGTGTAGGAATCACATCAGCACCTACCTCTCCACCCAGTACAACTCCATAGCCGGCAGTCAAGGCCATTCCTCCTTCAACGAAGTCAACCGAGGGCTCCGATAAGGAAGAACGCGATGCCACTTGACCACCGGACACTGGGCTCAGAGCGAGCATAGATAAAGCAGAGAAAGAAGCGCAAGGGGCAGTGGCCAAGGAAATGTCAGTATCTACCACATGGACCACTGCACCCACCAACGCAGAACTCCCGCCACCCAGGACGTTGAGCTCCGGCGAGAGTGCTCCGCCCTAAGAACGTGCCACAAAGGAAAACCCGTAACTCAGGACATCAAGCTGCCCCGATAGAAGTGCTCCATCCCAAAATCTTGCTACGTAAAACTTCCTGCCACCCAGGATGTCAAGCTGCCGACGTGGAAGTGCCCCCCCCCCCCCCCCCCCCATCTTGTTACGCAAGACACTGCAGTTGTCGAGATCATTGATGCTGCCAACTACCCCTCATCTGGCACATCACCCGCAGTGGAGGTCGAGGTGACCCTCCCTCCCACTAACCTCACCCAAGGACCTGGCCACCCACGACCTGGTCCCACGACGAGCTGTGCTGCCCGCAGTCGAGGTCGAGGTCTTTCTCCCTCGCACTGCCTCAACGTCCCTTGAACAAGTGTCATCCCAATCTGTTGTGGAATGCCACGATGCCCCGAGCTGCTCCACGATGCCTGATGCCCCCATGTACCGCCAAGGCTGCTCATTCGCCTGGCCGGTACCGGGAATCGCTATGGAGACCCACAGCAAGGTACATGTGGCCGTACCCTCTACACGCTGCTCTTTGTCCGAGGGGGAGACCCGTAAGAAGTAAGGAAGAAGATCGCCAGTAAGTGCGCAGTTGTTGCAGGCAGTGCAGTAGCCGTTAACCGCTACTTAGTGTGCGTGACCAAGGACTCTTTATAGACCTGTCACATATGCTACCTTTTATTTAGTCGCAAATGAAAGACAGTGACGTAAGCAGAACTATCACCTTTAGGCTATATTAAATCCAAAATATCTCATAAAAATACCTCACTCCGCTGTAAAAAAAGGGGGGGGGGAAGCAGTGGCCGACAGCCCACTTAAGTAGGAAGCATTGCTAAAAGACGCTCACCACAGTGACAGTAATGGCTACCATAAGTGCATCACGTAAAGACACACACCACAGTGCCAGTGATAAGTTGAAGATAGAGACTTCGACATAACAATGACATTTTTAGCTTTTTCTATCTTTATAATTCTTCATCATTTAAATATGACTTGATGTGTAGGTAAACCTCTAAAGTTTACTATACATTTTTACAGTGTACTTGTGAAGGTCACCTACATGATGAATGCCGTCCTGTAGGAGTGTATTTTCCGCACCTGTTGACGTTGACATTTCCTGGTAACTTACCTGAACCCTTTCAATGAAGATACACAGTGAACACCTTAGCTGTTAGACCTATATGATAAAATGGACTCCTGCAAGGGATAGCTAGGTTAGTTTTTTTCTCTCTTCATTCAAATCTGACTTGATGTGTAGGTACACAACTATATATCACTATACATTTTAAAATGGGTCCTATGTGAAGAAAATGTACCAAGAAAAATTCTTTTAAATGTGCTTAAATATTCAAATCTTAAATTACTCATGTGTTTGTAAAGTTTATATGTTTATATGTAAGTAACAAACTAAAGACTCTAAGCCTTAGAGCTCTCAAAACCAGATGCCACATCTTTTTAACTTCCATTTTTTAGCCAGTGACCAATGTGTGCACAATTTGCCGCATTATTCATGCATGTAGTGTACTCGCTTTGTATTCGTTTAGCCGGTCAACCCAGGTGTTGAAGGGCCTGTGGTTGTCCACTTAGTACCCTGTCACACGTAATTATTTAGCTTGCTGACAGACACAAAGGTTCCCTGGAAAGATTTTCCTTTTCTTTCTTAAATCGCTGCAGCAATCTCCAGGATAGTGGTGATGTTTTCCCGCAGTAAGACTTGTACATATTATTATTATTACTTTTACTCCCCTCGTTTTGTCGTGCCATTGTTTTAAATAATTTTTCTTTCAGGTTGTTATGTACGATTTTGTAAATGGCACGCGTAAAAATGTAGGCTGGTGGTACACCCGACACGCGCGGCTTCCTAACCCAGTAATTTTTGCTACACAAGGGGAATACACATTTCTCCACATCAGCGAAGCCGCATCACCAGGGCAAGGGGCAGAGGAGGACACCTGTCTGAGAGAGAGAGAGAACCTAGGTCGCTGGTCGCCACCACTCCACGTCTCACATGTTTTGTTTTGCTGGCCAAGTGACTAGAGCGCACATAACACGCGCCGTTACAGCGGTCAAACCACCCAAGCTTAAGGGTCCTGCCTACCTGACAGATAATTTTTTTCCCGTGCTATCTGCCTCACCACATCTACTGACATCTACCCAGACCTTCTAGACAGGGGGCCTACACTTTTCTCCACCACCTATTCAACAATGAGTCTTCATCGCAATGGAGGGGGGGAGGCAAATTGACGTGTGCTGCTCAACTTACTAAATAACAACGATTACGACTCATCGCTAAATGTTCCTACTTCCATCACTGCAGAAGGGGAGAGAAAGTTTTCTACGTGAATTGTCGGCCACCTACTCTACCAGGCAACAGGAACTTATGAGCGGATTCTCTTCACCTGAAGGTTACGTGACCTGGCAGGCACGCCCCCCAACCCCGCACTGAGAGCTTACAAGCCGCCTGCCACCGGACAAGGCCGAGCGCCGCCGACGAGGCACAAAGCAGAAACACTGACCAGCCAGGATGCTCAACCTCCCCGCAACCCACGATGGCAGCCTACAAGCTTCACCTATATAAGACCAGACGCTGCTGGGCTCGGGCAATTCATTCTTTGCAAACTCTCTTGTGACATTCTAGAGCACTAATTCAGTGCTGGGACCTCCGGGAACTTTGGAAGCTATGAGTATGTTCCCAGTGGGTACTCATCACGCATCAATATCCATCAAACACGTACACGTATGCTTAACTTAACTTTTTCTCCTCCAGACACCCTTTTCTTAGCCACTTTAAATACTTTTGCATTCATCTAGAAACAGTTACTCCCCAGTTTTACTAGAACCAGGTCGCCTACACCTGGAACCGCAGTTACCTTCAGCTCTCCATGGTCTGATAGGATATAGCACAAGGTCACGTGTTAATTGCATCTCCAGTAAACACCCATTGTTAACTACCCTTCTGCTTTTTACTTACAGGGTACTTGTCTGTGTGGCGGTCAGGAACAGAATACGATGTGCACTTCCAACAGGAACCCAGAGTACTGACATACACATTAGACGGCTACCTGTTTCTTCCCAACCCCCGAGCACTAAGTCAGTACTGGTGGGGAGAAACAAGAACGCCCCAACCACTAGAAATACATTCGTGCAGGGAGGGGCTACAAGCTCAGGTTATCTCTCACTTTGAGCACTAAGTTAGTGCTGAAGTGACCTTAGCCTGGGGGTTGCCGCTCAACCCGGTGCGAACGCACAACCAGTAGAGGCTTGGTGGCTCACACAGCTCCACATCCCTGATCAGCCCGCATGCTTGGGGAATCAGTGAGGACTTCTATCGAGCTCGTGCCGCAAGTCACTATTGGGCTACACTTTAATTACAGTTCCTGTTTAAGTGCACTGTGTAGGCTGTCAGACTGGTGTGCCCTATGCTTTACAAGGTGAGGAGTGGCAAGAGGCGTAGAGAGCAATACCTGGCTTACGCTGCTATCAAACAGTCGATAGTATTACCTCATCCTACGCAGGACAGACTGGGGGAACGGGACCCCGCCACTCAACTTAGACGACAAGCAGTAGCACCTGCTTTGGTAACAGTAATCGTCTTCCCACCGTGCATTCGCATTCACCCTCCGTGCCACCCGGTGGTAAGAGGGTCACTAAACCGAACAGAGGCCCGATACGGCTGGGCAAACCCCAACTTCTGGAGCCGTGAAGCCTACAACTGGAATTGCAGCTTCAGAGTAGACCAAGCTCGTCACCATTGAGTGAAACCCTCGTCAACTACAACAACCAAAATGACAGAATAAGGAAGCAATAGCCAACACCTCGCACGTCGTACTGTAGAACCAGTTTTAACCACCCCGCTTTTGGTCTAGCAGAAAAATCTTAGACATACGTGTCAGCCAGACGTAACAGGCACGCATCAATATTCTGTGATACATATGTACTTTTCTGCATACGAAGATCTCTACCTCATCCCCAGGCTTTTGGAGTAGGCTGTAGAATTCCGTCGTTAAATGAGCAACTACTTCTTGTCCAGCGAAACGCTGTACCATGTGAGCGCTGAGTTGCTGTCAGTCTGTGATAAATTTGCAGTATACATTCCACCAGTCGAGTGCCTCCCCCTTCAACTTGAGATTAACTCAAGAAACCCAGTGCTTCTTGGGAATGTCATGAAAATGAAATTCGCTCTCACATTCAATAGTGAAAGTACATGGGTCTCCATGTGGCAGTGCACCGAACTCCGGAAGTTGTGGTTCTCCCATGCACGTTGTGTGGCTGCGTGTTGAGGTTGGTCCTGGGTTGGTGGGTCTTTACTCTGTGGCTCGTTTACACACCTCACACTTATAGACTAGGTCCATTTTATTTACTGGCTCGTCGGACCATCCAATACACACATGGTGGAAGCTATCCCCACTGATGATGCAGCACACAGTATGGATCCCTCATCCAGGGCAAGTTACCCAGCTACAGTATGCTGTCTGCCTTGTGCGGCAATCTTCACATCAGTATTCTACCCCGTCAGTGTACTGTGGCATGTCTTCCTAGCTGAGGCAGGTGTAGTGGTGTCAAAGGCGACAGTGGGTGCATTGTATGTGATAGATTCCCGTTCCGGGACAGCTTTGACATAAACAGCAGTTTTGTCCAGTTGCGGCCAAGTTGACCTCTCCAATCTCGGGCTATCTATGGGTTTCGTTCGACATTCTAGCTGTGTGTGTGGGCACCACAGCGTGTTTTTCTGCGACTCACCAAAGTCTAACTGTTCTGGGCTCCGTAACGTGGAGTGGCGGCTGTGGCTGGCTCGTCTGCGCTGTCTTGTGCAACTTTGATAGTCGTTGGCACCATGTTGCGTGCCAGAAAAAGAATCCGGATAATGCTCCTACTATTTGACATGTGACCTACTGGGAATAAATACTCACTATACTGTCTTTGCAGAGGACGTCCCAGTCTTTTTGGCTAAACTCTGAGCCAGGCGCTTATATGTGGACAGGGGTTCAGTTCTCTTTGGATGCTGGCGCCTTCCCTTGTACAAAACTGGCCATGTGGCTACGTGACAGGGCAGGAAATCAGGTAGTGAGCAACATAATATGGCGTCTAGGTGCCACTACTGCCTTGGATATACCTGGACGACAGAGTTTGGGAACAGTACTTAAGTGAGGTGTGACTGATACTGGTGTAGTGTGGTGATGAGCGGAGACCTAAGGCTTTGGCGGAGGTGTGGGTACTAGATAAGCAAACTACTGGTGTTGGTGGCTGGTCGGGTTATCTCAGATGCTCGGCGATCCACCAAGGGTACTTTGTTGGGCCAGTCTTCTATGGCATGTTGAAGAGGTCTCTGGGTACCAGAACTTCCACTGGGTCTTGTAGTTGACGTAGCACTTGCACCTGAGGTTGAGGTGTTAAGCTAGCTATCTGTTTAACTCATGTGTTCTACCAGATGCTGAGAGTATCTGTAACACCTTCTCTTTAAGGCCTTTCCTCTGAGAGTAGGGAATTAGGAAATGGACTTTAACCTACTGCTACTGTACCACGTCTGCAGGCTCCTTGTGCAGTTTTACGTGTGGCACCCCGTGTAGGAAGAGGATGGGCAGACACCCTATTGCCAAGTCTGGCAGAGACTGCGGTACACGAGGGAAGTCAGGCTTCACCTTGTTCAAAGATGCACACGGGTGTGTGGCCCTGTCGGAGTCTTCTAAACCTAGGGGACAACAGACTCTCCTGGTGAAGCCCCCGGAGGAGAGGCTGGCGAACACCAGGCTAACATGCTGTTTCCAGGACATTGTACCTGTGTGGCTCCTCCTTTCCATCAATACCAAGGGTTTGATGGGAAGGGCGGCCAAAATTAGTGCGTGTGTGGGAAAACAGTGTTTGGCTCATTTGAGTAGAATTCCCCAGGATCACCTGCAAACCTGTTACGTGAGAGTAACTACAGAAGGGTGCTAAGTCTACTGGAAAAGTACTCAAATTAAAGTCTGACCCATATTTTATTCTGGTAAGGGAACTATCGCAAGCGTAGCTTAAGCAATGTGAATGGGGTGTTGTGTCCAAACAACATGTGCTGGAAACTATGTAGAAGGGTTGATTCCTGAGCGGTGAGCGCTAGAAAGAAAGACTGCTACAATAAACCGGCTGGCTGGAAGGGAATGCAAAACAAAAGACTAGCGATAATTACTACTAGAGCTATCTACCGGGAGTAAAAGAGGTTGTTGCCTTTAAGCATTGTTACGGTGGTGTGGTGAATAAAACAATCTGCGAGGCAGACAGTACAATCTCACATGTTAATGGGACAAATTTAACTTCTATCTCTGCAACAGCTGACCTAGGGATGGAGCGGAAGTCGTTAAATGTCCATTGTTGAAAAGACATGCGTCAAACATGTGAGTGTTGATATTGATAGTGTTTGGCTGTCTTGTGACGGTACTCTTTGTGCATACAGTAGAACCTCTCTATAACGACCCCTTACAGTTCCTGAGAATAGGCTTATAATTAGGGGGGGGGGGGGGGTCGTGAGAAAAAATTTGGAAAATTTTGGGCCAATTTTGACCCACCTCTAACCCCTATGCCCCCAAACTTGCCATTTTTTGCATGAAGTTCATGTTCAATTGTCTCTACCGCATAAAAAACCACTTTTTAAATTAAATATAAATATGTATGTATGTTTTAATAGCTGGACATCTCCTGATTAATTTGATACCCAAGATAGGCATATTAGACCACCCCTTGTCGTAAAAAAAGAAGGCCTAAACATACTACGACATGGCCATTGAAAATGTGTGAAAAGATTAGACTATGTATTATTAAAATATAACTAAACACTGTTGGAGATGCCTTATATTTGAGTCAAAACACAGAACTTTATTTATTTATAATATATATGAAGATACATTGAATCACTCGTGTGCTGGGGCTAGCAGCGAATACATTGCAGTGCATACGTAGCTAGGCGAGTGCCTAGATCCTCTGCAGTGCAACCGGGTGCAGCGACTCACATCTGTCGATCAGTCCTAGATCCTTGGTGCTGGGCAGCTGTCGGTCGGTCGCTACAAGATCATTCTGGCGGATGGGGGCCAGCTGGCCGCCGCCAGTGCCGTCGTTACAGGGCCGGTTCGCTTCATAACAGCGGCCCGGTGTTGATAAAATGTGCTGATAGGTACTATTCACGTCAGTGTGTTGAATTTATACAAAATGTAGGTGGCATGTTGCCTCTGCACTGGCACGATGAGGCCCGACAATGTTTACAGGAATATAAAAATGTAGTGCGGTCTATCTAAAATATTAATTATCCCGAATTTTTCATCAAAACACTTACCTACCTTTACTTACTTTACACATAAAATTGACTTCATAAGAAAAAAAATGCCCACCAAAAAATTACCTCATTACGTAGGCATGGGTGCACATAAACTTTCAAAAAAATCATTAAAAAAGGGACATTGAATTAAATTTGAAGTTATACATACACTGATTAAGAAACTAGTCTGTTTAATGTGCCGCTGTTTTTACAGCAAAAGAGGAGGGATAATGGAAACGAAAAAAGACAGGGAGGGTAAGGCAGAGGCAGTGGCATGTGACTAGGACAAAGAATCCTTACTGACTGGGGCCTGCAACCCCCCCCCCCCCCCCCTCCGTGGCTTCCAAGGGACAATACACCAGTGTCCCCATCTGGCATTAAGTAATTTATTGCTTCACGCTGCTTGGGACAACAAAGTCTATGATGGTAGCTTGAGAAGTGACCACTAACATCAGTAAGGGCTAGTTTTCCATAGACTGAAAACTATGGATAATAGAAACTAGTTCCGCGGTTGGAGAAAAGGTCTAGGAAAACAAATCCCTACATAACTGAAACTGGTTCAAGGCAGTTGGCGAGGGATTACTGTATCTATTTTTAGACGCCTCAAATTTTCAACTTTTTCGACCCAAACTGTTCTCAGTTCCTTGGGATTGGGTCGTAATAGAGAGGTGGTCATAATAAATGGGGTCGTAATAGAGGGGTTTTACTGTACATGGATGAAAACATCTGATGTTAACCTCTGTGAAAACGGCCTGTTTGTTTGTGTGCATAGGAATAATTCATGTTGTATGCAGACTTGAATTTTAAGTTTATATAAAGTAATTTTTTTTTTTTTTATTCCATTCTCAAGTGCTTCAATAGTGCAGAATCAGTTCAAACCATAATATAAAATTTCATAGAACGAAAACCTTACGTAGTATGTAATGACAGTGAAAAATGTGTAAAAGTAAAAATCTTTTTTTGGGAATGATTTTTGGTTTTTTTATGTAATGGAAGGGTTGATTTTATTGAAGACTTAATCAAGATGATGTTTAATAATTCTTTATGTAAATTGTTTCCTGAGTAAAGTTAAAATGAATGTGACTTCTTTTGTTATTAAAGCTAAATTTTGTATATAAATTCCAAATATTTAGGTTTTTGGGCTTGTACCAATATAAAAAAAGTCTCCAGTTTTGACCGAACAAACCTCATTATTACAAACCTGGTTTTTTCAAAGTTGCCCGATTTTGGTCCCTTCGGGTTTGTAGTAATAACAGGTTCCACTTAACTTCCCCTTGTCATCAAAAATTGTTTGAACATCGAGCAATTTGTATTATAAGTGTAAAGTTCATTTTCACTAACTTGTTTCTTGGAAATCGGAGGATTTATATTGATTTATTTCAGTAGACACACGTCTTTTGTTGAATAAACTGATAAAATGTAAGGGCCTATTCAACATATTTTGCTGTCTAATAATGAGTAGGTAAGCACCAAGCCAAGTGCACTGTAACTCATGACAGGGAAAATCAGAGGACGTGGTTTTGAATGATCAATTATTAAAGACAGTGAAGAAATCAGTTATAATAGCCTTATTTATTCATTTCTGTCTCAAAATTACGAGTTTCCTTTGCAGTAGAATATAATTAATTACTTTAAAAGACAGACATTTGCCACTGGCTTAAGGTGTCATCACTCGGCAACAAGTAGCGGCGTGGAGTGGTAATTCTCCTGCTACCACCCCTCCTGCCGCTGCCACCATGAGCAAACTGCCCGATCGATAACCTCTCCGTGCCCTCTTAGCTGAACGAGTGGGCGTGCAAAATTCAAAATTTGACTTGCATTCTGTGTCATATTATTTTTGTTTTCAGAGGGTTTGATAGTTTTTTGAAAGTTTTAGGTCAGCTTGCATTTGATGTCGGGTTACAATCAATTATATACTGTATTTTGAAATGTTATTTTCTTTATTTAAACGAGTTTATGGGAAATGGTTTTTAATGTATTATTTACAATAATACTTTTTCTAAAATTCCCATTTTTATTATGTTTATTAGCTAGACTTTATTCACAGATAATGACCAGCTCTTACTATACTCAACATAAAGTTTTATAAGGTTATAAGTTGTATTTTATTGATGTGCATGTCAGAAACAGCATCTACTGAAATCCCGTATGTATGGACATTTTTTGGCAGTCTCCTGAATAACAATAGATCGAGAGTCAACTGTATGCTGTTAATGGGACTTATTAGTGTTGAAGTATGGATCCTACAAGGCGGGCAGGATGTTTGGGCCATGAGTCCGTTTGAAGTAGTTTAAATTTCCTGCCACATCATGGCAACACTGTCAATGGTGGTGCCATTGGCACTAGGGCAGTGCTGCCAAAACATACAAGACCATTTCGGCTTTGTTTTTGTATCTGTAAGTTGCAGCGTGAAATGTTTTAGTTAAAATACAGTCTGCATTGTTCTTGAGTCCAGACATCTGTAGACATGTAACTTAGCTGATCTGCTAAGGTTAGTTTGTCCGGAGATCGAGATTAAGTTCAAGTGTTCACTTTTCTCATTTTTGTCAACCTGGTAATGAAAAGTTTTTGCCTTGGGATCGTGTGTTACTGTCACTGCTGGAAGTGCTGTTTCTGTGCTAAGTCACTTTGAATACTTTTCCTATAAGCATACCTCATTCCTGTTGCACACTTTCCATCTATGTAAAAAATTATAATTTGGAAATTACATTTGAAGTGCAGTAAACTCTCAACTCCCAGGGAAGGGTTGTTATTTCTAAGGGGTCATTATTAACTTTGATTCTACTTGATAGTTTTTCTCATGTTTTTTGTGCACTGGAATGCAGAGGAAAATGTGGGAAATGTACTGGGAATTCAATTTACAGCCTTGCTGGACACCCTAGACGTTATGTGGCATTATTTGTAGAAAACAGAAAACATGCAAGTAGGGAACTGTATTATCAGTAATGTACTGGACTGACTCACAAAATAAATGTGCATAAGTACAAACTTCAAATGATTGCAACAAAACGTGCTGATATTTTCACAAGAAGCAACTAAAAATGGACTTTGCTCTTGTTGACCGTTATAAAAACCAGGCCCCCAAAATTTTTAAAAAGGTCACCAGAAAGTCACAGATTTTAGTTTCAAGGGTTTGGTAGACACTCTGAAAGATGGCTGTAGAATTAAATGGCAAGTGATGTATATTCATATTGCAGGTGTGGTAGGTGACACAAGAAAGTTGCTCATTCCACGCTCTGTACACACAGTGAGAGTTGTGAGTCACAAAGAAGATGAATACATGGTGGAACTAGTGGAAGCTGCCAGCCACTGATCACATCTTTCACCACCGGCACCCAAAGACTGTACCTCAGATTGATGTATCTGTGGCTAGACTGTCAAGCTTTAAATTTATATGCCATCATTTGTTTCTTTGTATTTTGTTATTAAATGTTTGTGATTTATGAGTGTTTCCAGCTTTCCTTTACTTTGGCTGTTATAGAAACCTTTTTTACAGAGTGAGTTAATGTAAAATATCCTAACAAAGTATCAACACCTTATTTAGTTCTATATGAACTCTAGCAAAGGATGTCAATTTTATCGGACTATTGGTTTTCACAGTCAGTTATTCATATCAGATATATAATGGAAGTATATACAGTATTGTAGCTTTGTATGTCAAATTTTATTGCAACGTAATAAAAAAATAAAAAGAGAGTGGCACTGTGGAATTATGTCATCTGTTTTCCAGTGTTTAAATTTTAAAAAAGAAATGAACCAATAAATGTGCCTACTATATTTCTTATCTGGTAAATGTTAATTTCACACCTATGTTGGTTAGAGAACATTATAGTCTCATGTTTATTGCATAGTATAACATGGCAAGGCAGTAGTGTCTTTGCCAAAAAATGTAAAACTTGACGTGTTAGATATTGGGGTGTGCGAATATTAGAAAATTTGAGTAGTTGTGAATAAAAATATACTAATTACTATGGTCACATTTGAAGTTCGGATATCACCTGCGAAAACTGAATAATTACATTCTTGTCTCAAGTGGTTATTGTGTTGACTTATTAAAGGACTTCTCACTTCAAAATGTTAACATTTATTTCATAGTTACAAGAGCTGGACCATTACTAATCATGATACTAATTGGTCATTTTTATGAATTTTTGCTATTTGATGCAGCTGCAAATCACGCTCACACACACACACACACACACAGAGTGCATTATTTATTCATATTTTCATTTTGCAGCACATTTTTTTGTTTGTTGTGTGAAGCAGTGAAATGAAATTGTAGTTATTTATATTATATATAACTGAAATTAAATGTTTACTAGTAACTGTTAGACTTCGAAAATACAGTATTTGTATGTTTTTGAAAATTTTACCATTCAATTTGAAAATATCTGATCATCAATATCTACTATTCGCACAACCCTAGTGATATAGTATGTTCTAGTTTTGTAGGAGTACCAAATAATTAGCTCTTAAAAAATACAATAAATAAACACAATGTGTTCTATAATATTTGCTCATCATTCAAATTGGTTGGTGTCGAGAATGGTGAAGTGCAGTTACATACTTTAACTGTGTTGTAGTTGCATATGCATGTGGTTCTATTTGTGTTGTGGATTAGTACAAATTTGCCAGCTTCTAAGAAAAAATTTTTTTGTTTAGGTTTTTTTTTCTTTTTTCTACTACTACTACATATTGGTTGTTGTACGAAGAGAATCTCAAGGGGAGCTGATATTGCCACCTAATTTCTAAAGTTACACTCAAACCTTGTTTTTACAGACACTGACTTCCCCAAAATTTGTTCACGAGACCAAGTTGTCCATACAAATCAGTGTGACTAAATCTTGGCCCATTTGGCTCCTATGAACGTGAAAATTGCATCAAACTACATATATTGCTCCTTTGGCATGCAGCAAGTCATGTTTACATGTCTCCGCAGGAAAAGGTAGATATTCTATTTGTAAACCGTAAATTAATTTAATAGCTTGATGTGTTCTAGGTAAGGTAGTACCCAGATGTGCAGTTACAACCACGGAGTAAATCAAAATAAATGAAAAACTGGATTGTTATGCTGCACACAGGCCTAGCAAATGGTGTGCAGTAAGTCTGAACTACAAATTTACAGTTCCCGTGTGGAAACAACTTTTATATGTATTTATAAAATTGTATTATTTTATTTGGGCTGATTTTTGCTTTTAAAAATAGTGTTGAATCAAAGGAAATGCTTTCATGGATAATGCAATAAAATTAATTGAAAATCCACAGCATTGTATTGCCACTAATGAAATGTTGGTAGGAAATGCTGTTTTGGAAGTTTTCACAAGGAAGTAAGACAGTGTATCATAAAACTTTTAATTAATTTCAATTGGTAAACCTGTTGTGTCCAAAATGTGGTAACAGGGTTGCTACAGGTATTGAAAACTGGGAAAACCATGAAAAGCCAGGGAATTAAAAATGGTGAGGGATTTTCAGGAAAAGTCAGAGAAAAAAGGAAAAATGTCTGAAAAATTATAAAAACCTTCCGTGTTTTCTTCACGTCTTACTGAAGTTGCATGATCAGAGGTGTATAAAATAAAAACAAAGCCATGTGCATTAATAGGACCTACTGCACTTTATTGGCAAGACAGAGTAATGTAAATTAGTATTAAAAGGTCTGGGGGACTCGTCCCCTATTGTCTGCTATGAGCCTTCAAACATCAGACTTTGCCCACACCTGTGACTTTGGAGCACCCGTATAAACAAAGTCGGATGTTTGAAGTCCTATAGTAAACAATTGGGGAGGAGTCTCATGGATCTTTGAATATACTGCTACACTACACGGTCTTGCGAATAATAAGTGGTGGGTCTTATTAACCTACTCAGCTTAGTTTTTATTTTATAAGCCTCTGAACAAGTGGCTTTGGAGCGCACCTGTATGAATGAAGTCCGATGTTTGAAAGCTTGTAGCAGAAAATTGGGACCAGTCTTCCGGATATTTTAATATTACTGTACACAAAACTGTCTTATAAATAAAGTGTGGTAGGTACCTAGGTAGCTAAGTTTTAATTTTATGAGCCCCTGAACATGCGACTTCTGAGGACCCTTGTGAGCATTCGCAATTTAACCCTCTTATGCCCGGTTGCACCAACATCTTCTTCGATTCGAGATCAAATGATCCTAATTCCAAACCAAGGTTCAATTTGATCATGGTTCCATTGTGAAAGTGTTGAACCAACCCAATTGCACAATTGTGGATCTCCGATTCGTTACTCGTGGTTCCAAAGTGAGCGATAGAGATTAAATATGAGACAAATTTTTTCTATTGTTTTGTAATATATGACATGAATGTAGGCGTGGTTTTGTGTGTGTTTACCTAGAAATTCTCTATCAGGTCTCCGCAATTGCTAATTATTTAATTTTACGGAAACAAAATTTGGATGAAGCTGCAAGTGGTTTAAAACTAAATATTTTTACAGAAAAGGAGAAAAGAGTAGTCATTGACTTGATAGAAAACAAATTGAACGTCAGTGAATGTAAAAAACGGACCCGCTTTATTCTAAACAGAAAGATGAGGAATGGAAGACCCTAGAAGATGTTTTACTATATTGAATGCACTGAAAATTTTCCGTTTTAGTAGTTTTGTTTGATTGGAAAACTATGCATACACTTTTTTCATTATTTTTAATACCAATGTTATTGTAGAGGTAGCGTACATAGAACTAGATGTGCAATGTTTTATCTGTTTTAAGTGAATTACTGTTCTACAAATTTGACTGAATAATATTCAAATGCGTATAATGTTTTGATTTCCCAAGAAAACAATTGTACTTAGTTATATCTGTTGGCATATTTTCAAACTTCATTTGTCAGTGAAGACTGTTCGATAGTTAGCTTGTGTGGAAAATTAGGACAGTTTATGATATTCTGAATTGCTTTTCCAGTTTTACATTGTGTTTGTTCGAAGGGGTAAGCATGAATTTTGTTCTCTTTTTACATAATATTACTACATCTTCAATTAAATTAATGCATTTGATCTAAAGCATTTGTAAAATGTCTCAATTTACATTTTGCAACAGTAAACAACAATCAAATCCTTTTTTAAACAATTTAAATATTACTAAATTTTTTTCTAGTAAATAAATATATTTAACACTGCTCTTAAATTCACGTAAGCTATATTCAACATACTTGTATTCTCTGAATTGAGAGTTTGAACTGCCGAATTCGGCGGTTCAAAATGAAGAACATCTCGATCTCCAGTTCAGCTCTGAACTTGAATGGTGCAACAGTTTTCTGTGCCATTAGACATGCAGCAGGAGTCAGCAGACATGTGCAGTTCTTGCTAATTAAGTTGGGCTTTCTGCAGTTGTGTCGCCAGTTAGGAATCAAACCAGACATTAGAAGTGTTCGAATGTTTGTGTATTATTTGTGGTTTTCTTAACACGTGACACAAATATCAACTATTCGAAATCTATGGCAACATAGTTGTGGATTTCTATGTGATGTTCTCTTTGTAATGTTATATTCATCATGCTTGGCAGGATTATCTTATTCCATTCTTGCCTTTATGATCCATATCATGATAAAACTTTCAAGGCCCTGGTAGAAGCGATAGTGCTGGTGGTTGACAGAAGTATCTGTAGCAATTCCCAATCATATAAGGGACATTTTGATGGGCCACAAAAGTGTGACACCAAATTTACTGGAAATTGTTGATTTTGTGCGTAATGTTACTTAATACTCGTAATACTGTAAATAAAGGTTATTGCTGAATGCAGCAAGTAAATATTTTCATGATTTTATCTTAACTACACTTATATTTTATTTTATTGGTGAGGATACAGATGTGTGCATAATCAGCCACTGACCATCATTTTTTGTAATAAACTATTGCAAGTCTGAGAAGGTTTTTCTGCCACGTTTCCTAAGTACGTTTCTAAGTTTGCTAGTTGTAATCTTGTGATGTCAGCCATGAAAAGAATAAGTTGATTACAAAATACTCCACTAATTGAAGCAGAACTTTAAAACATTCAAACTTTTACATCTGCCTTATAGTAATGTTATTAGTTTCAGTAACATGTTTACTAAAAAGCAGTATGCATGGAGCAGACAGGCTGTTTCATAACTAAATATTTCTGTATAACTTTCATTTTTTTTTTTTTTTTTGCATTAATTGTACTTTTAAACTTATCTCTATTAACAACAAAATTCAACTAGAAAAGCAGTGGGAGACTCATACAATCAGTGAAAATATTGGGAAGATCTGTTGTGCTGACAGCTACTTTTAGTAACCCAGTTTTTAGTCTTGTGTCCTCCAATTTGCTGAACATTTATGTAGGCCTATATATCATGCTCAAGTGGTTTTCAAGATTTTTTATTTATTTTTTCCATGTTATGTCCTTGGAAAATTTTGCATTGGTTTTTATTGTGTTCTCTGCATAATGTGAAGCCAGAGAGAAGTAATGGGAAAATTCATCAAATTATTTTTCATCCGAGGATCATTAATTGATGCTGGGATTTTTTCGAAGGTAGGCCCATCTATCCATTTCTTGAAATGAGTTAGTGCTGTGAATATTGTCTGGTGTTACCTAGGCAGAATTTGTTGCGCATAAGTTTCATTTTGTATTTTTATCCATTTTCCAATAGCGCTGCACATGGGATTTTATTTTTAAATTTCAGTGTTGGCATGCCTATTCGATGGGAAAGTCAGAGAAATTTGTTTTGAGGTTCTGGAAAACAGGGATGTCATGAATTTTTTTAGTGTGTACTTGTAGCAACCGTGTGTAAGCTTTGATGGACTCAGGTTCTGTGTAAACTATGTACAGTAGAACCCTGTTATAACATTTTTCAGGGGACAAGTAAAATAAAATGTTATATGCAGGAAAATTTTATAAGCAGGAAACAATAGGTATTACACCTGCAGGAACACATCATGCAAAACAAAATTCTAAAGTTATAATTTTTGTATATAAGTAGCTAGTCAAGTTCAACTTCATCTGAATCATTTGATGCAAAAATATCAGTGATCTGAATTTCATGGACCATAGCATCATCAATCACAGTGACATGCTTTCTGGATGCTTGCTTACTCATATACACTTTGTTGGTTATATTAGTAATTTTCAGGACCAACTCCTCTAAAATCCTTAATATTTCAGCTATAGACAGTTTTCTTTACCTGTTTGCAGGCTACTGCATTGTTAATGTCTGAAATTTCATTTGAGATACAGCAAGTAATACTGTTGTTAAAAGCAGGAAATGAAAATTTGAACATTGTTGTATGCAGGAAATTAAACAATTAAGCCTTATGGATAAATGGTGGGACCATGAAATAATGGTGTTATATGTGGGCACATTATAATAGGGTTCTACTGTAATTGTAGTTGATGAAATATAAAAAATGTTGGGTTACTGTGTAACAAGCTGAGATGGGAAATAGCAGGAAGGATAGAACAGGTTGAAAGGTGGATATTTCTCCCTCCCCCTCTTCCCACACTTCACTGACAAGGACACATTTTGATGTCAGTATTGGCCGGTTAACTTGACATGGGGGAGTGTAGAGTGGAATGCGGTGCAGAAGTAAATTTTTGTGATTCCTCAGAATTTTTGTGTGCAAATGAGATGTCTGTAGGAAACAAGTGCTGCAAATATAGGTTTGAGTGTATATTATCCATATTGAACTAGGCCTAGTTGTATTTTGTACGTATATTTTGTTGTCATGCAGGCATTATACAGTGGATTCTCTATTCATTGTTTCTGAGGGGACTGACAAAAAATTGCAATACATGTGGACTTTCAATGAATGTGGTCTTGAAATGCAGATAAATAAAGAATGGGACCACAGAATATGTTCCATGTATGCAGGATTTCAATCCATCCGAGTTCAATACATAGAGGTTCCACTGTATTTACATTTTCTTACAGAATAGTTTCGAACTACAGATTGTAAACATTCAACAGTACAAAGATTAATGGTTTTTTTTTTAAATGTAATTGTTAGATGAAATGTTGTGTTATTCAATTGTTTTAACATTTACAGTTGTACTGACATAAGTTTGGTTGTCTGTGAGACGTAGTTGTATTGTAGTATGTTTAGCCAGTATTTGTCAAATGTACAATTATTTTTTACCTCGCAGTTTATACTGTACATGTGTACTATACTGTACGGTGTTTTGTAAATTAAATCTCTAAATGTCATACACTGTCATTTATTTAGGTAAACCTTGGTGCTTGGAAGTGCATAGACCTGTAGAGTACTATATGATTGTTACAACTACTCTCTATCCATTCCAAAGTGGCACTTGTATTACTATGCCTATTTGTGTGCTTGGATGGTATTCATTGTTGCCAGCCACAACCTGTGTCATTATAACCAGCTGTCTAAATCATGCCCCCTTCTTGTTCACGTCTTATAAACAATGATTGTGTTACATAAGAAGTATGCATAACAATAACGATAAATTTGCACTTATAGTTATGATTCCTAATAATATAAATACTTTGTAACTAACAATACTAATTCATCAACTAAGCATTATATAAAAACACTGTGAAACCAGGTTAAGATACTCACTTATATATCTACATCTGGAAATGGTGCAATACAATCCAAGTTGCTTTTATGTGAACTATCATTCAAATTTATTATGAAAAGGTCTTGAAGGTTGTTTTGAATGTTGTCTAGGGTAAACATTTTGTTTTCCATATCCTGCATGTGTCTGATGTACATATTTTGCCCACTTCTCTGGGGTGATGTCACTGATTGGGGTTGGTAGTGGTAATAATTCTTAGATTTTGGCCATTTTAAACAAACTGTTATGTCTTGCAATGTAGCCTTTCACCTGACGCCACACTAATTCAGTGGGATTCAGCTCACAGTGATAAGTAGGTAATTGACAAACAACGTAGCCCAACTTGGCAGCCATTTCACCAACATGTTTAACATACAAATGCATACACTGGTTCACTTTCACCATCAGCTTTGCTTTTGTCATTTTGCTGTGAAATTCAATATTTTTGTCTGGTAACCACTTCGTAATGTAACTTTTTGTAATATTTTTGTGGGAATTTCTTTTAGTTTCACGTTATGGTAATGAGAATTACCCACAATAACTGCATTTTCTCTATCAAGGGGAGCACTTTCTCAAACCACTTAACAAACATTTGACGCATGCCATCCTATGAACAAAGGAGGCACGTCACGGCCCCAAGGATTTTGGTGGGTGTGAAGGTAGACACACTCGGGGAGGAGTTAGACTCTTTATTCGCAGCACGGAACAGGAGCCTGGCCGGAGTAGAGGACTGGACCTGTGCTTTCCGGCTGGGCACAAAATCTGGGATGGCTAGCGCAATATTTTGCCTTGGTGGGACCACTCTCCGGGTATACCTGGGCAACAGATGGCCTGAGAAGGCTGCTGGACCTGCTGTGGTTCGGACTGTGGTGCATTGGGGTTGGGCCCGGAACCGGGTGTGCAGGCAATCGTCAGCCTGGTTGTCTCAGTGAGCAAGAGCCCCCAAAACCACAGGTTGGCTATGCCAAATGAAGTTTCTTCACTGGTCAAATATGCTAGTACCACAGGGTTAGTATCTCCTTCGAGCTTGATTGGTGGTGTGAGAGATCGGGCATGGGAGCTGGTGAGGCTGGTCTCTCTAGGTGGCTGATGGCTTGAGCTTTCTCCCGGGGACTAAGGTTCGTGAGGTTAGTTGGGATGGAGCTAAGCTCCTGTTGGTATTGAAGCACGCTCCTCTTGGATAACAAGTGGGTAGGGCACTGACTGCCCTCTCGGACGTTACGAGGTGGAGGGGAGTCAAACCCCAGGGTAAGTTGGAGCATTAAGCTATCCCTTCCGGCAGCCTTATTTTCTGTACCACAAGGGATGTCAATAAACGGGACGCCCGCTGTCCCAATAAGGGTGGAAAAGCTCAACTGGATATGAGAGGTGAATGAGTATGGTGGTGAATGATCTGGCTTACACCGACAGGATTTATTCGCCGCAGCCTCATTGGCTGTCAAGAGAGGATGAAGTTAGCTATGGATTGTTCCGGCTTCGTTTGGGGAACTACCTTGGGAGGGATTCGAACCCTGATCATCCTTCCAGAAGCCAACGTTATGGTGCAGAAATTGGGGAGTACTTTTGTTCTCGGGTGTCGAACCCGAAGAATCCTGCCAGATTTTAATTTTACGATACTTGATCGGCTAGAGGAATCCAGTGCGTCTGTATTACGAGTTTGGTGCCTGTGTAGGGGTTGGTTGGACGGGGGTTTCCTCTGAGTCGGATTCGTCATCCGGTTTACACCAACCTAGTAAGTGCTTTAACGGGGTTTTGGGGTCAGGAGGTGTAATTATGCTATAATCAATATGTCCACTCTCGGGATCAATAGATACCAGTACACTTGGATTGGAATCATTGACGAGTTTATTTGTTAGTGCTTGTCTTAGAGTGGCGCATCTCTCGCGTCGCCTCTGATGGCTACCGGTACATTTAGTAGTGAAATACAACAAATAAAACTAGGCTGTCAATAGGGGTTGCGGAGGAGCAGTCCTGGGCGGGGCGAAATCTGCAGTCACTCCCGCAGACCTGCCATTCACAAGGGCAACCCAAGTAACTAGACCTTGTGTTTCGTAACGGCGGCGGGTGCCCTGGAATCTCAGGGATTGGTCCTTTATCGAGCCCTACCTCCTGAGATATATAGCACACTACACAGCCAGATAGAGATGGGAGGTTAGTTAGAACTACTGCACAACTGATTGAATGCACAGCCTTGCAATTAAAGACAAAATTAATAAAGCACAGAAAAATGATAGGGTCTAAAATTAAAATTACGGGAGTCAACACATAAGGTGGTTAAGTTTGTAACATAATATTTTATAATGCTTAAATCAACACTTTAGCAGAGACCCAGGTAAATTATTACACACTACAAGCTAGATAAAGAAATACTGTAAAAATATATTGATCTCAATCAACAAGCGAAGGCAAGCCTGAAAATAATAAATCTAATAAAGAAATTAATTTATATGAAAATTCCGAATTAATAATAAAACCATTGTATACTATTTACAGCATAAGCGTAAACAAGGGGCTCTATCGCACAACGACCTGTTACCATGGGAGTCAAGGGAAGTTGACTGAGGTAAGGTTCAGTGGGTACAGGTGTGGGATTTACAAATTGGTGTGGAGAGCTGTCCCTGGGCGGTCAGCTGAAGGAAACGTCCAAGCTGGGGCTGGAGTGCTGGCGGCCTTCTGCAAGCTGCTGGCTGGCGGTAGAGGTGTGAGCCCTGCCTCGGGCTGCTGAAGCGAAGGAGGTTGAGCCCTGGTGGACTGCACAGGAGAGGAGAGAGTCTTCTGCATACTGTAGGAGAGCTTGCAAACCTATTGGGCCCTCAAGCCCTGCGTATCTCACTGGACCATGGGACTGCACTTCTATTTATACGAAAATCGCCCTGTGTCAGCAATTCTCCGGGGACGGGGGATAGCGTAGCCATCCAACACAGGGGCTGGTTTATCTGCTACAAGAGTGCTGCTCAATTTCTTATCTTCCCTGGTGGAGGCGATGACATTTTCATGTACCCCTCACAGGCAGGTGGGCCGTCACGTCAGGTCACGGGGGTGCTGCTATCTTGAGGGTCGTTTGGAACTTCTTGGCCAGACAGGGTAACGTAGTATATTTTTATTTTAAATAATTAATATAATTTCTTCATCGGGGTTACTCTGGCACGTTCCTTCTTGATTGGATGTGGAAGATCATAATTTCACGCGTGAAGTTCAGTTACGTAGTTGACTCACCAATGTATGAAGTCTTGTTAATATTATTATTTCCACGTCTCAGCAGCCAATGAATTTGATTTCGCTCCATGCTTGGCATGCTCAGATGGGGCAAAGTCGGCCGTAGAGTGCGCCTCTCAGTAGCGCAATATGCTGGCATGCATCAGTATTTAGATATAGTAGCAGCCCTCGTACCGCACTTGCCAAGTCAAGGCAGTCCCCTATCTGAGTATTTGGCACCAGAAGTGTGGTGGACACTGAGAGTCAGGTTACACTCTGGCTGACGGTCTTGATATGTGGGTGAGTTCCCTTGAAGTGTCAGTCCCCCTTAGACCTGAGGAAATATTCCTTCCAGCACCAGAAGCGCAGTGGAAAGAGCAGACCCCAGACTGACAGTCCAACTCCTAGACGATGAGTACGTAGTGTCAGGGCTCTACTGTTCTATACACTTGGATGCATAGAAAAGGGTGGCCGTCCAATGTAGGTGTGGGTGTCTATGGGTTAGTTTGACAGTGTGGTTAAAATAAAATTCTCGGTCGTCTGCTGTCCTTTGACAGGCCTGATGTTTGCAGGGTAGGTTTCTATTGCTACGGAAATAATATCTTAAGTGCGATAAAATTATGTTTATTTCTGCATGGAAATAAACGAAATGGTTTATACTAATTCTTATCAATGCGAGCTTAATGGAAGCTTGCTATGCTTGACAGGTGAAGGCGACCTGTTTCTAAGCTAGTGAGGTAGGTAGGCAAAGTGGCTATGAAAATTATTTGACTTTAATGCTACGCTACGCTGTATGCCCTGAAGGGACCGGAAAGTGTTTAAATGTTCAATGACTTAAACTGGCTATGATCTTCAGAGGTGAAGAGGGAGATCTAGACCTGGGCTTCAGCACCAATAGTGCCATGAAGACCAGGCAGAGTCGATGGTCTCTTCTGCACCAGGATTGCAGTGAAGGAACAGGACAGACTGGCGTTCCAAGGGACGTGTCCTGGTATTTATACTTTTCCTGGCTTGCCCTTGATCAGCTGGAGGATGGTGGCAGCGTTAGTTCCTCTGGGCGTGTGACATCACTGGCGGGCGGAGGTTCCAGCTGATGCAGTCTCTGCGATTCATACTAGTGGTGCCATCTCTCGGCATGCATAGTACTAGGTGACCTCGATGCAAGTCTCGGTGGCTCAGCCGGTGAACAGTACAATTTATTTGAGTGTGGAGCATGCATCTTTTACCTTGGGTAAACAGTACAATTTGTTGACGTTAGACAGATAGAACTGCCATCAAACTCCATTGGGGCATGCAGCTGAGTGGTTCGCACTAATTAGTAGTAGTTGATTTAAATAAGTTGAAACGTGCCGGGCTATAGACTTACGATATATACACTGTCAACATGGTTTTGGCTGCATTGGGTCAGGCATGCATGGCTGGTGCTAGCTATACCTTTAAGCTCCGTTTCTTACCAGTAACTCGGGCTGGATGTGTCGGTTGGCGACTGGGAACTAAGTTTTCCACTGTTGAAGTGGCAACTGGCTTAGTCGGGATGCTTGTTGGTTTCGGAGTACCTGTCTTACCAGGGATTACTTCGATCAGTGAATGTGGAGCTGGTGTTAGCCGGCTGGAACCAGCAATTCTGGTGGAAGGTTGATGGACGTTAGTACCATGCTGACAACACAGTACCATCGATTCAACTCCACAGACTCTTATCTCCAGAACCTGTGGTTAGCTGCCCCGTACTTTACCTCTGTACCCTGTATCAGACCATGTACTATGAAATTATATTCCCTGGCTATATGAAGGTACGCAGGGAAATAAATATAATAAAATACTGGGGATAAAGGTCTCTCCAGATGGTGGGCGAGCTGCGCACTGTCCCGTTCTGCTTGTCTACTAGGAGTAGATGGGTCTAATATACACACTTGCATGACGACAGTATAGGCCGCCTTTTGCTTCCTCTGTGAGCCGTGACTTTTACCACAAGGCATAGAGGTTTGGTTGACAAAAGATATTTCTTGATCGTCATGAACATGAGACAATTCCCTATCTAAGTGTATTTCCAATAGTGGTTGCCAGCACGAGCTCGGTGCGCTGATCAGTCTCCTGCCACTGGCATGCAAACCTAGAGCATTGAGCCGTATGGGCCGCCTTCCTACCAATATTGGGTGAGGGTCGCAACAGGGGTCAGGCCTTTAGTCTCAAGCCAATATCCCCGCCGGCAGCGTAGGCGCTCTGGATAGGATACAACTTGGGATGAATGTCTTGCCCCTGTTGGATGAGTTGTTAGTGGTCAGGGCTATACCGTTCCGTCCCTTGGGGTCTAGAATGGGTGGCCGTCAAATGGTGTATGTATCAGACATATGGATTCCTGAAGGGACTCCGCAGTCCTACTCTAAGGTTCGTACTGGTATATCAAAACCCTGTCTCAGTTGACAACATACAATAGATATTGCCTATTTCTAGTGGTCAAGGGAAATACCTCTAGAACAGATACCTTGGTAAAAATGAACAATCTGTATTTATTAGACGTAATAAATACTGTGATGTGTGGTACCTCCTAACCAAGTAGAGAGTGAATATGTAAGTAATCTACGGTATACAGGCATAGGCGACTTGTTTCTAAACTACCCAAGGTATCTAGTGGCGTTGACGGCTATGAAATCTACTCAGTCGCATCTACTCTATACAAAAGACATCTAGAAGAGACAATAGAAAAAGGAGACCCCTACTTTAAGAGCAGTGGGTTGAGTTGCCTCTACCAGCAAGTATAGACGGGACAGCAGCAGCGGAAGGTGTAGTAAATCTGCAGTGGTTGAAGACTAAGACCTTCTGGTAGCTGTTGGTGGTTGTCGACAATCGAGCTTTTGGTAGCTTTCTGCAGGTGGCTGCAGCTCAAGCTTCTGGTAAAGGCTGCAGGAGCCTCTGGCAATGTCCATGGTAGCAGCCTCTGGTGGCTGCCAAAGACTATTGAGCAGTAAAAGGTCCCAGCACACAAAGTGTTAAGAGTGAGCTACTGGAGAAAGAATAACTCCCGAGCTCGTGTGTGCACGTACATATATAGTGCTCTTGGTCTCAAGCTAATGAGGTCTGTCGGGGCGGGGGTAAAACCCCTGCTCTCTGTTTTTTGTATTCTGGGCGCCTCATGACAGTTGCGGGGTGCTTCGTGGCAGATGTGGTGGCTCGTGACAGATTATTGGGTGCTTCATGATAGTTTTGCCCTGGTGAGTCGTTACATGTTGGGAAGGCTGGCGCGAAAGGTGTGACGTGGTTTCACACGTGTCGGCTTGTAGGCTCTCAGCATGGGGGGGGGAGGGGGACATGCTTCTTGATGGCTTTCACAACCATATATTTACATGTTTAGAATCACCCTCCAAGGTACTGGCGATCTAAGCACACTCGTGAAAGATGTTGCAGGGATTGACCCCTTCCTCAGGTTACGTATAAATACGTGAGGCTGATGAGTCGTAGTCGTAGTATAACAGGAAAGCGACATTCATAAATGCACCCCCTCCTGCCACACCCTCCTTTTCGATGAAAACTCATCGGACTAATACGGTGGAGTAGGGAAGGGAGAAGAGGTTCCCCCTCATCTGGAAGATCACAGCGTGTAGAAAGTCGAAGAAAAAAAAATTTTGAAATTGTAGGCGGGACTCTTAATTCTGGGCTGCTTGACCACTGTAATTGCGCTTGCTCTGTTTGCTAGGGTTCTTCGGGAAACATGTGATGCTCTGCACGCCGGCCATAGCACTGTCTCACTCTAGTAGGGTTGGCACACACTCTTCCCCACATCCCTCATCCATGGCAAGCTGGAGCGAAGGTCCGCTAATGTGTTCCCCCTGATGCGTGACTATCCTGTGTGACTTACTCGACGCTAGGCGAGTCATGTCTCAGGGCGGTTAATTCAGGTCTGGGCACAGGGGCCCATCCAGTGTACAACACAGGTCTGGTGGGTCGACAACTCGGTACAAAGTCAGGCTCGACAATCTTTATGTGGCATGGTGCAGGTTTAGGTTGTGATGAAGTAGGGCAGCAAGGGGGTTTTGTACGTGCCAGTACTGACTCTGTTCCCTCTACCGAGGTAGCACTTGACTGAGGAATGGTATGTGCAGGTGTGGTACTTGGCTGCAGTTCTGGTGTGCTGGTGAACCTGACGCTGAACAGTACCTCCTGCACTATAGGGTGGTATCCTTCCGCAACCTAGGTGGGTGGTGCAAGGAACTTGTGAGGTTAGTGTACAGTGATCACTGGTCTCCCCGAACTCCAAGAAGATTCCCTCCTTGGCACCATGAAGTGAGCGATGAGGTAGGGGGTTTGAGCCAGCAAGCCAACTTCCAGGGGACGATATCCTAGTGTCGTGGCTCCACCGTTTACTGTTGGGGCAGAGAATGGTGGCCTTCCAAGGATGTGCTGGTGTGTTGTGCGTGTAAGTTCGGAATAGCAAAACAAGGTCTCCTGCTGAGTCCTTCAGCTCCAATATGACACAAGGAAGGAGCTCGGAGTGAAAGTCAAGAGATCTGGTAAGATCTGTGTTTATTGGCCCTAAGAAAATAAACACAGATGGCAGAGGTGCTATATCCTAATTCCACACGGGCTAGGCGGAAAGTAAAACCCCCTATCTTAAAACAGGGGAAGGTGCCCTATGCGAAACTGTTAGGAGAGGCAGTTGCTGGTGCGTGTGGCATAATGTTAAACCTTAGGGCAAGCTCTACTCTCATGTTGTCTGCAAGGGACCAAACGTGTTTAAGTGTGTAACTGTCGACGCCATTGGTTCTTCCTTTGGTTGCGCTGGAGAGGATCTTTGGCCCCACGAGGTGATCGGTGAAGTACAAGGAAAGGTTTGAGCCTTGGTACCAATAGCTGGAGTGATGAGAGCTCAGGAGAGGCAATCGAGAACTGAAGCAGAACTGACTATCCGGACGCCAGGATGCATCTCCTTATATACTTCTCTGCCATCCCTTCCTTTACTGGCATAGGGCATCTGGAGAGGGGGTTAGCAGGTGCAAGCCCAGTGCGTAGATCCTTTGTGCGTAAGGCATAGTGGAGAGCGGTGAGATCTAAGAATTGAGCATGTGGCGCATCCCACGGCACACTGCTGTACTCGCCCCGGACCTTTTGCATGGTCTCGGTGGCTCATCGGGCGAAATAATAAATTATTATTGAGACGTCTGTCCCGGCCCGGTATATACAACAATCTTATAGGCGACGGCGGTATTGTGACTCGGTAGAAAAACATCCAGGGTTGCAGTTGCATAATTACATTGAATGAAAATGTAGACATAAATGCAACTACTTTCAATATTGATGTCTACAAAGTACCCAGTGGTAATGGTGCAAGAGGTAAAAAAGTTATCAATTTAACTAAAGATATAAAGGCAAAACAATGTATTAATAAAATTAACAATGATGATAATTTATGTGTACCCAAAGCAATAATTACAGCTTTAACATACGAAACTAATATAATTTTCAATAGAAAATTAACGAATAACGACCTTATTTATATTAGAAAAGGAAGAAAATTACAAGGAGAATTGGCTTGTGAACTTTGTGTACAAGTGGGAAAAAGTTGTTAAATTGGTTTTAGTTTAGAAAATATCATGGATGCAGAAAATTTTCTGAATATTCAAATTAAAGTTGTTTTTTCTGCACATTTCAATTCAATTATACATTCTGGAACTAAAAAATCAACTATTTATTTGTATTTACAGTATGACCATTATGATGTAATTTATAGTATGAAAGCATTTTTAGGTGGTGTTTATTATTGTAAAAAATTTGACAAACCATACAATAATAAAGATCAACATGAGTGTGAGAAAAATAACAAAAAAATATGTGATTTGTGTGAAAAACCACAACATGAAAAAGTTTTGGAAGGTGAAGATCGTATTAGAATATATTCTCAAAAATGTAATAGATATTGTTTTGGAGAGGAATGTTTCACTAATCGCGATGCTGTGTGTAAGATGGTTTATACGTGTAAAACTTTTAACAAAATATGCTTGAGAAATAAAAAACACAAATGTGGTTATGCCAAATGTTGGAATTGTAAGAATTTTGTAAAAACTGATGAAAATGAACGTTATATGCAAAAGAGAAAGCAAAAAGGTGGCTTTTGTAGAACAACTTGTACTTGTAATGGACAAAACAACAATAAAAATATGGATTTGTCTTACACAGAAAAATACTACTTTTTTGACTATGAAGCCACACAAGATACTGGTTTTCATACACCAAACTTTATATCTGTACATGATTTTAAAGGCAACAAAATACATTTTAAAACAAAGGATGAGTGTTGCGAATGGGCAATATCTAAAGAAAATATTGCACGTAATTCAAAAGGCTACGATAAATATTTTATTTTACAATATTGTGTTAGTAATAGTATAAAACCACATACAATATATCAAGGTTAAAAAATTATGCAACTTATAATATTGAGTCTAATTATCAAAATAATTAATACTATAAGCTTTATTCAAGGAAGTCTTGCAACAGTTCCCAAAACATTTGAAAGAAAAAAACTTAAAAAAGGATATTTTCAACACTTTTCTAATATACCAGGAAATCAAAACTATATTGGAAAAATTCCAGTTACAAAATTTTATGGAGTCAATACAATGAAGAAAGAACAACGAAAAGACTTTTTAAGTGGTATGCTGAAAAAGTGAAAGAAAATTATATTTTCGATTTCAAAAAAGAACTTGCTGAGTATTGTAATTCTGATGTTGGTATTTTAAGATGTGGTTGTCTTAAATTTAGAAAATATTTTCTAGAAATAGCAAATATAGAGCCATTTTGTTATATAACAATAGCCGGTGTTTGTATGGCTGTTATAGATCTAAATTTATTATTTTAAATAGTATTGGTGTAGTTAAAAATGATAAAAAAGAATTGTTTTGTAAAGAATCAGTTTCATCGTTAAATACATTTACCTAATGTTCGACATGCATTAAATGGCAGAGCAGTAACTATTTGTGGAGCAAAAGTTGATGGTTACGACAAAAAAACTAAAACAATTTATTAATTTCACGGATGATTTTTGGCTTGGATGCCCTAATTGTTATTCACCATATTAAATAAATAATTGTAACAATGAAAATATGGATGACTTATTAAGAAAACAAACATTCGAACAACAATTTTAAGACAAAATGGTTCAAAGGGAAATGTGGGCATCCAAATGGAAAAAATCAATATTTTATAAAAGTAAGTTAGACAAAACTAAAAAGTAATAGAACCTTTACAACCAAGAGATGCATTTTTTGGTGGTACAACAAATGCTTCAAAATTATAAGTAAGATGTATATATATATATGTAGTTTATATCCAACAGTGATGTTTTATGATTATTATCCTGTTGGACATCCTATTAAAATATTTAGCCCTAAAAATTACGATGAAAATTGGTTTGTCTTGATTGAATGTAAAATTTCGCCACCATGAAATTTATATCCTCCAGTACTTCCCATTTAACAATAAAAACTATTTTTTACTTTATGTTTAAAATGTGTTGTAGAAAAAAAAGGAGAATGTAAACATACTGATGAAGAAAGGGCAATAAATGGAACTTGGACTACATTAGAACTAAATAACGTTATCAAAAAAGGCTACAAATTACTTAAATTTCATGAAGTTTTGCATTTCGAACAAAAAAGTAATAACATGTTCGGAAATTACAGTAAAACGTTTATGAACTAGTCCTTGGGAACACAATTATAAATCAAAAGAAAAATGTTTTTGGGTTATTAAAAATGAACAAGATATCGATTTAAACACTGAAAATATTGAACAAAATCCAAGGAAACATGCTGTTGCCAAAATTTGTTTGAATATCACTTTGGGCAAAATTTAGACAAAGACAAAATTTAACACAAACAGAATATATTACTGATCCAACTCGTTGGTATGAATTGTTATTAGATGAAAGAATAGAAATAAATAATGTTGTTTATATCAATGACAAAGTTACTGAAGTGTCCTCTAAATTCAACAATAATTATGTAGAAGATAGAACTTCAACAAATGTATTTATAGCAGCTTTTACTACTCCCATTGTTCGTTTAAGATTATATGAAATGCTTGATAGATTAGGAGATAAAGTAGTATATTATGACATAGACAGTGTGGTTTACATTCATGATGGAAAAAATACTGTTAAAACAGGTTGTATGTTAGGTGAATGGACAGATGAGTTTGGAAAAAATGATTATTAAATAAATTGGATAAGTATTGGTCCAAAAAACTATGGTTATGAAACTTTTTCGGGAAAACAAGTTACAAAAATTTAAGAATTCACTCTAAATCATGAAAATGTTATACAATTTAACATGAAATCAATGAGTGAATTAGTACAAAAACCTAAGGAAAATGTGACTATAAAAAACAATATGATTACAACAGACAAGAAAACAAATATCTGTTTCTAAGAGATTAGATTCATCATATTTTACAAACATTCCATATGCCAAATTACAATGGACATTTATTGTTTTAAATGGATCAAAATTAGGTAATTTACTGCCTATAACAACTTTGTCTTTTTCAATAATCATATTTCTTTCAAAACTAGAAATATCAGATAGTCGATCATCTAATTTAATATCAAACTTAGAATTAATAGATATTCTATTTTTCACATTATGCAAATTCTATTTTTCACACTATGCAAATTCTATTTTTCACATTATGCAATGTTAGTTCACTGTTATTAATTAAAAATGGTTCAATTGAGTTTAAAGTTTATTTTAATGAGTCAGAATTGTATTGCCCCCTAGGAATATTTATAACTTCAGTGTTCTAAAGCAATGTAATGGCATTGTTGTTAATATTAGGTGCTACAAATTTTGTATGAAAACTAATTAAAGCAATCGATTTATCTTTGGATGATACCATAATGAAGTTTTATTTAGAATGGAATATTATTTGTTATAAATGGAAAAAGTCGATTGGGGTGTTGGTGTTTTATTTTCCGAAGAAAATTCTAAAATTCAAAAGGATGGCGAACTTCTGTCTGACAATATGCCATTATTGTTGAGCCCAGTAATTTCGAGAAAACTAATTTGATTATAAATTTCATTTATAAGAATGATTGGTTAAATTTCAATAAACGGCACATTTGCTCAAAAATTTTAAATCAATTAAATAACTTTGTCTCAATAAGAAGTGTAACTGAAAGTTTTACTTATTGTGCGAGAATTATTTTATTTGCTTCGGCTGGAAAAAATAAAAATTGTGTCACTGGTATGATAGAAATATCTGTAATCACAAAAATGAACAGGTCACTGGCGAAGTCAAAGCCCGCAAACCTTTAATATTTTTAAAAAAAAGTTCACCATAGGTGAAATGTGCATTGAACGAATGATGAATGAACATTGAACACATTTTATGTGCGTTAAACAATGCTATGTTGGAAATTATTAGCCTTTTTACAACCTTTTAAATATTTTTGCTTTTATAAAAATTTTCCTAAGGATTCTTCAAAATTAAATTTGTGTATATTTATTCATCTTTCTTTCTCTTGCAATATTAAATTAATTAAATCTTTCTTTCGAATACTTTTGCTTCCATTAATGTACAACTACTCTTGAATTTTGTAATTATTTGCCATTTGTTTTAATTCCAAAACTTTCTTGTTTTCTTTATCTGGTAATGGCTTCTCTAATATTAGTTTATAATTTTTTTATTAATTCTATTAGTTATTCTCTTCAGTAATTATATTTTTCCATCTTTAACATCTTTGCTAAATTTCGGAATGTAGTTTAACATTTAGAGATTCTATATCAGAATCTTTTGGATATAATAACCTTTTGGAATCTGGGTGATTATTTTGCACTTTATCAATGCACTCTATTGAAAGATGTTTCTTTTTGTAAGAATAGCCTCTAATGATTGAATTCTTTGCAGTTTCTCTTAATTCTATATAATCTTTTTCAAGAAGATCTTTATTCATAATTTTGTGAATTTTAAAGTTTTTAGAGAAGTTATTAAAACTCTCTTGTAACTCTCTTATCTCACTTTAATTGTTTCTCATTTATAAATTTTTTATTTTTATAGAAAGTTTAGTTCTTCTGGGGAGCCAAAATGCATCCCCATTATTTTTATAGAAAAAATAAGTTAAAAGGATGGGGGTAGCATCAAAATGGTGCCACTTGAGAATATACAAAATATTACTAACTTTGTTAAGACATCTGGTGTATATCAATTTTTCATTACCTTAATATATTGATCGTTAGTGATGTTTTATCTTTTTTATACAATATTCCAGGTGCTAAATATTTAGCATCTAAAATACCTTAGCAAGTTTGTACCACTCAGATTCGAGGCCATTGGTAGGAAACCAAGAAAATCTTCCATTATTATTAATAAATCTGGTCTTTATTCTTTAGTTTTAATTTACAACTGAAAACAATGTCGCATTTTTGTGTGGGCCCCGAATGGCTCCCCCTTAATTACAATAAAGAAAACACTATTAAATTTCATAAAACATCCATTTTATTAATCCAAGAATTATGTGAATTATCAAAACCCAACCATTTTACATAAATTTTATCACCTTTGGTTTTTAAGACTCTTTCAACCAAATATTCATCAGGATAGTTAGTTTTCAAAATTTCGTATTCATAAAAACAACCTTTTATTTCTTCTTCATTGGTATCTTTCAGTTTGTAAGTGGGTACATCATAATTTAGAAACTCAAAAACAGTAAATAATTCTGTCACCCAATTACCTGTATAACCATTTTCAAAGATTCGTTTATTTTTGCTCTCATGGACAATATCACCAACTTTATATTTTGGTTCAGTAAACACATGCGCAAAATCTTGTCTGAAATTTTTTTCATTTTTTTAAATTGACTTCAATCAGTTTCATGCCGACAGTACTATGTTTGATAATGTTGTGTTATTTAACTAAATCATCTAATATATTTACCAATGTATAATTGCCATTCAGTGCAAATTTTTTCCACATTTTAATCTTCATTGTATGCTTATATCATTCTACAACACTTGCTTTAAGTTCACTGACTGTAGATAGTGATTGATGTTATATTTTTGCATAAATTCTTTTAATATTTTATTATAAAATTTGGACCCATTGTCACTTTGTAAATTATGTGGTTTTCTTTTAATCAGTATACATTCTAAAGCATTTGTTACATTTTTAACAGTTTTATCTTTTATAGGAATAGCAAATGCATACTTTGAAAAGACATCAATAATTGTCATAATGTATTTGTATCCATTATTTATATGTGATATTCCTTTTAAATTTCCAGTATCCATCTCAACAAGATTAATTTGCCATAAATCATAATTTCCATATCTTTTTACTTTTCTTTTCAGAAAATTTCTTCTTGCTAGTTTATAATTCATTGATTATTCCTTCTCTTACACTGGGCAACATTTTTTTTTAAATGTTGATTTATTAGAATTACTTATTGAATATTTACTTTCTGGAACTAATTGCCCATTTTTAGTATTTTAATTTTTATATCATTATTTTTAGTAACTTTCTTACACTTCAAGCACCAAGTATTCTCCATTTAATAGTAAAAAAAATGTAATCTTTATATTTCACGAATATTCCTATTGTGGCCATCAATCCATCATCATAACTAACTATTTAATTTTTTCTGATTTTAAAAGATAGAATACCACCTTTTTAACATCGAAGGCTTACTATAATCCATTTTTTTATAATCAGAAATAACAGTCACAGTATCATAGGGTAAATTGAGATTAACAGTAATTATTTTATAAACAGTACAATCCATCAGAAAAATAAAGAAAATTTGATTATTCTCAAAGTGAAAGATATTATTTTTATCCCAATTTGCAGGTAAATAAAACGTATGAGACTTTCCTTCCTTACATTTTTAAACTTTTGAGTTAACAAGTGAATCACAATAATTCAAAACAGATTGGTTTAAATTTTTTATCAGCTATTTCTTTATCAAAAAATCGTTTATTGACTGCATCTTTGCCATCTATAGGATCAGCCATATTATTAATTCTACGATTTTGAAGAGAAACATAATCTGTTGTTTAAACAAAAACTTTACTTAGTTGATCTCATAAAGCAGAAACAATAGTATTGAATTTTGAATCTACATATGTTTTTAATTTAATTTAATTAGTGTCAGAGTTTTTATTTAAAATTTTTATTAATGGTTTCCCAAAAATATCCATAATTTAATAGCAAAGAAATTATATCATGAAACTTAAAACCTCTCGAAAAAGAGGTGTAATACAATTAAACATAAATGTCAATATATAACTGAATTAAAATTCTGAATTCTATTATCATTGTAAAAAAAATGTATCTTTTTGAAGTAATTAGTTAAATTAGTAGAAATATTGCCTCCAAAATAATCAAAATAATAAACATAATTATTTTCTTTAAAACAGCAAACCCAATGAGTATCCAGATTTGTTGACATGTCAAAATTTACCCACAGCACATTCATTTTAGTACATTCTATTTCGTAATTCATCAATCATATAAACATGTCTGAAATTCTTAATATTTAGTATTTTTACATATTTTTGAATATCAAAATTAGATAACGGTGAATATACAATTTTTTTTGGTTTACCCATTTTTGCAACTAAACCACTTCCTGATTTATTTTATATCGCTAAGTTATGTCTCTGTTGTGCTTCTAATTCGTTTTTATTTGTTTTAGTTCAACAGATTTGTAAATTGAGCTAGCTTCACCAGCTAAAGCACAAATTGCAGCTAGAACTGGAATTAAAAATGGTAAAAAAAAAAAAAAAAACATGACGTAAACCACTTCCAGATTTTTGTTTAATATTTTTTCGACTATTAGAAGTGGTAAAGTTAATTTAAAACCTTTTCCTTTTTTAAGTTTTTATTTTTTCTCTCATGTTGATCTTTTGTTAGAAATTTATCTATACCCAAATCTCTAGGTAGATCAATGAGCATATCAAAAATTATATTTGCTATTTTCATTTATAAGTTAATAAATATATAACAATTAATAAATTTTAATGCCCTGTCATAATTTTCTTTTTGTGAACATAGTTGAAGTAAAAGTAGAAGCACTTTTTTCACCGATTGGAGTATCTTTATCTAACATAATCTCCTTGACTTCTTTTAGTGAAATTTTGTCAGCTGCATGTCTAGATTCTAAATCTTTATGGTCTCTGTAAGCAATGTCATGTTGTTTCCACGCTTCCTCTATTTTGTTTATGCCATTGTCACATTTTTCTAGTCTTCCGTTTAATTTTGTAAATGGACTACAATAAATATAACCAGCCAAATGTATTTAAGGAAAATTTAAATTGTTTATTGCCCAATTTATAATACCTTTACCATGATATTCAGAATTCCAAAATGAATGTGGAATTATGTTTAAAACTCTTATAAGATACGGAATTCCTTTTGCATTATTAATACCAAAATCAGAAAATTTATTGTTTAGCATATTCATTCAAATTTACTTTTTTATTTCCATTGTTTTCTTTGCCATGAATAATTAATAATCTATCAACCAATTTTCTAACATCATCAATCCAAACATATTCTTTTGGTAAATTATTGTATTTTTTATACCTTCTCCAGATCTAGGAGTTCTTGGAGAAATAATTTTTTCATGGTGTGTTTGGTGCTGTTCTTGTATGTGATTTTTTAATATAGTAATCATAAATTGGTTTAATTATATTTTTGTATTGCCAACTTCTATTCCAGTTCATTTTCTTTTTTTGATTATATTCTTGGAATACAGCATTGGTATCTAAAACAATTTTCGTGTAGTTTTCATAGTCATTATCAGTGAAATTATCCTCAAGATATCCTTCTTTTTCTTTTGTTAACAAATTAGAAAGTCCTTCCGTTAATTCACATTCTTTATTTTTAATGGTTATTTTATTAACTTTTATCTTTACTTGTGTATTACCTATGTAAAAATGTTATCCTTCTGCACGTAAACCATATTGAGTAGGTATCAATAACATTTATTCTTTTTGAAATTTCTTTTCCAAGATTTATAGTAGAATCGGACGTTGCATGTGGTAAACTTTTCAATGGTACAGTTCCCATTTGCTCTTCCAAGTTAGGAGATTTACGTCCTGAGAATTGTTTTCTTACAAATGTTGTTTCTTCTGGTGTTGGTGGGTAATCTAAAAATTTTGCTGCAACTGGAACTAATGTTGTTATTAAATTATTATTTTATTCACTTACTTGTTCTACTTTTTTTCCAATATTTTGTATTACATGAATTAATGATAGATCTTTCTTCTTATTTTTTTCATAAAGTGCTTCATGATTCTTTTTATAATTTTTGTATTTCTCAATGAGTAATTTTACTTGAGAAACTGCCTTTGATGAATCTTTCATTTATATATTTATTTATTTTTACTTATGAAAAAGTTATAAAAGTATCGAGAATTTTTGAAGACAATTTTTTCCTCTAACTGATCAAACTAGGGGGAATTTAAATGTTTACAATAATATAATTGAATTTGATATTCCTATAAGGGATGGATTTTCTTTCCCAAATGATGCTTATGTTTTTGAGAAAATTAGGACACCAAAGAGAGCTAAAGAAGGAGATGAGGCCAAATACGCTAAATTAGGTAATATTGATGTTTGTGCTAACTGTTTTCCTTTTCAGTTTTCTAGAATAGAAATCTCAAAACATGGACATATCATTGAGGCTGTTGATAGCCCAGGTTTAACTTCAACAATGATGAATAAATTGTTAAGATCTGTAAGTGAGCAAATTTATTTAGAATTTATGTGTGTTGATAATAAATATCAAGTAAAATCTGTTCATAGTGATAAAACAAATGAAATAACCTATCCACTGAGATATCAGTTTGGTTTTTTTTTTAGATATAACAATTAAATTTACTGGGAAGGAGGTTATAAAATTACTTTTTTTCGTAATTAATCTGATAACAATTGTATATTTGTTTATCGAACTAAGAAAACAGATGGTTCTCTTAATAGAGATTATGCTGATCCAGGTAAATTTGTTGTTAAAAAATTAGAAAATATGTGGCCAATTGTTGAATACGAATCTAACACAGTCATTGTTGTAATTAAAGAAAAAATTTACAAACATCCAAAAACACCTATTAGTTTTAATTATTGGCAATTTTTAGAAAAGAAGTTCCTGCTGGAACAACTGTTTTTAATTTTGATATAATAGATCAGTTAAATAATTTACAATATTATATGCCTGGTTTTGTAATTGCAGGCTTTCAAACTAATAGAAATATAGTGTTCAACAGTTTTACATGCTTCTATGTTTGATCACTGTAAGTAAGAAATATTTATTTTAAAAATGGAAGAAATGAAATTTTTCCAAATTAAAATTGGAATATAGATATTGAAAATGACCTTTGTGATAAAATGTTTCCTGCTTATAATGATTTTAGAAATTCAAAATCATAACTAGATACTCCATATAGAAATAATGAAGTTTATTATAAAGCAGCTGTAAACCCTAAAGATGATATCAATTGTTATTAATTTTTTGGGCGAAGACCATTATTTGTTATTGATTGTTTATATAGAAAAACAATTGTAGTTAAAGAAAAAACAAACATAAACATTAGTGTGGATTTTGATAAAGCTATTGAAGCAGGAACAATTTGTAATGTTCTAATTAATCAGAGGAATCTAACTTATGATTATTTGAAAGAAAGAATTACTGAAGATATATACATATATATTCTTAAATTAATAAATAGGCGATGTAAATGATTTTACAGAAACAACAAAATATTTTGACAGATTAATACAAATTTTAGATGTATAGTTAAGTTGTTTAATCGAATAAAAATCCTTTTCATAATTCTAAATAAATTTTTTCTTTATAAATAAAAATGGCTTCACTTGGTTTATCATGCAGTTTGACTAATATTTTAAAATAAGGCCAAAATCAACTTTTCCAGCGTGTACTATGAATATGAAGTCTTCTGAACTACAAAATATAGTTTTCAAATTCTATCGAAATCTACAAAAATTACAATTAATGTTTTTAGATAGCGTTTGCAATGAAGATGAACTTCGAGAAATTGGTGACGAATTTGAACATATAGAAGAAGTTTTTAAAAAATTAGTAGAGCTTCGAATATAATCCATAAAGAATAATAACATAATATTTAATTCGATTTTAGCTTCATTTGCATAGTTTTGGATTAAATTTTTTTTTTTTTTTGCTTTGATTCAGCTTGCATTTTTTGTTTTAAATTTGTTTGATTTGCTGTGTAAGCGACTGGTTTTTTATTTTTTATTTTTGTGTGAAATATAATGTTCAGTATTCATTCAGGATTTTGTGTACGGTAATTTTTATTTTGTAACATTTTTTTATTTTATGTCTTTGTTATTTATCAAAGTATAGTAAGTCATATTGGAAACATTATATTTAAATTATTCTTGCCAAGACAACTGTTTTAACGTGAGGGTTTATAGGCATAGCACTCTAGAAAACTAACTTAAAAATAAAATGTATAAAAATGTTTGGACTTAATGAATTAATATTGTAATTTCTGTATTTAAATATTGGTTTTTATATTTTAAAACAAGTGTTCATTGGTGTAATATTATGCATTTAAAAGTTTAAGAAATTAATGTATAACTTTACGAGGTGTGGTCAAAAAATAACAGAACTGGTGCTGTACACTTTGAGTGAATACATGCAGAGTGAAACCACTTGGCGCAGGTTGACCTTGAACCCTGCTGGGCATATGCTGTAAGTTACAAAATCATTACTCCATTTACTTGTTACAGTAGTACTTTGAACAAAGACATGTAGTGTGTGGTTATCACATTCACCAAACATGAGAAAGTAAAGCAGAGAATCTGCATGTAATTTTGGCAAATGCTTGGTGATATCTGCAGAGACACACAAAGTTTCAGTGAGACCCAATAAAGCAAGAATGAGTGAAAGCAATGTGAATACACTCTAGACCATTTTCTTTGACTGCAAAGGCATTGTTCATCATGAGTAAGCTGTACCTGGCCAGACAATGAACAAGGACTACAACTGTGAAGTGTTGCAGCAGTTGAAAGATGCCATTCGTTGGAAAAGGCCAGACTTGCATGCATACAGTAGCTACTCCACAATGACGACACACCGTCCCATTCAGTGTAACTTGTGCAGGAATTTTTCGCGAAGTACAAAACTGCCCAGGTTCGCCAGCCATTGTATTCCTCAGATCTTGCACCCAGCTAATTTTTCCTCTTCCTAAAAATAAAGTCCCACTTAAAAGAAAGATTTCAAGAGGTCGAGGAAACCCAACAGAATATGAAGCGAGAGCTTCTCACTATCCCAGAAAAGGAGTTCAAGGATATTTTCAGCAATGGGAACTATGCTGGATGAAGTGTTTGGATACAGAAGAAGACTACTTTACAGGGGATTAACTACCAAATCTTGAAGGGTTGTGCTTTTTCTTATACTACCCCTAGTTCCAAGACTTTTTTCATTATACCTTGTATTTATGAATTTAACTTGCACCAAATCCTCAAAATGGCTGTGGTTTTCTCAACTTTTGAGAATCTTTGATTATGATGTTTTGGGCTTGGGATGAATTCAGATTATTTATATTAAAACCATATGGCAAAAGAGATCTTGACGAAACCTCTTCTGAAAATAAGTTAGTGCAGTGAGCAGCAACACAGCTCCAGTATTGTCCTGCACAAACAGTAGAGAACCTTGGCAGAGCCATGGATGTGTCTGAGCACAGAGGATTTCAGATGATGTAGGAGGGCACCAAAGGTTGACAACTGCACTAACTTCAGAATTTTGTTTTGTTTAACATCGGAGATGATTGCACTGATTAGTATATCTCAATCCACGGCATTTAAGACTCTGGCATTAGCTGCATATATACCACAAATTTAGTATTTAAAAGTTTCTTTAGCCATCACATTTTACAATAAAGAGTTTGTCTGTTGTCTTACATTAAAAAATATTATAATCATGAATTTCTGTTTTAAATTTAAAAAGAGTCCGATGAAAGCAAAGAATAAATAGTTTAATACAGTATGAAGTTTTAAAATTTTTGTAGTTTTTCGTACTGTTGGTTTCTAAAATACGCTCAATTGCAAAAAACAAAAGATCACCACGAAAGACTATTTCAAGTACAACGAAGGTTGCTACACAGTATCGTCATAGCCCGATGTGTCCAATTTGCATTTAATGCAGTTTGCTTGTGCTGATGCGCCACTAGGGGGCATACATGTCACTCCATCATTCATAGGTGCAAGACACTGAATAAGGCCTTAGTAGCAGTGAGAGTCACAGAGCCAAGTTCAGTGAACACGTAGCATGCCCGGATGGCAGATTCGACAAGCCTTTGCCCAGTTGGACTTCAGTCTATCACTCATATATGCAGCTAACACACTCTCAGAAGGACAAAGCTGTTCAAAAATAAGGATAGTACATTATATGCTTTTAAGGAGCTCTTTGCCTTATGAGAGCCATGGACACATGGACGGGAGTCATGACACTGTGAATTAGTGTTAGAAATGTGTTGCTGTAGTATTATGATTTTTGAATGCTACAGGTAGGGTGACCCCTTCCCAAAACTCAGTAGGTGTGTGAAGTACAAAAACATGTATTTATTTCCAAACAACCTGATGTAAACATGTTAATTCTGCTCGTTTTTCCTTTATTGCCCTTTTTTTTAATCACCAAACCCTCAAAAAATTTTTTGTTACCATAATTCAATTATACATTTTTGCTCAATTGTTATTTATTTTAAGATTGTTTAGAAGTAGAATGATTATGCAGATTTGGTGACGACCAAGGAGTTGGTCAAAATTAGTCCCCCCCCCCCCCCTTACAAATTTCCTTTTCTTACTCAGAATTGCCCAAAATAACCTTGTTTAATCGAACTAACTGGTCCTCAAGTCATCTAAGCAGTTTTAAAGCTATTTGATGCAGGTGCCAAAAAGCTCGTAAATCAGCAAGCAGACTCAAGGTTCGAAGTCAAGCCCTGCGAATCAGGAGGGACATCGGCCATGGAGTCTGTGGCATTGAATATTACCCACAATTACCTAGATCCCAAAAAATTAAGAAAACCTAGCAAAATCATAACAATTTGTGAAAAATTTACTATATTGACTCTGACCACCATAATTAAGTTCTGTGACCTTGGCATTAACCCTATGTGACCTTAATCTTTAAAAAATTCAAAAAATTGCAAAAAATTAAATCACAAAAAAAATTAAAAGTTAGATGATAATGCAAATTGTAAAGATATTTAAAAAATGAAATAACAACATAAATGGTAAAGATTTTAAAAAAAATTGAGGAAAAATAATTTTCAAAGACATACATACATATTGGAGGGTCATGGTTTGATTCTGTTGCAAAAAAAAAAATAAAAAAATACAACAAATATATTTTTTATGTCTCACTTTAAAGTAAAGAGATTCACTATCTTTATCCATCTTGCTATGGCAGAATATACTTTCATCACTCATTTTAATTTTTGGCCACGAGCCACATCTCTAATTCCACAGATTCTCCGTGAAGGCAGTCATTTTTCTAGTCATATTTATAGTAATAAAAACAAATTATATATTAAAGATAGTATAAGGGAAATGGGGAGTCGGTGCGAGGACGTCTGAGCTCGGAGCAGTTCCTGCTCTGTCTTTCCGGTCTGCTCAGGGCCATCTTGGAAACCAGTGACCTTTGACCCCAAAAATCGAATAAAAAAATGTTATCCTAAGAATTTCAAAAGAATTTATTATTTAACAGCTATTATTTTAAAATATTAAAAAAAGTATATGAAGTTATTTAAAAATTTTAGTCGCCCGCCAACCATTTTTCCTAACAATTTACCATTTTTCCCTAAAAAAATTTCCCTTTTCCCTTAAATATGACCCTTTTTTCCTTAAAAATGTCCCTTTTTCAATTAAAAATTTCCCTTTTCTCCTTAAAAAATCACAATAAATTCATAAAAGTCAGCAAGCATATTACGTTCCGGACTACTGCCGCCATATTGGATGCAGGTGAACCTCGTGATCTTGAATGACCATGAAAACAAAAACTCAAGCAAAAATTAATAAAAATCAGCAAGCACATTACACTACTGACTACTACTGTCATACTGGATGCATGTGACGTTAACCTTGGCCCCATGACCTTGAATAACCTTGAAAAGCAAATTGCACAACATTTATAAAAGTCAGCAAGTGCATTATGTTACAGACTACCGCCATGTTAGGTGCAGGTGACCTTAACTATGTGACCTTGAATAACCTTCGAAACAAATACTTCAGAAAAATTTATCAATATCAACAAGCATATTATGTTACTGACTACTGCCAAATTGGGTTCAGGTGACCTTGACCTTGACCTCATAACCTTGAATGGCCTTGAAAACAAAAATTCGGGAAAAAATTCTTAAAAGTCAACAAGCATATAACGTTCCTTACTACTGCTGCATATTGGGTCCAGGTAATCTCGACCCCATGACCTTGAAAACAAAAACGTGAGAAAAAGTCACAAAAGACCTGCTTACAGTAAACCTGGTACTGAGGTAGTGATGAGAAATGCACTTCAGCTTTACAGGCACAAAATTTATTCTATACATAATAATGTATTTTACTATTATATATGTATATTATAGTACCAGTGTGTTTTCTTCTGGAGCGAACGAGCATGAGTTTTTTCGGGGTGCTCCCATATTTTTTATATATAAATGTATGGCAGATGGCCTTTTCTGGGCACAAGTTAGACTTTTTATTGCTAAAAGAACAGCATTTATATGGAAAAATGACGGTGGACATTCTGACACCGTAAGGTGAACATTGATTTGGAAGCGCTCTCGCGTCATACAACGAAGATGAATTGTGAAAATGATGGCCTGCATTTGACCTCAATAACATGGAGCCGCGACCTGCATCATCGCTACCTGGTTATCATCAGTGTCGATTCTGCAATCGAGTTTTCACCTATGGTGAAAATGCTCTTCTGCATGAGAGTACAGTCTATACGAAGAATCCTTTTCGCGCGATTAAGCAATGCGACATTGGTCCCATAAAGTTTGTGCAAGGCGATACACTGAAAGAACATTTCGAGATCTGCAAGGATACGTCTACTGGGAGTCAGCAAGTGTTGCCGGCAATATTTCTTTCTGCATCGATGCGTACCGATTCGACAGGTGATTATGGTGAGAGAGTTAATGCTTAAGACAGAACGAGTGCAGTAGAGTCGGTTTGGCAGAATGTGAACTTGTAAGATGTTCACGTGAAGTCGACGAACTTCAAAATAAACGGCCGTCGGCCTTAAATACTGATGAGCATACAACTCCTGCTACAAAGAAAAGTAAATTTAATATTGAAGATGAAACAGGAAGTGAAGACAGTCACGAAGACAGCATAGATGAAGATTAACACGAAGACAGTGATAATATTGAAGATGGTGATGATGGCGATTTTCTCGATGTACTGACACGCCCCTCCAACACATTTTTTGCAAATGAGAAAAATGGAGAAGGCAGAAAATGCTGAGAATACTGGCGACATGTTTACAGAAGACCCGAGTGAACTTGTTGATAGACTTAAGACGACAGTAGAAGAGAATCACTCGGAATCATACACAGCAAACTCGCAAGGCAGAATGGAACGAAGCAGGTGGGTTTCTAGCGTATATCAGATTTTTGGAACTATTTTTCTTGTATCTCTCCGTGGACAATCTGTACAAAGTTCGAGTTGCCCAATGACCAATTGGGAAGCATTGTGGGGGCCTGCCATGGCACTGCATTGCTTAGTACAAAAGTCCAAGTTGTGCATCGACCAATGGTGAAGCGTGGTGCATACAATGCTAAGTGCGGTGCTGATTTATGGAAAGATTGACTCTTGCCGACTGACTCCAGCAGATTCACTCCTACAGACTGGCTCCTCCCCTCCCCCCCCCCCTTCTCTGCGCCGTTGCTGGATCGTATGTACGTACATATGTATGCATTTCGCCTCGGAAACATTCATGTGGACGTTGTCCCTGGTCCTACTACCAGTTTTTTTAATGTGTTATCAGTCTTGCTTGTAAATTGGAGTATTTTGGCGTGTGTGTGTGCGCGCGCGTGCGCAGGCGTATGAGCAAGTGGATAGTGTACCATTTTTTCTTCTTATTTCTTAGTTTCATGACATTACAAAAGATCTCTGGTTTCACGGGAATTAGTAAAAAAAAGTTCTCATTTGATTTGTTTATACCAAAGAGGAGTCAGAGACTGACTCCCGCACATGATGTCTCAATGCCTTCATGCGTTTGGTCAGCTAAAATCACGTGGCAACTCGGTGATTAATTGGTTGGTGTCCGAATAATATATTAATGGTGTAGTACGATTGGTCAAAGTCAACATGATATCATAGGGCTTGCATACGTATATATTATAAGCAATAGGAAGGTCAGCCGAGAGGCTTATTTTGACAAATGGTAATGTGAAAGGTGGATTGTCTCGGCTAGCTTCTGCATCTGCGATGTCTTCGAGCACTCCATCCATAGCTAATGGTAGCTACGGCAGGGCCATCGACTACTCAGGGAATGGTACCAACAGTGCCATCGACTTCTTCAGCTGTTACACCTATGAAATCTTCAATGGAGTCCTTTAACTTTTCGGCTGAGGTATCTAGTACACAATTGTCGGCGTTACCGTAAGGTAACTTGAGCCTACAGGTGATACTTTGCACCTACAGGTGATACTTTGCACCACTTGCCAAAAGACCTACACTGACCTCTAATGTGTGAAATATGAATTACTTGTTTATAGTTGCAGGTTCGCTCAACAGGTACGTAACAACGCTTCTTTGGAAGCCTGTTCGACTGTCTTGCAGTATCTGGTTGTTGAGTGATGCGCTTGTAAACATTTGGTCTAAAAATGTGTGAAATTTTGTTTTATTGTGAAATTTTCTTTCGTATGCATCTTAAAATTCCGCAAGTGATAAACAGGTAAGGCTTGTACTATTCTCTTCCTAATTTCATTACATTCCAAGAATTATATTAATTGCTAAATTATAGTGCTCTAAAAATGTACATTCTGAGATACAACACGTGCATAGCAACATTTAGGTTACAATGGGAATACTTTGCGCCAACATGAAAGTGGTGTAAAATAATCCCAATTATATTTTATATAAACAATAGTATCGGTATGTGCTAAATATTGTTAGTTACTATCATACAAAAATAAATAAAATGTTCAAACATATTGTTTGTGTTGCGTTGCAGATAAAACATGGCGAGTTATGCAGATTATTCTGCAGAGAAGCTGAACGAATGTTTAGCAGCCATCCAAGATGGAATGATGTCAACCAGGGCTGCTGCAGTGCACTTTGGAATACAAAGACAAACCATTATGAACACGTTGAAAGGTCATGACGCTTCTACACCAGGAAGACCAGCAATATTCAGTGATGATGAGGAGAAAATACTATCAGACTGTGTCATTGCCATGATGGATTTCCTATTGATGCGTTTGAACTACGGTGCATTGTTAGTGCTTACCTGGGTAGGGTTGACAGGGTAGTTAATTTTTTTTTATAATAATCTACCAGGGAAAGAGTGTGTGAGGAGTTTTTTAGTGAGACATCCAGAACTCACTGTCCATTTTGCAGCAAATATAAAAATATCTAGGGCTGCAATAAACAAACAAATCCTTTACGAATTATATAGATAATTTGAGACATTAGACGGTATACCTCCAGAAAATGCATGGAACTACGATGAGAGAAAACTCACAGCTGACCCGGCTCCAAAAGAGTGATTACTAAAAGAGGTGTTAAGTACCTGGAAAATATTTGCAATGCTTCGAAAGCAAGTGTGTCAGTCATAATGTGTGGATCAGCTGCAGGAGGAGTTCTACCTCCTTATGTAGTCTATCGATTACAACATATGTGGTCGATTTGGTGAGGAGGTCCAGCAGGATGTAGATACAGTAACATCACATCTGGATGGTTCATAGCAGAAATATTCACTGACTAGTTTCAAAGTCTAATGCTCCCTAGAGTGAATAAGTCAGACGGGATGAAAGTCCTTATAAGAGACAACTTGTCTTCCCACATAACACTCGCTGTTTTACAGCTATGCAAACAAAATGGCATTTCTTTTGTTTGCCTGCTGTCGAATAGTACTCACCTAACACAACCACTGGATGTGGCTTCCTTCCGGCCCATGAAAGTCGCATGGAAGAAATGTTTAGGTCAGTTCAAAGAGAGAGAGAGAGAGAGAGAGAGAGAGAGAGAGAGAGAGAAGCTAGAATACCCAGTGCGGTTTTGCAAAAGCAACATTTTCCGAGACTTTTGAAATAGCTGACGGAGGTAATATCCATCAATGCAGCAGAAAATTAGCAATCTGGCTTCCAGAAATGTGTAATTCATCCTTGTAATGTAAACGGACTATTCTAACATTTGACAGACAATACATGCGAAAGGGATATGATTGAAAATAGCTTCAACGAATTTTTAAATGGCAAAAGAAAGAACACGGTAACAGGGAGCACTGAAAACAAGAGAAGAAAGGTTACCATCACAGATGGTAATAGTATTGCTCATGAAATCAGTGAGGCAGATCTTACTGAATCCAACCCTTCAAATCAAAATGCCAAGAAAACCACTTTAAGAGGCATAAAAACAAATGGGCCGAGAAAGAAACTTGCGTGATTACATCATCTTCAGAATCCGGATCAGAAAGTGAGAGTATTGAGCTTAATGATTCGTCGAGTTACTTAGAAGAAAGTGAGGACGAAATGCGTTGCAGTGGAATAAAGTGGTAAACTATGAAGAGAGAGAGAGAGAAAGGGGAGTTCGTCATTTTCAAGTAGGAAGATGAACTTTTTCCTGGTAAAATACAGAGTTGTAGATCACATTCAGTTGTCATAACTTCAATGCAAATATCTGCGAAGTCTTGGAAGTGGCCTAAACCTGTTGACACTTTGGTGTACAGTTGGGAGAATGTAATGGGTTCTATCAATCCTCCAAAGCCAACAACAATCATGGTTATTTCTCAGTTCCTAAGCTGGAACATCTTTGGTCAGTGTAATGTTTTTGTGCTTGTTCTGTTGTTTTGTGGCTACGCCTATTTATATTGTGACCGAGGGGTGTGTTAAAGACAATTTGTTTTTACTTTAATTTTTTTTTCAACTACATGTATTTATTTACAGTGTTGATGTTTCTTAACCTTGTGAGTTAGGTAATTTACAATTGTTTTCATTATAATAAGTAATATTATGTTGGTTGAACTCAAAACTCTACGTCTTCTTCTTTTGGCAACAAGTAAATTAAATATTCTGTATTAATAAGTACTAAAAACAAAAATAGTAGTGTTTCAGCAAAGCTGAGTATTCAATATGGTGTAATGTAACATATGCAAGTGATAAATTTGCTCCAACTTTATTTCCTTCATTGTTTCCCGTATAATTTATAAAGTGGTTCAAGTATCCTACCCCTATGAGGATACTTTGCACCAGTCTTTGTTGTTTCTTTACCAACAAGTTTTTGTCTCAACAAGTCATGGACTAAGAGTATGTTATCTTATAGACATTTACATAGCTGTAAAAAAATCATGCATTTAGCTTAAATACAAGAAAATTTATGAGATGGTTTAGAGAAATTCATTAAAAATCGGTGCAAAGTAATCTCACCTTACGGTACCAGCTTCTTTAGCTCCAGCACCTGCATCTCCAACAGACCCATCCAAGTCTTTGCCCAAAACACTATGTCGTCATCAGTATCACTTTTGTGATGAGTCATTTGCTTTCGGCTGGTGTAGGCTCTACGGCGACATGAGCACTTTAATTGTGCGAAAAATCCCTCTTGCGTGTCAAATTTGTGTGACAGGTGTGGTAAGCAGTTCAGCCGTAGCAACCATTTATTTAAGCATGCAAAGACCTGTGAAGGTGAAGTGCACCTCTCATCAATGCCTCGGTAGCAGGTTTGCTGCAAGCAGGTCTCTTGTGACTTCGGTACATGTCTTCAAAAGTGTAGTTACCTATATAATCCGCCCTGCACAGTGTGTGAGTGTAATAAATGTCACAATATTTTTGCACAAGGTCAACACGAGTGTGAAAATCGAGATGAATAAAAGACTAACCTACAACAAAGTTGCATACATTGAGGTGCATCTATATTGATGAATATTGTAATTTTTTGAGGGCATGAGCATTTGTAATAACTTAATTGAATAACTAATTTTATTCTATGCCTGTAAATATAAGTGCTGACATCTCGCCTGGTAGCTCAATTGAAAAATTTATGCCATCTATGTGTTTAAAATAGAATACAACTTGGAGGGCGCCGACAGCACAACCTATACTTTAGAAACATAAACAAATATGACTGCCACCTGGTGGCTTAATTGACAACTCGCCTGGTGAGTGAATTAATACACTAGCGCCACCTAGGTGATGTAAACATGTGAAATCCAAGATGGCATTATCATCAATGTAGTCTATAAACAAATGTATACGAAAAAACAAGATGGCGTCCTCCAGCAATGTATAAACAAATGACAAGCGATGAAACCAAGATGGCATCCTACAGCAATGTATAAACAATTGACAAACGAGAAAACAAGATGGCGTCCTCCAGCAATGCATAAACAAATGACATGAAAAAACCTAATATGGCAGTATATGACAGAATGAGCAAGGTGAGGGAAGTGGGGTTGATGGGGTCGGTCGTCTGCTGGGCGTGGTACTGGTTGAACTCTGGAAAAGTAAATTTTTTAAAAATAAATTGTCTAGTAATTTAATAATAATATTTTTACGATTTTAATAATTTTTAATAAATTCTTTATACATTAAAAATATAATTCTATATTTTTGGGATTTTTTTTGGATTTCGATATCAAAGGTCACTGGGGTCAAAGGTCAACTCTCACGGACATCCAACATGGCGGACAATATGGCCGCCGGCTGACCGGAATGACAGCAGAACAGCTACGGCGCTCCGTCGCCCTACTCCCTTGTTCCAAAACTAAGATAATCATTCTACTTAGGCCGTTCACGGTAAAGTGAGCACTTTTGAAGCCCTAGTTAGGTTTTTCTTTCATATAATTTATATCCTTCCACCACTTGTTAATGTAAACCCTACCGTGAGTATTAAACACAGTGTATACATTTACCATAACCAAAACCAAAATACCGAGGCCACAATGAAATGTATTTATTGGTCATTATGTCTGATGAAACAGCTTCAAAAAGTGCTCACTTTACCGTGAACGGCCTGTAAGGTGCTTTGATGTAAATAAATTATGAAAAGCTTTTTTTTTTTTTTTTTTTTTCCAGAAAAGGTAAAATTGTACTAGGAGTACCATTATATATCTACTACCTTAAAACCTTTCAAATCAAGGATGAACTCCCGTGCAATGTTTGGGCACCTTTCTGTATGTATTGTTAATTATATGTTTATTTATATAGTCGAGATGGCGTGGCATTGTTTTTCAAATTCCTCACATTCTTTCTAAGGAAAAAATGTTTGCCGGAAAAATGAGCAAATTGAGTTCATTTAAAATCAGGTTTGATTTTTTAATTCACTGCAGTTAATTTATTACTTATTGTGATTTGTGTTTTAATTTATTATTAGATATACCTCATGCGTTGATTAATATAAACAGCTTTTCAGTATTCATATTAAGTCATTTAATTAGCTTGCTTAAGAAAATGGAAGCGTGCCATAGTGAGAAATGACCTTGGAGTTATCCTTGGGGAAATGCTATTTCCAAAGACCTCTTTCCGGTGGAAGACTTTCCTGACCAGCGAACGGCAGTTCCTGGGGTGTAAGCCGATCTCTTAAAACGATTGAGTGAACATCATATCATCTCTTAAAGCCACGTCTACATCATAAACCTAAATTTTGTTGCTACCTGTTTAAAAATGTTACATTAACATCACTGCATTGGTGTCATTTTTTTGTGTAAAACTTAATTTGAGTTAAACTGAAGTACGTATCTTATAAGGAGAAACATTATCAATGTTATTAAGTAAGGTAACTTCTACAGTAACGGAATGTTTAATTTACAGTTCAGTTTAGTATGTCGTAACATATTTAAAAGTGGAGTGTTGTGTTTTAAAGAAGTTATACATTTTGACTTTGCTGTATAATGTCGAACGCTGTTCTGTCCCGAGTCGTCGTAGAATTATGTAAATTGCACTGGCCACTTTCATATTTGTGTTTTCTGCTAAGGGGGTAACCAACCCAGCATCCCTTGCCGGAGGAGCAGCACTGCCACGTCCTCTCAGGACGTAAGCACAGCGCATGCGTACTTGTCAAAGGACACGGGGCACCAATTATCGATCGTAGGGCCGAGTGCGGTCGGCGCCACCAACTGCTGACGCACCGCGAGCCGCAACGAGAGCTAGGGCCAGTCGTGCATGTTGTCCGGCCTGCGGGTTGGCAGCACTGCCGCGATCTTAGGCCATTCCCTTGACTGAGGGGGTGTGGGGAAGGGTTCCTTCAGCCGCTTCACTTGTTTGCATCCCGGGCGCGCGCGTTCCCACTCCACCGCGTCGCGGGGGGAAGGAGGGAAAGTGAAAAGTGTTCGAGCCAGCGGGAAATCGGACCACGAATATATTTTTATTCATCTATCCAAGATTAGAACCGGTACGTTATATGCTTCCATCTCTCTCTCCTCTCTGTCTTTTTTTTTTTTAACCGCCTCCCGCCATCTGCCGGAGAGTTGGCAAGAGCTCTGTGGTCCCTAGTGCTACGAGAAAACAAAAAAAAAATATATATATATATGTATTAACAGTCCCGGGTGGCGGTGAGTGGGTTTGCTAGCGTGTCGGTCTGCCGTTTCAGCTCGCGCCTCGCCGTCTGGCCGCACAGCAGTCGTTGGAGCCGGCCCATTTGACAGCCGGCACCGCTGCAGCAGCCCTCGCTCCGACGTCAAGTGGCAAGATGGCGACAAACAAGAGGCAAGTACTTGAACACGGATATTGTTGGCCGTAACGTTAAGTGGTGCAGGCACTCACCGGCGTCCTTCGGCGAGCGCCAGCTTCGGTGCACGCGGACTTGGCAGCGGCTAGCATTTCTATCCCCGCTCACTCTCACAACACTGACCATAGTTCGTTAGCTGTAAACACACACGGCGTTGCTTTTAAAATACGGCACTCTTCTCTCACCGAACAGTATTTTTGGTTTAACTGAGCTGGTAATTGAATAATTCTATCAAGTATTTTAACTTATTTTTGCGACAATAGTAGGAGGCAATCCAGAAATTCGATGATAAACAAAATAGGGGGATACAGTTTGGCATTGCAACTCCGAATATATCGTTTACATTCAAAATTCAATTACACCACTCGATTGTCAAAGGATCAAAGAATGTGTTACGTTGTGTGAGGACAGTGAAGAATCGCGTGGGTTTGGTATGGGGGGGGGGGGGGGAGAGGTCGCCGAAATTTTGAGTTCGTTTCGCCGCGTCTCATAACTTCCGCGTAGTATAACTTTTGACAGAAGCTACGACGCAATCAACAGCTTTCGTCAAGATCAATCGATTGCGTGTATAGAATTATTAGTGTGGCGTGGTAATGGTGAAATTGTATGTGTTTAATGTAAAAAAAAAAAAAAAAAAATTAAGAAAACTAAACTCAATTTCGGCCTATACTCGTCAAAAGCCAAGTCGAAATACAGAAATTGTATACGGTTGGAAAGAGCATCTCAAAAGCAATACAGTGATACCCGTAAAACCTCATATGATATGATCGAGTGAAGCGGTGCCGGGAACGTAAAAAAACATCAAGGCATCCGAGCGCGTCAACGTAGACGTATTCCAGCAAAACAAACGGCCGTGTCCAACCCCATTTTTTCATGCTTGATTTGCAGTTTTTTAGCGAACCGGTCATTTTTTTAAGACAATAAAAACAACCAGTATGATTTTGCTGTGGTAAGCATCTTTGTCCACAGCATTAATTAAAATAACTCGGTGCAATGGCAAGGTTATTGAATGTTTGAGATCCGTGAAAAACTTTGCTGCCATTGCTTGTTTTTAAGCTAGGCTTACTTTTAAATTATGCCTACTGCATCGAAGAATAACATCTCTGTCATAAATGTTATTAATAGTTTTTTCATTAATTTGCAGAGCTATGAAGGAAAAATGTGACAGTTCATGCACCGGTACACCTATCCTATATATATCCCTTGTAGAGCATGAGTAAAATGGGCCATCCTCTATGAAAGAAAAAAAAAACCTTCATAAATCTGGAGTCACAGTTCTCCGACGACTACGACATGACAACACCGACACGACGCAATCTGAGTAGCTGTCAATTAAATGCAAGGTCACTGTGGTGTCAGTCTGACCAAATCGCAGCCCACAGCCCCAGAAAAGTAGGTTATATTCTACTTTCCATGGTTCGGATTCGTGGGGGCTTGCAAAAAATGTAAATACAACATTAGAAAGCAAAATTTATTCCGTTTTCCCTACTGCAGTAAATAGTAAACCAACTTGCCATATTCTAAATACTTTTTATCTTTCGTATAGGTAGATTCAAGTATTCTCAAAAGCAAAATAATCATCCACTTTATCGCGAGTTTTAAAAAGTAAATATTGTTTACTACACGGATAAATTGCCGTTTTACAATTTTCCAACAGCCAACTAACATACCTGTCACGCAGATTTCGTCGGGGTGTTGTGAACACCGAATAAAATTTAATATAAAATTCCGTCGAGCTCTGACGTCATATCCGTCCGTCGTGTCGTGTTTGTCGGGTTATTGTGACTTCAGCTTAAACGCGTACCAGAATCACTAAACAATACGATTAAAAGTAACATACGGTAGGTATACATATATCGGTCATCCACAAAAGTGCCACGAAAATATTGACAATTGTTGGCAGTGGTACTATTTGTTTAATATTGTTCGCTCAATATTGATATATTTGGGGGGGGGGGGGGGGTTTATCAGGACCCTAGTGTACCCGGTCCATAATTCATGTCCAGCTGTATGTCACACGAGAGGGTAACACCAGTTGCGTCTGTATAAAACTGTAATGGTTTATATATAGTGCTACCTGTTTTACTATAATAGTTTATATATAGTACTGCCTCTTTACTAAAATAATTTATATATATTGTACTACCTGTTGTACTATAATAGTTTATATATATTGTACTACCTATTTTACTAGAAGGTTTGTCCCATGTGAGTAGAGCATGACTTTAAAATAAGTAATTCGTCAATAGCTTATTAGCTACATACTTCTCAGTAATACTTATTAGCAATGAATAAAGCCACCTGTCTGACGCGATTAGATTTCAGGACAAGTTGTGTTCCAACGCACATTGGTTCAGAACCATATTCGTGATTATACCATTTGAATTGTTACGCATCTTATATGTCTGCCCGCGAATCACGGACGGTCAGTATCGGAGATACTCAATTCTCATTGGTTCACCCATGTATAGGCTATTCACGGTAAAGTGAGCACTTTTGACGCCCTAGTTACTTTTTTTCTATCAGCTATTTTTTATCCTTTAACTACCTTTTCAAATAAACATTGCCATGTAAAACGCAGTGTGTATATTTCACCACACTCGGAGGTTAACATCTACGGCTAAAATAAAATACATTTACTGTCTGTTATTCCATATGAAAGGGCGTCCAAAAGTGCTCACTTTACCGTGAATAGCCTATAACAGACTGTCTTCACACAAAGACAAGCGCCCAATACTCAAACGAAGACTGCAAGTGTGCGCATAGTATATTTAAGTTTAACCTCCGGGTATACCTTTTCGCGAAAAGATAACGTAATCATGAGCATGTCTACACCAGTAAATGTAAAAGTTTACATTCACAAAATATTTAATGGCAGAATTATTTGAAGACAAAAAATTAAAGTAAAATAGAGCTACTCATGGAATATTTTATCGAGATGGATAACTAGTGAGCTACAGTCTTCCTTACAAAACACATTTTAAAAGCGGAAATCGGAACAATATATTGTTTTCTCGCAGTTGAAAAACATTGATAAATCTCTAAATAAAACCAAGGGTTCACCTATGTTGTCCAAATATTTATACGAGTCCGAGTTTCATTGGCTATCAGCCGGCAGAGTATTATAAGTTTTCCTAGATGTCAGTACTCTGAGATACACCGAGATTTAATTTTATAAAACGCTATGGTTCCAAAACATCTTACTGAGGGCCAAATACGCCAATCTGTGAAAAGTGACGGTTCAGCGATGAATTGTTCTTACGAATTTTCCCACCGCAGGACTGCAAGCGGCGTCGACCCCCCTCCCCCCTCTTTTACCTTCAAATCCTTTAGGTATAGGCTGTTCGCGGTAAAATGAGTACTTTAAAAAGCTCTGCTTAAAATATATTTGTATGCACCTTGTGTATTCTTCCACCGCATGAAAAATCAATGTCGTGGACCTCATAACTTTATTAATGCGTCAGTCATATGAAACTATTATACTTCTATAGAGGTAAATATTTTACCAATTTGCTTATTCTTACTCTTATATGTATTAAAAAAAAAAATTAAAGTAAAATTAATTTTGGTATTCTCGAATTTTTACGTAACACTTTTAATTCAATGTTAAATCATAGAACTACTTCCCATCCATCGTTACCAACTTGACTGGGGGCATGTCGCTCAGTGAGCGAGTTAAAATGTATGCAGTTAGGAGCATTGACTTTTTTCTAAGGTCGATTTTAAAAGTGCTCACCTTATCGTGAACAGCCTTTACCCAGGTGACAGTTGTATCTTATCAATATAGTCCATTCATGGTTACTTCCAACTTTTGTGAAGCCCTGCTTAAGTTCAACTTCCAGGATATTCCTCCGCCTCATGCAAACAAAGCTTAACCGAGTCTAGAAAATTACACCAAATGGACAGCGCACCGCATTCGTGACCACTTAGAGTAATAATATTTTGCATAAGAACAATTTCTTACTAGTCATTACCAACACACCTATTTTCTCACTGTTTTATGCATACTAATTATAAATTAAATATTATAATTTACATATAAAATATAAATAGCAATTCAATTTGACCAAAAGTAAAGTACTTTTTTCTGTTAACACAACTATTAAACGTTTGTGATACAGGACATATTTAGAGAACTATTAAAACACGAATTATATGTGGTAGTTTTCCAAAGGTTTGATTCAGAAAATGTGAAGAAAACGCGAATAGACTATAGTAGAATAAATAGTAGTCACTGTTAAAGGTCGTGCTACAATCGAAATAACTATTACCTTAAGTATACCCTTACCCATTGCCATTATCAAATTACTGTGCCACAATTGACACGATAAAACCGTATGTTATCGTTTGTTAGCCAATAGTTTATCACATCAATTTTGAGAATTTTTAAGAATAATTATATAAATTTTCTCTCGTAAGTTATAAGTTGGCCAACTTGTTATATATTTCAACGTCAACGTCTTGGTTATGTATGTAGGCATCTCGTTAATAAACAATCGGAAGAATAATTTTAGCTGTGGCAATTTTTTTTTCTTCTAAAAAACGCGTGCTAAATAAACAAATAAAAACACGAAAGGCAAAATAATAATTGAAGTCAAATGTATGTTTAGCTTCATGACCGGAAATGTACAGTTATGAAAGTGATTTTGATGTGTTTAGTAATAAGAATGGATTCTGATTGGCTACGCATAGGTTGTCGCACAAGGAAATTGCTATCCTATGGAGTTATGTGTTGGGAATGGTTATGGATATTGTAATGTGTAGTTGTAGCAAGTGACATTATACAGAAGGTATTCAAATCTTACTATTATTGGTATTGTTATATTTATGTTGATTGTAGCACGGCTTTAACTGATATAGACTGTTCACGGTAAAATGTGCACTTTTGAAAGCTCTGCTTATGATCTACTTGTATGCACATTATTTATTCTTCCGCCTTATGTAAAATTAACACTGCCATGGGCCTCATCGCTTTATTCATGTATCGGTCAAGTGTAAATGTGAAATTTTTAGAAAAGTAAATATTTTATAAATCTGCTAATTTCTACACATCAATGCACTAAAAAAAAAACCACAAAACAAAAGAAATCATTCAAATTATCACAGATTGTTACCTAACACTTTTTATTTGACGTCAAGATATGGAACTATCCATCGTTACCAACTTTACCGGGTGCATGCCCGTTTAAATATATGGAGGGAGGGGCAGTGAATTTTTTCTAAGGTTGATTTCAGATGTGCTCACTTTATCGTGAACAGCCATTATCTTTAGAAAGCCCTGCATGTTTTCATTTGTCAGCCCATTGTGTATTCTTCTGCCACGTGTAAAACTTCCGTGGTATTGCAGACCAGTATCCTTGCGTCAAACTAGCGAACCTGTGAAATTATCAGAAACATAAATACAAAAATATTAGCTCAGTTAACACGCTGATGTGCATAAAACGAAAAAGAATCAATTTCTATGTCCATCGAGATACAAATTTCCTATTTTAATATAATGTTACGACCTCTAACTGGCCTAATTTCATAACTGGGTTACAACATTGCCGTAAACATGCCAGCCAATCTTTTTTTTTTTTATTATTAAATATACTCGGTTTGTGGCCATGATGTTTATGTAAAAATTTATTTCAAAAGTGCTTGAGAACAGTAAACTAGTTTTAGCAACGTTACTTGTGTTGCAATCGCTTAATAAAAATGTGAACTAGTGACAGTAACCTTTGCCTGTAACAGTTTGTTTATTAACTCGATACGGAAATTCTACATTTGGGAATTTTCGCCAGCTATTTTCACTTCTTAGAAATTTAAGAGTGGTAAATTCGTGCTACTCAAAGGAGTGGGTAGTTTCTATGCGTGCTGTGCCGCCCACAAGTGCTCTCTCTGCTGTGGTTCGCTATGCTGGGCCACTGCCTCCTGAATGGGACGTAAGGGTTCGAACCTCCTCACAACTCTCCTTAGTATAGACCGTTCACGGTTACTTCACGCTTTTCTGAAGCCCTGATAAAGTTCTTCGTCCAGGATATTCCTCCGTCTTATGCAAACCAAATCTAGAAAAAAAATACACCGAAGGGACAGCGCACAGCTTTCGTGCGCACTCAGTGTAATAAAATTTTGCGTAATAACTATTCCTTACAAGGCATTACCAACATACCTATTTTCTCCCTATTTTTGTTCGTATTAATTGGAACTTAGACATTATAATCTATACTAACAAATAAAATTGAAGTGTCTGTCTGTTATATCAAAATTTATACCAATATGTAAGCGTAATATGCTATTCAAACGATGCTGAACCATAAATAATGGCTGAATCGATTTTGATAAAACTTTCAGAGATCATAGAGTTTATTTCTATTTAAAATCTGCTCTTTATTTTATCTCGATATCTCAAATGGTTATTAAGTAAATTAATGTTTTCATATAATTTTATTTATGTTTCATATCTTATTTCTTTGCAAAAGGATTATTGTCAAAAAGCATTATTGAAACAACAATAGTTTTTAAAATAATCATTGATATAATAAGCGTCAGAAAAAGATACATTAGTTTTTGGAAAAACATAGTAAAAAAACATATTATCAAACAACCAACCAACACTAGCGCGACGATAAAACGATTTCCGATAATAAAGTAATACTCTTTCAAACCAGTCATATAGGTGTGTATTTCAATAACTCCATAAAACCTGGACGAAGCGATGGTGAGCGGTATTTTAATAACACCATAAAACTTAAGCGAAGTGAAATTTCTATTTTAAACATATGTAAACAAATTCTAAAGTTCACGCGAACGAAGTCGTAGGCACTGCATTAATATCCATCTAAACATAAAAAGATATTTGTAAATTCTATTTGATTAATATTTGAAACTTTTAAAATTATTATTTTTTGTTTTGACTGTAGAAATTATTATGTATAAATTTCGACTGAAACTATTGACGCCTTATTTCAATCTTATATTTCTATTTTTAAAATATGTGAACAAATCCTCAAGTCCACGCGAACGAAGTCGCGAGAACAGATAGTTTATAAATAAAAAATAAGTAAAAATTACATTTAAACAAAATTAAGATACTTTTATGTTAAAACAAGTATAAGAAACTTGTGATACACGACATATGTAGGAAACAACGAAACACATTGGGGTAATTTTTCAAAGGTTTGATTCGAAACATGCGAAGGAACCGCGAATAGAATATACTTCTTTTCATGCAGGTGACTGACAGTCGCTGCGAAAATTACATAAGCGAGTGAGTGAGAGAAGAGATTTGGACGGGTCTTAACATCGGGGTCTTGAAATCCGATGAGGGTGGAGTAAGGTGAGTATGAAGCAGCGCCGGAATGAAAGGGCGGGGGAAACGGGAGATCCCGGAGGAAACTCGCCGACCATCGACTTCGTCCCACTTGCGAAAATCCGGGAGTGGCCCAGCCGGCGATTGAACACGGCTCGCCGTGGTGGGAGGTGAGAAGGCTAACCGCTTAGCCACCGCGGCCCCAATTACAGAAGCGGGGCTCAAGTGGAATTTTTTTTTTCCAAGGATGTCCGGGAAGCAACTGCATTCCCCAATGCTGACATTCGCGAATGTACGAAGTTTTATTTTCCCATCTTCTAAACACTTTCATGTCGTGTGTGTGCATGTGCGTGTGTGAAAGCTAAAAGTACGTATAGGCTGTTCACGGCAAAATGAGCACTTTCGAATGCCCTGTTTAGTATCTACTTATATACACATAGAGTATTCTTCCGCCTTATGTAAAATTAACATTGCCATGGGCCTCATCACTTTATTCATGCGTTGGTCAAATGTAACTATGGAACTATTGAGAAAGTCAATACTTAACAAATCTGCTCATTTTTTCCACCTCGGTGCATTAAAAAACAGAAAGCGAAAAAAATTATTATTAATGAACACAAATGATTACCTAATCCTTTTTATTCGACGTTGAGATATGGAACTACTTGACAGCCATAGTTGCCAAATTTACTGGGCGAATGTCACTCAATGCGCTCACTAAAATATATGTGTAAATGAGGACTTCCCCGGCACTGAAACTCTACACGCCACCAGTAATCGACAAACATGTCCACTAAATACATCGTGATTGCTAGTGATTCGGTGGGCGCCGGACAGACACCTACCGTACACAAGTAAAGTTAAGAAATAAAAGTTTGTAAAAAGGAGGAGAAAACATACATACGACTTATGGTCTGTTCTAAAGTGAATCGTAAGGACGGCACATATATTTTAAGTTGGACCTGAAACACTAGTTTATCACAAATATTTGAGAAGACTTCTAGGCTGGAATATTAAGTATCTGGACAATGTGTAATGGAACTAAAGCACCACTGCCGCTGTCATCAGTGTGTTTCATGGAACTAATCACGGTTACTACCCTTATTTTTACTTATTCTCCATGACGCTGTAGTATATTTCGGATTTTGAAGATTGATTATCAACCCGCACGTCTCAATTAACTTTACACATCATCCAAACAATCGCTGTTCCATTTTCAGTAGGTGTAATAAACTAGTGCTTCATGTCCGACTTAGATATGTACCGCTCTTAGGAATCACTTTAGACCATAGGTCATATATATGTTTTCACCTTCTTTGTTCGTGTTTAACATGCAGCGGAAGTTTGTCGGTCTGATCTAGAAACATCCTGTATAAAGGCTGTTAATAAGCCCTTCTGAAATCACCCTTAGAAAAATGTCACTGCCCCTACCTGCAACTATACTTAACGGGCGCACTGAGTGACATGCGCCCAGTGAGGTTGGTAACTATGAAGGGAAAGTAGTTCCATATCTTAACGTCGAATAAAAAGTGTTCGATAACTATTTGTGATAACTTAAATTGTTTTTTCTCGCTTTCTGTTTTTTTAATGCATCGAAGTGTAAAAATGAGCATATTTGTAACATATTTACTTTTCCAATAATTTATCCGTTTAATTTCACCTTCGCATGAATAAAGTGATGAGGTCCGTGGTAATGTTAATTTTACATAAGGCGGAAGAATACACAACGTGCATACAAGTAGATCTTAAGCAGAGCTTTCAAAAGTGCTCATTTTACCGTGACTACCCTTTACAGGAAGAGTCGTTAATGTAAGCAACCCGGCTGAGCGGAATCCCTAGGAAAAATAAATAGGTAAACATGTATATGGCTTAAGGTCTAGTAATTCCGGAGGGCGATAGCTGCCCTCGAAAGTGGAGAATGGGAATGTGTTATGCAACGATAAATCGGAAATTATTTGCGATTAAACAACGAAAAATATCATAGTGGCAAGTGGACACAATGTTGCGAACCACAGACAACAGTGTTACAGAGAGTACGCCCGTCATACATTAAATTGGGGTTGGCACCCACCTATTGCTTACAATTTCGTACCCTCCGCTCGAAGCAACTTGACATGACATTTTAATAATCAGCATGCAAAAATCAATAAAAAGGTCGCCTTGACAGGCTTTCACGGCACTGTGCTATTCGCCGAGGAAGCATCCTTCACGAGGCAGGGTGTCTTTAACTTCCACAACGAGTATGTGTGGACGCTTTTCCACCCCACATGCAGTATGGAATCCCACTTCTAACGTCTTGTTGTCTCTGAACGTTAGGGCGGCGATTATTGACGACATGCTGGTGGGTCACGCGGCCTTCCCACGCGGCTATTTGAAGTTTCCGATTCGACGCTTCCTGGACGACGACCTTTCACTACACTTGAAGATGTACTAATGAATCTACTGGACGATATGTGGTACACGCACAATGTTGCACCACCACATTTTAGTCGCACAGCATGGCAATACATAAATACGCAGTACCCGGTGCTAGTGAGATGGCCACCCAGATCACAGGACTTAAACTCAGTCGATCTCCACTTGTGAAGTCACCTGAAGGCACAGGTGTATGTAACTGAAGTGGACAATGTTGACCATATTTAGCAACGTATCCAAGATTATAGGCTATTCACGGTAGAGTGAACACTTTCGAAAGTCCTCTCATTTGGAATAATAGTCAATAGATATATTTTTTTCTTTAACTTCCTAGTGTGGTGGAATATACACACTGTGTATATTACTTACGTAGATATATTTATTTTAAAATGTGGTTATGGGATAAAAAATGGCTGAAAGGAAAAAGTAACAAGGGCATCAAAAGTACTCACTTTACCGTGAACAGCATATACAGCACGGACTAATCCTGGTGGTATGTTGTAGCATATGCACCAGTCATATCAACATCATATTCGTGCGTGTGTGGAGTTGGGTGGCTCAAATTTCGAGTATATGCTAGGACAAGGACATGAGCCAGGTTGTCAGTTGACACGTCATACATGACAGTGGTACAGGCTGCCTATCCCCCAGGCAACCACAGATCTGCTCTCCAACTAACCATGATATTTCTGACGTAATGGTCGGAATGGGTGGATACTACCAAGGCCGCTTTTTATTTTATAGATGTCATGCCAAATTGCTTCAAGCGGAGGGGTGCAAAATTCTAAAAAATAGGACGTGTACACTCTCCTTCACAACGTTATCTGTGATCACCTATCTTGTCCCTATTTGTATGCTAATTTTCATTGCTTAGTCGCAAGTAATTTCTAATTTATCTATGCATAACACATTTACTCTCTCAACTTTCGGGGGCGTTTATCACCCTCCGAAATCACTGTAGACACTAAGTCGTATGTATGTTTCCGTATTTATTGCGCTTCCTGCTGTCATGGGTAAGGGAAACGATTTAATCGAGTTGCAAAAAGGGATGATGATCGGCTTTCGGGCCAAGGGGGGCAGCATTTCGGATACAGCTACGTTTGTGAACTGTTCACGTGCCTCTGTGGTAAAGGAGTATCGTGAGTGGACGAATGACACCATTGGGAATAACTGCCGCGGAAACTGGGAGCTCCATTCGCCATTGATGTCCGAGGTGAACGTCGACTACGAATATGTGTGAAGACCAACCGACAGGCTACAGTGGAACATATCACCGTCCAAATGAACCAGTGGGCAATCAGACACCTGTCTACCGCAACAGTTTAGCGAACCCTTCTGCGAAAGGGGCTCCGGAGTAGACAGAGAGTGACCGCACCCATGTTGACACAGGTGCATCGACAAAAACGACTGGAATTTGCTCGACAGTATGGCGAATGGACCGCTGCTGATTGGCGACGAGTCCCGGTTTTAGCTTCATAGAACAGATGAACGTCAGCGCGTCAGGCGAGAAACGTCTGAGAATCGACACCCTGCATCCATTGCTGGACGAACACAAGGCGGTGGGGGCAGTGTTATGGTCTGGGGAATGTTCTCGTGGTATTCTCTAGGTCCCATCATCCGTGTGGAAGGCGCTCTTGATCGATTTGCTTATGAGTCCATCTTCGGCGATCACGTCCACCCGTACATGATGATTGTCTTTCCTCGGGGGGGGGGGGGGGGGGGTGAGATCTTCGAGCACGATAATGCGCCTTGCCACACGGCTATAAATGTCCGCACGTGATTGGAAGAGCACGATCAAGACTTCGGAGTTCTTCCTTGGACCCCAAACAGCCCAAACATCTGAGAGACCGCCTCGATCGTCGTGTTCGCCGTCTGTCTACTCTACCACGCATCCTTCAACAGTTGTGGGACGAACTGCAGGCAGCATGGCTCCAGATACCCGTGGAGACATATCAGCACCTGGCTGAGTCACTGCCAGCTCGTTTAGCTGCTGTCCGTGCTGCGAAGGATGGTTACTGCTCGTGCAGGTGGCCATAACAATGTGATTCGACTATATATATATATGACAAAATGTAAGCAAAGGCCCTTCACATGTTCAAATTTTTCTTCCAATCACTTTAAATTTGTATAAAATTTTATTGAATTCTATTCATAGAATGCTATACCACGTCTTAGAAACGTCATAATCGCGACCCTTCCCCCCTTCAATTTCTTGAATGTCTGGTTTTCCTTCAAAATTTTCGTTTAGAACATGTTCTATATTTTTTAATACAAAATTTCAATCCCCGATCACAGTTTTTCATACAGTATTAATTGAAGTAATATGACAATAATAGAGTAGTGTGCACACGTTTTAAGTTGTTACAAAATAAACACGCATATATTTTGAAAAGAAAATGTATAATAAAATGAAATTTTGTTGTGGTTTGACCAATTATTTTTGTGTCGTGCATTAGTCGTAGATACTCCTAAAAATTTACTTTAACTGATTTCATTACAATGGTTATCATAAATTTCCATGCGATGACTTGAAAGCTTATCGTATGCGTTTCACAGAAAAGCATATTAAGTGATTTTTTAGTTCAAGAAATTGAATTCAATAAATTTTTAATCGTGTGAAATTACCTCAAGATTGTTTGACGAAATGCGACCATCAGATCATTACGTCAAGATTATCAAGCATGTTTAAAAATCTGCCATAGTATCACATATCTTTTAGTTGACTTGCGGAGTCTCGTTCTTTATTAAAACTTAATTTAGAAAGCTGTTTAGCTGCTGTTTCATCATGTAACCCAGCATAGTTATTAAGGAATGTTAGAAATATTGTAATTTGTTTGCCCTTCTAAATGGAATTTTAATTTTACTTATGAAATATATTTGTTGCTTGTTGCTTCTTAATTTTTTATGTTATTGTACAGTGTTTAATTTACTTTAAAACCACATAGGTATGTTTGAAATTAAATATTTTCATAACACTATTGCTCTTACAGATGAAGTTTGCCGTTTTAAGGTTTTTGTGGTATTGGAAATTAATTTTTTTATGTTGCTCTGTCTTATATAAAAACTGTTTGATGGAAACTGAATTCTCTAAACTTTTTAGGTAAACATGGCTGCGATAGTGACGTTTCGATGACTTCATAAATTTGCAAATTTATTTGACAAACTTTGTTCAGAGCAGTGCTACAAGTGCTTATCAACAATCGGAATTAGACTACTAATGCATCTACCTATAAAGAAAAGGCGCTTCGATGACACGGGAGTGGGTGAACTCGAATAGTTGGTCCGAAGTCCTGAAATCAACACCTTTGAGATTAGTTGCAGTGCCCTTTCATAGCCGGAAAAAAACCGCTCACCGAATGTCAGAGAGCTGTTCATGTTTAAGGAGTAATTGAGATTAATATCTGCAGAAACCTATCACAAATTGATGAAGAGTTTTCCTCGACGACGAACAGCACACTTAACGCCGTACTTGGCGTTAATTGTCATGTTTCTAAAAGCGACCCGTATTTGATGGCAGTGTAGTGTATGTTTTTACATTATAAGAGATAAAACACAAATAAACCATCGTAACCAATTATTATGTTAAGGTTCGTCATCTTTGCCACATCGCATACCCACCAGTTTCTTGCCACCAAGCCATCTCTACCCCTGATGAAATTTGTTGGCTGGCCAAGAGAGATAATACCACGACTAATGGACCCGCCTGTCAGTGTTCTCTGCTATCTTATCTGGTTAACCAGTCACACTCCACGACAAACAAACTCTACAACGTAGAGTTCGAACGTTGCCTACTGGTGTCGGTGACACTAACAATAGTAATTTTCGCCTTCATCTGTCTCCTGAAGATAATTCAATTTTTCCCCAGAAATATTATAAAGGCACAACAGCACTTTCTGAAATTGTATTCTAGGGCCACTTAATTACTTAAATAAAGAACGTTGTGAACATGGCAACACGACCGAAGTAAGCAATTGAAATGAGGATTGAGAAATAAGTGCAAATAAAGTGAAATATGACAAAGGAAGAAGAGAGCACAGTAGCCTTATACGTATATTCTTTGAATGAAACATACTTTATTTTTCCATTGCATTCGGCAGTAACCTTGGAAAAAAACCTGGCAATCACGAAATTTAAGGAAGTTTTGATTTGAAACAAAATGTTGGTTATGAGAGTTGAGAGACAAAGAGCGCCAAACATCCGATGACGCAGGCAGTTACAGACCATGCAGCCGCCACCAGGAGCGCGCAAGTAGCGTAGAACCAAGTTCGAAATGACTTCTGCTTTACATAATGTCCACTGTTTTTTAAATGGCATACTTACGCTTCATAAGCAACAAACACACGCTGATCACAACCTCAATATTCCACCCATTTAAATTACGATTTTTTCTTTCCCATTTTTAAAGAAATCGACTGGGTATGTAAAGGGCGAAGTTTAACTACATGTCATGTGAAGATGCCCTTTTGAGTCTTCAACTCGGCCACTCTGAGAAAATTAACCGGATGCGGGGAACGCCTTCATGTCACCCCCCAACTTCCTACAGAGTGGCGATATGTGGGCATCGTTATCCATTACAAGTGTGTAAACAGTGCAGAGAACCTTGCAACTCTTATTGCAACTGATGAAGATAGTTCTAACGCCATTTTTCCTTAAACGGTTGGTGAGCCGGCTGTATGAACTACCTTCGGGAGAGTCTGTTAGGCTGCATGTGTGACAAACCTAGTTCTAGTACAATGCCAGGAGGGCCTAATACTATAAAGTGACGGGTGTGCAGAGAAAGTACCTAGATCAATAGAAAGGGCGCACAACGGTCGTGAATTGAGGATCACCTTTACTTGTGGCATGAAAGTGTATAACCTGTAGGAGGGAAATGTCTGGCAGCCCACAGTCTTGATTAGCAGAGACTTGGCTGATTTGACACCAGCCCCCCAAAACTCTTCGAAGTATGGCGCATAAGGTGGATTGAAATGCCAAGGTACTTGAGAGTCAAACAAGGATTGTGCAAAGGTGTCATGCATGTCGTAATTTTACATGAAAGCTTTAGCCCCATTAGGTAACACTTGGCACCCACAAAAACTTGTTCACAGTTACTGGAGATGTCTGAACATCGCCCACAGCGAGAGAGAAAGTGGCAGAATGCTGCCCGAAAGGAGTGGAGTGGAGATATTTGGACTACTCATAACAATTGGGGTCTTGATAGCTGATGAGAATGAAGCAAAGTGAGTATGGTGCAGCGCTGTAATGCAAGCACGGGGGAAACATGAGATACCCTAGCTCGCCAACCAGTGCCATAGTCCGACATGGTTCCCATTTGCGAAATTCCGGAAGCAACCCTGCCAGGTATCTAAACCCAGTTCGTGTGTTGGGAGGCGAGTGCTCTAGCCACCATGCCGCTGTGGTCCCTGCTGCTAGAAAGGCTTCTGTAGTAAGGTTGGAGGCTAATTCAAAGTGAATGGCCTTTGAGGAGAAACAAACAAACAAACACACACACACATATGCATCAAGAATCCGAGATATCCTTGATCGTGACATGGTTATCTTGAATGGCTTAGTATAGTTAACATCAACCTTAAGGAATCGTTTTGCTTGACTAACACGATTTGAAGGGAGGTTCCATATGGGTAGTTTCAGTGGCACATGGTGAACTCGGAAGTAGAGCACATACTATTTTAGTTGGTGACAGATGGCGCTGTGAGCACCCGTAATCCAGAACTCTTGCCTCTGTGGTAGGGGGGCCTGGATGTGCGGACGTGCGAGGTTTCGGCTTTGGATCTGCTCAACGGTCGCATTAATCTATAACGGCCCCTTCACGCTGAGAGGATGTAATTCCTCTCCCCCGCCTATTGGGAGGCCAAAGCACGGAAAGGTCTCACGACTAAGAGTGCTGCGCGAAAATACAAAAGTAAGAGAGCTCAAGAGATATATCTGTAATGTGGGACTGACTTGAGGGAGGGGTCACGCAGCTCTCTCTCTCTCTCTCTCTCTCTCTCTCTCTCTTAGGCGGAGCGGGGGAGGGCGTTGCAGAGATATGCGGGACCATATTGTAATGGGTGTAAGGCATCGGCTCTCCCGGCGAAAACCACTGGGGTAGGGCTGAGCAACCAGTCTGTAATGGGAGTAAGGCATGGGTGTGGCTCGCTGGCGAGCTGAAGCTTGGGCGAGGAACCAGCCTGTGACAGGTGTCGAGCTTTCCCTGGTGGGGGTGCTGCTGACTATGGTAAACACACTCCCACTTCGTTCTTGCCCTGGCGACCTGGCAGGTCATTCGCTGAGGTCTTATTCGAATAATGTTTACTACAGGGAGCGCATTACTCGTTCGGTACTGCTCTCGGCGGTTCTGTCGGGATGCTTGAAATGTGATGGGAAACTTGTTGACCGAAAAGGAAATTTGCTCCTTGTGTCTGCTCTCCCCAAAGTCACTGTGATCTGCCGGAGTGGTTAGAGGGAGTTGATCGTGGAAGAGTCGGAGCTATTGCCAGCTCTAGTATCGGAGAGCAAAGTGATGCACGTCTCCAGAAAGGGCTAGTGAAGAGTCTCATATACCCCCTTCTAATTTTAGGGAACCCACCACCTACTTGTGGTACTGCCGGATAGCATCGAAGCATCGAGGTTAATAAAAGTGGCATACTCCCAGGAGTTCCCTATGCCTGATTTACTAAAAAGGGGTATCTGCCTCCTAGGTAAAGCTTGAATCACAGGCAATTGTGATGGTTTTGGCCTGGTGGCGGGTCGGTTGACTCATTTACAGTCAGACCATTGAGGCCCAAGTAGGAATTTCAGAGTGAAGAAATGTAACAGTATACTAAAGGACGAGACGAACTTGCTACAAACCCATAAGTAGGGACACTCACAAGTGCATGCAAAGGAAGGAGGAGCATGGGTTGACCAATTTGATCTTACAGTTTTAGGTTCCATATGTTGGGGGCGCTTGCGACTGGAGGAGGGCAAGTGCGCCACTACCCTTCGGGAGCACCACGTCCTTCCAAAAAAACCTGTGGTTAGGTGGGGTAAGACTCGTAGTGGTTGAAAATTCGCTAAATGGTGGAATTATCTCCCAGAGAGGAGAATAGCCTAGGTTAGCCGTAAGAGTTATGCCCATTGGGGTAGGAGGCAACATGTAAAAAAGTGACAAGACGAAAATGGCAAACCCTGGGTGGTGAATGGCTAGGTGGGGTCAAACATGTAATTATAATTTAATGTTAAACTGACTGGGAGTTATGGGGTCATGGACTCCCGGGGGGGGGGGGGGGGGGTTATCTGGGGAGGAAGGCATCTGGGTGCTTGAGGTGTTGTGACAGTGTCCTGCTATATAGTATCCGAGCCCGGTAACCCGTACATGACCCTAAAATGGGTGGATGAAGCGATGGACCTTCAAGTCCTACATAACATCTGCACCAAGGCGACGAGGGAACTATAGTCAGTACACAGGACTTTTCAGCATTCCATAAATGCATTCGGCTCGTATAAAATATAAACTTGCTAAACTGGCCTGTGAACTGGACAAGGTTCAAAATAGTAATGCATCACCAGTACCTACTAAGACGAATATTGCCAACGACGCCTCAACTTTCAATAAAAGGAAACTTAGTGCTGAAGAAGAGAAAGGTAATGAAAACTATATTGAAGACAATTTTCATTATAAAGGTAATAGCGTTTTTCTTGATGTACTCATACATATCTGCAGCAATTCGGCTGCCACATGTGTACTAGAGCAGATAGAAGACGACAAGAAGACCGACTACATATTTCTCGAAGATCCTAATGAACTTGTTCATAGACCCAGACATTTAATTGCTTTGCAACAAAGTGGATATTTCTCGCACATAACATGAGAGATTCGCTCATTAGTGAACTGCACAAGCACCCCACTACTAAAGTACAAAACTGTATACAGAATTTTAATGGAGACTTTAAATATAAAAAGTATGCATACTGGACTGCATACAAAATATTAATGCAGTCGTCAAGTACGAATGTGTGTATACAGTTAGTGAAAGAATTTTTTTTATATGTATGGGGGACAGACGACAAACCTACGGATTGATTATGGAGTGATGATTCATCGAAAGATTGGACGCGAAATTTTCCTCTCCCTAGTTATAGGTAGAGACCTGCAAAATTCGCGTTATTATTTGACAACTAAATATGTTTCAAAACGTTATACATTTATATTGGTTTTATTACTGGGTTACAGCTTTCCTGGCACCTCCCGGACGTATTTGAACCAATAAGAAACAATTAACGACATAATGGGCCAATCGCGTCCAAACCAAGTCGAAAGGGGAAAATGGCACCTGACTTCTGCGGAAGCCAATAAACAAATAACCCTGACTCGAGTATACGAAAGACTGCGAAGTTCATCGTGCAGCCTGAAAATAACGCGAATTTGGCAGGTTTCTAGTTATAGGCTGTTCTGTTTATGGTTAATGGAGCACTATTGTAATACTGGCTTACGATCTACATTTATTTTGTATTCTTCCCCCATACGTAAAATTTACATTGCCTTGGGTCTTGTGACATTAGTCATGCTTAGGGCCACCTGTTACCCGCAAAACGATTTACGCGGACGCTAGACTTCAATATTCTGTGTGTTAACTTGCAGTCTTCGTTTGACTATTAGCCGCTGGGCTTTGTGATACTGACCGTCCGTGATTCGCGGGCAGACAGATAAAACGCTTAACAGTTCAGATGATCCAATCGAGAAAGTAGCGCAATGGAACAAAGCTCATGTCTTTTCGCGAAAAACAGGTGCCACTAGTCACGCTCCATTCAAGTGAAAACGTATAAGATCGTTGGGATCATAATTGTGTTAGTAATACGGCAGTTCGTACTCAGATGTGCATAAAGCGGAAAAACACCCACTTTATTTGTCATAAATTGTAATATTTCTTTCAATATAACGTCAAGATTTACTTAATTCGTTGTTATAGGCTGCTCACGGTAAAATGAGCACTTTGGAAAGCCCTGCTTAAGATCTACTTCTGTACAAGTTGTGTATTCTTCCACCTTATGTGAAAGTAACATTGCCATGAATCTCGTCACTTTATTCATGCGTCGGTCAAATAAAACTGTGAAATTATTATGAAAGTAAATACTTTACAAATCTGTTCATCTTTACACTTCAATGCTTAAAAAAAAAATATAAAAAAAAACCAGAAAGCGAAAGAAATAATTTTAAGATATTACAAATGGTTACCTAACACTTTTTATTCGACTTTAAGATATGGAACTACTTTTCATACATCGTTACCAACTTTACTGGGCGAATGTCACTTAGTACGCCCATTAAAATTTTCGCATGCAGGGGCAGCGACTTTTTTCTAAGGTTCATTCCAAAATTGTTTACTTTACCCTGAACAGTCTATACCATCGACCGATGCCTATGGTGCAACAACAGGTGCTGGTGCCTACAGCACATGCAACCATAACCAACACCATTTCTCAAGCTCGCAGTTACCAAGGGGTAGCCGCAGCAAGACGGGTTTTTAACTGCTCGGACGGCGAACTCTTATTTCCATGCATGGTTTTATGGAAATAAATATTCTTACCCTCGTATCCTCTACTGCGCCTATGAGTTTCACCAATTAAATTTAAAATCAGCCTGTTTAGACATTTTTTTTTTTACTACGCGCGAGCGCTTCGCCTGCGCGCCATCTTGCTCCATTCGGGGCCTAATGCACAGTAAAAAATGTATGTGCTTGTTGCTAAAGACTTTCTTGTAAATCTGCAGATATAATAGTATATTTACACACACAATTTTTTTAATAACTACATTAGAATAATAAAGAAGAAAATTTAAGATAGAGCACAAAGATAGAGATAGGTATAGTCCATTCCCCATTGGAAGCACAACTTTCTCGGAGCCCTCCTAAATATCTTCTTGCAGGCCCGTTTCGTATCCATCCGCCAAATGTAAACAAACATTGCCATGTGACTGCCATGTAGCATCTGTCAAAATCAATGTTTACATGTCATTGTGTGTGTACATGTGTTCGTATACTTTCGCTACACCTAGAAATAAACATTGAAATGTGACTTCTACTTCCATACCTGTCAAATGTGTTATTTATTGTTTACAACTTTTCAAAGAATTCTGTTTCAGGTCTATTTCAAAAATTATTTCGTACGAATATTCACAGTTTAGGCCTATAGCATTATTTAGGTCAGCTTTGTGACGTTTTAAAAATGCCTGAATTAACGACAGTTCTTACGGTTGCATTACATTAACATATTTGTTTTCCACGACACACGTAATGTACGTTAATATTTTGCCGCGACTGTGTTAAACACTGTCACAACTGCGGGGTAATGAACTGTAGTATATAACTTTTTGTTATTGATATGTGTTTGGTTATTTCTTTAAAAGGACGGCCTCAGTTCGAATAACGAAGGAATAGACAGTTCAACGAAAGAGCGACATTAAAATCAAGCACGCAACTCGTGTCGCTCATTTTTTGTTATAGAAACTTAAAGTATAGCGGTGAACATGCACTCAAATAAGCCTACCGTAACTTTTATTCCACTCATATTTATATGCATTGCTACTTACTGTGTATTAGGTTTATTGAAATTTATTGGGGCCGGGCTTGGTTATTTTGTTGGGATTTGTGGTAAATCACGTTACACGACTGTATTTCAAACACCCAGGGCAAATGTACAACGTTGTGATAAATAAACATACGTGGATGTAAATAAATAACTTCGTCATAAAAACCAGTTCACATTTACAACAAATAAATAGTTCACATCAAATATTTTAAATTACGCACACACACAGATCCAGCGTAACTATCACCAAACAGCAACGCCACGCTATTTCACACGCAGCGGTTGACGAACCACACCGTAACAGTATATTTATTACTGCCCCGGGAACACAGTTTTATCACAACATCGTAACTTGTTTAGGTAGGTTTAAAAAACATAACGTCTACAAATGTGATGTGGTAATTTAAAGTATTTTCCCGATTAAGTATAACGAAGCGTACTTCGTTTGGTAAAACAGCAACACGCCATGCCATGGCTCGCCACGTCTGCCAACTTCACTTTGTTTCTGCCCCGCCATCATATCTAAATATATTAAAATAAGTATTCAAACATTCAAATCTCTTTTCAGTTGTAAATTACAAATTAAAAAATCATTATTTTGCTGTAATAAGTATGAAATATGCTACAATTGAAAACAGATACAATTTTGGAGCGTACTAGCGAAGTGAAACTTCCCGAGTGTGAAAAAAACAAAGACAGAGAGAGAGAGAGAGAGAGAGAGAGAGAGAGAGAGAGAGAGAGAGAGAGAGGAGAGAGAGAGAGAGAGAGAGCGCGCGTCAAAGCTCGCTCAGCAGACAGTTGCTTCAAAAATTGCCCTCGCTCGATAAAACAACACCTTACCATTACGGCCTACTCACGATATGTTCCATTGTTAATTTAAACTGTGAAAATGAGATATGTTGCCATCGGGGCTACCTAACTATTTAAATATTTCGATAGGCACCGTTTAATTTACAAATAATATACTAAAAAAAACTAGGTTAAAATAATATTTTAACTGTGAACTATTTCTTACCGGCCGTTGCCAACACGTCGCTGCTCTCGCTGTGGTCAATTCATATTTAAAAAGAAATAAATATTACAAGTTAGAGAAAATAATAAGGTAAAGGTTAATTTATTCAATAACACAATACTCTAAAGTTAACCATATTGTTATATATTTGTGGAATACATGTTATTGAAAAAACAGGTCGACATGTTTTGCTTAGTGTGTTTTTTCAAAGGTTGATTTTCATAAGTCGTTTTCAATCGGGAATGGACTATATTTTGTAAATAATAACTGTGAGATTATTTTTTATATCTACCGGTGTAAAAAAATTGGAAAAATGAATTTTGTTATTTTATTTTATTTTATTAACACTTCTATCCCTCACGAACCATGAACATGCCTAAGGCGACTTGTAACAATATAAAGTACGTACGTACGCATTTTCGTCCGTCATTAAGTATATTCGTCCGACCATTAATGTGAGTATCCAACACAAAATAATTTCATAAACCTCTTTCTAAGAGAAGCCAAATTATACGTAACAACAACTTTACTCTTACTATTTCAGGCCCGATAAAAAGTTATAATTTAAGAAATGGTAAATTTGAATATAAGATTATTTCGCATAAAAGTTTGCAAGTAAATGTATTAAAAATATTTGTTTCAAGACAACCGCGCTGTTTAGTCATTGCGTGACGCCGAGATAGAACCAGAATAAAACCCAAGAAGCAGCATGTGCATGCCACAAAGTCCGTAAGTCTTTGGGGCACCTGTTTTTCGCGAAAATATTTCAGCACAAGTTGTATTTCAAAACATTTAGTTCAGTACCACTTCGTTGATTTGATCATTTGTGTTGTTACGCGTCTTATCTGTCTGCCGGCGAATCATGGACGCTCAGTATCGGGGGAACTTAATTATGATTGGCTCACTCATGTAACAGGCACTCTTCAGAAATAGACGAGCGGCCAACAACCAAAGGAAGGCTGCAAGTATGCACATAGGATATGGAAGTCTATCCTCAGCGTAAATCTTTTCACGAAAAACAGGTGACCCTAGACTCATTCGTAGAGACATGCAAAATTCGCGTTATTAGTCAGCATCAGACTAAACTTCACAGCACTGTCTGCACTGGAGCCGGCATCGTTTCTCCATTGGCTGTTGCATAGATATGAAGCCACGCCCATTTCTGGCTGAATTGCACGTGATTGGGGCACACAATTGTGAAGTATTCAATTATTGGCGCAGAGTTGCCCAGGACGTGTCAGATACATTGTGCTCCAATGACAAACGTATTGCAAAGGTACACGTGTTTAAAGTTTAACGTGTCCCCAAATAATAACCCGAATTTTGCAGGTCTCTACTCATTCGCCAGAGGCAATATATAATTTACCCAAACTCGGATTTCACTCATTCCCTCCTCACACCCCTTCCACGTACGCTATTCCACTAGGAAGTTTTAGAGTTTAGAGATTTGTGTGGCTCTTAACAACGAGGTCTCGAGAGCCTGATGAGGGTGAAATAAGGTGAGCATGGAGCAGCGCCGGAATGAAAGGACGGGAAAAACGGGAGATCTCTGAGAAAACCCGCCGACCAGCGGCATCGTTCGGCACGATCCCCACTTGCAAATATCCGGGGTGGACCCGACCGGTGATTGAACCCTGTTTGCCTAGGTGGGAGGTGAGCAGTCTAACCGCTTAGCCACCGTGGCCTCTACTAGGAAGGATATGTTTGGCATCTAAGAAGGTTCTACAAACTACTTACATCACTTATGAACGAGACGTTTCCCAACCTTGGGATTGTATATCACTAGCAGCACTGGGTTCAGCGTAGAATTTGTCGAATAAAATACTTATAATTTGCATTTGAGTCTGTACCTGTTATTGCAGATAGATTACAATTGATAAAAATTATACTCATCAGGTATGCTTTAAAATAAATTGCATCGTTACTTTGTGTTGCACTCCGTAAAATTCCCGGTATATCGCAAATGTTTTAGTTCGAAGCCAATCGTTTTTAGAGAACAGTAAAATGTCGATGGATTGAGCATGCACTCGATAAACAGGCAACGGCTACAGGTTCGACAGTAAAAAAAAATTAGTTGAAAGAAATCATATGTACGACTTACGTCCCGAAATAATGGCGAAGGACAGAATGTGAGCCTTTCTAGGTGGAGCTTAGCCTAGTTTCCTGCAAATACTATCGTAAATTTAAGATTGAGCACCGAGTGTGTAGCTAATTTTTAATTGAACGAAGGTAAACAAATACTACAAAACCTGTCTTTCTCGTCGAATTGTTTCATGTAAATAACTTGTTTTTGCCATCCTCATTTTGCATTAAATCTCGTTGAATGTTTACACAGAATATTTTTTGAGGGATTAATACTAATTAATACCTCAATATCTACGGAAAGGTATATTGTATTCTTATCGTAAACCCATTGTGCAGTATTACGTGAGGTAAATATAATCTCTACCCATTAGAAGAGCCATCTGTTTTTCGCGAAAATATTTACGCGTAGACCTAAAATATTTATATGGCCGCCATTTTGAAAATAAGTGCCTAATTAAGTTCAATTAAGCTTGGCTCACAACCATCCGTCACTTCTGTCAGTCACCCATCCGTCAGTAAGCCATCCGTCGTTTTTTTCGTCCGTCATTTGAAAGCTACTCACAACAGTCCGTCAATTGAATACGACTCACAACAGTCCGTCATCCGTCTGGCCAGAAAATATTCAGTGTTACCACCAAACAACTCGAACTTTCTCGCGCAGAGACAAATGTTTTTTATTAAACCACATAAATATATTCTCTTTCCCTAATATAATTTACCAGCATTTCCAATTGAAAATGTACGAGTCGTCTTCAGATCAATTGAAAGGTGAAACGAAAAAAAGTAAACAACTTCACTGCCTCGTGTATTTAAAAAGAGAAAGATTCAGACAAATAAACAAGTTACTGTTTTCTGGCAGCCATGTTCAAGGAATGATATACAAGGCGGTATACCATCCGTCAGTCCGTCGAAAGTTAAAGTTTGAGATATATTTGACGGATAGAAAAAAAGTTGCCCTGCGATTGGTTGAAGATCACGTGACCGACGGACGGACGGGCGACTGATGGATGAAACGGATGGTTGTGAGTCCACCTCAACTTACGTTTGCCTGGTTTAGTAGTTTTCGATATATAACGTAACAGTTTTATGTGTTCATGTGGCGTTTTCTTTCAAAATGATGGGCCAACAACAATATTCACATCTGAATTAAATGCTTACGACGTGTGCTGTCAGCACACAAAATTTGGTTGAATTCGGTTGAATGGTTTCCTAGATTCCTAAATTTTAAAATAACAGCCATTTTGAAAGTAGGTGCCCGTCATGTTCAAAAACTATATAAGTCAGGCGCCCTTACTTAGTATTATATGTGTACCGAGTTTGGTGAAATTCCGTGTACGCGTTTTAAAATTGAAAAAAAAAAAAAAAGGGGGGGGGGACACGCACCCATACGCACACACACACAGCACACACACAAGAAATTGATCTCATAAGCCTTTCTTTCTTTTGGAAAGTTTGCTAAAAAGGTAAATTTAATGGCCTCAATGGACGTACATTAAATCAATTAATAGGGACTGGAAAATTTCGCGGATTCAATTTAGGACAAGTTATACTTCAAACACGTTTGCATTTCTGCTATGTTTTCAATTGTACCACAGCTCATTAGACACGCCCAGGTGAATTCTGAGCCAATACGAGGTCAGTAAGGAAACACGCACCGAATCCCGTGCTACCTGGCATGAGGTAAAATTGACTTCACATTGGGCAGCAGCCAATGGACAGAGAACTGAAACTCGGATATTTATAGTACTGTGGATTCTAATCTACTGGTCGTTGAAAACGCGAAATTTTCCTGTCCCTATAAATTAATAAAAGTATTCGTAAATATTGTTTACGAATTTTTTATCATATACAAGCTGAATAATTATTACGATGGCCTTATTTGTGACGGGGGAAGGGGGTAAGGCAGAGTTTACATAATGTGCTTGTTTTTAGCATTCAAAAGGGAAATACGCATAAATTTTGTTTTAAAAATACTTTATTATACAGGTAAGTAAATTCTAGCAATATATTGCACAGTGCTACAAAATGTATGCATTCTTCTTTAATATGCGACATAAATAATAATTTTTGACGATTCTGGTACTGTTTGTACTACTTTTTAAATTATTTCTGCACGTTGTACAGTCGGGCGTAGTCTCCATTCGAAGCTACTCTACTTCTGCCTGTTTTGTTTGCGTTGAAGATCAAGAAGCGAAGGAGCGATACGGGCTACACTATCACATGCGCCTGGCGCCTCGTCACCTCTACGCGCGAGGCGTGTAGTAGTTGTTGCGCTGTACTATGCAGATTAGATCTGTGGTAGCGGAACTTTATTACTCGCGATGAAAGCCCACAGATTAAACTACGCCCGTGTTATTGTACTTCCCTCCTACCTATTATGGAACATGCGCAAGCAAGCTCTAAAAATTGATTTTTTTTAAAACCATCTTCACGTTATTTTTTCAATTTTTTTTTATTGAATACACTTGAGTAAAGAAAATGGTACGGATTTAAATAATTGGTTTTTACCTTTCCTGGCAAAAAATTGTATTCCCAGAATATTTATTTACCGCAATACTCGTATTCACGCAAGCAACGATTTCGCAGGTAGCCCTAATACTTTGGTATTATAGGCTGTCCACAGTTAAGTGAGCACTTTTGATGCCCTAGTTACTTTGTTCTTTCAACCATTTTTTATCCTATACTCGCCTTTTTAAAATAAATATTGCCATGCAAGTAATAAACACAGTGTTTATATTCCACCGCACACGGAAGTTAACGCTTAAGACAAATATATTTATGGACTGTTATTTCAAATGAGAGGGCTTTCAAAAGTGCTCACTTTACCGTGAATAGCTTACAGTCCTGTTACATTCCACGCTAGAGTTGCTCGAGTAAGAATACGAATTTTTTTCCTAACCTACCCTAATTCTAAGTGTTAGATCTACGTCCAAGGTACGGGCGGGAGCTGGTGCGTCTCAGGGCTGACTGAGCCCCTTACGTCTACAGTGGAGGGAATCCATGCAAGGGGACATGCATCGTGGCAGAGAGGGGTTAGGTAGCCATGGCCGCGTTTGGGGCCATGGCTACCTCCCTAAGTGTGCCCATAACTAAGGCCGCCTTCCGTTACTCACGGATTTCAGTACCGTCAGCTATTGTTCCGATACTGCTGAAGGCAGTGACGGTCGCATCTGAGAGGCACCCTGTGCGAGGCTACAACCGTTACTGAGATCACGGGTTTTACTGGCGTTACAAACGTCAGTGTTGTCAGGTAAACCCTAGGTTTGGCGGAAGTTCAAGTCATGTTCGAGGAAATTATACTAAAGGAAGGTACAGGTGCTGAGGCAATCACTTATAATATTGTAGTGACGTCAGAAGATGCCCAAAAAGCAGTTAGAGGTGAGTAACATTTTTACTGTATGAAAATGAGTGAGGTTAGTGTGTCCGCCATACTTGTTTATATTTTCCTGCACGCGGGAATACTACTGCCAGACGCTTCGAAACAATCAATTTACTGACGAAGAGAAATATTTGCTGCTTACTGACGACTGTACACTTATTGCTGGCGAACACTGATAAACCATCAGTGATTCCAGTGATCGTCAGCAGTAACAGAGAAACGGAAAACCCTGCATAGACACTGTAAAAACTCTTTCGACAGAAAATAATTAAAAACTATTACATGCGTTAATGGAAAATGCTACAGGAGACAGATAGGCAGGAGCCATGCTATTTATTAGTGGGAAGAGACATACTGTAAGAGAGGAGGCGGGATCTTTCATTTCCTTTGTTGTGGTTGGCGCTGTCGCCGTCGCCGACCCTCATATGCCACCGGAATGACAAGTGTGTCGTGATACCGAGAGCCGCAGCTCCCATAAATCACAGGGTGTTTGTAAAAACAATTCCCACCCGACACTTGGACTAATCATAGGGTCCGCGGGCGGGGGCCGCGTCAGTGTAAGTCTAGGGTGCCGGGCCCACATTTAGGCTGTTTGGTTGGCGCTGGTTTAACAAGCAGCCGCTTATAACGCTAACTCCAGCGGCACACCCCAGAAAAATGAAGTAATTGGTCAACAACATGTTGGAACACGCCAATCAACGCCTGGTAACCTGCTCGCCCGCCGGCGGCCCAGTCAATAGGGGAATTTTTCGCGGCATACAGTAGCAAACCAGACACAAAAGTTCGTTCTCAGAAACTCGCGCGGTCCATCGGGGAATGGGTACGCGCTGACGTCAAAGAAACCATTTCGTATATATGTAGTTGTTTACAAGCCATTCACGATTACTTCACACTTTTCTGAAACCCTGCTAAAGTTCTACTTCCAAGATATTCCTCCGCCTCATGCAAACTAAGCTTAGCCCTTGTCCGAAATGGCAAAATTTTGTTGACAACATGATCACGTGATCCGATTCTGTATACAAAAATAGTGACGTACTTGGTAATTTATTATTTCGTATTTTTTATCCAACGGATGTTAGCAAAAATACAAAATGACAAAATCAGCGTCAAGTTGATTTTGACCTTCAAAAAACATACGCGAATACGCAATTAAAACATTTAAAAAAAATAAAAAACTGTTAATAAAATACACTAGACATGCTTTAAAAAGCATGTAAGTGTCGTGCTTTGTTTATATATTTCGCAACAATTTTTTTAAATGTCGTTATTACATAAGTTATTATTTTCTTATTTATTTACTTATTCGCAGCATTCCAGTGACGATTGTAGAAATATTACGTCCACTGTAATCATTAGTTTTAGATGAAAAAAAAATCACTGTTAATGTAAAAATGCGTTGTTGCGAGTGTTAAACAAATGACTGTCGTCAACGTCCGAATTGAAACTTATGAAATGAAAAATTACTAAATAACGAAGTTGTCATTTCGGACACGGACTTTAATCGAGTCTAGAAAATTACAGCAGAGGGACAACGCAACGCATTCGTTCGCACTCGGTGTAATAATATTCTGCATAAGAATTATTTGTGTAATAATATTCTGCATAAGAATTATTTCTTACTAGGCATTACCAACACACCTGTTTTCTCCCTGTTTTGTTCATTCTAATTACAAATGAAACATTATAATTTATAAACGAAATATAAGAAAAAAGATTGATTTAACAAAGCATATCACATCTAGGGCGATTTTTCAAAGGTTTGTTTCAAAAAGTGCGAAGAAACTGCGAATAGACTATAGTTAGAGACCTGCAAAACTCGCGTTATTATTTGAGAAACTGACACTTTTCCTTTGGAATACGTTTGTCATTGGCCCATTCTTTACTTGACACGGCCCGGGTAACTCTGCGTCAGTAAATGAACACATCTCAATCGTGTGCCCCAACCACGTGCAATTCACTCAATATGGTAGTGACTTAAGGGATTATGTACGGGAACATTTTCTGTGAAATCGTCCTTTGCGCGCAAACGCGTTCTCTGTAAATAAAAGTAATCGAAATACTGCTTTTTGTCAGAAAGGATTTAAAAAAACTATTGTCTATATCACTATCGTTTTACTTTTGTTATATTTATTGTAGTCTTGGAGAAAAAAAATTCGTGAAAGTGGTCAAATATCGCATTTTTAAAGTTTACCAATGCAGTTTACTTTAGCGGCAAAATAAATTACAACGATGCGAACGTATTTAATCTGTGGTCTTCCATCACGTGTAATAAAACCACAGCGTTACAGATCTGATTGGCACAGTACAGCGTAACGACGGAAACACTGCACGCCTTGCGAGTAGGAGCGATGAGGCACTGGGCGTGCGTATTAGTGTCGCCCGTATCGCTCCCTCGCTTCTTGACCTTGGACGCGTAGGTATATAATACTCTTTAACATCTAAGCAGCAGCTAGTGGAGAAATGACGCCGGCTAGAGTGTATACAGTGCTGTGAATTTTACCTTGACGCCAAAAAAAAAAAAAAACAACGCGAATTTCGCAGGTCGCTAACTATAAGTTTAGATCAAAGGAACCGCCACGGGCGGCGGTTCGTGTCTGTGCAGTCGTCTACTCTGTGGGCGCTGGCGTCAGCTGTTACGCTCCCGGCCGCGGTCTGACGTGAGCCAGGTCGGCGCCCGGTGACGCCGCTACGCCTCGCGCCGCGGGTCGACCCTGGCCCGTGCGCCATATTGATCAACCCCCGGGTGGGACGACCCCTCGCGCGTGACGTCACACTTCCCCTCCTTCTGGATCCTCTCCCGCGTGACGTATAAATAAACACCAGCGGCGCGGCGCGGTCTGCCCGCGTGACGTCAGCGGCCGGCGCACCGCTCCCATTGGCCCGAGCGCTTGGCGCGCCCCGCCGTTCTTCTGGGCAGGGGGGGGGGGGGAGGCGCCAAACCGGAAGTGGTGCAGATCAAAACAGCCAGTTTTTCGCGGGGCGTCGAGGACCACGGGTCCGAAGGCTCGCGTAGCACGGTAACACTGCCACAGTCTGTTCGTAGTTTCTTTTCGAACTCTTTTTTTTTTTAAACCAAACCTCTGAAAAACCACCCCATGTGTGAGTGCTTGATTGTTTCCTAAATGTGTTATGTGTCGCACGTTTTTTATATTTCTGTTAAAATAAAATAATATAATTTTTAATTAAATTGAACTTTTATTTCGGATATTTTATCTGTTTATTATAATATTTTATTTATAGTTAATATGAAAGAAAAGCGGAGACAAAATCGGTGTGTTGGTATTGCCTAGTAAGAAATAGTTTTTATGCAAAATGTTGTTATGCTAAGTGCGCTGTCCTTTTTGTGTAATATTCTAGATTCGGTTAAGCTTTGTTTGCATGAGGCGGAGGAATATTCAGGAAGTAGAATTTTAGCAGGACTTCAGAAAAGTTGGAACTAACCGTGATTGGACTATACTAGGGACCTGCAAAATTCACGTAATTTTTTGGCGTCAAGCTAAAAGTCACAATACTGTATACACTCGAGCCGGCGTGGTTTCTCCATTGGCTGCAGCTTAGATGTTAAGTCACTCCCATGCTGGGTGAATTGCACGTGATTGGGGCACACGATTGAGAACTGTTCAGTTATTGGCGCAGAGTTACCCGGGCCGTGTCAAATAAAGAATGGGCCAATGAAAACATATTCCAAAGGAAAAGTGTTTAAAGTTTAAAATGTCCTCAAATAATAACATGAATTTTGCAGGTATGTAACTATACACACATGCGCGCGCGCGCACACACACACACACACACACACTGTCTCTCTCTCTCTCTCTCGCTCTCTATTTATTTTCCAGAGGCTGTTATAAGGCCGTGTCTCAATTTAAAGAATACTCTCTCGAGAGAGCACTCTTTCGCACAACCTGCCGAGAGCACTGCTTCGCATTCTCTCACGCTCTCGCTCTGTGGAATTGAGACAACCACTCTCTCGTTTCTCTCAGACGTCAGGCAAACAGCTAATACAAAAAGGCAGGAAATTATGTTAAGCTAAAATCACGATCATAGCTATTGCAAATAATTTATGTGTGTTAAAAATAATTCCCAAATAATCATAACACTACCAGAACACTCATTAGTGCATAAAAGACTATTTATTTTTGTTTTATATTTTACCGTAATGTTGCAGCAAAGTGACAAAAAAATAATAATTTAGTTAGACATCCGTATTTATATTTTAATAAATACGTGTTGCGTATGTTATTTCACTGTTTAAAACAGTTGAAATCACACACTTACAGTTAAAGTGCAACGTGGTTTTGGCCCAGAACGCTACTATAACCTTGTTCAAACACGAAAATAAATTAAATAAATATGGCGCTTGCGAGAGGGCGGCAGCGAGTATACAACTTCATGCTCTCTCTGTGCTCTCACTCTCTCCGACGAAATGAGACAGCTAGAGAGCGCTCTCTGTGACGTCATCCGCGAGAGAGAGAGAGCGAGAGAGCGCGCTCTCTGGGCCAATTGAGACACGGCCTGAGGTTCTGGGACAAACCCAGGATTTTTCATGAGAGTGTTTTAGTACATGGAAGGTAATAGATGAAATACCGCCATGGTTTAGTACAGGGAAAATTTTCGATGCTATGTGCACTATTGTTCGAAAGAAGTCGCTTTTAAGCTAACGGTAAATTGAGAAATGCTATTTGTTTGTCTGCAAAAGTTTGTGTTTATCCCGAACTGTGATGTGTATTTGCTCCAGCCAAAATATTAATTATTAACTTAATTTTGTAACGATTATTCACGATTATAGAAATGTGTTTAAAAGTAAACATTTCGGTTATGCTACGGGGCTTAAATAAAGTAATTGTGTAATAAAATGTTTTGACAACAGAACGTTAAACAACGTGTGGAGATATTTTTACTCTCAGTGCGAGGGACGAAGTTTATTATCTAAGCAGGCTTTAACACAATACAAATCAAGAGATTTTACACAATTATATTTATTTTCTGAAAATTGCAATCATCATACTTGCTTACATGCAAAATTGAAAAGTCCATTTCTATAGACTGTTCACGGTAAACTGAGCACTTTTGAAAGCCCTGCTTAAGATCTACTTGTATGCACATTGTGTAGGCATTCTTTCGCGATACGTAAAATTAACTCTGGCATGGGCTTCATCACTTTATTCATGCGTCAATCAAGTGAAACTGTGAAATTATTGGAAAAGTAAATTATTTTACAAATCCGTTAGCTGTTACACTCAGATGGTTGAAAAAAAAAAAAAAAAGCAGAAAACGAAAGAAATAATTTTAAGTTATCTCAGTTGGTTGCCTAACACTTTTAATTCGACTTTAAGACATGGATCTAGTTCCCCTCCATCGTTACCAACTTTACCGGGCGCATGTCACCCAGTGCTCCCGTTAAAATATATGCAGGAAGTAGGAGTGACTTTTTTTAAAGGTTGATGTCAAAAGTGCTCACGTTATCGTGAACAGCCTTTACCTGGCGGCGAAAATTCTTAGTTACCAAACTATTCGCATTGAGCTTCCAAACTTGAGTAGAATAAACTTCAGATGTTGACGGTTACTTTTTAAATTAACGTTTGAAAAATTTCACTGCCATATTTTAACGAGCTCTCTCAACTGACATGTACCCAGTAAAGTTGGTAACGGCAGCTACATGTCTTTAAGCTGAATTTAAAGTGTTAATTAAACATTCGTGAATACTGAAAATATTTTGTTTTCATTCTGTTGTTTTTTTAATGAGTATATGTTAAAGAATTAAAATATTTTTTTAAAATAGTTACTTGTCAAATAATTTCAGTTTTACTTGACCGACGCATGAAGAAAGTTTTTATGCCCAGTGCAATGCTAATTCTACGCATGGTGGAAGGATACATAGTGTACATACGAGTATAGGCTGTTCACGGTAAAGTGAACACTTTTGAGGCCCTAGTTACTTTTTCCTTTCAGCTATTTCTTATCCTTTAACCACCTCTTAAAGTAAATATTGCCATGTAGGTAATAAACAGAATGTATACATTCCACCGCACTGGGAAATTTGCGTCTAAGGCTAGAATAAAACATATTTATTGACTATTATTCCAAATGAGAGGGATTTCAAAAGTGCTCACTTTACCGTGAATAGTCTATAGATCTAAAGCAGGGTTTTATAAAAGTGCTCAGTTGATCGTAAACAGCGTGTAGAAAATTAAGTGCTCATGTCTTGTGTACTTGCCGTGGCCGACTACAGCTGGAGTCCCGAGCAGAAACCTCGCGACCCTATGCAGTGTAGCGTAAAGACGTCCTAAAGTTTCCAAGTCATTCGCGTTTTTTTCCAGTTCCACTCTTGGCGGTTAATACCCCGTCGAGCGTCTCCCGTAAAATAATCTCCAATCGACAAAACAGTGACGGGTTTGGAAAACCGAAGAATCCGCCATTTCTAGATTTTAACAAGCTATTTTAATTTCTACGTAGTTTTCAAATAAATATCTGCGTATCCTTTGTCAACAAAAGTGTTTATGTGTGTTCCCTTAATGAATATTTTGCAGATTGCATTTACGTAGTGTGATTTACTACATGCTTATTTAGTCAATAAAAATAAAAAATATTTATTGTGGAACTAGTGATTTTGGGGATTTCGATAACGAGTGATGTTTGTTCAGAAGAAAAGTTAGGTTCCATCCCCCCCCCCCCTCCCCGTCCATTTCGCACGGTCATGCGCATATACTTTAAAGGACGGGATCTCCGTAATTACGTTAGGTTCCGAACCTCGTGGTTCCCGACCAGATGCTAAATAAGCCTTGTTTCAACTGGCTCTTTTTTGTTAACAAAATGATCGCATGACCCGTTTTGTCTACAAATACTACGACGTATTTTTGTAATTTGCGTTTTGTCAACTTCGAAGCTTACAAATTACTAAATGCAAATTACCAAATTGCCGTCGTATTAGTTTTACGTGTTTGAAACGTTCTAATACGCATACAGGTGAGGCTGGTGGAATAAACAAATGTGTATTGTAATCACAATGGTTATTTCACAAAGAAAGTCGCTGAAATATTCATGAAATAGAAATTTTCTTATGACGCAATTTCTGTTAAATCACTGTTTCACGTCATATTTGGTTTATAATGTTTATTTGAAATTTTAAACATCTCTTAAACAACTTTCGTGAATAATTACTCTTTTTTTTTTAAGACCAGGGGAATTTTTAATTTTGAAATAATGATAACACAAAAATAATAGTAGCAGCGCATTGCTAAAGGCTGTTCATGATAAAGTGAGCACTTTGGAAATGAACCTTTGAAAGAAGCCACTGCTCCTGCATGCATATATTTTAACGGGCGCACTGAGTGACATTCGCCCAGTAAAGTTGGTAACGGTGGGGGGAAAGTAGTTCCATATTCTAACATCGAATAAAAAATGTTAGGTAGCCATTTGTGATCAGTTAAATTATTTATTTCCCTTTCTGTATTTTCTTTAATGCATGGAAGTGTAAAAATTAGCTGATTTGTAAAATGTTTACTTTCTCAATAATTTTACAGTTTTACTTTACTGACGTATGAATAAAGTGATGAGTCCCATGGTAATGTTAATTTTACGTAAGGCGGAATAATGCACAGCGTGCATACCAAGTAGATCGTAAGCACGGCTTTCAAAAGTGCTCATTTTATCGTGGACAGCTTCTAGACAGTAGAATGTCATTGCGTCCCTACTCAATCGTACAGAAATACAATTTACGAAAAACGAAACGAGTTGGAAGACGGCGCGAGTCACAACAGGGGCTGGACACAAACAATGTGTGTAATGTCGCTGTAGGTAATGCGTTTAAGTGCATATTTCGCTCTGATTTGACTACACAAACGCCTAGATGAACTTTTGTGCTTATATTACAACTGGTACTAACGTTGTTTTCCCCCGAAATAATTGTTTTATCACTGGCTACAGCAATTTCCTACGACCGGAACGGTATCTAAAGTTACCAAGTCTTGAACGTTTGAACCACGAGGTGTGCAATCCTTTTCAGTTGACTTTTTTTAAGCCGCGCTCCTTTGCCAGTCCAGCATTGAAGCAATCGATAGGCCAAATAAATATGAATTAAAAATTGTATCAAACAAGTGTAAAGATTCGACGAATTTTCACGAAACTTGTATCAAACAACCGTAAATGCTTTGACATTCGCGATTTGCTTCAGTTCGATATCAATATCTCGTTTGTTCAGTACTGCCATTACTGTATTCGGGACGACGTTAATAGGACACTGTCGGAGTAAAACCCGAAAAATCGTTACGTTTATACAGGTTTGGTGTTAATAGCCCGGGCTATACCATCACTCAATGTTTCAGCCAGGAAACTCTGTAAAACTTACGATAAAATATAGTTATGGCTGTCTCAAGTTACTGATCACTCACATCGGTTACGTTAACCAAATGCAAGGAGATATTATTTGGATTGGCAAATTAATCAACTTGTGATCTGGTATGTTTTGAGTTCGGATACAGCCAATTTGGCGATGATTTAGTATTTCATATTTCATCTTTGAATTTCACGTGATACAAAACTCATCAATGCGCTATTAAATACGAAATAATTTTTGTAAACGAAATAGCCTCACGTGACCACTTTGTGTACACAGTCTAATCATCCGCCAATCCGAACATGGCTACATCAATTTATTTATGTAAATATGTGCGTATGTTCACGTATAATATTTTAAGTAGTGAAATGTATGAGTATAATTATTTTTCAATTCATTTTGGTCTCAAATTCCTTGTTACATTAATCGTAACTAGATCACCGTAAGTTGTATAGGCCTAGAATATCTCAGGGTCACTTGAACTTAAAAACATGTTCAATGTAACAACTCCACACGCTAGAATTCCTTCGGCACCCGCTTCTGCTGTCTTCAGCGTCGTATTGCTGTCTTCGACGGAATTACACTTTCACGCAAAGGATGTACGATCAGAAGTTCTCTTTATTTTCCCCTATCATGAAAATACTAACGTTTTAACTTCAGAGCTATATATTTACTCATTTTTGTTTAACGACTTAACGGAGCGTTCGATAAGACGAAGAAAACACGCAATTCTCTCTCACAACAGAATTTCCGAATATGTGATATAGTAGATCTGAGGTAGAAACAAGTGAAAAGTACCACATTAGCGTATACTACGATGCCTGGCTTGCCAGTCAGACGCCTAATTCTCACCACACGCAGTGCACAAGTGACTGGCACAATGCCTAAGTCGTAGGCGTACCATTTAGCTATTCGCCGCACATTTCTAACTTGATGTTCTATGGTACTCCGTTTTAAACTAGATTTACTTAAAAACTAGAAAGATTTTGAACCCATGTTAATAGGGTCTTTCTAAACTTGTATCTAAGTTGAAAAACAGTTCATGGATTCGGCGTGAAGAATCTCCTTGTGTATGTGTATGTACACTTTTATATGTGTTTTTGTATTTATGCAATGCATATCAGTGGCATAGGCACCATTTTTCTCTTGGAGGGAGACAAAATTAGCTGTATCATTAATTTTTCTTACGTGAATGCGTCTTTAAATTTGCAAAGCATAGCGGGAGGCAATCCAGAAAATCCTATGATAACAAAATCGGGGGATACAGTTTGGCATTGCAGCTCCGAATCTATCGTCTTCATTCAAAATTCAATTGTGCAGCACTCGATTGCCAAATGATCAAAGAATGTGTTACGTTGAGTGAGGACTGCGAAGCATCGCACATGGAATGAGGGGGAAGGAGGGAGGAGGAGGCCCTGCAATTTGAGTTCGTTTCGCTGCGTCTCAGAACTTCCGCGTAGTATAATAGGAGAAGCTAAGACGCTAGTTTAAGTTTCAATCGACAGCTTTCGTTAAGATCAATCGATTGCGTGTATAAGAACATCTATGAGGTTTGGTTATGGTTAAGTAGTATGTTTTTAATGAAAAAACTTTAGAAAACGTAACACAATTTCAGCCTATACTCATCAAAAAACCACGTCGAAATACAGAAATCGTATACAGTTGGAAAGAGAATCTCAAAAGCAATCCAGCGATACCCAAAAACCCCATATGATCGAGTGAAGTGGTACCGGGAACGTAAAATAAACTTCAAGACATCCGAGCGCGTCAACGTAGACGTATTCACACAAAACAAACGGTCGTGTCCTCAACACAGCCAAACTTTTTTTTTTGGCATCCATTTCAGTAATATGAATTTAATTTAAAATAAGTGTTCATTTGGGAATTCTGATATCAGTCAAAGGTCTGTCCTACGCATGAGAAAACAATGCGAACACAACCCAAACGAACCGTAAACTACTACTGGGAGAAAAAGGCATGTACAACATAGCGCTGATTTTATATATATATATATATATATATATATATATATATATATATATATATATATATATATATATATATATATATATATATATATATATATATATATATATATATATATATATATATATAATATGCTTATGTTCTCTCTTTGTACAGTTTTGTTTCATTAGCATATCAATTAGCAATGAATTTTAGGTGTGTGGCTACAAATGTAGTTATTTCAGGACCCATCCTTTTCGTGTGAAATGGACACAAAACTTGCACCTTGCACGTATGCAACACTATCTGCATGCTTCTATGACATGCTGCTGTGCTCACTGCACCGACGATGGTGGCGGACTTTTTTTAACACTTACTGTAAACAACATGTAACATAAAGGCCATTCACGGTTAAATAAGCACTTTTGAAATCAACCTTTGAAAAATGTCACTGCCCCTAAAGGTTGTTCATGATAAAGTGAGCACTTTTGAAATCAACCTTAGGAAAAAGTCACTGCCCCTGGTCGCATATATTTTAAGGGGCGTACTGAGTGACATGCGCCAAGTAAAATAGATAATGATGGAGGGAAAGTAGTTCCATATCTTAACGGCGAATGAAAAGTGTTGGGTAACTATTTATAATGACTAGAATTATTTGTTTCGCTGTTCTGTCATTTTTTAATGCATTGAAGTGTAAAAATAAGCAGGTATGAGAAACTTTCCTTTTCTAACAATTTCACTTGACAGACGCATGAATAAAGTGATGATGCTCAAGGCAACGTTAATTTTATGTAAGGTGGAAGAATATACAATGTACATACAAGTAGATGTCAAACAGGGCTTTCAAAAGTGCTTATTTTACCATGAACAGCCTATAGTAAAAAAGTGTTCTGCAGTAAGAAGGCGGCGACCCCTCTGTCATTTTAATTTTGGTAGGAGGTATTAATAAGAGTTTTACTTTTAGGTTGAAAATCCAAATAATATAAAACAATGTTCGGAAAATTGAAAATTAATTTCACCTCGTTTCCGAGATTTAAAGAAACAAACACATTTTAAAACCATACTTTTTGAGGGCTTATATTTCCCTTAATAAGAAGTATTGGTAAAAGCTGTCCCATGTATATCCCACTTTATTTTGGATAAGGAATCACCTCACAAAGTTTGTATGTTAATTCCACCCCACCCTGTGTGTGTACACACACAAACACACACACACTTGAAACTGAAATTAATGTTTCTTACTGTGATGGGGGCTGCGGTGGCTGAGTGGCTAGCATGCTCGCCTCCCACCTAGGCAAACTGGGCTTAATCCCCGGCCGGGTCACCAGATTTTCACAAGTGGGAATCATGCTGGACAATACCATTTCTCAGGGATCTCCCATTTACCCCACCCCCTCATTCCAGCGATGCTCCATATTCATTTCAATCACCCTCATCGGCTGTCAGGACCTCGATGTTAAGGGGGTAGTTTCCTTAAATATTAGTGTCATAATTGAAGGTTTCTGATTATTAGCTTGATTAAATTCACAATAACTTGATAGTTGAATGTTAATATTTGCATTTATCAGCTATTAAACTATTTTTTTTTTTTTTTTTTTTTGTTTAAAAAAATATATGCCGGTTTTTTTTGTCAACTTAAACATGAACTGAGCACATGTATACTCATGAATATATATTTTCTGTAAACTGTGAAACTATGTTCTTTGTTGTCCTTCAGGCATTATTTTAAAATTTTGTCGAAAATACTTAAAAAAAATTATATATTTCCATACCCGTAGAATCGTAGGCTTTTTTTTACTTTTCTAAAAGTAGCGGCTGCGAAGTAATAGCAAAAGATTACAAAGAAACAAAGCTACAGCAACATGGGAAAAACCTTGTGTATTTCATAACACATTTGATCATCGAGTTCAAATAACATATGAGAATACAACTGACAATCTAATTATTGGCAAATAGTTCCCAAGAAGTGGTGAACTTGTCAGTGTGGCTCATCGTGGAACTACGTGGGCTCGCAGAGAATGTTGGGGGGGGGGGGGGGGGCTGAGGTGTGGTGGGTAGGGACCAAAGTGCCTAACGGTAGGCCACCTGCGGTTTCAGAGTCAGGTAGCTTTCTTGTAAGTAAAGTGATGGGGAAACTACTACCTTCCTACCAGACAGTACTTGGAACTGGCCCATGCTCCAAATATTTACTGTTTTTTGAGCATTTGGTAATTTTTGTCTCCACACTTCGTATTTTTCGAAAGCCACGATACCTTGAAATCATTCAAAAATCTTTTCAAATTTCCAAATGAATTGAACTATACCTTTAGACCTTTAGACAGGCTAAACTAATTATGGCATTTGGAATAGTGTTTTTATCTGTATTACATGACATAATCTTGTTTTTTTCTTTTCCCAAGATTATTCTAATAATTGTAAAATGAGTTTTCAGCATGTAAATAAAAAATATTGTAAAGCGATGTGTTGTTAACCATCATCTCAAACAAAACTGTTGACACAGACATCTATACATGTTATACAATTAATGAATACGTTGTTTTTATTACTGTGCTGAATATCAATTAAGAGACAAAAGTAAGTTTTATAAGTCGTCTAGAGTAACTGATCTGTTTTATTTTGTTTACATAGTCAGTATACAAAATGAAAAAACTCAAAAACTTAGGCCTAAAAAACTTTTCAAATCAGAAAATGTGTGGTAAAGTAGCCTATGTAAAGAAAAGAGTTGCTAATGAAGATAAACAGTTTGCACATATTTCAGCAGACATTTCATTTTGTTTTTGAATCAAAGCACGTTTTTGAAATATGGGAAATAATAATAATAATAATAATAATAATAATAATAATAATAATAATAATAATAATAAGTTTACGATAATTGTTACAAAAATAGTATAACAAAATACAACGGATACGACCATTTCGACCACAGAGGAAAAAACAAGTTATAGAATCTGTGTCTACATACAGTCATTCAGTGATAAAGGCATTAGGAAAGTCGAGTGCCTGTACAATTTCATTATCCCGTAAATTAACCTTTCTCGTCTAAAGGTGGTCATATTCCACGAGACATGGCCTGTAACACTAATTAAGCATATTTCACTAATGGGAAATTATTATTATTATTATTATTATTATTATTATTATTATTATTATTATTATTATTATTGTAGATTTGCGATTCATAGGCACAACACAAATCAGGGAATTGGAGAAGTAAATAACCATGAAGTCTTTTGTTAGGAGCACCCAGCATTAGCTTGGAGTGATTTCAGGAAACCATGTAAAACCAAAATCACGATTGCTGGATTGGTTATGTGACCGGGTTCTCACGATTGCTAGTCCAATGTTTTACCAATGTGCCACCTCGCTCGATATTTTGCAAATGAAAAGTTTTATCTTATTCTCATATGTTATGTATCAGATGTTCCTGTTGTGTAAGCAGAAAAAGTGAGTGAGTGAGTTAAGAGATGTGGGTGGCTCTTAACAGCGAGGTCTTGAGAGCCGGTGAGGGTGATTGAGGTAAGAATTTAATTCAGCAGCTGTAATTTATGGGCGAGTTCACGAAAAAAAAGAGCCATTTCCGCCTACGAGAAGGAGATGCAGGTAACTGTACAACCTGAGGTGTCGTACCTGGGAGCCAGTCCAGATGGCGTTTTAGAAAAAGATGACATTATAGAGGTGAAGTGCGTGCCTTCTATAGAATGTGTGCCTATTCGCGAAGCAGCAAAGTCTAAGAAACTCATTATTGAAGAAAATAATGGGAAACTATAATTTAAAAAATTGCACAAGTATCGGCACTAAATACAGGGGAAGTTCCATTTAGCAGACAGGAACTTGTGTGATTTAGTAATATATTGTGATAGTGGCATAGAAATAATCTGAGAACTAAGAGACGATGAATTCTGGAGAGAAAATATGTTCCCCAAGCTGCATAAATTTTATACAGAATGCTTGTTACCGGAATTGACAGACAGTCGAATAAGCAGAGGAATGCATATACGGGTGCCACCGTACATACTAGAGGCACAAGAAAGAACCAAAGAAAAGAAACACGTAGGAAATAAAAATGTTACATTGTAAACCATTTTTATTAGGTCGCCTACTTAGAAATGTAATTAATACCACACCCTGAAAAAAAATTGATATTTCTGTAATTAAAATTCACCTTAGTCATATGTTAAAATTATATTCTCCATGATTAGTGTTTTTGAAGATAATGTCAATTATATAAATATGTATTTTGCATCAAAATTAAGGAATGATATTACTACATTGTTTGATATGCATGTTTTTTGAAATTGTTGTATCTGATATATGGCATTTACATGTATTTCGTATGAAGCAGTACAGTATGGCTTTGGATGTTATTGAAATAAAACGTCTTATATCTTATCATATTACAAATAACAGGCAAGTTTGTTTATTATAACAACAAAGTGGGAAGAAAACTTTTCTTTGCAGTAGTGTTGAGAAGTAGTGCGTGACCGAGAAAGAGGAAAAATTTTATTTTTTTCACAACATTTTACAAATGATACACAATTGGCTAAACGATTTTGGTAGCTCTGCTCTGTTTAATTTTTAGCCCCATTATGCATAACAAGTATAAATCAAAGAGGCATAAAATCATTTTTAGAAACATAAATATGTTTCTAATTTGTGAATTCTTTCTCCTAATCTGTTATATACATACAGATACACCAACACACATGCGAACAAACATGCACACACACCAACCCAAACAAGAAACAAAGTGATTTGATATGCCACTTAAACATTACTGCTATCTTAACCAAACAGAGTCTGTCCGCCTCACTATTTACACAAAAAATAGCACCAAATCATTAGATGGTTGGAATGGTTTAGTATTGAACATGGTATCTCGAAGGCTGGCACCTGACCACCTAACCACTCTCGAGCACCGTGAAGGTGAGTGGCCAGCGAGGTAAGCAATACTTCACGAATGGATTTTGCGAAAGCGGTTCACATGAGAGTACTCCGACAAGACGACCTTTTTTGTTCGTTACGATGTGCTGAGTCTTAAGTCAAGTCAACATATCGCTTACAGCTTACTGTTCACATTTCTGTGCAAAAACAGAGTGGCAACCCCTATTTTCATGATGACGGGGGATGATATCACCAACCCCAATTTCGTAGGTGTAAGATCTCCTTTCTACAATTCACCGATTTGTTACTTAATCGTGAGTAGTTTCTGATATTTTTAACTCAATCATACTCACAGCCATGGTTTTTAGGAATGCGTAGCTCCCTCAATAATCACTTTAGGGAAAAAGTGGTACAGATATTTTTGTCCTATTTTTCATCAAGAATAACCTGCCAAAGTTCGTCGGTGTTATTCAGAAATACGTATATTAATATATATATATATATATATATCTTATTAACATCTCTCTTATTTTTATTTGCTAATTTCAAGCAAAATAGTGCCATAAAAAGTTGCGTAACGAAACATAAATTATTTTAAGAATTTCTTGGATTTTTAATTTAATACTTCATATTTTACCTTTATATTCAAAATGTTAAGAAATGAAGCACAACAAAATATCATTATTGCATTCTTAACATATGAAAGTCGATGTATTCCAATTAAAACCTTACAAAATACTAAACGCGAAATAATTCTAAACCCGTTGGAACACGGCCTCACTCACCGATATAACCAATATGTGTAGTAATGTAACAAATTACGGTTTTAATTTTGGCTACCGCTCCCCAAATTAATTTTATTGCATGAGCCACTTCTGGCTGGAGGAAATGGGATTACCGTGAGAGAATGCACCGAACAACGGCAAAATCTGTCAGGTTTTTCACATGCGGAAATGCGGTATGCACTTGGATCGCCCTGGTGGGAGGCAAGCAATCCGACTACTACATTATGTATCCTTACAAACGAAAAGCTAACGAATACATAGTACAAATTTCTTATTTCCCAAATACATACTACAATTTATATTATTAAAAAGTTTCAAACTGTATATATTCATAATTCAAAATTTCTGTATATAATATTACATAATAATCAGTTTTCATATTACATTATGAAATACAAATAATCCAGGTGGAGCAATAGTTCAATTTGAATAACAGTATCTAATAGCTAGAAATAGGAAAATTTTGCGAATTCATTTTGGGATAAGATAGATGTCAAACACATATGCAGTGAAGTCACCTTCGCAATTGAATCACAGTTTATTAGACCCGCCCTGCATGCCTCTGAGCCAATAACATACTTGCAAGTAAACACCTTGCGAATCCCATAACTGTTAGGTGTGGGGCAACAGCCAATGAACACACAGCTGAGGCTCTAGTATGCACAGGACTGAGGAGTCTAGCCTACAGGTCATTGAACTCGCGAAATTTGCCTATCCCTACTAATAGCTTTGAAATATATGCAGAATGGTATGTTGATCATAATCAATTCCCAGTTCTGATCACACAACAAAAATTACACATTTTAGCCAGTGTATAACATGTGAAAAAATATAAACCACTTGTTGATTTTCTATAGGATAATTATTTTAGTGCAGGAGATCCACGGAGCAAACGTGTATGCCGAATAGTGAGCAAACGTAAATATCAATGTCAAACATCATTTTTCTTTTTCACTTTGTACTAACTGCCATAAAATAACGTTGACTCAAATTTAATATTATATTTATGTTTTAAGTGTACCACAAATTAATATTTTGTTTGTGAGGTGTACCATAATTTCTTTAGCCTTCCTTATTAAAAATTATTTCTGATGACACAGTTCAGTAGGAAATAAATGCAGGCCCAAAGAATTCATGGGCAAGACCCACTGTTTCATGTATCTACAGTTGCTAATAACTGTTAAGGGGAGGGGGGGGAGTTGGAAGAAATGTGAAGATCATCGACATGCATTTCATCCTACAGGTCATCCTGTTGTGTGTTACTGCAGGAGGGTAAGCACTTTCCTCCACTCCCCCACACCCCTCATTATTTTTCACATTTACTCATCCTTGGCCACAGAGACAACCTGTCGTTTAACACAACAGACCATGTTTCTTAGAAGCGTGACACGTTCCTCCCGATGAACTGCGATTGTGTTTTGTTACTAATACGTGTTGCTGCTGTCGCTATCTCTCATTGAAAGGCTGAAATAACAGGAGAACTTTCAAGCTTCGTCTCTGATGCCCGTCAACAGGTGCGACACTTGCCAAATCTACCTGCTAAGCGCTAGGGAAACCAGCATCTTAAGAGCCGCCCAAATCTCTTCATTTATTAATTAATGTTGATAGGATTACAAATTTTAAAATGTTATTCCCCATGAACTCCAAGAGATTGTCAACATTGAAATGATGTCTTTTTTTTTTTTTGCGTAGCATTGAAGATGGCCAAAGCAGAGAAAGTTCAATCTACGCCTTAAGGGGAGGAGTTGTCTGTGCGTAAGGGCAGAAGCACATCCACACAGACAAACATGGGAAGCAGTTGCTCCTCTGGCCAGGCGCACAAGGATAAGGACAGCATATCATCCAGATCAGAGGAGTGAGTTGGCGTCTACAAAGTTGACACAACTCTTTGCTCAGGATCTACTTTTCTGATCATTTTATATAATTCCGCTATATGTAAGCTTAACATTTGCAACGAACCATCTCACTTTATACAAGCAACATCCAAGTATAAACCATAATTCATTTTTATGAATGTAAATGTGTTAGTAATATGCAAATTAGTTCTCTTGTGTGTACAGTCTACAGAATAGGGAAGGTAGAAGGTGCAGATCACTGGTGGATAACAATGTTTTAATGGCATGCATAGATGTGAACAGTAATTATATAGTATGGCATATATTTTAGTAGTGCATACTTGTTAATGCTGCAGACCTCCCGTGGCGCAGTCTGTTGGTGCGCCGCCGGTCTGGGGTGCGGGAGGTTCTGGGTTAGAATCCCAATCCCAGGTAAGGCATGAGTGTCAGTTTAAGTTAGGTCATAAGTTAGTTTGTAAGCTTTCCCCTGATAAGACTTCAGGTATAACAGCGGGGGATGTTAATAAGCCCAATACAATACAACTGTTAATTGTTAAAGCCACCAAGTTGAATATCCTAATGAAGTGTCACTTAAATCCGAAGGAAAAGAGTATCCAGTATGGTAAGAATAAGAAGTTACACCTTGGCGGAAATAGCATTGGTTATTTGCCGTGAATGGTTGCAGGTCGCCAAGTTATCAGGTAACCATCAAGAAGGACTCACAGGATGTGGGAGACAAGGGCAGAACCCAGCAGCAGGGAAACCACAGTGTGACAGCTACTGGGCAGGTACACTCAGGGGTCATACTGGAGGCTTCAACTGTTGGGACTACTGTCCAGCACCTACGCACAAGTAGTGAGCAACAGGCGGAAAGTGCTACAGGTATGTTTGGCCCTTCAGATCTTTTCTAATGCTATGATTTTTTTTAACTGTACAAGGTTTTTACCAGTCATATAAATTACAAAACAGAAATACAGTACACTCTGAATATCAACTTTTGGGGGGCATATACCATTCAAAATTCTAGATTATCCATTCATACTCGTAGCACAAGAAAAGGCTTATTAGAATATTGTTTTTAGGTTTATTATAGCCTAGGTATGTTTGTATTTAATATTAATGTATTCTTAGAAAATGTTCCCATTAAATGTTGTTGATTCACACTGATTTGCTCATGGTTTCATATGCAGGGTTTAAAAATGTGAGAGCACATTTGTTCTTCAAGCCATTCGTTTATCTTTCTGAATAAATGTAATTTCTTGGTTACAAACCAAATGTACAACAAGCTATGTAAAAGTGCTGAGTACTTGAACACATGATCCCATTCTATGGTTTTATATGGTTGATCACCTGTGGCAAAGCCAGTAAGTGTTTGCCGGAATTGTTCTGCTCCCTGCACTTTGTTCTTCTTGTGTTTGCATGCCTTTGAAAGTTGTCTGGCTGGTATTGCATGTAAATTCCAGGTGACTGCTGTATTCACAGTGTCATAAGATCCTGTTGTTAAGAGCTGCCGAAATCTGCCCATTCCACTCTCTCTTTGTTAACCTTTAATGCATATTGATGGATGTGCACCCTAATACCCAGCATCATGGCACCTGGTGTCTTAACACCCATTGCATCTCCAGCAGATGACTCCACTGAGTTGTTATCCTTTTGTTTGATGATCTACTTATCAATTCCGGCACCCTGCCACCTCCATCACCATCCACAAATGCGATGTCTGTCACCAAGATACCCTGTACGGCACCTGCACTAGAAACTTGTGACATCTGGGATGGTGCAGATCTGTCGCTGCTATCAGTATGCGACACATCAGATCAGCACAGCAGCATCAGCAGCTGATCATCAGAGGTTCCAACACCCTACCTGCAGCATCATCACTGCTGCAGCTCCAGTAGCTCAGTCAGCTACTGAGCAACAAAGTCGTGCTACCTGCCACTTCCAGCCTGTCTTCAGACATCGCACTAATTGTCTAGCATCACAGTACCCTTATTTTACAAAGCCCGCTCATCAATGTAAGCATGCATTGTCCACTTCCACTGTCCAGTAGTCCCTGCCCTGTGATTGCTTCAGTCATGCTTACTGTGACTGTATCATTGAGATAATTGTTCTGTCTCATGGGACACCTATGCAATGACTTTTCCACGCCATTCATGCGGAGACTGAATCATCATTAAAGGTGAATGACTGATGCCACTAGAAGCTTGGAAGTCAATGAAAGTTTTACAGAAGTCACAAGTAAATGATGCAATTATAGTAAGTTGAGAAGTTCAGTGCAGTGATAATATATGCACTGTAAAAATAACAAGTGCAAATATTCACCATACTGCTCTTCTATAACTCTACAGACACAGCGCTTTGACAAAACAATGTGCTTTTATGAAATTGTGTACAAACTATGAAATCACGCATAACAAAAATTCTGATTAATAATTTTAATGTCTGCATAAAAATTTAGAATGTTCTTATTTTTTGTGTATGTTGAACGATACTCATATTGTTTCCAGGATTAAATACCCCAAAGCCTAACAGATACAAATTCTTCAACAATATTATTGCATTGCATAAAAACCTTAATCAGTTAAATGCTATTACTTCCATAATTGTTTTAATTCAGTGACCTGAGCGACTTGATGAAATACTTTCTGTTGCCTTTCTTTTTGAAGTCATTGTGTAAAACTGGAATAACAGAACACAAAAGTATTACTGAAACAAAAGAGGTCTGGTTCTGTGTCATACTGTGCAAAGAGTTGCCCATTTTGTATTTACTGTAATTTGCTGCTTTCAAAGGAAGTCATTAAATAAAATTACCGTAGTACATTTTGGTGTGAGATTGTGGTTGAGCAGCTGTGCTCTCTCACCTTCAAATCAGTGTATGTTTAGCAGGCATAGTGGGCTATACATGCATATTGTGGTCTGTTGGACTTCAATTTCTTATCTTGTCAAGCAACCGTTGTTAACTTTTTAACTTGGGAACTTAATTTTACTTTCTCCCCCAGGTACTTAGCATATCCTCTATGAGACTCTCATGCCCTAAAGGTTCTGAAAATAAAATTTTTCTTTCAGCCACTTCAATTTTTCTGCACATCTCAACATGTGGCAGGCAAGACTCATTTGCCATGGCCACTGTACTATGATGATGTAGTCTAATCTTATCTTTGTAATAGCGTTTATGTGCAATTTTTGTGAATACACCTGAGAACTGCTTGGGTTTGTTTTCCTTTTCCTACACATCACTTAGGCTGTTTTGGGTGTTGACACTCTGCAGGGAGATATACATAAATATAACATGTTTTTATAACTACCCAGTGTAATACTGAGGCACTTGTAGTAGCATTTGGGAAGTTCTGATAGTATTCCAGGAAATTTGTATCGACTCACAAACCATGCACCTACATTTTTGCTGCAATTTTCCCAGAATCACCACAAAGAAAAATTGATAGCGTAAGTAGGTACCTGACGTGTTCCAGACGTCCACGTATCTCTTGTGCCCGTTTGTACCATCGCAGATGCATCAACCACACAACAACACTCGACCGATCGTCATTAGGTCACAGTTCTGAACAGTGCAGGTCAACAAGTACAGCATTTACACTTTTCTTGCGGCCTTGCAACTTGTGGTCCGTGGGCCACCCTATTTCTAATTTATTACGAGCACAAGTAATCTCTCGTAATAAATTGGTAAGTGGCCTGAATGGGTGTTTCCCGTGAAGTTACGACCGTTAGACGCAACAGCCATTGGAGGGAACACTGGTGTAAGCGACGCCGCTTTATCCCAAGGCTTATCCATGTTCACAATGTTGACGGGCCTTGTGGCCGAATCCGGAGTGCGACGTGCCTCCAAGAGGTGTCAAAAAATGGGGAATAATACTCTCAGCATAAGTGCAGAGAGACGAGCGGCTCCCTAGCAGCATTCATTTATTAGAGTAATTACAGTCATTTTTCAGTAACTATTGCACCATAGTTAACTAGGGAAGCTGCCTGGCTTGTCATAGAGAGTTAACAAAATCTCACCACGGACAGGGCATAGCCACGCCCCTTTTCAGTGAATTGCATGTGTCATCACAGGAAATGAAATGCATACACTTTTTCCCATTTTTCGCCATAATGCCATGCCAATATTTATGTATTAATTATAAGAGCGTACATGTCTTCATTCATCAAGAATCAGCTACATAAGGCATTATTTTATTTAGTATCACCCTTCAAGTGTGGTGACATACTCGTGACGTCACATTCTTAGCCATATCTGGGGCTCCGACTTTCACGGGAATGTTAACAACATGTTTTTAGTCATTAGTAATAATTATGTACACTGTTAACTTCTTTAATCATGTAAGTTGTGCAGTTGCATATTTTCATGTTTGCATTATGGTGCCGGGCTCGCCGAGCTTCGGCGAGGCCTCAGCCATGTTCATCAGTCAGACTTCAGCACTCGGATGACCGGCAGGACAGGCGGTAAAGCTCCCGCATGCCCCCCTCTGCTCTTCAATTTAGGCTGCATATATTTTCACCGTAATAGTAAGACTTAGTACAGGAAGATTTAATTTCTTTATATAGCAGAGGGAGAGGGGAGGCCTTTCTGCATCCTGAAGTAACATTCCAGGACTTCACGCGTCGGGACACGTTTTTCATTTATTCGTTGCTTAAGGCCCTCACCTTATTTTGCAGCAGCGACCACCGGCAGGTCTGAAGTGACGAGTCTGCTTTTAAAAGGGTAGCATTAATTTGCAGTGACATTCTGTTGTACCCTTTCAGCAATAAAACTGTCACACATTGACAAGACGAGTTTGATTGCATTTACTCTTCCGATACATTGGGTACTGCGCCCCATAGCAGAATCATTATTAAGTGTACTTTCAGTGTAATAAATTTTGTTTTTACGGGGCCTACCTCCCTTAAGCAGGGTAAATTCAGTGCTAGTATCGGCGTGCAAAGTGGCGGACAACTTTGTCCCTTAGCAAAGGGTTTGATATGACAATAAGCATAATTTAATTGGTTGTTAAATTAAACTCCCTTTCAAATTGACAGCGTATCCAGAGTTTGCAACAGGCTATCGGCCGTAAGACCCCATCATTATAGTTCGCTCTACCGAACGTGGCGCCGGGCAAAATCTTCAGTTCCTGTTCTACACCTGCTACCAGATGGGACACGCATCATCATCATCATCATCATCATCATCATCATCATCATCATCATCATCATCATCCATCGTTGTCATCATCGTTGTCATCATCATTATCATCATCATCATCATCATCTCTGGGGTGCGCCGCACCATACCATATATGTACTTTATATGAGATGACGTCTAGGGTTCAGTCAGGCTCAGATGTGGTAGCGAGCTAAGAGAGGAAATACGGGGTTGATGATTGCAGTGTATAGGGAATCAGTTTAATAAATTTCAAATAAGAAAACAATCTTTGTGCAGCTTGAGGGAGGAAAGGTAGGGGAGGCAATGTACAGTAGGAATCTCCCGAAGGCTCACTGCTGGAGGGAGGAAAACCATGTGACACTGCTGGGGCTGTACATACCATACTGATAACATCACTCTCTAGTATCACTCTGTTTTATACTGCTCTGCACGAGTTATGTTTTTTCGACACGTAATATGCACATGTGGAGCAGCTCTCGCCCCACCCGCTCTCGGCGGCTGTCACTACTGAACTGAACAACCTCACCCCTTTGTGGAGCGGTAATGGACTTTCCAGACTTGCCCTATGCATTTTGGTCTTGTGCAAATTATTTTCTCATTTGGATTTCACTCTAGCTTCAGAACATGAAGTTGAAGTGGGTTGTGTTCCGTTCACCGAAGTGGTCTTCTTGGATTGTCACCCTGATGAAAGAAGTTGACAGTGCAGCAGTGGTCAGACCATCTATGCCCGCCTTAGGGGAACACTTCTAACCTGACATGAGGTTGTTAGTAGGCCACCTCAAATGTATTAAGCAGGAGATTGAATGAAAAACATTTACATAGATCATGATACGTTGTAAGAGCACACAGTACCCAAAATAGCCAAGATGGTTTACATGTACAATGCTCAATTGAGGCACCAATATAATTCCAGCAGCTTAAGTGTGCTAATAAGCAAAATGGAACAACATGCCAGAAGGCTACAAAATAATTATGTGCCACGTATCAAAATTTGCCAGGAAGCATAAGGGTCTTCCTTTTTGATAAGTGAAAGAAAAGACTCTGAATTTGAATTAACTATTGAGTACTAAATGACTAGACAAGAAGTATGAAGCACCTGAAGGGGTCTGTGTAACACTTCTGCCCTACTCATGGTTCAAACTGGAACTAAAATCATGCGGCATCCCGAGACAGACATAACTCGGGAAGATGCCAAATTTGCAAATAGATTAGGCACACATTTGAAAAAGAAACTTAACACAAAATAATTCAACACTCAAATGGAAATAGACAACTAAACCTTTTACAAAAGTATCAAGGTAGGCATTTATTATGTGTTATGAGATTTTGAAAAAGGGATTTTCAATTGTGTGTACCAGTCTTTTTTACTTGATGTATTTAATACACATTATACACATAAGTTATTTGCACTATTTGTGTAATCTGTAGTATGATATGTGTGTGCCTTTCTCAATGGGTGAATCAACTTAGCAAAACAGAATTTTGTGGAATGCATGGTTGATTGCACTAAAACAATGAAATAATCCAAACCCCATTATTGCATACTGAAAACACTTGGTTTTGCTTTACTAAAAAATATTTACATCATGGAATCGAAACTTAGTTCACAGAGGTTTCACATATTACAGCAGGAGCTGATGAGAATGAGTGCACTGTGGGGTTTTGTCGTTTGAAAAGCCTACAGATTCTCATATGTGGCCGTAATTTCCCCTTTTGCTTGCCAATGTAGGGATATTTTTGCATAATTTCTCCAGCCTGAAAAATTATGCCCTTAGGAGCTACTTCTTGAGGGTGTATGTACAAGAGAGTCACTTGACTCCAGCAGCAGCTAGCAAGTCTGTCAGAGCATGTTCTCATACTTCATATCAACGTGTAACTGGCTGATCAACTACCCGTTGCTCAGGTTTCTGCAATGCTGCCACAAGGGCACTTTGTCACATTCACCGTAGTCTTGCTGACCAGCAAAGTGGAAGGCAAGTGACTGGGGCTGTGTCAAGGGGGGAATGGAAAATGTAATGGCATTAACTTGTGTCCACTTAGGGTACAATTACATACAAGTACACACTGCAAGTAAATTCTCAACAGATTATCTTATTCACATCCCATGAATATACAAAATGCAATTAAAATTGAAAATTACACTGTTAATTCCTTAGTCAATAATTGATCGCCACTGCCAGATTTCAAAAACCAATATATAACATGGTGCTCTGCAAAATAACTCAGCTTTGAATCACTCATTAAAATGCGTAATCTGCATACAAGCAATAAAGTGATATCATTTATTCAACATTGATTCATGCCCGTAAACAACTGAACCAAAATAAAGACTATATTTAAAATTCATTACTCAAGGCTATCACTTTAAAAAATAACAAATATTTTAGTAGCACCAAGTACTTTCAATCAAAGAATTGACAATAATTTTAATAATAGTTTCTCACACTAGAATGTGTTTTCCTTCCAGCAAAAATGAACTACTAAAATACAATAGCTAATTATGGCAATTCATAAAAATTTAATACTTGGCTTCGTTTACACAGGGCTTGATAACATAACTTCATTACATTACTAGAATTTAATTCTCAATTTAACTCTCATATTGCCAAGACATATTTTCAATTGATATAAAAGTCTGCAACCCAGACTCATTTTCATTTAACAAAGACAAACGCGAACCAAAATCATCCCACCAAAATAGTACCGATAATGATTTAATGATAAAGGCACATAGAAACCTTCACAAGCAATTAAGTGGTGCGGAGACTTGCGCCCTTCAAGGATACACCACATTAAAATTACACTTTAAAAACCATTAAAACTAGCATCTAAAATTATACCTAGTGGAATGGCAACTTCTAAAGAGTCCAGTAAAGTATTCCACTATAAAATATTACAACCATAACGCACATCTAAAAATGCAATTCCACGAGTAGTGGAAGTCGCAAGTTCCATGACTAAGTTGGGCAAGAAAATTGGGCGGCCCAAATTAATCTTTATCCAGCAAATCAATCAATACATCAAAAGGGAATGTTGACTATGCAGCCCAAAAGGCATTTGGAAAAGGTTTAACAAACTGCAGCATGCCCACGACTATACTAGCACTCGCTACCACACTGAACAATCAACACCAAACAGGCCCATTTAATAAAAATACGTAATGTGATCCACTACTCACCAATTTCTGATTGAGCCGACACCTTCCAGCTTTAACATTGATACAATATAAAATATTCATTTTTGATAATGCCCAACACTGACATTAATTGGCCTTGTGTGCCGTGACAGGTAATAAAAAAATCAATCATGATTGTTTCCGCTCCTACACAACAAGAAGTTGGTGCCAGCCATCGAGTTCAAGCAGAGAACGTGAAGAAGTGACATGAGCATCGGTGATATTTAAAAATGCATTACACCAAGGGATGGGAAGAGGGTAGGGAAATGGCAGGAGTATGGAGGGGAGAACCACATGTCCATCAAGGAAGTGAAGCAGCATTGTGCACACGCATTCGTTAAGAGTACTAATTTGTGCTAACAGGAATTTATTTCTGGCGCAAACTGTACTCATGGATGCCACCTGGCATATTCTGGCTAGGATGGAGCGGATGGTCAGGGATGGGCTAGGATAGCGGATGGTCAGCACGGCAAATTCTGTCGGCTGAGATATGTTAACATACTAGATGAGATATCAGGAGCTACATGATGAACTACTTCCACTATTCAGGCTGAGGAGTATGCCTTTTCTCTTGTGTTGTGATGCAGTGCTATTTAGCAACAGTACTTTCAACTTGAATGGACAACACGTGAATCACTGTAAATGGCATTTACTAGACAAACGTTACACTGTTTGTGCAGTTGCAGAAATACAAACACTGCTACACAATTAACACTATTTACCATTCATCACTGAGCCCAATTAAAACAGAATTTACTTTACGTGAAATAAAACACCAGAAAACAAAGTTGCATTGACCCACCATGTGGTGGGAGCATTTACGAACGTGGCAAGTTGGCCACATCCAAATATAGTAAATTATAGCTCTCTTGTACAGAGCTGTACAAGGGAGTGCGCCGGAGTAAAATTGAGAGGCTGTAAAAACAAGGTTCCAGTATATTAATCATTATGGTGGTATGTTAAAAATGCTGCACACATAGATGATGGGCTCTTGCTGCAATTACCTCGTCAGAGTGCGGAATGAGACTGAGGTATGGCACAAGTGGAAGTTGGCTCGTGTCCACCGTGTACAGAACACTTCTAGATAGTAATTACACAAGTAAACATACAAAATAACCTTCCAGATAATTTGACATAACTTTCTACTGGCTATATCACCATTTTAATACTATGTTAATGTTTTTCTGATTTTCTAAACGCATGGAGGCATGTCAAAGATGGTAACAGCTGAGTATTCCAGGTAATGGCAAAGTGTTCCAGGTAACAGCCGATACTCCGGCATCAATTCATGTCTCATTCATAATCTTGGCCTATGAATTCAACTGACATCTGACACTAGTTTACTTATACTGTAAAATCATTATTTTATTTAATAAGGCATTTGCCATTCACAGTCGTGAATTCTATGTGCTTTAATTTTGCACTTTGCCTAGCTTTTATGAGGCCACTCTCTTGCGCCTAGTGAAACGACCATTTCTCGCACTCCCGTACATTACACTCTACACAATGCTGTATCTATCGCATCAGTTTACATAAGGAGCAGGGAGCCTATTTCATTGTCAGTGGTACCTGGTCTCTTCTAGTGGTGGTGGCTTTCACTCCAACAGTTGTTGCTAGATAGGCTGGTGCCTTTGAGTTTCCTGCTGCTGCTCTGTTCTCATGCAGTCGTGACACACTATGCACCTTACTGGTCCACTGCAGCTGGTGTTGACATGGGGGTATGCGAGATAGGTTTGGGCTTAATATATGAGGGAGGAGGAATGGCTGGTGGCAGTGCAGGTGCCAGGACGAATGGATGCAAGATGCTCAGGACGTGGCACACGTCAGACTAAAAATGAAGCACATTAATTTTTCATCTTCTGCACATGTCCTGAACATGACTTGATAATTGCCATCAGAACTGTCAAAATCACATTTACAAGCAAGATTTTACAATAAACCTAACTGTTAATGGGAAAAAACTTTGATTTGTCACTGAACACCACTCGTTGCCAATCTGCTAGCTATCATGCTTGCTCTGCAAAGCTCAGGTTGTTGTGGTAGACATTGTAAGGGATGCTGCGATGACAGATCCCGCTCTACTAGCTGCATAGTATGGTTCTGATAGTCACAGGCATATCTCCAGCAGCTGTGACATGTCCCGGGATGGTGCGCAACGATGCTGGTGGAGTGCTTACCGCCTGTCGTATGATGAAATGTTCCTCCCTGCTGGTGGTCCGCCAGGGTCAATCCGAGTCTTCTTGACATGTGTGTGTGCTCTCATGTTTCCACTGCATCCAACACTACCTCAAGTAGCAAGCAATACGCCTAAATGTCCAACCTGCCTCTCGGAGGCCGACGATGTGGCCTCTATCAAACTCATCCAGCTGGACGAATGCTTGTCGAATGCGCAGTCAAGGAATGCTGCATGATTTCTGATCTTGGCTCTGTGGCTCACAGTGTTAATAAGGCCTTATTCTGTGTCTTGCAGCTATGAATGTTGGAGGGACATGTACGCTCCCCCCCCCCCCCCATGTAAGCAAATTGCATCAAATACAAATGGGACTCATGTTGAGCTATGATGATACTATGTAGCAACCTTTGTTGTAATTGTGCAGTTTGTTCATGATGATCAATTTTTTGCATATGAGTTTAGTCTGAATAAACCACATTCTAAATTTAGTTTTGTTATAAACCTACCACATCCATTGTGTTTGTGTTCGTGTTGTTGCCATGCATTGAACAACACAACATGGTGGCTGAGTCATAACTATATTCCATCACCTTCTTATTTCTAACATCATGGGAGACAGCAGAGCAAATGTAGTGCTGTTTTAAAACTTGGTATCTTTTTTTAGATATTACTTGGCCCATTTTCCATATTTATTTTAATAACTTTTTAATGGATATTGGCTCTTGACCACAAAAAAAAAAATGAACACAAGACTGGGTGTACACTGAAACCACATATAATGACAATAGACAATGGGTGGTAAACTTGGAGTGCTGAAAGGTGACTCTTTTGAATCTTGTGTTGATGCGTGTAACAAGAGATCCGTTTTTCAAAGGAGGTTTGGTCGCAGTATCTGTGCGCTGACTCTGTTCTTTTCCCTTGTAGGAGGGGTCGGCATGGCCGCCCCATCACTGATTACCATAGAAAGAAAACCCATGAAGGTGTTACGAAGTGTGGCCACGTCCAGTATCTCAGGTAGCGTAGGCATTACACGCATAACCCCTTCATCCCCTCCCTGCAATTTTGTAGTACCTGTTTGCTATGTTTAACTGGATTGTCCTGTGTTGCTGTCTTGTGAGGTTTGCTCTGTATGTCTTTTGTATTGAAGTGAATGGTGTGTGCAAATATGGATACAGAATTAATATTCCCCATGTTCAATTTTCATTCTTATTACCTCATAGGTCTTAAATACAGACACTTGTTATTACAAGAGTGAATGTCTATTTTTTCTTAAGAAGTAAATATAGGAGTTGAATGGATACTATTAAAAAAAATATTAAAATCATTTTTTCCCCACAAAAATTTAAAAAAAAAAATGTAATGATTTTTTGGAAAAAAAAATTAATTTGTTAGTTGGCAAATGAGCAGTCACCGTGTTCATGATAAGAAACATATCATTGTTCGTTTATGAAGCACTCAGTCTTCTGGCAGCCCTTGACTGGAAATTTGGAAATGGTAGCCCTATAGAAGAAATAGGAGAAATCAATTAAAGAAAAATTCAAGTTCAGAAACAATTTTGAGTTTGATTGTAGCAGTAGTGTATCTATATGTCATAAACAGTGGATTTTATTTTTTAATTACTGTTGCACATTTAGAATCATTAACTTTTCTCAGGTTATTATTCTGTAATTCTGAAGTCAAGTGTCAATTGTTTTATTATCAAAATTATTATAAATATTTTTTACATTTTTTATAGGAATCCCCTACACCATTTTATACATATAATGTGTAAATCTTAGACAGTTTTTACAAGCTGTCTGTTATTGGAATTTTCAATTTTTGTAAGTGCTTCAGTGAATTGTAAAATTGATATGCATACATGGTATCATATGAATCAGTGTCATTTTCTTTACATCCGGAATACATTTTATATCTTGCCGGTAGCGCTACAGTGTATTTTTGACACTGTCAGCTAACAGTCAGCTGCCAGTCCATATTTCCATCGGGCCGCTTCTGGCATAAGACAGCAGGCTGGTATCGACTGGCCGGAGTTTATCAGCTAGCATTTACCGGCCTGATTCCGGCCCATATTTTCCGTATTTGCTGGGATATGTGTATACAGAAATTTTCAACTAATATAAGACATATAGTTGTACTTACGTAAATTTTCTTTCCTTTCACTCATGGGAAATTTAATTTCTTCGCATATTTGCACATTCCAAATTTTTGTGTATGTTTTAGGAAAGGAGGTCTGCTATATTAATGATGATTAATTCTGTGTGTTGTATTTAAGTATAAGTGTGCGACTTGTTCAAAAAAACTTTTAGTTTTACCTTTATTTTCTTCAGTGTATTTATACTTTAATCGCTGATTTTTATGTTACTGATGCAAAGTAAACATAATTGCATAGTATTTGTAAGTATGTATGACATTTTTTCTATGCTTGTGCTATTATATGTGTTATTACTTGTGTATAAATGTGTCATTTATTCTGAAAATTATTCTTTGGTGTTCATAAAGAGTAACTGTGATTTTGCGGCTGTTTCATGACATCAGCGGACTCCATTTCTTTATCGTCTCCACCGGGCACCACTATTCAAAGCCCTCGAGATTTTGACAAGCTGTCGAGTGATGTGCCACTCCCGTCAGAAGTCCAGCAACTACCAGATAACTTGCAGAGCCTCCTGCTGGGACAGGTTGCCTCCATCCGAACAAACACCAAGACACGCAAGATTGTCATCTACGTGTGTGCAGCTGACTCACAAGGTAAGCACCATGCTTTATACACTGTGCAAACTTGATTTGCTGCACACCATCAGCTCCTTGGATGAGACAAAGCTGTAGTGAAGCTCTAAAGAGCTTCACTACAGCTTTGTCTCTACTTCTGGCTTTGTTCTGCATGTTCTTTGTTTACTAGCTAGTAGCTGGCAGATAATGATGCTCTATTTTGATATAATTGTTATGTGGTTGATTCAGCATTTTTAAAATTGTCGCCATGCAGGTTGAGATGTTAGCTGGGAGGGTGTTAGCATCCTGCATCATTTTTGGAGGGGTGAAGAGGGCAGGACTGTAGGTGTGAAAAACGGGCACCATCTAGCATTTATCCGGCCAAGATGGTAACTATCAAGGCCAAGCAAGCTTGGTGGCATTATCTCATTAGTGGTATTGTGGGCAGTTTTGTATGGGGAGCAGGCAGGAGCAGGTTTTTGATGGATTATCCCAACTAACAGCCCAACGTCTGCCTCAATCTATGCCTTTCGCTGAGGCTGAGAGAGCAGCTGCACCTAACACACATTATTACAACACTTGTAGAAGGTACAGAGAGTTGCATTTCCTTGCATGTTTAGTATGCTCCCAATGAGCACATATACCAAGACAGGTTACAGAGCACTTTTGACAGTTTAGCACAGACACAAATTTTGCTGTTCATTCACTGGCAGCACCAAGACAAAACACGATACAGTACACACAGAATTTGACACAGTAGCAATTCATAACTAGCGTTAATCAGAAACAAACATCAGATGCATGTAAATATATGGCAGAGAAGAAGTTTGGAACATTTTATGCTCTGTGAACCCAAGGATGGAAAATTAAAGCCCCGGGATCTGTTTTATTGTGTGGGTGGAGAGAGAACTCATAGAGGGAGGTTGAATGAAACTATTTCAAAACTTATTATAAACTATTGCACTTAAAACAAAGCTGTAGCTTCCACACAGGACATAGAATCTGCCTTTCACTATAGCCTGAATGTGGCTACTCGCATAAAGATCCCAGCATTGGTTGTGCACAGTGATATACATTAATAGGCATCATTTACAAACAGCACTAACCCTTGCAAAAATACATGATAAAGACTGTTCACAATAAAGTGAGCACTTTTGAAATCAAACTTAGAAAAATGTCACTACTCATACCTGCATATATTTTAACGGGCGCACTGGGTGTCATACACCCAGTAAAGTTGGTAACTATTGATGGGAATCCATATCTTAACGTCGAATAAAAAGTGTTAGGCAACCATTTCTGACAACTTAAATTATTTCTTTCTTATTCTGTGTTTTTAATACATCAAAGTGTAAAAATAAGCAGATTTGTAAAATATTTACTTTCCTAATAATTTCAGAGTTTCACTTCAATGACGCATAAATAAAGTGATGAAGCACATTACTATGTTAATCTTACATAGGTTGGAAGAATACACAACGGACATACAAGAAGATCTTAAACAGGGCATTCAAAAGTTCTCCTTTTACTGTGAACAGCCTATTGTGTATTGGTTGTGTGTACATAGGTAACAGATGATTACAGTAGGAAGAGTTGTTATGCCTGTGTGCGTGATGTGTGTGCATGAACAAATGGTGGCTTGTTGAGGTAGTGCAAGCTACGGTGTGAACCAGGAATGAGTGATAAAAGATATAGAACAAAATGCAAGACATCAAAGGGGTGATGGACGTATCTAGGTACTGTGTACAAGGTTAAGTTGAGAATACCACTGGGGCAACAAGTATTTAGATTCGGATGTGTGCACGTGCAAAATTAAACATAGTGATGGCGATGTTTCCCATGTTCGGCGAGTTTATCCCAGGGCGAGACACCTGGAAAAGGTATTTCGAATGCCTTTAGTAGGTACTATTTCTTGGCTAATAAAATCAAAGATAGTGAGGAAAACGTGCAATATTTTGCGAATGTATGGTGTTGAGTTGTATAACCTAGTGATCTTGTTGGTGGCCCCAAAAAACACGACCGAGGTGGCACTCACCGACATTTTGGCATTGCTCACACAGCATTTTGAGCCCAAACCCAGTGAGATAGTGGAATCTTTCAAATTCCACAATAGAAACCAACAGGAAGGCGAATCCATAGCGGAATATGTGGCAGAACTGGGACTACTAAGCATCCCCTGCAACTTTACAGACCTCGACAGAATGCTACGAGACCGGGTGGTATGTGGCATTTGTGACACTGACTTGCAGCATACACTCCTGACTAAAGACAAGTTGACATTTAGGGACGCGGTGGAGTTTGCAACAGCAATGGAAGAAACAGGCAGCAATGTAAACAATCTGCGAGCACAGCCGCGCTCTTCGTCTGGGGCGGTGCTTAAGGTAGGCTGCACCAAGTATGAAAAAAAGGATAACCCCAGTTCCCAAACTAATGGAGTCAGCTTAGGGATGACCAGCATGTCACTGGTGACAGGCTGGTCTGCAGGAGGTGCAATGGGGACCACAGCCCCAACCACTGTCACCATGTGCATATAGTATGACGTCGGTTAACAGCCAGTGGCAGTATAGCCCATGACGGCACTCACCACGCACGTGTCACATATCCCGCATGTGCGCAGAGGCCAATAATTAAGAACTTTTGTATAAATATTATTTTTTGTGTAAAATGTGTTCTACTGTATTTGCTTTGTTTAATGTGTCTTAAAATGTGTTCAAGTGTTTGTTACTATTTTTAAATTGTTTGATTATAAAATTCAAAGTGCCTGTGGCACAGAGATTAACACTTAATATTCTGGCATGAACACCGCCATAAAGAGACACTAAAATAATATGGAAATTCATAAGAAAATTATAGAAATGTAAAACAATACTTAATTTCATTTGCGCCATTATATTTTCAATAATTGAATATTTATCGGCTTCCGCTTATGCGAAACCCGTAGACAGCCATGGTAGGTCCATGCGACGCTTGTCTCTGGACAGTGTGTTGAGGAGAGCTGGCGAGGTAAGACACTGTCACGTACGCACTACAACTTTTGTTCACTGATTTAGGTTTCCATAGTCAATTTAGTTTACGATTAACCTTTGCTTGCGTTTATTTTGCCAGACATTTTCTCCAACATTATGCTTCCGTTTTATTAATTTCTTGAACCCTTGTAGCATTTTTAACTTCATCGAGGAGAAGGAGAGAAAGATATTGGAGAAGTCACACAACCCGCGCAACTTGAACCAGGCACCATCTGCCTATGTTTATGGCGTTTCATTGTAACTTCTGCATTATTGCTACACACAATTTCAAGGGCTTTATTTTTATGTATGTATTTGAGGGTATTTTTTGTGTTTGAATATTTTATGGCAACCTCATGTATAACCATGTGGCCAACCGATGCCAAGTCTTTGTATACGCCATGGTTGCATTTGTGAGCTTATTTATGTAACATCGTATGTGAAATAATTTATTTCAGGGTTCTATGTCAATTTTATGCAGGGTTCAATGTATTTTTCACGTAAATTGATGCTTTTTAGTACTTGACCACGCAGTTACAGTAATGTTTGATTTTACCACCATCAGGCATGTTACATGCCTGTTACCACTGCAATCATAAAGAGAATAATTTACTCAGCAAGAATAATCTTTTGTCTGATTTCAGTTTGCCATTTCCATGCAGAAATATTGCAATTTCACCTGCACCACGTGGTCGCTACGAACTTCATCCAGTGGCACCCGCGCTATCTAAGCTTGTTTTCACACATGTGTGTGTTTATTGTGAATATTCATCTCGTGTCCCATCTTGTTTCATGTATCAATCAAGGATTTATGTAATTTTATAATTAGTTTACAGTGCAATTATTCCAGTCCTAGCCGGCTCTGTGTATAGGCTGTCACCACTCTACCCACGTGCTGGAGGGCGAGCCCCGATAAGTTTGTATTAGTGATGCCGAGTAATCACAGATGTTAATATGTATTAAGGGTTTCATTTGAATAACACCGTGTCCTATCTTCAGGGAAAAACCGCCGGTCCACCCTAGCGGCTGTCGTCGGCCCTCTTCCCTTGTGAAGGCTGTGCTTTCACGCACCTCAATGAAATCATTCATCTAGACTTGCGCTAGAGTAATTGCAGGCAGGGGAACACCCAAGCGGAATTGGCTAGTCATGACCGAGATAATCATACTTTCATTGGCATGTAGATGTGTATGCATAATAACAATAAAAGCAAGTCTACAGTGAACTTATATCTTTTATTCAGTAGTTACAGTGTCCTAGCCACATATGTTTTATTAAGTGTTTATTTCCAGTGATGTTTAGTAAAAAGTTTAGTATTGCCTACGTGTTTGTAAGTACCCACGGGTGAGACATACACACAGAACCCTCAGCATCCCTGAGAACCCTTAGTCTCAATAGTGCAGTGATTGGGAAGCACCGCTGGCGCCCAAATTATCAGTAAGTATTTGTGTCATCGTTTGTCTTGTGTCTCACCCGACAGCATCAAGTGTGCAACTTCTGTGCAAATATAAAGTATCTGGAACGGGCATGTATAACGAGGAAGAAAGGTTAAACAGGACAGATGGGATGATGGAGGGAACAGAAGGAGATTGAAAATTCCTGAAACGGAATAGCAACAAGGAAGGAAACTACAACTCAACAAACTAATCAGACTCAGAGGAATGGGATGAGTCAGCAGTATATAGCGTGTTTCAGACTACTGATTGTCCTGGATGTTTGGCTGGATGGAAAGAAACATCTAATGGATGTTGACACAGGCACGAGCTTCTCAATGATCAGTTATGAGACATTCAAGAAACTGTGGCCGGACCTACCAGTACTAGCAGGCGCAAACCTAGTCCTACATACCTGGTCTCAGGAAAGGTTGGAAATCAGGGGGACTTTAGAAGTATGGGTAAAGACAAAGTCAAGTCAATCATATTACAGATTCTAGTGACAGATGGGAAGGAGTCCAGTCTTGTAGGTAGGAATTGGCTACAACCTCTTGGAATCAAAGTGTAAGGTATTTTCCATCTAGCACAGGTGTTTGACAGTGCTGATCTTGGGAAGTATGTGGGCCCCCTGTGGCGGTGGAGTCTGAACCGGAAGTCAAGCCAATTTTTTGGAAGAGCCGGAGTGTGCGGTTTGAATCATGGCACTTGGTAAGCATGAAGATTGATAGGCTGGTTGACCAAGGAGTTTATGAGCCAGTAGAACTTTTGGTTAGGGCTACTCCAATCGTCCCCATTAGGGAATCAAATGGATTGATACGGCTCTGCGGAGACTACTGTATAAAGTTACGGTGAACAGGGTATGCAAAACTAACGTCTATCCCTTACCGACTACAAATGAGGCCTTCACTAGTTTGATGAGAGAGATGTTCTTCACAAAGCTAGGCTTTGCGGATGCATACTTGCAAGTGTCAGTGGATGATGCGACAGCAGAAATATTGACACTATAGAATGTAAACCTCATTTGTGTAAGTGTGGTAACCACGTATCTTGCATAAGGCTCTTTAACTATTCGTGCCAAGTTTTTATATACTAAATATGAATTGATATAAAAATATTAATTTGTAGTAAATTTTACTATGGCTGTTCAACCACATCTTACAACTTCTACAAATTCTGTAACTACTCCTATAATTATTTTTATCTTTTTAGTTCATTTATAAATAAAGGGTTGATTTTTATAAGGTTTTTTACACTTGATTTATTTACAGTGAGCTCGTAACGTTCATGAATGGTAAGAATGGCAATTTTCATTTGAGAAAGATTTTTTTAAAATCTCAAACCAGAGTTAAAATAACTTAATTGTACAGATAAAAACTTCACTATAAAATCCATTATTTTGATAATTTTGATCAATTTTGGTAGTAACCAATTAGATTAAATGTTTAAAAAAAAAATGTACTGTCTTTCTACGATCTTGTAGTTTAATTACTTGGTAAGTGTCACAGCAGCAGTTGCATAAAATTTTTTTTTTGTGATGGTATTTATTTAATATCACCATTTGGATATTTACAAGTAAGTCACTTTGAGTTTTGTAAATTAAAGTAATTTTGAGTTTTGTAAATTATTATTGTCATACAAAAAAAAAAACCACATTTCATCAAGTTTTAAAATTTGTTCTGCACGAAACATGTGTTACAAATTTTTGGGAATCTAAATTTAAAACCATATATGTATCAGGGCGATGATTGTTGTAGTATTAGTCTTTGAAATACTTATATTAAGGCATTTTAAATGATGATGAATAGTGTTAGATGATGTATCCTCAGCTATTTTTATTCTGATCCACTTGGACACTTTGAAAATCAACACACACTGCAGGAACAAATAGTGAATTGTTTCTGCTGTCGGTTTGTAAGTGTCGCGCTCAAGAAAAAAACATTTCTGTCACTTGGGTTTTGAATGTTTGAATGTTCATCAAGCGTATTTATGGCAATCTTCCATTCTTTCGAATGTATAATCCTAGTATGTAAACATTTGTCACCCAGGTTTTGCATGTTTGAACTTTCATTCTAAGTATTTACAGCTATGCACACCTCTGATGATGATTTGTGTGTTGTGGCAGACTGCTGTATTGAGAAGGGAGCCCTCCACAACAAGGTGTACCCTGAGTTACGGACCCACTGCCAGTCCCAGGGCTACGAGCTGCACATAGTTGACCTGCACTGGAAGACTGGCCTGGAGAAGCAGCAAGACCACGAGTTTCCTGAACTCTGCCTTGGAGAGCTGGCTCGTAAGGTTTCATTCATCCTCTTCTGTTGTTACAAAGTTTCTCTAACAATTATCATGTTACTTTCAAATCCCCTGCAAAACATATTAACTAATGCTAGTAGTTTGTCTAAATTATTTGAAATGATCGCACACTAAGTAGACCCATAGTTCACTCAGTCGGTAAGTCATTAGCATCAAACCTTTAAGCTCCTAGGTTTGATTCCAGGCCCCGGCGGGCAGGAAATCTTCAAAAGGAGTGCTCTCATGTGGGGAGCATGGCAGACGATGCCGTACTGTAGGGGTTTCCTCGGGATTTTCCCTGGGAATGCGGTGGTGTGGTAGTCAGACTACTTGCCTCCCACCAAGGCGAACCGGGTTTGATTCCCAGTGGAGTCATTCCCCTGATTTTTGCATGTGAGAATCATGCCAGACGATGCTATTGTTTGGCTGGTTTTCTCAGGGATCTCCCGTTTCCCCTGCCCTTTCACTTCGGCACTGCTTCACACTTACGTAGCTTCACCCTCATTGGCTCTCAATACTCCAAATGTTAAGAGCTGCCCATATTTCTACAATCCACTTCTCTCTGGATTCTCCCATTTTCCTCCTCTGTCCTGGGACAAGGTAACTGGTGCTGATTAACGCCAGCCTCCTCTCATCCATGTGTGCCCCTGACTCCGTTGGAACCACATGTGGATTTTGATTTTCACAAACTAAGCCAGGAAATTCAAAACTGATTTCTAACAACCAGAAAAATTATTTAAGTATCTTGACAGTAACTATTAAAGTGATATATTACATGCTATGCAGGGTTGCCTCTCAGTATGAAATTATTATCACCACAGCTCACAAGGTATTTTGCTGCACTTGTTGATGTTTGCTGAAAATGAATTTATTCTGATTGACACATGTCAGAAGCTCAAGCATTTTACAACATATATTAACTAGCCATTTTAACATAATACTTATAGGAACAAAATTCAAACTGTGTTGCTTATAGGTACTAAAAAAAAAATTAATGTTTATCCCGTGCGATGCTTGCAATTGTACAATCGAAGCCAATATAATTTGGAAATTTCCAGTTTCGAAACCGAGGTTTGTTAGTTAATTTCTGGGCAAGACAATGATGTTATATCTGTCTTGTGTAAGGTAGGTAGTTGAGCTTAACGTCTTGTCGACAGCGAGGTCATTAGACATGGTGCAAATTACACAGGGAAGAAGGATTGGGGAAGGAATGGGAAGGAATAGGTACCCATCCCTGCATTCGCATGGAGTGATTTTAAAAAACTATAGAAAACCGAAATTAGGATGGCCGGACAGGGAATCGAACCCGGGTCCTCCTGAATGCGAGTCCAGTGAGTTACCACTGCACCAACTCGCTCAGTCTGTCATGTGTAAGTTTGCTTCAGTAATAGATTAGTCTTTATCATGATAGCCACAAGGTATAAACTGAGAATGTTAACACATATTATAACGAACCTAAGTTAGGAATATACTTTGTGTGTAGAACATCGATGCATCTTAAGGCAATACTAAGTAGCAGCAGAATAAACCATTTTCAGTAACAGTTTCTATGCTAATCAAAACTCTTAAAACAAGTACTGTAATTCTTCAGAATGTGGAAATATCTCAGTTGTCAAGAATTTTCAGACTCATGCTATGAAAGCATACAGCTATATTATTTGAGAACTATTTCTGCAAAAGAGAGGGCCATGAAGATGAAGTGGTCCCATATGGAGAACTAAATTCAATTCCTGGCAGGGTCAGACTTAGCTATTACATTTTTGCACATAGTAAATGTGGCAAATGTTGTTGGGCAGCGGGTATTCTTGAGAGCACTTTAATTTATTCCACCGTTGTGTTCTGTTATTGCTCCTCATTTCATCTTGCCTTACCCCCATCTGTTAAAGGCGTTCCATTGTAATTTCTGTATTTTTGCTGGGTGCAATTTTAAGGGTTTTAATTTAATGTATGTATTTAAGGGGATTTTTCATGTTTGATCATTTTACGGCCACATCACATATGACCACGCAGTCAGATATCTGCGCCATCAATGCGTTTTAAGGGCTTATTTGTGTAAAATCATGTGTACCATAATTTTATTCAGGGTTCTATGTCAATTGTATTCAGGGTCCCATGAAATTTTCACGTAAATTGATGCTTTTTGTGTATGACCACGCAGTCACTTTCATGTGTGCTTTTTCAACCATCGGGCATGCTACAAGCCTGTAAATGCTTTAGTTGTAAAGGGAATAATTTTCCCAACAGAAATCAATTTGTCTGAATTTAATATGCCGTCTCTATGAAGAAATATTGCAATTTCACCTGCACCACGTAGTCCGCTACAAATTTTATCCAGGAGCATCCGCGCCATATAAACTTGCTTTCACGCATGTGCATGTTTATTGTGACTACTCATCTTGTGCCCCATTGTGTTCCATTAATATTTATGAAATTTTGTAATTTTTGTACGGTGATATTATTTCCATCCTACCCGGCTATGTGTATAGGCCATCACCACACTAACCACGTGCTGGAGGGCGAGCCCCGACGAGTCTGCGCTAGTGATGCCAAATAATCACACGTGTTTATGTATCATCTGTTGATTCATCTCGTAATTCTCCATGTCTTATCTTCAGGGAAAAATCGTCAGTCCACCCTAGCGGCTGTCAACTCCCTTCCCTTGTGAAGATTGTGTTTTCAAGCACCATGGTGAAGTCATTCATATAGGCATGCGCTAGAGTAATTGTGTGCTGGGGAGCACCTAAACGGAGTTAGCTTGACACGACCGAGTTTCATCATTAAATTGCTTGGCACGTTATTTGTACGAACGGTATCAATAAAAGCAAGTATCACAGTGTCCCACTCTTTTATTTGTAGTGACAGGTCCTTGCTACCTGTGGTTTTCAAGTGTTAAAATGTTTAGTATTGAATTTTAGTATTGCAAACGTATATCGTAAGTACGGTCGGGTGAGACGGACACACAGAACCCACAGCATCTCTGAGAACCCTGAGGTCTCAACAGTGCGGTGATTGGGAAGCACCGCTGACGCCTATATTATCAGTAAGTAATTTGTGTCATCGTTTGTCGTTTGTCTCATGTCTCACCTGACGGCGTCAAACTATTCTACTGGTTATCCCAAATTAATGTTTACACTCTTTGTATATGAATAACTGAAAAACTATTAAGGACAATCTGATGGGACTCCTTGTATTTGATGCTACAAGGACAATGTTTTGTTCCACTTGTGTGTGTGAATGTTAACAACAATTGAAATGTTCAAAATGTCTGCCATCAGCATAAAGACATTGTCTGCAATGCTGTAGAACAGAACGACAAAAAGTAGATGTAGTTTTAATAGGAATGGACTCACAATCATGTCTCATGGCATCCCGTGTCCATGACTTTGTGGCATACACAGTGTTGTTCAGCTACAGAGTTCCCCACAGATAGAAATTTAATGGCTTTAAATCTGGAGAATTTGGGTAAATACTGAACTCTTCCTCTTGGGCTTATCCACTTCCAAACAAATGTTTCCTCCAGGAGCAACCTACCTCTTGATGGTAATGTGACGTTGCACTGTCCTGCTGGAAAAAGCAATTGTCATCTCGGTAGAGTTGGTGAACTACTGGCAAAACGTTTTCCTGCAATATAGTATGGTAACTTTCACCTGTCACATTTCTTCAAAAGAAAAATGGCGCCACCACAAGTCCTCTGGCAGACATATTGCACCACACTGTTAACTCAGGAAGATTAACTGCTTTCTCTACCATAATGTGAGGATCTTCTTCAACCTAGTATACACAGTTGTAGCAGTTGACAGGTCGTTCAATTTAAAGGTTGCCTCATTGGACGAAACAATTACCTATATCAGTAAAATGATTGTTGTAGTTGCACATGTTCACAACCCACACACAAAATTCCGCATGCCTATCTAGGTCACCTTTATTCATACAGAGAAGTTACTGAGGAATATAGAGAATCCAGTTTAGTTGTTTAAAAATGAGATGCACACTTGATTTGCTAACATCCGACTCACATGCTGCTTGCCATACAGACTTTGACTTCCCAGGGGATCAAGTGAATGTGTGCAGCACAGCCCCCACACTTCCTTTGTCCATTGTTGTTCCCTTTCTGCTGCACTGTCCTTTCTTCACATCACATACACATCTCTCCCTCTCAAACTTGTCACGTAATCAGGTCACTGTTACATGTGATGGTGACACAATATCTGATTTTGCCCTCCATAGTCTGTAGACCTCAGTCATGTTCTCAAATTTCGTATAACACTTTAAAATCCACTTGTTGCTCAAAGGATAACGTGTCACCTCTGCCATTTCCTCTACAATTGTAGTGCTGTCACAAATGAAACTGACAACAATACAATGGCTACATAAGCTTGCATACACTCAGTGTTGTCTTTATAGCAACAAATACACACAGTCCCATTATATTGTGTTTAATAGTTTCTGTGGTATTAACATACAAAGAGTATAAATAATAGTTTGGGATATCTGATGTTATAAACTCTCACAACTGAATGTGGTACAGAAAAAATAACTGTAATGAAAACAAATGCAAATCAGGCACTATGCAATTATGGAATTAGGAAAGCATACACATATATACAAATCAAGTACTTGTTACTAGAAGTCTGGCATCTCTTCTTGGCTACAAAATGTTTAATATCTGGTGAGATATTATGGCTTGAATAAACTTATTATACTTTTAAATATTTGTCTGTGGGCTGACTTCATAGTTTGAATTTGTTCAAATTTATGAGGGAAAAAAAATGTACCATAAAACAGGGTTACTTGAAACAGTGGTGTAACTTGAAACAGTTATACCATTTTTTTTTCAGTGAGTGGTAACAGTGTATTCTGTGTTATGTCAACACTAGGTCTTTTCAGAGATGAAGTGGACTTAAAGGAATATATTGACTAGGAAATTCAATTAAACTTGTGATATATGTGACATATGTTAAAAACTCTGTTTTTTTTTTCCAAGTATCCTACTTAGAGTGTAACATGATCTTTCTTATGGAAACCAATTACTGTTTCAAGTAACACCATACTGTTGGCTAACTTGAAATACCAATGTAAAAAATTCATTAAAAAATATTTAAAACTCTAAAGTTCTAGTTTATATTACAGATATCCTTTTTAAAGACTCTAACCTGTACTTCAGTAAATATACAGCCCACCTTCTTTAAAATCTGTAAAAATTGGGTTATTGTAAAGTTTAAAAGCATTTCAAGTAACCACGTTTTACAGTATACAAATATAATTTTTGATATTCATTGTTATGTAATGTTGTTCAGCATTGGCACGACCGTGATTCGCCCACCTGTCTATTCCACCCACCATCGGCCATAACTGTCCCCCAGTCCTGGTAACATTTCTAAATGTACACAACATATTTACCTTACATTACATCTCCCTTGCTTTACACAATGTATGCATTCTGTTTCACTACCACACATTAAGACACTGCACTACAGCCTTAGGTGTCTTGGTGGGATGACTTGTCTTCCACTTCTAGTTTTGTAACAAGTTGTGGCCCCACCTAGCCCTGGTCTTTTGACATTTGGGAATCCTCAAAATTCTTTTTGTGGAGAGCCTGGAGTGTGTGGACTCTGTGGAGTTGGCAAGCTCCACTGAGTAACTGCCTCTTCACTCCCTGGTTGAGGCAAGACCTTCTTCTCTTCAACTGGCTGAAGCAGTTGGTGTGACTCTGCTCTCGTACCTACTGCCTGCTGCATCCCATGGTACTCCAACCCCACCCCCATACTCTTCCCTTGGGCAGACCTCCTCATCCTCTCATCTGCCTTCATCTCCCACACTGCTACCAGCTTCTTCCTGTTTCTGCGCACATTCTGAGTCTCAGTTGTCATCATGTGTTTCCTGAACCGATTTGCTGGTTGTAGCATCCTGCCATACCTACGTAGGTCTGTGATCCAAATATGTGCTCGTGGGTGTTGTTGTATAGGTAATGAAAAGGTGCGACAAACTTTCACATCACGTTTATTGCATTATACCAACACAAATACATGCCACGCGTGCACGAACGGCCATATTACAATTTTTCAATAACAAAACACAGCTAATACACAATCAAAGCATGCTACGGGCACCACATAGGCGTTGTAAACAACCACAGAAGTCAGCCTCACCACTGTGGCACGTAACCTAAATTTGGCTATTTGTGTCTCACAAATGCTACCTGTATTTATTTAGGCATCCAACACTTCCCCTTGAGACACAAAAAGAAAATTTTTAAGGTTACGTGCCTCTCACAGGTAACTTACATACAAACATTGCCAATTTCTCAGCACAGGTCATCAAAACATGGTATTATATAACAAGAAAACAGCAGGAAATAAACTTAACATCATACAAGCAACATGCAAGCTTACACAAAACTCAATACGCCCACATACTATTTACAAGACCACACATCACGTAAGGGGTACACATGAGGTTTAGTTTTCGGGAAAGATATTTTGTAAGAGCACTGTTTAGACCCTTTGTGAGCAAATCTGCCGGATTCCCCCTTCCCGATATATGTTTACCTTTATCTTCCCCTTTTCCACCTTGTCCTTCACAAAATAATATTTAATGTCATCATGTTTCATTCTCTCGGATACCTCCCATGCCTTACACATTGAAATTGTTATCTCATTGTCCGAAAATATGATGGTGGGAACAGGGGCTAGTTCACCACGTCCCAGCTCGGCTATCAGTTGTGATAACCACCTTGCCTCCTTCACATCTTCGTAAACGGCATAATATTCTGCCACTGCTGTCGAGTCTGCAACACAGGTTTGTTTTCTGGAAGTCCATATGATTGGCCATCCACCTAAGCTTGCTAACACACCGGTGTTGGCCTTCCTGTCCTCTTTGTCGTTTGCCAAGTTCACATCACAGAAAAACACTGCAACTTTCTGGTACTTGTCATATTTTAGCTTCCAATCTCTGGCTTGTTTCAAGTACCTGAGTATGTGTTTGATATCCTGCCAGTCCTTTGAACTTGGATCTGCACTTTTTTGACTGGCTTTACCAACGGCAAAACTGATGTCAGGTCTAGTTGTTTGTGACAGATGCAACAGACTGCCAATAGCCTTGCAGTATAAGTACTGGTCACAACTTTCACGTCCTGCGTTCGTGCTATCATCTCTGTTGACTTCTGCCGGAAAGGACCTCCCCTTTGCGTTCAACATTCTGAAAGAGCATAGTAGTTGGTCAATGTAAAGTGTCTGATCCAACGTAACGGAATCATTTTCCGAAACAATGTTGACGTAGAGCAAGGTGTCCATTTCTCCCATAGTTTTTACTTGGATAGCACACGACAGCCTCTCCTTCACCCATTCCACTTTGTCCCAGTTACCAAATATGCCTAGGTCATCAACATACATGAAAACGACCAGTTTCTCACTACCGTCCACGTACACACATGGGTCCTTTTTCAGTCTCTTAAGACCAAAACCCTTCAGCGTGTCATCAAGAGTGTCGTGCCACTCCTTCCCACTCTGCTTCAGTCCGTAGATACTCTTTACCAATTTGCACACCTTACCATTTCTGCCCTGTTGATACATTGGGGGTTGCTCCATGTAAATTTCTTCATTAAGCACTCTATTCAGGTATGCTGCTAATACATCCAGATACTCTCTTACCCAACCCAGCTGCACGGACAGAGAGAGAAGCGCACAAATGGTTTATTTCTTTACAATTGGAGCATAAGCCTCATTATAGTCACTGCCTGAAATTTGTGAAAACCCACGAGCCACTAACCTAGCTTTGTACCTGGAAATGGTGCCATCTGAGCTAGTTTTGAGCTTTAGCACCCATTTGCACCCCAAAACATTCTTCCCCTAGGGCGGTCCACAATTTTATATGTGTTTTTATCCAATAGGTTCCTAATCTTCTCATCCATGGCGCATTTCCACATCTCTGCCTTGTTACTATTGATTGCTTCCTGAATGGTTTTGGGTTCATGAGGACAGCCTTTCCTCATTATGGTCACACGTCCATATGGGCAGGTAGGAACCTTTTGACTTCGTGCCTGCAGCCTAGCAGGTCTTCTAGGTAGATTCGCTGTTCTCGCTTCCCATCCTAAGAACGGTTCATCATCCTCAGACGAAACTTCACAGAGGTTTCCTTCATCTGACCTAGTCTGAAAAACATCATCCACTCATTCGCTTACTGGGGCTTCATCGGCCTGTGATAGGCCTACATCTTCTGGAAAAATGTCCTCTAGCTCAACAATGGCTCTTGCATGGGATTTCTCATACATGTGACATGGAAATTTATCCTCCTCAAAAACAATATTGTGTGCAATCCAATCTTGATTGCTTCAATATGCCATAATCTGTATCTCTTGACGCTCCTTTCATAGCCAATAAAACCACATTCAACTCCTCTGCGGTCAAATTTTGCCTTGCTGCTGACGTGCATCCAGGCTATACATACAAATACCCTTAAGGAATCAAATGTACTAATTCTGACCTTCTCACCCTTCCATAGTGCCATGGGAATTTTAAAATTGATTGCACATGAAAGACTTAGATTTCTCACATGAGCTACAGTGTTTGCTTCCTCTGCCCAGAAATATTTTGGCAAACCTGACTCTACCAGCATACACCTGACTTAGTCGGCAATAGTCCTGTTAGCCCACTCTGCAATTTCATTTTGCTGTGGTGATTCTACAACTGTTCTCTTGTGTACTATACCAGATTGCTTCAAGTACAATTAAAAATCCTTATTACAATATTCACCCCCGCCATCTGTCTGAAGTGCCTTTGTCTTGGTGCCATGTAGCATTTTTACCTCACTCTGATATGCCTTAAAGGTGGTAAAAACATCACTTTTGCTTACCAAAAATGTCACGGTTAGATATCTGGAATAATCATCAATGAAGGTTTAAAGATACAGAGCCCTTCCAATTGATAATGGCAACTTACCCATCAAGTCACAGTGAATCAACTCCAATGGCTGCCGAGACTTCCTGTCGCTCCTCTTAGGAAAACTAACCTTAGTCATTTTGCCCTTCATACAAACATTGCACGCTTCAAGTGCCTTACCTTCAACAGTCAGTCCTGGGATTTTCCTGATGTACTGTTCATTTAGGAGGCCAAGCCTTTGATGCCATACTCCCACACTTCTAAGGGCCATACCATCCCTAACCTCACAAGTATTCTCAGAGTTGGCGACATTTATGATACACACTGATCACTGATCTCTCTTCTGAATGCAAGACATATAGGCCATCAAAGATAGGGGCCTTGAAAAGGACTTCATCCCCATCATGCCCAGGGCTCCCATTGCATTCATTTCCGTGTGAATGCCTTTTACTGCCATTTTGATTACGGAAAGCAAGTTGAAGTTAAAATCCAGTACATACAGCACATCTGACACAGTTAGCATCCACCCCCCGCACTCATCTGGGACCCTAATTTGGATAGTGCCACACCCTCTAACTTCAGCCATGTCCTTGCCCGACCTCTCAATTACAAAAACAGTTCTCTTCTGTTGCAGATATGATCTGTGGCGGCTGAGTCCACAACCCATCCTATAACATCTCTCCTGGGTGAAACTAGACCACAAGCATTTACTAACACTTTGTGCCTTGGCTGTCCTTCTATATCCTTTCCCTGAGAAACTTTTGGATATTGCTGCACTTCTTTTTCACAATCATTTGCCCAGTGCCCATTTTCTCCGCAGTGAAAGCACTTAACCGTGGTACAAAATTTGGCAATATGGCCCCTCTCATCACAACAATAACACTTCCGGTCATTTCCATTTCATGGCTTGTCCGGGTCTCTTAGTTTCTTCTCCTTAAACTTCCTTTCATGATTTTTGTAGCCTTGCTGACCCTTTCCTCTGTTGTGGCTGCTGGGATGCTGAGCTCTCCCCTGATAGCCACGCTTGTAAGTCGCAAGTGCGACTGACTCATTTTCATCTCTGTCTTCATTCCGTTCTTCCAACAATCTCACCTTCACCAGCTTGATGGAAAGGTTAGGTTCCTTCCCTAATTCTTCCACCAACGACCCATACCTGTCCCATGGTAGACCAAGAAATATTAGGCCTGTAATCTGTTTGTCCGTAAAACTCCAACCCGCCGACTTCACCTTCTGGTTTTGTGTTTGCAGTCGTTCAACATACTCATGCAATTCCTCTCCCTCGTTCTAGGAAATTAAGAACAAGGTTTCCAGCGATCGTAACCCTTGAAGAAAACTGACCTTGGTGTGGATATCAGACAAAATGTCCCACGCATCATTTGCAAGCACACACACTGCGATGCCATTCAAGTAGGAATCAGAAACATTTTTGTATAGAAAGAATAAAGCCTTCCTGTTTACCCTTTCTTGATCGGCATTCAATGGTGAGTCAAAACCCGGTTCAACTGCGTTACAGCAGTTTTGTTGGATTAATTCTGCTTTTGCCTGCAATTTCCATGCAAAATAATTCTTGGGATTTAAGCGCAGAATGTTACTTTGATATTCGTTTTCAAACTGCGCAGCCATCACCTTTGTGTTGTGCCAGATGGCTCATTTTGAACAGTCAAACCAGCAATCTCCACACTCCACTCCACTTTATGGTGCGGTCGAAACATCCTGGGCCTATAACCTGTTGTATAGGTAATGAAAAGGCCCGACAAACTCTCACATCACATTTATTGCATTATACCGACACAAATACATGCCATGCATGCACGAATGGCCATACTACTATTTTTCAACAGCAAAACACTGCTAGTACACTATAAAAGCGTTAGGGGCACCACATAGGCGTTGTAAACAACCACAGAAGTCAGCCTCAACACCGTGGCACGCAACCTAAATTTGGCTATTCTCTCTCACAAATGCTACCTGAATGTATTTTGGCATCCAACAGGTGTAATGGGTCCAGTTCATACGCCCCATGCCTAGCATTATAATTCCTCTTGGATCTCGCTCTGATGTGCTGGTTGCATGTTCAGAATTGCTGAAGGCTGTGTGAGTTCCAATGTGGTTGCATTGAAGAACTTGCCTGTGGTAAGATAGTACGCAATTTCCATCCAAACAGCAGTTCAGCTGGTGAAAAACCGGATTCCAGTGGTGTGGCTTTATATGCCAACAACCCAAGATTAGGGTTTGTATCTTCGGACAGAATTCTCTTCACAATTTTCACTGCACTTTCTGCTTCACCATTAGATTGTGGAAATTTGGAACTTGAAGTAACATGTGTAAACTCGTATTCCTTTGCGAACTGTTGGAATTCCTCTGCAGTGAACTGGGTACCCCCATCTGTGCGAACAGTCTCTGGTATTCCGTAACAAGCCAAGATGTTTGTTGCATAATTGCGTATCCTTCCGTGGAGATCTACGTTCTTCTATGGAAATGGTGTCGCTGCAGCAAGTAGTTCCTGACGCCAGTGTGATTCAAGATGGTGACGTGGTACGTCCGCCGCGGGTGTGTCCGGCAATATGAACGCATAATTGTGTGTTATTTCTCAGTCTGTGCTATATATTTTGGTCCTCCGGGCCGGATTCGTGCCCGTGTTTATTCCGTACAGTGAATGTGATAATTTTTCGGTGGTTTTACGTGTTCTGTGTAATTGAAGCTTTATCTCATGCATGTGCACAAACTACCGCCACCGCTCTGAATCCACTCATCACAGAAACATCCCAAGAAGGAACCAGTATTTTTTTCATCGCTGTCCAGTACATTTGTGAGAAGTGTTGCAGTTTCGTGGAAATTCCAGGGAAACCACATAGTTGTTTGTATTATAGTGTAATGTCCTATTACCAGCCTGTGCTAAACACATGGATGAGTAGTTTTTTTTGGTCTTCTTGTTGCATCATCCCATTTGCAGCATGGTTTGCGGAGCGAATTAACGTTTTATCACCTATATGGTATGCAAGACGTCTTAACCTAGCTTTGACGCCTGTTTCACTGTATTCCAGTATTGCATGAAGTGTTGATAATTTCTTGTTTGTTGTGTGGTCGATTGGATTCAAAATATTTTTGGCGAAGTTCAAGTTTCAGGAGAGCAAGCTGAAACACATTAACGAAAGGGTGCAATCTCTTGTTAAGGCAGAAGTCACTGTAAATTCCGTTCATGAAGTAAATGCATTCGGCACACAGCTAGAAGTAAATTCTTTGTGCAACGACTTTTACAAATTGATCCCCTGCCGGATAACATTGACGAAAATGTGCTAACCTCGAAGCACGAGTCTTTCTTTGCTATGTCGTCAGACATCCGATGCAACATAACCTCATTCTTGTCTATTCATGCTGTGCCAGCTTCGTCAACCAATAATCTTGCCTCCACATCACCAAATGTTAGACTTCCAGAAATTATTTTGCCCTCTTTCCAGGGCAGTGGAAGGAGTGGCCAATGTTTTCTCAACTATATCAAGCTACAATCCACGACAGTCAAACATTGATTGGTTGACATAGAAAAATTCCAGTACTTGTTAGGATGTCTCAAGGGGGAGGCTTTACAGTTGGTCAAAAATCTGCCTATTATTTCTGAAAATTATTTAGTAGCCTGGGAACTTCTTACATCCCAATACCAGAATGTGAGAATACTCACCACCTTGTATATTAACAAGATTAATGATTTGCCTAGTGTCAACTCCACAAACCACCAATCAATTTGAAACTTTATCAACAGGTTCAGTGAAAATGCTCGAGCCCTCTAAGGGTTAGATTGTGACATAACACAGAATAATCCAGTGCTTGCTACATTCTTGCGACACAAATTTGATGTAGGTGTCAGAGCTAAGTTTGAAAACTCACACACAGAAAATATTGACTCATTTCCTACTGTTTCAGAGCTTATTGATTTTCTGCGATAAAGGGTAGCAAAATTGGATTGTGCAGTTGATGGGAGCAAAGTTGGGGCTGGTCAAGTGCATCGGAAAACGTCCCTAACCAAATCAGGTCACATAACCTCACAACCACGGTCGGTCCTCGTTATAGATTCTGAATCTAAATTACCTAAGCCTTGCCCAGTTTGTCAGAACACCTCTTACAGTGTTTACAAGTGCCCAGAGTTGTCAGTGCATCACATACTGACAGGCAGTCAATGGTTCGCAAAAGAAAACTCTGTTTCAACTCTCTTGGAGGATCCCATGCAGTAGCTGATTGCGCCTCGTCTTACACATGTTATCGATGTAAACAAAAACATCATACTTTGCTCCACATCGATGGGAGGTCTAATGTAACTTCAGGGTGCTCAGGCATCTTTCATATCTGAAGCCTCTGCAGAGGTACTGTCTCTGCCTCTGCATAAAGCACGTGGAAGGGTGTTTGACCTCTCAAGGTGCTGTAAATCTGAAAGGAATTATTTTGTAAGATACAATCCTCCGGGGAGCCTCAGTGTACCTTCAATCATTCACCCTTTGCTGTGTCAAAGATCACTAGCATCTGCCATGGGCTTCTGTAGATCAGCATGTCCGAATCCAATTGGGCTCCCTTCCTCTGACAGACCTCCATTTTAACAAACCTGCTCCAGTTGATGTGTTGTTAGATGCTGATGTTTATGAACATGTGTGTTTGAGTGGCTGTTAGAATTAGGATAGCACATGCCTGTGGTGCTGGAGTCTCATTTCAGATGGATACTGCTGGGTGAGTACCCAGAGTCATGCACCGATTCCGATCAAGTGGTAGTCTCAATGTTCATTGGCATGGAGGATCTGTTATATCTGACTCTAAAGTGGTTTTGGGAATTTGAAGAACCACCATGTGTTAATGCAAAGCCACCAGATGCTGACTACTGCGAGAAATATTTCGAGGACATCCATTCGCAGGATGGCATGGGGAGATATAAGGTTCGTCTTCCTTTCAAACCTCATGCTCAACCTTATGGGGTATCGTATTTGAATGCTGAACGTAGGTTCTGGTCTGTAGAAAAGAAACTTTCATTACATCCTGAAATGAAGACCATGTACGCAGATTTCATGACAGACTATTCTGAGTCAGGCCATATGAAGGTGTATGTTCCCTCCACCCAGCCTGCTGATGCTAAGGAGACAGCAGAATGTTTCATTCCACATCATGGTGTTCAAAAATGTGTAGCACAACCACCAAAATTGAGGGTGGTATTCAATGGTAGTGCCAAAACCACCACTGGGGTCTCACTCAACTATGTTCTGCTTCCAGGACCCAAACTTCAGAATGTGATGTTATTTTGAGATTCAGGTTGTATAGTGTAGTATTCTCCTGTGATATTAAGCAAATGTATTGGCAAATTTTAATCCATGAGTCTGACCAACCATAATAACTCATTCTCTGGCGTGACAATCCATCCCTTCTGCTCACAGTTTTTCAGTTGAATACCATGACCTATGGTCTATCACCCTTTCCATTCCTGACTATTCGAAAACTACACCAGTTGGCCTTGGATGAAGGGGCCCAGTATCCTCTTGCTGCAAATGTCCTTCACAATCACATTTTTGTTAACGATATTGTTACAGGAGCAATGTCCATGGAGGAAGTGCATACGTTGAAATCCCAGCTAATTGTACTTCAGCATCAGGGTGGGTTCGAACTCCGGAAGTGGTCCAGCAATGAGCCTCAGCTCCTTGATGATATTCCAGTAACTCATCGTGAAACCCTAGAGATCTGGACTTCTCATCTGGCCCAGTTGTAAATGTTCTCGGGTTGTACTGGAACCCAGAGAAGGATTCATTTTCTTATCACTTGAGGATCACCACTGGGGTTGCAACCAAACACTTTGTCCTTTCACAAACTGCACGAATATATGATCCTATGGGATGGTTGTCGCTATTAATTGTGTGGGCTAAGATGCTAATGCAGTGGGTATGGACTCAGGGCTTAGGTTTGGATGACCCTCTTCCATCTCCAGCCTTGGAGAAGTGGAAACAGTTCTTTGATGGGCTAATAGAACTAGAAGTACTTAGTTTGCCTGGTTTCATGTGTCCTGATGCCGTCAGTGTGGAGCTGCATGGTTTCTCGGATGCTTTGGAGAAAGCCTATGCAGCTGCTGTATATCTCAGGAGTGTGGATACTCGAGGGAATGTGTGTGTGCATCTCGTCCTGGCAAAGTCACGGGTAGCTCCAATCAAGCTGGTGTCTCTTCCTCGATTAGAACTGTGTGGTGCTCATTTACTGGCCAAACTTATGCTATATTGTTATGCCTTCCTGGTACAGTGCTTAAATGTCACTGCTATTCATGCCTGGACTGATTCCAGTATTACTCTGACTTGGATAAAGACCCGACCCTACTTATTGAAAACATTTGTGGCAAATCGTGTTGCTCAAATCCAGGACTGGGTCCCTCCCAGCTATGGAAATATGTAATTTCCAAAGACAATCCTTCTGATTGTGCCACCCGTGGCATGCTGCCTCATAAACTCCTCTCGCATGACTTGTGGTGGTATGGCCCTGGCTGGTTAGTCGACCCTCCAGGGCAGTGGCCAGTGTCCACAATTAATCAGATGGACGAGATCCCAGAATCAAAGTCTTCTCAGTTCGCATTACTTACCACACATGACATTTCTGAAGAACTTCCAGTTTTGCAAAAATTTCCTTGTGGCCCAAGCTGGTTCGTGTCGTGGCATATGTAAAGCATTTCATCAATCACATTGAGAAACAGCCTTGTACCAGTGGTATCATGTCTCCTGCAGAACTGAAAGAAGCCGCTGCTTCGGTGTGCACAAGTATCCAACAGGAACGTTTGCTAGAGGATTTGAAACAACTCAAAGAGGAGAAACCTTGCTCAACATGAGTGCAGCGTTTGGCACCATTCTTGGATGAAAATGGTGTGCTCACGGCAGGCGGCCGTTCGTCATATGCCAACATAGAATTTTCAGTAAAACATCCTATCGTACTACCTAAAAATAATGTAGCTGTTGAAGGTTTGGTAGACCACTACCACATTAAGTATTTGAATGCAGCACCTCAGTTTCTGTAATCGCTTTTGTCACAACGGTCCTGGATTCTCTTAGCACGGTCTTTGGTTCGTTTGAAAGTTTTTAAGTGTGTACATTTTTCTCGTTTTACCCTGTAAACAATCCCCCATTGATGGACGACTTGCCTTCTGAACATGTCACATCTGCTGGGACCTTCGAACGGACTGGTGTGGACTATCCTGGACCTATCACCATAAGGCTCAACAAGCTTCGTCGCATGGTCACCCAGAAGGCCTATCTCTCCATTTTCATCTGTTTTCTGACGAAAGCCATACAGATTGAGGTTGTTATAGACTTGACCGCTGACAGTTTTGTTGCAGCCCTTACCCGGTTTGTATCATGGACAGGTTTGTGTGCTCATCTCCACTCTGACTGTGGGACCAATTTCATAGGAGCTTCAAAACAGCTCTGGCGATCTTTCACCCAGCTCCTCAGGTCTCCACTCCTGGAAAACTTTGCCTTGGTTCATTCAATTAGTTTTCATTTGCTCCTTCCTGCCAGTCTTCAGCAAGGAGAATTGTGGGAAGCTGCTGTAAAGTCTGCTAAATATCATCTCAGGCGAGTAATTGGGAACCAAATTATCACATTGGAAGAATTGATTACGTTCTGTACTAGAGTTGAAGCATTCCTCAATTCCAGGCTCCTGACTGCACTGTCTTCAGACCCAAATGACTTTACCACCCTCATACCTGGACACTTCCTCATTGGTAGACCTCTGGTAGCTGTACCAGAGTCCTCTGAAAATAGAGACATATGTCTATTGAGAGGGTGGAAATTGGTGTGCGCATTAACAAACTAGTTTTGGAAGCGATGATATTGAGAATACCTGCAGCAGCTGCAACCTAGGGGTAAGTGGCAAACCCAACAGCCAGTACTCAAAGTTGAAGATCTTGTTCTTGTAAGAGAAGAGCGCTTACCACCCCTTGGCTGGTGCCTAGCTAGAGTGGTGAACATTCATCCTGGAAGAGACGGTGTGATCAGAGTGGTGAACGTCTGCACCAACAAGGGACAGCTGTGTAGGCCAGTATACAAGATGTATCGTCTACCTGCATAATGAAGTCTGCCAGTGGTGTCATGTAAATATGTACAGTATCTGTAGCGTGTAAAACTGTGTTGTGACTTGTTGGACTGAATCTTGGAGACCTCTGCCGGTCTCGGCGGGCGGTATGTTGCGTATTGTGCAATATGCAATCAGACTTGTGTACACTTCTGAGGAGATCTACTTTCTTCTACGGCAATGTGGTCGCCGCAAGTAGTTCCTGAAGTCAGTGTGATTAAAGGTAAGACCACCGCGGGCGTGCCTGGCAATATAAACGCATAATAGTGTGTTATTTCTCAGTCTACGCTAGACAATGTTCTTCACCCACAAATCACTGCCTCTGATGAAAGGCGATTAGTTTCACCACCTCCAGAAATCTTGAGAAGTAATCTTGTACCACAAGATAATGTACACTGGTGAATTCAAAAATATCCATTCCAATCAGCGACCATGGTCAACCTGGTAGTGTGGTAGGTTCCAATGGCTCTGCACATTGGGTCATGTGTTCCTAACACTGTCTGCAGATTTCTACCAATCTTTTGATTTCTGTTGTAATGTTTGGCCACCATGCGGACTCCTGTGCCTCACAACGACACTTAACGATGCCCATGTGGCCCTTGTGTATTTACCATATGTCTGTACGTAGCTGTCTGGAGATGAATATTTGTGATCCTTTCATAATGAGTCCTTTGTTGTATGCTAACTAACCCCTGAAATGCCAGAACTATGAATGTTTGCTACTGAATCCCTGCAAGATGCAATCCTTCAGATCCTAGCATTCCTTATCTCTTTCTTGTGCTTCCTGTATGTTTTGGAATCCAACATCCGAGATTGAGGATTCCCATATGACAGCTTCCACAAACAACTCTTCCTCAGCAATGTTGCAACTTTCCGTCACCACCTGATCCACAGGAGCTCTTGACAGTGCATCTGGTTCAAAGAATGTCTTCCCCACTACATGTATAATGGTGTAGTTGTAACACATGAGGCCCATTCTCATCCTCTGCAGCCTTGCTGTCAATTCCGTTAGTAGTGTCGTGGCCAGCAGTGTCACTAGTGGTTTGTGGTCCATCAATATCTTAAACTTGGTGGCCAACACATAATTTCTGAATTTCTCACATGCCCAGGTAATTGCCAATGCCTACTTCTCGACCTGGGCATATCGTGATTCAAGCTTGCTCAAGCTTTGCGATGCAAATGACACTGGCTTCCATTCTCCGTGTTGATGCTGCTGTAGAACACGTCCTAACATATCTGAGCAAGCATCTGCCAACACTCTTATGTCCCTACCCTGCTGATACAGTGCTAATGTGGGCTGCTGATACAGTGCTAATGTGGGCTGCTGAGCTATTTCCTCCTTCAGTTGCTTCATAGCCTGTCATTGGGGTTCTTCCCACACCCATACTGAGTCTTGACACAGGAATATTCATAGTGGCTGGAATTTTTGTCTGCTAGTTTGGAAATGAATTTTATCAGATATGTAACCATACCAAGGAATCTTCAGAGTTCTGTAAGATTAGTTGGTTCTGGCATGTTCTTTATCGCCTTAGTCTTCTCCGGATCTGTCTGCACTGTACCTTCTGTTATTACATGTCCCAAGAACTTCACAGTCTTCACCCAAAACTTGCACTTTGACTTGTTGAGGGTAGTTCCATTTGTCACTAGTTTACTGAGCACTTCTTCCAGCCATTGATCATGTTCTTCTGGTATACGGCCACACACCATTATGTTATCTGTTCCGCTAACGACATATGGCATGCCCCCCACTAGCTGCTGCATTTGGCACTGGTAATGCTCAGGCACCAAGTTAATTCTGAATAGCAGACGGTTGAAGTCATATCGTCCAAACGGTGTGACAAATGTAGTGAGTGGTGTACTAGTTTGTGTCAATGGAATGTGCCAAAACCCATTCAAAGCCTCTAATGCTGACAACCACTTGACATCTTGTAACTGTGCTATTTACTCTTCTACATAATCTCTCCTTGAGAACATATTTATTTTGTTCCCTGAAGCTCACACAAATCCTGGCTGGACCAACTCTTTGGCACCAGTACCATTGGTGCACACCATTCTGTTGGATCCTCAATAGGTGTTATAATGCCATCCTGTACTATTCTGTCAAATTCCTCTTTCACTTTGTTTCGGAGGACAAACGGAACATGTCTTGGTGCTACAACAGTATATTGCTTAGTATCATTCTGAAACCGAATGTTGTACTCCCCGTGGAAGTGGCCTAGACCATCAAAAACTGATGGAAACTTACCATTACAGCAAAAGTCTTTCCCCATTACTCCCTCAGCTTTCTTCACCAATACAATGTCTAGTGCCTTTATGGCTAGGCGGCCAAGTAATGGCACTGGATGCCCTTTTACCACTAAAATGCCCGGTGCAACTTCTTGCTTGCCATATGAGTGTGTTGCTGTGATAGTACCTACTACATCAATAACGTTTCTCCCTGCTCCAAAAAGCTTTCTGTATGTTGCCTCAACCACTAAATTTGTGTCATGACAAGCGTGTTCTCCAATCACTGTCACGTCAGCTCCTGTATTGACCTTGAATGCAAATTCCTTCCCACACATTTTCAATTTGACGTACCAAGGTTCTGAACAGATCTCCAATGCTATTTCTCCCAAGTAATAATCCTGCTTATGTGTTTGTGATTGTTTCAATGGGGAAGAATAATGTCTCCCCTCATATAATTCCTGCACCTCCCCATGTGCACAACACCTACCATAATGCCCCACTTTGCCACAGTGATAGCATTTTACCTTGTTAACTGGTCACTTGAACCAATGATGATTTGGTTTACTCCCACATTTAGGGCATTTTTGAGGTTAACTGCAAATGCTTCGACTTTGTGGAGCAGAATCTTTTGCCCCTTTATCGTACCTGCTGGCCTGTGACATGTTGAACAGACTCCACAGTGCTGGACTGTGCTCGCACAAGATGTTGATGCTGGCGTACCTGTTCTGCCTGTTGAATACATGAGATTGCTTGAGCTGATGTCAGATCTTGGTCCATCTGAAGTGATTCTGATAACTTATCTGCAACTCCTATTACCAGCACTGTTGTAATTAACTCATCTTTAAGGTCCCACAAGTCACATGACTCTGCAATCTTGAAAACATTGTTAATAGAAACATCTGCGGATTCACCATATTGCTGACATCTTTTGAAAAATTTAGCTGTTCGTAAATCACATTTTTTACAGTGAAAAAAGGCCAAATTTTTCCTTTGCCATGCTGTATTTCCCTGCATCTTCTTCTGATAATGTAAATGATTCAAGCATTTCGTCCACCTTAGGGCCCATACAATACACTTTTCTATTTTGTTGCAGCACTCTTAGCCCAAAGCCCTTACCACGCTTCGGGCTCCCAATAGGCGAGGAAGAGGAATCACATCCACTCACCGCAAGAAGACCAGGATTAATGCAACCGTTGACCAGATCCTAAGCCCAAACCTGGCACGTCCGCACATCCCTGCCCCTTCTACCACAGAGGTTCTGAGACCCTCGCACTCAGAAACTAAGTGTGTGGTCTGGCCGGGGTTCTACCCATACCCCTAGTGCCTCTCCAGGGCACAACCGGAGCAGGTTGCCGTTCACCGTTCTGTTTCTCCACAAGAGTGGGAATCTCTCCAGATCTCCTCCAGCCTACGGAGTTAACCACTACCAGCACGAGTCTAACCACAATGATCGGTCACCAGAGAAAACCTCCAGTGGGGCCAACCTATCGTCTCATGCTACCACTTATTTTCCATGGCACTAGTGGATTATCGATGACCATCGTCCCGCCGGTAACAAGTCTAGCAAGCAGAGACACACCCTTCCACCGAAATCATTGAGAGTGCCTCACAGGGCATAAGCTTTACACCCAATGAAGGGCCAGACGCCCGCCTTTCCCGCCCCAGGACCCCCTTGTGAACAGGAGGCGATTACGACTATCCCAAAGCGGTATACCCTCCCGACGCCCAACTCACCAGGGAACAGCAAGCTGTCCCCCAGCGTCGCGATACACCGGGAAGAGCAGCCCTTGCTCTGATTTGGAGAGTATTATCCTCACTTAGGGTCAAAAGACAGGCATGCTTGGAGAGTCCCTTGCCAATCTTGCGGTTGAGGACAAATCCTACCGAGCATAAGCCTTACACCCCAGTTAGAGGCTGGTTGCCCATCTGCCCTCCAACCACCAAACTCTTTTCATTCTCCTGTTTTCATCACCACCTCCGGGCAGTCGCCACCCCATCCATTCACTCGGAAAGACCCAGTCTGAGGAGACTATATTGGCCACAGTCCATTCCATGCCTTTGGACTTCTACACACATTGAAGTCCAGGCCTTGGGCCCCAACGGCTTGAATGCCAAGTGGTCCAACATCCCGCAAAGTGGTCCAACATCTCGCCAAGTGGTCTAGCCTAGGTTCCATCTATCAGCCCAAGCCATCACGGCAGATAATCCTAACCAGTTGCGAAGAAACTGGCAACCCATAGGGAATGGGTGACGTAGCCCAGTTTGTGGAATCAGGGGTGGCATGGAAGCCTTGTGTCGCCTTGAGTGGAGAGAGGCTATAAGAGATGTATCATCCAACCTGAACGGGTTGTGTGTGGTGCAACTTGGCTTGGCTACTATATCATGTTACTGCTACACCACCTCTCATGCCAAGGACCTTCCTCCTGGGCTACTACACCCCAGGGATAAATCCCGAAGAGTGCCTCACCTGGAGTCACACAACAATACAGCTACATAATAACTTGGCTGTTGGCCGACTTCTTGCTCAGTTCCGAGGCCAGCCGAAACCTTTCAAACCATTTAATCCATTTTGGCCATTCAGCCGGTGCCCGAAAATCGAAGTTTCCCGTGGAACAATTTGGAATTGCACCGATGTTGCCATAATAATTAATCACAAAGTCCCGGTTCCTGTGGTAAAGGTTATTGGTCACTGTGCTCGTCCCAACACATTTTCACTTGAACACGACTGCCGCACAACATTGCAAACATCATAACTACATTGTTTATGACACATAGTTGGCGTAGGAGCCCCCGCTGCCACCATGTTATATAATGTTGTTCAGCATTCGCATGACCGCGATTCGCTCGCCTGTCTATTCCGCCCACCGTCGGCCATAACTATCCCCCAGTCCTGCCAACATCTCTAAATGTAGACAACATATTTACCATACATTATATTCGTTCTCTGAATGATTGTTCCATTTCCTAGTGTACATGTATGACTTCACAAAATAGTTATACCATACATTTTTTCATGTTTAATTTACAAACACACTGAACACTGGCCACACACAACTTGTTTCCCTACAATAAGCTTGGGTTACATATATTTATGCCAGGGTCCATACATTCAGCCTGCAGGTTACGAGTTTGATATGCCTTCAAAGTAATGATGAGCCAAGTTAATTATGAATCATGTAAAAGTAAAATGTGGTTGGGTCGCGCACCTACAATGCAGTGCTTGTTTGCATGCCAGGTCAGATGGAGGTGGCGTACGTGATTCCTGTGCTGTTCCTGAGCAACTCTCTGGGGACGCCGCTGCTGCCCAACACTATTGAGATACAGGACTTTGAGATGGCAGTGAAAAAGGCAGATGACGCACAGCTTCTGCACAAGTGGTACAAACTGGATGCACATGCCCAGCCTCCATGCTACCGCCTCCAGCCTATCAGCAGTCACATACCAGGCTTCAAGGTGTGTGTTCTATTTACACTCTTAGGAGGGCAGGTCTTAACAATGACATAAAAAGCTGTCACCCTTATTGAATGATTTAGTTCATGAAATAGTTGCAGGATGCTGTTATCAACGTAGTGATAGATTTACATGACAAGTGTAAAGCAGTAATTACAGAATTTATTTCATATTTTCCTTTAAATTATTCGAGAATATCTTTAAACTGTTTGTGTTTGATAATCAATATGCACATAGTATAAAAGGAAGTCCCTGGCACGTGTCTGTCTGTATGACTGTGCTAAACTCAAAAACCACTACATGGATTTGGATGCGGTTTACTGTTATGATCTGCATTATTTGAGGAAGGTTTATATGTATTAAAAATTGCCCTAGCACTTATAGGAGCTGAGCATTAATGGTATTAGTGAATCAAGTCGGGAAAAAAGTTTTCCATCAGCACACGCACATGGAATACACAATTTAATCCTTTAGAGATATAACAAAATCATGTACGAAAGAATTGTGTAAAATTAAATGATCCAAAAAAGTCACTGGTAGCATATATCTAACTTTAATAGATAAGTAGTAATAAGCATATTTACAATTTAAATTACACAATAAAAACAAATATAAAATTCACTGTCTTAAATGATTTACAAAAAGTCTGCAGTAGCATATATCTATCTTTAATAGATAATTAGTAATAAGCATATTTACAATTTAAATTACACAAAAAAAAAAACTTCAAATTCACTGTCTTTTCTAACCATAAAGAAATTATTTTTTATCGAATCCATAATTAAAACAGTTTACTGTAGCTAAGAAATGCCCTTTGCATCATAAAAATAACGCCAATAATTAAAAAGTTGATGCCGTCGGGTGAGACAGAAGACAAACGATGATACAAATTATTTGCTGATGATATGGGTGCCAGGGGTATTTCCCAATCACCACACTGTTGAGACTCAGGGTTCTCAGGGATGCTGTGGGGTCTGTGTGTCCGTCTCACCCAAGCTTACTTACGATAAACGTTTGCAGTACTAAACTTCAATACTAAACATTTTAACACTTTAAAAACACAGGTGACAAGGAAACTGTCACTACGAAATTAAAGAATGAGTTACTGTGAGATGTGTTCTATTTATACCATGCCTACAAATCAACGTGCCATGAAATTTAATGATACACTCGGTCATGTCTAGCTATCTCCACTTGGGTGCTCTCCAGCCCGCAATTACTCTAGCGCACGCCTAGATGAATGATCTCACCATGGTGTATGACAACACAATCTTCAGAAGTGAAGAGAGTCGACAGCCGCTAGGGTGGACTGACGATTTTTTCCTGAAGACAGGACACTGCGAATTACAAAATGAAACACTAATGATAAATCAACACGTGTGATTACTTGGCATCACTAATGCAAACTCGTCTGGGCTCGCCCTCCAGCATGTTGGGTAGTGTGGTGATGGCTTATACACATAGCCGGCTAGGACGGAAATAATGTCACCGTACACAACATACAAAATTACACAAATTACATAAATACCCTTAGAAGATGATGGAGCACGAGATGAGTATTCACCATAAACACGCACATGCGTGAAAACAAGCTTATATGGCGCGGATGCCGCTGGATAAAGTTCGTAGCGGACAATGTGGTGTAGGTGAAATTAAAATATTTCTTTGTGGAAGCTGTAAATTAAAATCTGACAAATTATAATTCTTGTTGAGAAAATTATTCTCTCTAAGCTTGAAGTAGTTACAGGCTTGTAGCATGCCTGATGGCAGAAAAAGCAAACATTAAAGTGACCACGTGGTCAAACACAAAAGCATCCATTTACGTGAAAATTACATGGAACCCTGACAAAATTTAACGTAGAACCCTGAATAAATATAGCACACATGCTATTACATAAATAAGCTCTCAAAATGCAATGATGGCGCAGACATAGACTTGGCAGTGGTTAACCACGTGTTTGTACATGATGTTGCCATAAAATATTCAAACATGAAAAATACCCTTAAATACATACATAGAATTAAAGCCCTTAAAATTGCATGCAGCAATAATACAGAAATTATGATGGAACGCCTTTAGCGGAAGCGGATGGCACCTGATTCAAGTTTCGAGGGTTGCGAGACCTCTCCGACATCTTTCTCCTCCTTCTCCTCGATAAAGTTGAAAAATGCCACAAGGGCGAAATTAATTAGTTCAGCGGAAGCATAATGCTGGGGAAATGTCTGGCAAAATGTAAAATGTACGCAAGCAAAGGTTAACCGGTATACTAAAAGTGTTATTAAAATATACATCAGTGCTCAAAAGTTGTAGTGTATACGGGTCAGTGTCTTACCTCGCCAGTTCTCCTAGACAGACTGCCCAGAGGCAAGCATCGCACGGACCTACCATGGCTGCCTACGGGGTTCACATAAGCGGAAGTGCTATGCACGCCGAGTAAAATATTTAAATATTGAAAATAAAATTGGCACAAATAATTTAAATATTGTTTTACATTTTAGAATTTTCTTGTTAATTTTCTGTATTATTTCAGTGTCTCTTTATGATATCTATCATGCCAGAATATTACTGTTGTTAATCTACGTGCAGCACGCACTTTGAATTCATAACCAAACATTTTCAGTTTGACAACAAACACTTTAAAACATTTAAAGACATTTCAAACCCTGAAAATAAAATAACAAGTCACATTTGACACTGCGTAAATAATATTCTGTTAGGAAAGTTCAGATTTGAACCTCTTTGCACACGTGCATGTAGGCTACATGTGACACGTGCGTGGTGAGTGTCGTCATGGGCTCTAGCGCCGTTGGCTGTTAGCCGGCGTCAAAGTTATGAAAAGTTTTATAAAAAAAAGTGATTTCTAAAATCAAGACATGCAGGCACGGACCTATACATGGGCGGGGGTGGCAGCGTGGAGTGGTGTGGCGATGTAGAGGCAAGAGAGGTGCAAGGGGGTAAGGTTTAAAATTTGAGCGCATGGCCTCGCAAAAAAAAAAAACTGAATTATACCCGGGCAAAGCCGGGCCGGATCGCTAGTGTTATGATAATACAATATTGGAAGCTTAAGAAAAGCAATAAGATTATATGACAAAATGATGTATAAAATGTTGCCAGATAGAAGTAGGTATTATTCATGGAGGTAAGAAGTGGTACAGTTCTATATGACTACTTCATGAACTAAACTGGTCAATATGAATGACAACTTGCAAATGTTAATACAGTACAGTGGACTCTCAATGTACAGATAAACAGTATCCACAAATAATTTTCAGACGTCCCAGCAAAATTCAGCTGAAGGTTCCGGTGGTGACTCAGCAATACTGGTTTGCTACCCTTACACGCCTGTAGAAAGGGGAAGCCGTTACCTAGCAACCAGCGTGGTGTCCTTGCATCCTCTCTTTCTCTCGCTCCTCTTTTCATCTCTCTCTCAACTATGCACCTTTCTTCCTCCCCTTACAAGCCGTCCAGAGGGGAAGCTGTTGTTACATAGTAAAAAAAGCTCCATCCTCTCTCTCTCAGCTGCATACATTTGCTTCCATCCCTTACATGCTGGTTATTGTAGAAATTTTATGAAGATTATCTATTGCTCAAAATAGTTGCTACTATTGTCACTAGTATTTTAAAGCAAATGGTTTCACCTGAAAATGTTACACAATACATTTTAACAAGGAATTATTTTTTGCAAAGATGTTTCCTTTTGTGATTAGAGCTCTTTCTTCCCATAAAATTGGTGTTTAATCATATCTGATGTAAAAACAACATGATCTTAAAATGAAATATTAATTTGACTCATTGGACAGCATCATAATGAATAAAATTATATGCCCAGAAGTGTATATTTAACCTCCCCTTGTGAACAAAAATTGTTTGAAATTTTGAGCGACTTGTATCACCAAGCGTAAAGATAATTTCAGTAACTTCTCGTGGGGAGATTGGAGGATTTTTATAGATTTATTTCAATAGACACTCGTCTTTTGAATAATCTGATATCCTGTAAGGTTCTATTCAACAACTTTTATCGTCTAATAATGAATAACCACTGCGCCCGAATGCAGCGTAATGCACGACATGCGTGTGTGGAAAAATCAGAGAATGTGGCTTTGAATGACTATCAATTGTGTACGGTATTTTATGATGTTTCGGTATAATCATTATTTAAACAAGTTGAGTAGAAAGTTTTTTTAATGTATTATTTGCAGTAATACCAGTATAGCAATACATTATTTTTAATTCCCATTTTTATTGTGTTTATTAGTTAAAACTTCATTCATCTATAATATAGGCCTACAGCTCTCATTATATTCAACATGAAATCTAGCAAGGTTAGAAGTTGTAGTTTATTGATGTTCATGTCAGAACCCTCATCTATTGAATTCCCGCATGTATGGGAATTTTTTTGACAGTCTCCTGAAAAAGAGTAGGTAGGCAATCCACTTTAGATTGTCATGTGTCAAGACCTGTCCTCGTATATCTGTGGTTCTGTTCACCCATTACTTGCTAGCAACTCTGGCTACGTTCTCTTTATTTTGCTATATTCTATTGGCATAACCAACTTTTTTTTTCATACTACAATTGAAATGAGCTGATGTACATAGTGTACTTTTTTGGAAGTGATGTAGTGCCAACTTGTTAGTTTAGTGTCATATAATATTGTGCCAATTTAAACAGCATTGTTGTGCATGTTCCACATATTATTGATTTCTTATTATTTTTTAGAACATAAAAAGTTTTGACTTAATTGATGAAGATATCTGTTTATTCCCTCCAGCGCAGTAACTTTTGCAATGAAATACTACATAATAGTTTTAAAATTTTTTAGCTAAATGCATTTTTCAGCAGACACATTTTTGTTGAATTTTATTGTTCTTTAGTTGTGATAAAATATTCATGCACGACTTTGAGTGATATTATGTCAATAAGCAATATGCCTACACTTACCAGATTTAAATAATTCTGCTAATAATGTTATCCTACAGTCATTACGATTTTTTATTAAAAGAAACTGAAAATGTAGCATTCCTCCAATGGTCCTTGGTCATTCTTAGCAGGATTTCCTACTCAAATATACTAGTTAAATTTACCTAAATTTGTTCACCTATCACCTTTCACTATTTACATATGGATCACTACCTGATTTTACTTGAATAATGTGGCATTTATTCAACTCTCAATGGCTTGCATAAGAGAGCTTCGATAAATGAAAACTATGTAATTTTTACCCATAAAAAATTTGTAATTTATTTTAGAAAAAATATTAAAATATTTCTAATATCTGCAATGTAAGTTGGTTAGGGAAATGTAACAGGATACCTGGAAAAGTCAGGGAAATATTACAAAATTTGCTATAAGGATACTGTTAGCCATCCTAAAGAGAGAGATAAATTGAGAATTACCAGAATTTGGTACATGATGATAGTGATGAGTATAATCCAGACACCAAGTACTACATAGTTAACACAACTGTTTTAATAATTCATTGAAAATGTTGGGTTCATAATTTCTATGCTACTCAGACACATTGGAGAGCATTTTGCCTAAACTAGAGGCTATTCTTGAATAATTTGTTTTGGCAAATTACGTACTGAAATATTATTGCTTGCATAAGCACTTAACTTTCAAATTTTTTGTGATGCTGATCTTTCAATGCAGATAAAAACTTAATAATGTTGTTGACTTTTTTTGCATTAACGAATGATTAGAATTTGTAAATAAATAGAGAAAAATTTTTTCCATTAAGTATGCTTTTGAATTTTATGTCTGAATTCCTTTGTATAGTGTGTATACCAGGCTACCACACATTCTCCAATACTCTTTTAGTGTTTTAGCCTTAACATATTTTCTCATGCTTTCATTGTTATATGTACTTTATTTAAGTAGTTTGATTTCCAAAATTAAAATAATATCAAATAGAAAATACTTTGTGTTGCCACACTAAATAACAATATTGTGCTATGCAATATCATTTAAAATTGTTGTGTGGTATTGATATTTCAGGAGAGTTCATCAGAAGAGAAAGAGCAGGCATTGCAGGAATGGAGGTCGGAAATTGAGCGAACACTTGCAGTGATGGTGAATGTCTTCCCTCAGGAGCTGAGGGACACATACTTAACAACTGTGGTGGAGCAGGTCAGTAGTATACACTGTGGTTTTGGAACTTGCACTGTGCCACCAGTGTATCAATTTTTTTAAACATTACATTAATGTCAGATTTTGAAATATACTGTTGAAAAAAATCTCTGTCCCTTGTTACAGTAGTTATACTACTGCCAAATGTGATCATTGAGGTTCTGCTTGTAAGTTGTTGCTATAAGTGTAAATTTATTCTTGTTCAACTAGGTTAAGGTTGGTGTTAGCCATTTCTGTGGGTTTATTATTGAGCACCATGTGGTGTTTTACGACTCCCAAAGTCTCTGGGACAGCTAGCTGGTTCCTTCTACTCCTTCTCAAGCTTGCAATGGCCTAATTCTTCCCCGTTTTCTAAACTACAAGGTAAGGCCCCATGATGGGCACCACGAAAAATGCCTACCCCTCTTTTTGATGCATGACAGCCTGGATGCTTGGCACATCACCACGTCTACAGGCAAGTTTTTGAGCGGGTTAAGGCCAAGAACCGTGACTGGCCTTATGGCCTGTTTACTGTGAGTGCACCTTAAGTCAGAGGGTGCCGGTGTACAGAGTCGACCTGGTCGGGCGGCTGCAAGCTACGTAGGTGTCTAATGTGGCATGATTGGCAGTGGATGCTGGCTTACCACCTGTAGACTGGTTCTGTAGCTGACCATTGGCAGGCTGTGGTAGGCGACTGTCCGGGCTCCGTCTGGGGGCAGCTGGCATGTAGCAGGAGCTAGCTGGTCCTGAGGCAACGGCGGTGGCAGGCGGCATCGCTCTGCGGATGGTGCTGGCGAGACCCAGGCTCATGAGCAGTCCGAGCCAGACGTGGACGGCGACTGGGTGCGGTGTCCCGTCAGTCTTCTGGGGTGGCTCGAATAAATGGCTAGGGAGGACTGAAGAGTAAGGACCCTGCAATCAGCGGGCAGCTTGTGCCTGATCCCGAGTGGAGGAAAGGCTGAAGGCCAACTGGGATGGGTTACTTGGCAATTGGTTGGCTGTAGTAGCCGTAGATGCCTTCTTATCGGCCCACTTAGTCCCTCCTTTTCGGTGAACGATATGGGGTTAGATACTAAGGGTCATTCCAGCAAACAAGGGGTAGGTGACAGAAATTCCTTAGCTAGAGTACCCAGATGCTATAACGTCACACTGTGTCAGTCCTAGTGCTCCAATGGGGGAATCTCACATGGTGGATGGAGCAGGTTAGCTGACTTCGGGTGATGCTAAAGCTTCATTGTGAGTCACTCAGAGGCTACCGTGTCACACCGGGCACTCCAACCGGCGAATCTCATGCGGTGGATGGAGTGTGTCAGCTGACTGGTGGTCCAGTTGCTTCCTTGTGGAGTGTACCTAGTAGGGGTCTCTATCGTACGTGCGCTCCAAGTGCCTGTGTGCACTAAACCCACAGTATGGGTGGGCAGCTAATTGTGTGGTGTTTTGCGAAAAACGTACTACCCAGTTAAGGGAGCCCACAGTCCTACTCTAATATCGGCAATAGTTTGGCAAGACACGGTCACCTGCCCCTCCTTTGGGGGACTGTAATTTCAGGGGGCTTGAGAGGTATGAATCACTCTTGGAATCAGAACACTGTGCGTAGACTTGAATGTATTTATTCTCAGGAGAATAAACATGGTGACCTGTACTAACTCCTAGGTTTTTGTAGTTACCAAGCAACCAGCAGAAGGTACGTTAATAATAGGTAAAGGGGACCTGTTAAAGCAAAGAGCAAATATAGAGCAACTAATAAAGCAGTCGTGAAAATGACTCAAACCCTACTGTCCTAGTGTAGTTCTGAAGGGACAGGGGAAAAGCACTCCCAAGAGGAGTGGGTGTCTCAGGGGTCGAAGCAAACCTTGCTGATAAATAATCTGGTTGAAGCAGAGAGCCCTAGCATGGCAGTCATAGGGCGAGCTGCTGGGTTGCCAAAGCGGAGGAAGCTAATGCAATGATAACTCGACATCAATTGGCATTCTTGGGGTTGGCCCAGCCCTAAGTACTGAATGGAGCCTTCCTTCAGTTTCCTTTGAGTCATTCAGGCATCTTTGACTGGCCGGCCATTTCCATCCTATGTTAGCAGCATCATCCCTTGCTGCTCTTTCTTGGCGATGGTTGGGAGCAGGTAAGGTCTGGGTAGTGGTATCATGACGCTCGCTTAGGGGCAGGCCGGCTTCATTCAGGTGGGAAGGCAGATGCGCATGATTGACGTGCATATTTTTTATTACTGGCAATGGCGTGTAGTACTCATCTTCGGGATGTAGAAGACGGGGTTCAATCTCCACGGGCTGAGTTGAAGTCATAGATTCTTACAAGATATTGACGCCGTCGGGTGAGACATGAGATGAACGATGACACAAATTACTTACTGATGAGAGCGCCAACGGTGTTTCTCAGTTAACGCATTGTTGAGACTCAGGGTTCTCAGGGATGCTGTGGGTTCTGTGTGTCAGTCACACCCGAGCGTTCTTACGATACACTTTGCAATACTAAACATTTACTAAACATTTTATCACTGTAAAAATGGTGTGGCAAGGAAACTGTCACTACAAAAGAAAAGATTGAAACACTGTGAGACTTCCTTTTTATTTTTACCGCTCATACAAATAACGTGCCAAGCAATTTAATGATGATAAACTCGAATTGTCTAGCTAACTCTGTATGTGTGCTCCCTAGTCCGCAATTACTCTAGCGCACTCCTATGTGGATGACTTCACCATGGTGTTTGAAAACACAATCTTCACAAGGGAAGGGGTCGACAGCTGCTATGGTGGACGGACAATTTTCCCTGAAGATAGGACACGGAGAATTACAAAATAATCAATACATGAACACATGTGATTATTTGGCATACTCGTCGGGCCTTGTCCTCCATCATGTGGTTCGTGTGGTGACGGCCTATACACATAGCTGACTAGGGTGGAAATAATATCATCGTACAAATTACAAACTTACACATATATCAATGAAACAAGATGGGGCACGATATGAGTAGTCACAATAAACCTGGCACAAGCGTGAAAGCAAGCTTAGATGGCGTGGATGCCGCTGGATAAAGTTCGTAGCGGACCACGTGGTGCAGGTGAAATTGCAATATTTCTCAGTAAAAACTGCAAATTATGATCAGACAAATTGGTATTTCCTTTGAGAAAATTATTCTCCTGACGATTAAAACATTACAGACTTATAGTATGCTTGATGGCAAAAAAAGCAAACATGAAAATGACAGCGTGGTCATGCATACAAACCATCAATTTACATGAAAATTCCACGGAACCCTAAACAAAAATTCATAGAACTCTGAATAAAATTATGGCACACATGATTTTACACAAATGAGCCCTGAAAATGCATTGATGATGCAGATACATACTTAGTGATATCTGACCACACGGTTATAAGTGATGTAGCCGTAAAATGATTAAACATGAAAAATATCCTCAAATACGTACATAGAATTAAAGCCCTTAAAATTGCACACAGCAATAATACAGAAATTACGATGAAATGCCTTTAGTATGGGCAGATGGTGCCTTTTCAAGTTGTGCAGGCTGCATGGCCTCTCCGAAATCTTTCTTCCTTCCTCCTCGTTTAAGTTTCAGAAAGCCGCAAGCACACAAATTATTTTTTTAAGCGGATGTCTGGCTAACGTACGCAAAGCAAAGGTTGACTGGTATACTAAATTGGAACTATGGTAATCTACACCAGTGCTCAAAAGTTGTAGTGCGTACGTGACAGCATCTTGCCTCGCCAGTTTTCCTCGATGGACTGCTCAGAGGTATGCGTTGCACGGACCTACCATGGCTGCTTACGTCATTCACGTAACCAAGTACGGTGCAACACTTTATGAACATACAAATATTAAACATGAAAACATTATGAACCAGGAATAAGAGAAAACATATTTAACACTTGAAAAATACAATATTCTCGTTATGGGAAAGTCCAGTTTAAGGCCTCTTTGCGCATGTGCTTCCCACGTGTCACGTGGTGGTGAGCACCGTCATGGTCTTAACACTCGCTGGCTGTTAGCCGGCGTCAATATATTGCCAGCTACGCATCATGCTTCAAATATAACACCTCTAACTGCATATATTAACACTTAGTAAATGTGGCAGTAATTTAAATAAAAAGTCCCATGATTTTATTATTTATTATGAATGTAATTTTTAATTTTGTGGACACTAATTTACTTAGTTTTCATTATACTTACTTGTGTGTACACAGGAGTAAGAATTAACATATCTGTCATATTTACTTTCTTAATAATTTCACAGTAACACTTGTTTCATGTGAGAGTGAAATTATTGGGCTCATAGCAATGTTAATTTTATGTGTAAAGTGGAAGGATGCAAAAAGGGCAGAAAAGTAGATTCTGAGGTTTTTCAAAAATGCTAAATTAATGTATCAATGCTATACTACTTGTCATATAAACCATCTGCTGAGGCACTCAACGGAATATCATGCCTACAACAAAATATAAAATATCAAAGATACAAGCTAGATTTACCACAATATTTACTAAGTTAAAAGTTAGTACAAGATTGCAGGTATGAAGAGTAATCTCAATCACACCTCTGACCAGGGTGAGGTAGTCGAGTGGAGGGATTTGGGCAGCTCTGAACATTGAGATCTTGATAGCTGATGAGGGTGAAGTGAAGTGAGCATTGAGCAGTGCCAGAATGCAAAAACAGGGAAATGGGAGATCTCCGAGAAAATCAACTCTTCAGCGGTATCATCTGGCAAAATTCCCACATGCAAAAATCCAGCAGCAACCCCAAGGCGAATGAAACCCGGTTCGCCTAGGTGGGAAGGGAGTAGCCTAACCACTACAGAATGGGGGGACAAAGAGGTGAGAGCAAGATGGTTGCTGTTGGGGAGGGAGGGGGGAACCAGGTCAAAGGTTACTATTGTGGAGCTATAAAGTGACTCCATGTGGGTTGCAACACATACCTGATCACATACTGATGTTTCACTTTTCCTTTGAGATTACTTGTAGTGTCTAGGATCACATGAGGCAAGCAGGTCAGCAATTAAAGTATATCATGAAAACACTATATTATGTGCCTTAGCAACAAGTTACATATAGGATTGTAGTAAGCTACAAATCAAAAATTCAGTTTTACAAACAAAATATTTTTTAATAATAACATAAACCTTCCCATACAAATTAATTTATTACCTCTGTAGAAATAAATATTTGTATTTTTTACATTATTTTTAAAACTAATTTACATCATTCACATTTAATACCTTGCAAATATACATATTAGTTCTATTATCATTTGCTAGATGAGAACTGTAATGATTATGACGCATGTCTGGTTAGATTAACAGTCACGATGGTCGAGGATTCTGTCCACTAGACCAAAAGCGGGGTGATTGATTTTAGATAGGCAGCGAAAGGCGAGGGGTATTGGTTAGTACTCACTTACTCCTGCTTCTTGAGTGTCATGGCTGTGGTGGGTTTTTGTCCAGACGTAGCGAGCTTGGCCCACACAGAAACTGAGATTCCACAGGTGAGATTCGTTGGTCCAGAAGTGGATGTTGTCCCAGCCGAATCTAACTTCCGTGCCAGTCAACAGTCCTCTTACCATGGGATGGCTTGATGGGTGAATACGTATACATGGAGGTACGAATAATACCACAACCGGAGCAGTCGATACTGACTCGTGCCTGAGTTGGGTGGCGCAGTCCAGTTCCACCTGCCTGTCCGGTGTGGGTTGAGGAAGTGCACTCAACTGTTTGGCGACAAGGAGTGCTGCGTGTCGCTCCCTACGTTTTCGGCCGTGTCTTTGGCTGAAAGACATTGAGTCTCTGCTCACAGGTTACTGGGTACACCTTGATGCGAACAAACGAAACACAATTTACAGTGTAAGTCCGGTTTTGGTTTGCTGACCAGGCTCTGTAAAGTCTCCACTGATCCCCCATGCTAGGTGGGCTGATCAGAGACGGGGAGTTGTTTGGGTCACCAATGCCGCCACTGGATGTGTGTCCACACAGGAATGGATGGCAGATCTCAAGCTACGGTATATCCCGGCACTGGCAGCAATGCTGTGGGATAAGGCAATAACTTGAGACTGTCGCCCCTCTCTGGGTGAAGGTGTTACTAGTGGTTGTGGCTCCTCTGTTCCTCTCCACCAGCACTGGAAGCAATGCTGTGGTAGTTTGGAAAGCAACAGATGGCAGTCTAATGGATGTGTGAAAATATGACGGACCCCTGAAGGGTGCCCGTGGCTGAAGTTAATTCGGTAGTTATAAATTCCCTGGTCCTTGTCAAAGGTATACATAGCAACCTGTATCTAGCAGGCAATCAGACAGATACTCTAAGAAATAAAGCATGTTCGCTGGTTGTTGGGTTGACTGGTGGTCAATGGTGAAGTAGCCGCAGGGGGTGTACTCAAAGCTTTGAAGATCTCTGGTGGTCCCAGCACTGACAGCAGTGCTGTGGCATGTCGCAAGAGATGGAACAAGAATGACTCTCAAGCTTGGCAGCATCGGGGCTTATATAGTGGAAGCTTGTCAGCTGCCAGCGCAGGGTGTGGGGGAGGCGCAACGTCCTCCTACCCCGATTGGCGTGGGAAAACTCTCGTCAGCGTTTCTGCTTTGTGCCTCGTCGGTGGCGCTCGGCCTTGCCCAAGGTCTGGGCAGCTTGTTGGCTGGCTCTCAGAGAAGAGAAAGGGGGGGGGGGGGCGTGCCTGCCGGGTTGCGTATCCTCCAGGTGAGAAGGATTCGCTCATAAGTTCCTGCTGTGTGTAGGGTAGGCAGCGAGTTACTGATATCTGTAGTGGTGGAAGAGGTACTCTTGACGATGAGTCGTAATCGTATTAGATTAGTTGTGTGAGCAGCACGTGTCAATTATTTAAAATTTAATGGATAGATTTGTGATATGGCACTCCACCTTTAAGCTAAAGTCCACATTTTTATCACAGAAAAATTATGAAATATGTATTGAAACAAAAAAAAAGATAGTTACTAATTTAATAATTTGGTATTCCAAAAGGTTTGTTGTGTGGTAACTCTCGTGAATGTTGTGATGTAATGTTGCTATGTGCAGGAAGTACACAATACTGTGTTCATGAGCCAGGAGTTGGCACGTCGTTGCCTCTGGCTATGTCGAGTGTTCACGCCTACCTGTCCATCTCCTGACCAGCCCAGCATGGGTGAGGTTGAACTGAACCGCAGGTTGGAAGCTCTCCAGAAGGACCTTAGAGTGAGTATTTGAGTATTTGACTTTCATAACCCTTCACTCATTAGTCTGTCAACATTTGTATTTTGTTACGAAATCACCAACTCCATCTTATTTTTTTCTGTAGGACCATCTTGTCTGACAAACCATCATGCTCTGTGACAGGAACTTATTACAGAGGTCAAGTTCATTCACAGCACAGCATTTCAAAACAAACTAAAGTATTATAAGTCCTAAACACTCTTTATTCTCCAGTTTCCTAATTTTCAATACTTGGGTTGAGAAATGCTTACATTAAGGTGGAAAATTAAGGTGTTTGGAAAGGATGGATTTACCAGACTAGGGCGCCAGTTGTCACATAGCAAGTGGTGATGTAGTGGTGTTTAACTGGTCTCAGTGTCATGTGGTCATCTGCCTGGACATACTACTGATCCCGCGTTGTGGTTAAACTACTTATAAAAAGAATTAAGGAGTATTCAGGCTCCTATCATACCATTAAGCTATGCACCTAGTGATTACAGGCCTATTCAGGGCTGCATGCCTAACACAATTGACATGACAGCTATGCATGCCTAACACAATTGAACGGAAAATTTAGTACACATGTTAGATCAAAATTTAAGAGAAAAATTAAAGTAATATTTATGGTTACACTCCAGGTTTGTGGGTTACTGGGGACCCACATCCCCAAACGTCCGTAGGCTGTACTCGCAATAATACACATTGGTTACAAATTTCTGAATGGTATGTATTTGTCTTGCACAAAATACACTGTTCACACACAATGCGGAAAGCACTAATTACACTGGTCCGTGGCCTAAGCCCATCTGATAGACTGCGTAGTGATAGTTTGGGCGCAGGAGCCATGCACACGTGAAATTAAATGGTGTAAATTTAAGCTTCCACAGCGATGCTATTCCCAGGGAAGGTGAGGTGACTTCTCCAGGCATAAACTTAAAGGGTTCTAGATAAACTATACACTATTGCAAATGAATGATTGTTTGTACAGTGGTGATGGTGCCCGGAGTGCCCTGATGGCGTGCCTGACTCACACGAGCCGAGAAGTTGGACTGGCGGGCTTTGGCACTTCACTTGGCTTGTAGAATGGAATGGTGCAGAGGCAGAATGAGTGACGATGCTTGGCGCTATGGTGTGCTAGGGGGAGCACCAGAGACTGATGCTAGAAATGTAACTGACAGCACTTGTGGTGCGTCACATTTGTAAATATTTTTAACACATCACATTACAAGCTCTGAGTGACTTCTGGCTTTCAGGTGATAGGTGCTAAACCCATGAAAAAGAATACTGCCACACAGCAGCTACTGACTGCTGTTGTCCCCTGAGTCTCATATCAAATGTTTTAAAGTAATGACCTAATAAGAAACTTTATCTTCGTACGAGTCTTATTTGGATTTCATTATAATCAACCTAGGTATTCAAATCCAGTGTGCACAGTTGTGTACGTGACACAGGACACACTACACTGAGAGTCTCGGTGCCCAATGATCTTAGGTATGGGATTTGTAAATTATACTACTGCTCTAGATTGCAACAATAAATCAAGGGCTGTATCAACTTAAGAACAGCACACATCAAACGTTTTATTTTTGCAACACCTGAAATGATAAATTGAAGTGAATTTGAAAGAGCTATTATACAATTACAATGTGCTAAAACATCATAAACCATGAGGCAAATGCTATGAACTCAGTGTTGTTCATACTGTTACACGCTTACTACTTCACATCCTGCGCAAGTGATTGGAATGACAGCAGTTGTATGATAACAGCGGCAGCCAGTCAAAGGATTGTTTTGAATGAACAGATGAGCAATATGCTGGTGGCCGCGTATCTGTTACAAAAGCGACCCAACATGATAGTCCTTTTTTTAGTGTATGCTGCTGACCCTGGTTGTCTCTATTTCTGCGTTTATCTGAAGAATGTTCTGGATTACTGACCTTGATCTCTCAGCAGGAGTCTGGGTGTTTGAACCTTCCAGATGGTCAGGGCGAACTATATAAAAGTGAGACAGGCCTCCAAGCCGAGGAGTTGATGAGTGAATGAATGGTTGAGTTCCGAGCGATAGAAGACAATCAGCGAGAGCAGTGACCAGTGGAAGGGAAATCTGCGACTGCGAGTATTAAGCAGTGAAGAGTGTGGCTGGCAGGCTGGACTATTGGACTAGATGTGTGAGTGAAAGACATTACAAATGGTGGCAACAGATAGACTGAACACGTGTTAATGATGAGTATGAGTTAATTGACTGTAACCAAATAGATACAATTAAGAAGGATTTGAAATTAGACATTAAATATTGTGCTCACTGTTAAATAAAAGAGTAATAATGGAGACAGATAATTTAATGCTGTAAATAATAGCTGTGTGAATAAATTGGAAATCAAATTTAGTTATTTTATTTTTATTAAGACCTCCTTCCCTCACGAACTCAGGCTTCCACGTAACAATACTTTCCTTAATACGGTATGAAATTAATATTTTTGTCAGTGAACTAGTGGTTACATAATAGTATTGTTCCTTGAACTTCTCATGTGTACGAGATTTTTCTCTGAAAGAGGTTGTTCACTTGGCATGCCCAGAACCAGCTGAGCGACAAGCACATCCTAAGGCTGTCAGTGCGTACTGTGAAGGGAGGACTGAACCCTGAACTTCCAGAGCACGCCCAGTACATCGCAGAGGTGATCACGCACATGACAAAGCACCTCCGTGCTTCCATCGACGCCATCATTGAGGAGGACCAGTCGAAGGTGTTGTGATCTGCACTTGATTATTTACTTATTATTTGATTTTGTAGATTTCTTAAAGGTTGTTAATGGTTATTTGAGCAATTTTGTAAGCACTGCTTAGCATCTACCTTTCTTCTTATTTTGTATACTTCTGCTACAGTATACGTTTGTTTAATGTTGCCATGACCTATCTCACTTCATCCATAAATCATCAAAATAAAACTATGGATTTTTGAGGCAAGTGAATGCGTTAATAATATACAAATTCATGTTCTTATGCATATAAAACAGGAAACATTGACTTCAGTACCAAATCATTAAAAAATTTATATGTCACACACTCAGTATATCAAGTCTTAAAACTATTGTTATTGATTCACCACTGACTTAACTTGGAGTCTGCATGTAGATTTACCAACTTTTTCAGATTTCCCATACAGGACACGTCAAACAACTCCATGTCAGTACAGTACCAAATACCATCTCTTAGTTAACATAAACACTAAAAATTGAAAGTACTGTATAGTCCATTCACTGTTACTTCATTCTTTCTGAAGCCCTGCTAAAGATCTATTTCCACTATATTCCTCCTTATGCAAACAATTCTTAACCAAGTCTAAAAGATTACACAAAAGGACAGTGCCCCACATTCTTGCTCACTCATTATAATAATATTTTGCATAAGAACTTTTTCTTACTAGGCATTACCAACACATCTATTTTCTCCCTATCTCTTTTGTAGTATTGCAGATATATATATATATATATATATATATATATATATATATATATATATATATATATATATATATATATATATATATATATATATATATATATATATATATATATATATATATATATATATATATTCGGGAAGTATTTAAATTGTCTATATTTCAGCCAAGGATAGTAAATCATGGTAATATGTGAAAGGTCGTAGCAATGACAACTTATTTGTATTTCATTTATTTTCGTGTTTCCAAATTTGTTTTTTTTCTTTCCTCATTTCATCAGTAATAAAGACTTCAACAACAGATGTCGACGAAAACATCTCTTTTTCTTTTCACTAGGTTAGTAAACTAAAAGCATCGCCACCGCAAGGCACAACATGGTGAAATTTGTGAAACAAGGAAAATAACAGAGGTCACCTTTGTCTGACGTGACCAACTGCTCGAAAACAATATGTTTTCAATGGAAACTTTCTACCAATATATAAGGAAGCGCGACCTTTCTCGGGTATCACAACAGTCGACGAGCACATCACATCACAACAGTTCGTCGCAGCACGATCGTTTGTCAGCAGTCAGTTAATAAAAAATAGTTCTTGGAGTTGTATTGAGAATGTAAGATATGCAGTCCTCGACTTTCATGCATTCGAGATTCGTACAACTTGCTCTGTCATACATGACATATTATCACCTCAAAATCAACTTTCATATGACCGATTTGGACTTTCATACATCTAGCAACCTACCAACATATTGATATAGCACTGTTAGTTGCCATCTAACATCGCCTGCCATGCTCTCCAGCCCTCGCAGATCATATGCTATGAATGTTCAGATATGGCTGTCATATTATGCACAACACAAATGAGTGCTTCTGTTTAAATAATATACAAATTTCTGAAAAACTTTTACACGGTTTTCACAACCTACTAAATAAAATGTTACATTTGCACAACAATTTTACATAAATTCGGAAGCATATTTAATTACCTTATTTATTCACATGGTACTTACAATCTAATACATATACAGATGTTTAAAATCAACATTTCATTTGAGGTAAGGAGGTATTGCATGTATAGATGTTTTTCAATGAAATTCTTGTTAAAAATAACATGTTTATCAATTAAATATATTAGCTTTCTACCAAAATTATTATAATTTTTTCTAATTTTTTTGTCATATTGTAATGGAACCCCTCTTATTACATGCATATATATGATTCAACTTTCATACATTCAACTTTAACACACCTTTTCAGGAACACATTAATTATGTATGAAAGTAGAGGACTCCCGGTACAGTATGTAAATATGTGGCTACTAAGGTGAATGTTTCTTGATTTATACAAATAAAAGTACAAATTTGCACATTATTAACATATTTACTTAAAAAAAAAATCCATAGTTTTACTAAGGTGATGAATGAATATATAAATGGGATGGGCCAGGGCTATGCTAATATTATATATAGTGCAAGTACCTATACAAAATGAAGAGAAAAATAGTTTCTAAGCAAGGGTTTTAAAAGTGCTGAATTTAAATTACCTGTGTGAAAGAGTAAGCATAAGGTTTTGCATTTCCATAAACTCAGCTTTTATTGGCTGTATAGAGCTAGTGGCTGTTCCCAAGCATCTGATCATGTAAGAGTGGTTTTGTGATGATGTAACTTGGCAAAAAGCACGAGCTGCATCCTTAACACTGTGCAGGCGGTGCTGAGGCCAAGCTATGGGATTGGTGGCCACCTGTTTGAGGAGCTGATGCAGCAGACGAGCTTCTGCCAGCGTGCCGCCCAGTGCAGCATTAACAGGGAGGCTGTGCTCCAGAGCATCAGGAGGTAGGTACTATGTTCCGCTTGTCGATTCTCCAGAATATTTCATAACAAGTAAGGGTGCTCATTTAACGACGTTGGGTGAAGGGCAAAATGACCAAACCAAAAGTGCTAATTACCAACCAGAGTATAGCACAGTATTTTATTCCAATTCTTACTTCTAAAAAAATGTCATGGTGGTCTTATTTTCATATATTTACCAATAATGTTGCAACTTTTTGCTTGAGTAGCAGAAAGTGATGGTTAGTGCTTTTTACCAGACATGTGTTTCAGTACAATACAAAACACCTAAAAATATCTTAAAAACATTAGTAGACTGCTTTGAACATTCAGAAAAAATTGACAAACAAGGAATGGCTTCCATATGTATTTAACACATTTGCAAGTGCATTATATACTGTGTATTATTAACTACAAATATTACACTCAAGTTAAAGTAACAAGATTAAATAATCATGCTGGATTATATGATAACGTAATTTATGAAGGGAAAAATTTTTCCTATAGACTAAAGTAAAAATTTGTGAATAACCTTATTTTTGATGTTGTCTAAATTGTGTACAATACCAAATAGCATCTCTAGTAAACATAAAAACATTTTTTGTTTACACTGAAAATTAAACTTAACTTGACACTTTTTAACAATAACCGACGTTAAGTATAAAGACTAGTAACACTATCCTGCTACTTATTTTATTTCACAATGGTTGAAAAATACTTCAATGTACGAAACAAAACTTTGGTTAGGGGAATGCAAAGCTTATTTCTGTCACATTCCTTTCATATGAGTGCCCATTATAGATGGGAGTAGAGACAGCATTCCCAGAGCAGTGACAACCAGTGGCAGTGACAACCAGTGACAGTGACAACCAGTGACAGTGACATGTAAATTGAGTTGAGTTGAGAGATTTTGGCAGCTCTTAACAATGAGGTCTTGAGAACTGATGAAGATGAAATGAGGTGAGAATTGAGCAGTGCCGGAATGCAAGGGCAGGGGGAATGGGAGATCCCCAAGAAAACCCCCGACCAGTGGCATCATCTGGCATGATTCCCACTTGCGAAAATCCGGGAGTGACCCGGCCAGGGATTGAACCCGGATCGCCTTGGTGAGAGATGAACAGTCTAACCTCTCAGCCACCGTAGCACCAGTGACAAGTAAGTGGCAATGTTTGTCCCTGTTTGTATTCTTCCCGAATTTTATTGATTGTACCCTCTCTGTGGGCTACTTTCTCTCTAAACTATGACAAATGATTTGTATAACATTCAAAATACAGTTCAAACTTTATAACAATTTTTTTTATAGAATTTCGTTGTAAATAGAATTGTCTAAATATGAATTACCAAACCACCACAATATTTTCAGACATCTGCTCCAGAATGATACAATTAATTTATGCACTATGGATAGAGACATTCAAAATATATAGTAACAAATTTCACAAAAGAAAACTTTAAATATGTAAAATTGTCTTAGAATTTAATATTTAGAATTTTAGGTGAATTTTCTGTGTAATATTTTTTCTATGTAAAATAATTTTGAAATATTTCAGACAATAATATTTCTTATTTTACGGACACATAGATATTTATTTAATTTCATTTATTTGGTTTGAAATGTATTTGAAGTTTGTTCAAATGTCAGTTATTTCATAATATATTTGCAAATGTTTTGGCTATGTGATGTATTTTTTGTGTGTAATATCTCAGCCATTTCAAAGCGATGGCATTCAAAATTTATAACACTAAAGAGTACTACTATATAAATATATTTCTATTACTTAGCAATATGACAATTTAAATAATAAGAACAGTATAATTGAACAACCAGATGTAACAAGAAAAAGTAGTCACTTATTTTTCAAAAGGCTAGATTTTGACAGCCAGTGTGTGGTACCATATCAGAAACAAAACTAACAACACTCCATATATAAAATGTTGTATCAGCTGATGTGTGAACAAATTAAAGCAAATATTATGTTGGCTATTCTGACAACCTCGCTGATGCACAAACAGACCATGGAAAAATACGGGAAAGGAAAGGGTTCTTGGACACTGGTTACTTCTTATAATTGATTTTATTTGGTCACAAAACAGCTGTAATTTGAGTAACAAACTAAACTTTGTGTTAAAATAGTAGTGTGTAGGTGTTTTAAATGAAATGCAACTTAATATGTAGTGGGTGTTTATTTAGTTTCATATTCCCATCCCTACCTTATCTCTCTTGCACTCACTTTGCCTTGTAAATGCTTAACATTAATTTTATGAAGCCATAGAATTGTCGTGATTGGAACATTAATTTTACTTCTTATATTTCAAACTCAAGTCGTTTCAAGCATACGAGGTGAAAGTTGACATCAAAAATGACGTGACAATATTCATGCCACTGGCTGTAATGATATCTCTTAGCAAGTGCCCTTCCAGGTCATAGCCCCATGCCTTGCAACAAAATTACTCATTTTGTGTGTATAAAATACAAATATTCAAATGAATAACCAGAGCTTTGTATTTTCCACAAGCTCTTTTTTTTTTTGACTGCTATAAAACAGTTAGAGAACTCATGATTGCAGCTGTTCATCACAGGGCTGACCGCGGCTTACTTCAACCTAGGAGCCAAAGTAACAAACAGAGTCTCTGCTCTCAAGACCTTGTTGTTTAGAACCACCCTTATCCCTCTCAACTCAAACAGAGTCAAAGATTGAACCAAAGATGCACCTATACACATGTAGCAATTGGACTGATGAGTACACCAATCATCCACCACAGGAAACACATAACAAAATGTGTTGTGTTCCATAACACAGGCACATTGTTAGGTTAACTTATATGAATTAACTGTGACTTACAGTTTACTTAAATACTTTTTCATATAGAAAGAAAATCGCAGTTTAATTTCTTCTTCACCAGTTATTCCAACATTTGCTCTCCGCACTAATTACAGTGCATACAGAGTTGCCTCTAACAGTTCTTTATATAAATAAATGGGATTTTTGTCTTCTTATCCCATAAAATATATCGTAATATTATTGGAAACTGAACTTTGAATAGCTACTGCTGAATTTCTGTGCATCAACCGAAGCAGTGAGGGTGAACACTGTTTACAGCTACGTGGTCGGAGAATCTCGTGGGCCACTGGTAGTGCATGGCCCACGGGGCTGTGGAAAGAGCACACTGATTGCACGAGTAGCACAGTGTTGCCATACTTGGCAGCCAGAATGTGTGCTACTGGTCAGATTTGTGGGCGTGACAGCTCAGAGTTCGACGATAGAGAACCTGCTGCGCAGTCTCCTAGACCAGTGCTATGTCCTGACATACGGTCACCTCTGCTGGGAAACACACGTGAGTCTACAAGTTCATTAGTAACATACACCCTCTTAGACCCTTAAAAACTGTTAGTAAATTTAGAATCTGCTAAATGACTTGTAATTCAGTAAATGTCATGTAAAGTGATAGTTTATTACATTTTATTAGGCCGATTGCAAACAAGTCAATAATTGCTGGGATTTAATGTAAACCCAGTTCTTTTCAGAATCAGATGGGTACAGCTTGCACTCTGATTATTTTCCATTGTTTTATGGTACTGGATCAAACAGGATTTTCCAAGTCCCCCCATTTTCACAACACAAATTGAAAAAGTAACTTACATAATAGTATGTGTTGCATTTTGCTTCTTCTGTCAGATTTTCTATGGTACTTGATGCGTGACGCATTCCTGCGCATTTTCAATACTTTACGACTTTGTCCCATTTTAGAGCATGCCGTTCGGAATGTGACCGGTCATGAACCCTAAAAACGGCACTGAAGATGCGGGATACGTGGCTACAGGGTACATTGGCGCTGTCAAGACACTACAGACACATGATCCTAGCTTGTACTGTTCACCCAGACTCGCCCAGAAAACATCAAGCCAACACCCCCCTGCCTCAATGTTGTACTGTTAACTGAGCTGCCGGCTCCCTCCAGCAAACGTGACGCTAGTGCCATAATGCACGACTGGAGGGCAGCACATATTTTACCAGTGCCTGTGGTCGAGATAAGGGATGATAGCACTGTTTCAGCACCCTGGAGTTTACAACTCCTGTGGCTGAGGATGTAACTCCCCGCACCTCTCACCCCCAAACGCCCTGGATAGATAAGTATAAAAGGGGTGGCTTGGCCAACGTTCTTTAGTCTCTGCTCCTCCACCGCCTTCTTCAGGGTCGGAGGTAGGCATCGGGGTGTGTGACCACTGGTACCACCGGAGATTCCACCGCCTCTCTTGGGGCCAGGATCTCTACCAGTAGAAAGACTCTCCAACCAGAAGCTCACCACCCTTCAGCAGCCTCTGAAGACACCGCCATCTGCTGCCTTTGCAGATCCTACTAGCAGCTTCTGGGAGATTCAACCACCACCAGAGGCTCTTAAAGATGTCGCTTCGTCCCCTACCAACCCCCCTGATGCCCACTCCTGTCCTCTGTAAGGTCACGATGACATCCCCTCTGGACACACCCTAAAACACCCAACTGGGATTAACATCAACGTCAATACTCCTCCAGTAGACATTCATCCCCCAGGTTCCTTCAGAGTAACCCTCAACATTTAGACATCATAAATTTACTAACTAACTTTTAATTAATCATTAAATATTTCCCTTCACTCACTAGATTTTTCTCAGGTTGCCTTCACCTGGTTAATTATGTTAGGTTTCTTAACTTCCATTGCAAGTCATACTATCTAGAAGTTAGTATGGAGCCACCGTGTTCTTATAGCTCCAATAATAAAAACATATGTATTTCAGTCTATTTCTGTAATCTGATTTTCTCGGAAGTATTGGTTATCCTGTGTAACCTAACCAAGCAGGGGTCAAGCCGGCATTATGTGAACGTAAAATTAATTACCCTTACATTAAGAGGCCACTCGAGTTCTGCCACCCCTGTAATCCTTCAGCGGAGCCCAAAAGCCTTAGGTACACATCCATCAGGTGAATTGAACGGGCTAAGTAGATCCATACTCCACTTTTTTTGGGGCCGGAATGGAGCTGGGTTTGCCTAGACTGATTGACACCCTGTGGAGACCTAGACCGGAACACCTAGCTAAATACCCAGACATTAAGAGTTCGCTCGAGTTCTGCCAAATTGGTAGTCCTTCAAAGGAGCCCAAATTCACTAGGAACATATTCACCAGATGAATTGAGCAGGTTAAGTAATTCCATACTCCACCACCGCTTATTTTGGGGCCGGAACGGAGGTGGAATTACCTAGTCTGTTCAACCCCCTGTGGAGCCCACACCCGGGTATTCAGACAGAAAGCAGCTTGAACAATATCCGCGTTATGTCCACCACCTCCTTTGGTGCCAGACGAAAGGAACCTTGGGTGCCGTTCGTTGCAAGTCTGAATATTCTGCAGAACACAGTATGGTGGGAGACACCGGCTCATTCTCTGTGAGACCCTTAGGATCTTTCCTTATGCCATACTCCCGGAAAGGAGGAGTATGGAGGAGATTGAAGAAGGCAATACATGCCTCCAAGAGTAATACCACTTGCTTGTTATCTGGTGTCAACGCCTGTGTTAATACCTACCCCATTGTTTTCCCCACAAGAAAGAATAGAAGGCCCTCCTCATTCCATTCTAGAACCCTTCTGGCAACACCAACAAGTGTTGCCTGAAGGTGTTGCATTGCAGTTCTGCCACCTGCCGAACCAGCCACAGAGGAGGAACCCACCTCCTCCTCGACACCTCAAGGTAAAAGGTAGAATTGTGAGAAGGGTTATAGCAGCAACTGTGGATTTTGTCCCAACCCGACATCCTAATAGGCCACTACTACAGCTACTTTGAAAACCACTTGTGTTAAAACCTATTTTTCCAAACTAGGATTTATAATTAACCTCTTCAAACATTGGTTCAAAACCAACAGAAAAAAACACCCCGTGTCATACTTTATAGTGTTCTTTCATGTCAGAGTTGCATACAGTTATATTTCTGACTCCAAAGTTTTTGAGCATTGCATCACTTTCTGCATTGCTGTCAATATGTGTTAGGTTACGTGTCGGGGCGTACAGTAATTTGCAAACAGTTATTTCTTCTTAGTTTTGTTGTTGGTTTAACTGTGTGTGCATGTGGTTATTGTTCACTGCCACCAACTGTTTTTTTTTTTTGTTTATTGCTTGCACCGCCATTTTTCACAATGGTGAACTCTGGTGTTTGAAGTGAAACTCAATGTTGGATCAGTGATTTAGATAATAATACAGCCTGCAGTCATGCATTTTTAATGTGTATACGCCGGTACATTGGTATATGTCCATGTATTCGTGACTGTAAATGTACTTGCCGATAGGGCTAGGTTATGATGCCTTTGTGCTGCGACCATGTTCGTGAAACTATTTATCAGTTATATTCCTTCATTTTGTGTGTCATTATTGCGTAAAAGATGTTCGATATTGGCTCAACAACAAGTTCAAAATTGGTTGCGCCTATTAAAGTGCAGAATAAACAGACTTCTTACGCTCGCCGAGCAAGTTGAAGAGGATTTAAGTTGTGCAGGTTATCCCATGCTTACTGCAGAGACTTGCAACAACTGAAAGGTGAATTTGAAGAAAATCTTCTGCTAGCGGCACAAGCATCTGACACTGATTCGGATGCAGAATCAGACTTCAGCGAGTGGGAATTGGAAGAATTTGATATAGCATATTACAAGATACAGGAAATTTTTTGTAAACTCCCTGTTACTCGAACAAAGCGACATGATGTATCCAACCATGAAAAATCTTCCACTTTGCAACTTCCAAAATTAGTCTCCAAGTGGACAAATTTCTATGACCTGTTTACATCACTCGTTCACAATAACAGCCTACGGTCAGCGGTTGAGAAACACAGTATCTGCTCCCGTCGTTATCTGGGGAACCTTTCAATTTCATAAAATCACTTCCATGTTCTGCTGAAAGTTATGAAATGGCTTGGGAAACTGTAATTAAGCAATATCAAGATGTGCGGACCATTGCCACCACACACTGGGATAACATTATGCAGCTTCCAAAACTCATTGTCTGTGTACCTGAGAAACTACGTAACATGGTAGAGTTGTTCAAGGAGAATATAGGTGCTCTTAGGATTCTGAGATTTCCAGTAGGTGATTGGAGCTTTGTTTTATTAAACATTTTATTACGAAAATTGAATCAGGGCACACGAAACCAATTTGAGCTGGCCTATAAGAATGTCACCTTGACTACCTTTAATCAGTTACTACAGTTTCTTGAGTCACATTGCAAGGCTCTACTGTTAACCAGCAGTGGCACATCAGCAGTCTCTGGGTTATGTTCTGTCACCAAGCGTACTGTGTCTGGGCCTAGTTCAAGTGCTAAGAGTACATTTATGGCCACCTCTGGCTGAGATTGTATGTGCTACATGTTAAGGAACCCATTCCATAAATGTCCTGAGTTTCGATTTCCCGGATTATCCAGTGGTCGATCCAGGGTGTGGGTCTCGAGGTGGAGGTTGTTTTGACTTCCGTTACGGGAGCCTATGTTTTGAGCGTTGAAGCGCTCGGTGAAGTTTCTCGAAGGCTACGTCACAATCGGGAGAGTTTAAAAGGGGTCCCTCAGGTAAGTTGTCTTTCCCATCGGGGTGGTGCGTCCTAAGAATGGTTGTTTTGCAGTTACTATTGAGGCTTAGCTGCCTGAGGTCGAGAAGCCCTTTTAGCAGCTGGGGTGTTAGCCCACGCGCACTCCAGGTGAGGAGTTTCCCGTTCCATGAGACTGCTAGTCTGGCAGCCTAGTGAGAGGGGTTTCTCTGCCTGACCCTTGCCGGGTCGGGCAGTCCCTGTTCAAATGCCATGCCAGGCAATACCAGCAGTGTGGTAAGGGGGCGGCAAGAAGAGGATGGGGCAGACCACGCAGAGCTGGCGATCTAAGGGGAGGGGAAGGGAGTGTGACCTTGGAGGCGCGTACCTGGCCGTCTAGCAGTCTGCACTCTGTTGTTTTGTTCCACTTCCCTCGCCCTCTTCACCAGTTCATCGACCGTCTGTGGTCTTGGAATCAGCAGCAGGTTACAAAGGGAGAGGAGAATGGTACGAGTGATACTTCACACACAATTTAGCTCGTGTTTCGAGGGGTATATCAGTCTGTGTATTTGTGCTTTTCTGCGGATATAGATTTCTACCTCCTCCTGAGGGTGCTGGGTTGAGTATGTAAATCTGCGACCAGGTTGGCAATCACCTCTTCCTCTGTAAAGTGGGAAGCGAGGTGAGTTTTCAACTGGCCCCATTCGGTCACAAATTCACCATACCATTCCCACCATTGTTTAGCCTTGCCAAGCAGTTGGTGGTGTGCCCTTCCAACCCACTGCTTGGTAAGGATGTGGCGAGGCTGAGCCTCGGTTTTAGGTTCGATGATCTGTGTGTGAGGTTCCATGGGCACACATCACACTGGTACATCTGACTTGGACGAGTGACCCTCTCATCCAGCCAACCTATACACAGATGATGGTACTCCGCTGCACAAGTAATGCAACGGGCGATGTGTGTACCTCTGCATTCACACCCGGGCCAATTACAGGGAGCGGCTTGCCTTTGCTGGCAAACGCTGCAACAGTATTCAAGATTGTCGGTTAAGCGAGGGGCATCATCCCAGCCTAAGCAGGAATAGTGGAATTGACATTGGCAATGGATAAAATGTATGCCTGTGTCTGCCTCTTGGACATCATGTAGGCTCTGCTCCAAACCATACATGATTTATCGAAGGTAGTTAAACGCCACAGGGTATTTATCACAAACTCCTTGAAGTTCTTTGGGAGGGTGGAAGAGTCCCTGCCATACCGCTTTGTGTAGAGTGTGTTGGGAGATGGGGTTATGTAGGGGAGAGCAGGGCACTGTTTGAACGGCCTAGGCTCTCTAGCATCGTTCTGCCCTAATTACCTGCTCCACGTGTTACACTCCACATGTGCAGTTATGATGATTGGGGGTAGCTTCGTCCGAAGCTTTTCCAGGTAAACTGGATAGGATACTCTTGTGTTAAGACACCACGTGACCTTAGCCAGGGCTGATTAAATGAGGGTGTGGGGTTTGGGGCATGATTAGCGTGGTCTAAGCCACCAAGCCTGAGCTACTTGTAGCTTACGCTCCATGTTGCACACCAATTGGCGCTTAGACAATGGTGACTAACCTGATCGTTGACGGTTACGGGGGGGGGGGGGACTAGGTATTTAATGGGGAGCGTGGCTGACTTGGTCCCAACTGCCAAGTCTGAGCTATTTGCAGTTATGGCCCCACGTTGGGTGCCAATTGATGTGTTTTGAAATTAGGTTTTTAGGATGCTGTCTCCCCTCAATAATAGTAGTCAAAAGTCACCTTGTACATCAAGAGGATGTGAAATTCAATTGCCAGGCTGGATTGGGGATCTTCCCACGTTGGAGAAGTTGGCTTTAGGCCCTTTTGGTTGGGCAACTTAAGTAGGAGGAGGGGATCAAAACCCAGGACAAGTTTTACCAAATAGGTCTCCCTCCCGGAGACTTTAATCTTGTTTGCCATAAAGGTTGCCAAAATGTGTGATGTCAGCTTTCGCAAGGGAGAAAGGGGAAATTAGAGGTATATGTGACTCTGGACTTAGACTGAGTTTTTAGGGTTGGTTGTTGGTCTTCCCCTATATGGAGCCGGCCTAGTCAGCTTGCGGGTCGTACAAAGTCAGGGGATACAAACACTATTTTCCGGCAATTTGTTGCCTTGGGCTTGATGTGAAGAGTGATGACTTTTCCAATGGCCGTGCTCACTTAGCACTTGGGTGCAGAGGCTCGTGCTTGCAGGGCAGGTTGAGAGGAGGTGGCTGGTTCTGGCGCAAGTTATAATAGGGGCTAGCTTTTCCAAATAGTCAGTCTTGTGCCAGATGGAGTCTATGCCAAGAACTGAGTATCTACCCTGTCTTATGGCTTCAAACCCTGGATGATCTGTATCAGCTACTTTTATCCAAGGGCCGAATAAAGGCACACTGTCTACACTAGTCAGTAAATTATCATTACTGGCAAGAGATGTGTCTGCAGGAATTAATGACTCTAGCTCAAGCCTGCCCTTTTAATGGATTTTATCCATTTTTACGAATTTTTAACACTATGGATTTTTTTTTTTTTTTCTTTTTTTTTTCTTAAAGTGGCTGCTGCATACATGTGACACACTAGCACCCCACAGTGATGTGTGTCAGTTTCACTTACTCGTTCATGCGTGAATGGCATCTACATTTAACACACAGGTGCACGTCGTGCAGTCCATGCAGCAGCGAGCACTATCAAGCTGCCCCCCGAGTGGCGCACAGAGCTAGGACAGCATCAAAGGTCATTAATTTACATGGTTTGAGAGATATTTACAGAGAACAGTTTCCTCATGTACAAATCATCAGCCAACTCAAGACTGATTAAAACATTTGAACAATTAGCATCTTTGAGAATGACTTAATTACATGTAACTGAAGTTTCATAGGGTTGTATGCAAATTATGCAGTGTTTCATTGCTCACAAAAATTTGTAAAATGTAACTTGCAACACTTTACTCAAAAAGTAACAACCACACTTACTAGATAAAGAATAAGTCTAAACAGTCTCAAAAGGCAGTTTACTCCTGAGATTCTATTGGAAGTAGTGACATTAACTACTCCTCCTTGAAAAAATTAAAATATCTCAGAACTTTCTGGATAGGCCTTGTATGTTTAACACTCATAGAATATCTGAGGTGAGCTGTTGTGTGTATGTATGGATGTTAATGTGTATCATGTATTTTATGTAAATAATTATATTTAAAATTCTGTCTACTAAATTTTTTTTTTGGCTTATCTTTTGTCCACTCCCTTGTGGTGGCCAAACAATGTGTGCAAGGTTTTAATGTGAACGAACCACTACAAAATTTGCAAATAGGAATGTGAAATTTAAATTTTATTAATTTACTATGTGGATGTTTCAGAATATGGAAACGTACAGAAATGCCTTGTCCAGGCTCCTGACTGAAATGTGTCTCCAGCGACCATTGTTGATAGTTATTGACAGCATTGATCAGGTGTGTTCATGCTACAGAATGTTAACATTGTTATATTCAGTTGCAAGTATTCTGAACAATAACATGTCTGAATCCATGGCAGCTTTTTGGTTGTGTGTGTCCTATTAAATTACAGACAAAATTCCTGGAGATTTGTGGTAGCGTATTGTGTAGTACACATACTTTGCAGTATTTTTTTACCAGTAGGTTTGGTAAATACTCAACACTTTGCAGGTGCGGGAGTATGGCACGCACTCCACTGATTGGCTGCCTACTACACTCCCAGAGAACGTCAAGTTAATACTGTCCGTTACCCAAGATGGCCCAATGTTTTTGGAACTGCAGCAGAAGATACCATCTGCATCATTCATTGAGGTGAAATTAGATGCATAAAGTTGAATTTTTATTGTAATAGGCAGAATATTAAGCCATAGGATAAAAGGTCTGTTGAGGGTATTGTTGACATGCAACCTAGACTTGGGTAGTGGTCAAGTTTGTCTTCCTTAGGAGCCTGGTAGGATGGATCTCTGTCTGCTAAACTTACTAGCACATCCACTATGTTTGCACCTTATCGAACACCAACTTGGTCCACTCCAACCTCAGTTCCTCCATGGCTCAAGCAACTGTTGTTGGGAGGTAAGAGCTGGTTTTTCAGAGAGTCCGAGCTTCTCTCTGGCACTGGTGCCCAGGGAACTAACCACTTCCCAGAGGAGCGCATCCCTCCACCTTACAGTGGTGAGCCCCACTCCCTGTCTCAGAGATGCCCAGAAGCAGTATAAAAAAGTTCCTTTGGGCACAAGGGAATGGGGATTCAAATTATAACTAAGGCAATGGATACAGGGATCTGAGATCGTAACTGACCACCATATTTGATTCTGTCATACTCAACAGTTCAAAATAGTCAGTTTTACTCAAAAATTACTTCATAAATGGTTGATTTAGCCCAAAAATCACCTTTTTCCCCCAAGAAATTACCAAAGAAATTGGCAAAAACAATAATGTTTGAGTCCTTAAATGAGTAAAGCTGATTCGAGGCTCCTTGATGTGAGAGCCTAAAAGTCCTCAAAGCAACAAAGCTGATTCAAGGCTCTCCCATGTATGAACCACATAGTCCTCTGAGCAGCTAAGCGGATATGATACTCCAAGCCAGAGCCAGTAGATCATTCAGATCAGCGGTCATGGCTCCTCCTCCAACCACCATCCAGCAACACCCTACCATGCACCACACCCCTCCCCCACCCTCACCAACACCCCCTAACCACCACCCTATCACACGCACCTACACCCCAGTTACCTCCAACCTACCTCCTCCTCCCCTCTCTCCCTATCCCACCCACGCCCCAACTCCTCCCCTCACCACCTTACTATTTCCCCTCCCCCAACCCTTCATCCACCCCATTCCCTTCCAATCATAAAATATCAGGAGAAAATCCTAAAAAAATTATATGTATTAAAAAATGTTTTTTAATTCTGATATATGCAGTTTATCAATATAACCATATATTCATTTACTCCAGTCTTTACCTCTTAGTTTAGCCTTGTTCCTTAGCTACAATCTGCCACTTCTCAGGCTTAGGCAGGAGCCAGTTTGTATCCAGGACACCTGAAGGTCATGGTAACCTATCTACCAAGAGAGTGCATTACACGCATGAGTAGGAAACTGTGGCATAGGCGACCCCTGAAAAGCAACAGCTAGGTGACTGATGTAGGTGTACCAGCTCAGTGACACAAACTCCCTATCAGTTAGCTGGCTGGCTTCATGGGAGATGAATGGGTGCATGGAGCATGACATGTGGTCTTGTAGATCAAACTAGCAGGCAGTCAGCTAAACATCACGGAGACTGAGCTGAAAAGAACTCCTCAGTGCATGGTGGAGTTCGCAGACCTACCTCCTCACACAAAGGCTGCAGCTTGACTGGACAATGATCCTGCCCCAAGGAGTCTGTGCGACACGAATTCATACCTGTCCAGCTGGAGGTGAGTGAATGGGGGAGATCAGTGTAGGAGCGAGATCTTGCCTTCCTTGCTGCACGACTAGGATGCACATTTGGTAACCCAGCCAGAGGGCCGTTTACAGGGCAGGACACAAACAGTTCAATAAGGTAGGTGCACATGTAGCACACGTTACCTGTAACCAGGCGGCAGCAGCAAGCCTACTCACTGGCAAGCATGCCAGTTGAGAAATGGAGGTGGCATTGGCAGTGGGGGTTAGCATGAGGTGGCAGGGCGGAGGGGAGAACTGAGACAGAGATACATAACAGAAAACAGGTGCCACCCATGGTGCATCATTTTAAGAAATAAAAGACTTTGGCTAATAGTGCAGGATCTGTCCCCACACTTCTCATAGGAGAACCTAACTGGAGCCCAATGGTGGACTCTGTGTTGTTGGGGCTGAGGACTCCTTCAGGTGCCACTGATCTTGTTGTGCAGGGTGATGGCCACAGCTATACCCGTGTGGTCAGCAGTGTTTTGGCATCAGTTCACATGGTTACCCTAGGTCTGTCAGCCCTCAAGGGCGGTTTTCCCTGGGGAGATGAGATTCTGAGATTTCACCCCCTCCTCCACCTTAACCATAGCTGTTTCCACCACAGAAGGTCACAGAGACGTGAGCCACAGGACAAACCATAGTTAAGAACTCCTTAGCTCTCCCTTCCAACTTCTTCTCTGACTAGAATCTTGCCTCTCTAAATAACAGTGCCAATTGCTCTCCTTTACCTGGATCTCTCACTTATGGCACCTCCACAAAGATGTAACTGCACCTAGTCTATCTCTCAGGTATGTCTCAGGGTGTCATGCTGAAATTGTATGCACTGCTTACCGCCAGTATTCCCTGTACAATCCACCCCTGTGCTTAACCAAGTGATGAGAAATGAGGTCCGCTTGCTTACCACTAATGACCTACGCACGTCTTTCCTCTGCGCTCACTGGTGAGCTCATTGACAGGGACTGTGAGATTGTAGGATGCGAGATCACAGATTTACTACCAACCATGTCCATCAGTGAGTGTATTTGGCTAGCCTGCCTCAGGGGGCAACCATCAGGAACTTGTAAATCGACCACTGGTGACATCTTGCAGTTAGAGTGTGGTGGGGTCCAGGTAGCTAGCTACAAATAATAATTCAATGGTCTGCTGTAGATTTAGACTCATTTATATACCGACGTCTCCTGAACTACCCTAGCCTCCACTGTAGAGCCAAAGTTCACCTTGTCAAGGACATCACACTATACTTGACAAAGCTTCTAAGAATGCCATGAATTCTGAGAACGACATGAAGTACTGGCATCAATAATGCCATAAACAGAGTTATGCAAACAGTAATGCGCATGTGTCTAAGTACGATAATGCCCTTGCGGCCAGTAGGGTGGTGCGAAAAGGAGCACAAAGTTGGAGACCGGACCACCTGGCAGGGAACGTAATTCCTCAAACACAGTGCTCCGTGTGGCATCACTCGTTCATGTGCTTCCATCTCACTTGTCCTAGACATCTGTCTCTTGCTTGGTGGCATTACAGACATCTGGATGGCAAATGGAATAATGCACTGCTTATTCAAGACAACTCATACCCAGTCAGTGTCAGGCCACCTGATGTCACCATGTGCCTACACACTCACATATATACACAGCAGAAAAGTTGGAAGCAAAAACTACAGAAATTGATGGCACGGACTGGCAAGTCAGAGCTTCCAGACCAGCAGTGCCAAGACAAAGGACTGAGATGTTAGGCACCTGGTAGACGAGGGGTCTAGTTTTAAAACATGGTTTGAGGTAACCTCAACATGTCTAATGATGATTATACTGAACTCTGTAATAATATTTTCATGAATTTCTTCCTTTTGAGATTTTGAATTTTTAACCATTAGGTGAAGTTTTGAATTCTCACACACCTGAGTGTTTTATTTTGAAATGTTTCATATGTTGCTGCATATTCCATCAAGAAGTAGCTAGACAGTAACCTAAATATAACTTACCAATTTTTTTTTTTTTTTGTAGTTTTGCATTTAGCTTTTGTTTGATTTGCAATTTAATAGTATTCACAGTCAAAGGACTATGTACTTGTTTGGTCACAGAGCCAGTTAGGTGAATGTCATCTACAAAATTAACATTGCCATGGACATTATCACTTTATTCATGTACCATCCAAGTGAAATTGTACAATTTTTAGGGATTTAAATGTGTTACTTATATGCAAATTTGTACACCTAATGTGTATAAAACAAGGAAAATTTACTTCAGTGGCAATAGATTTAAACATTTCACTCACAATACAATGTCAAGTCTTAGGACTATTTTTATCAATTCTCTGCTAAATGAACTGGGAGTCCGTTCGTCATAGCATACTTTGTAATTATGAGTAGTGACTCTGAAAAAAAAATAGTTCAAGACTGTTACACAGTTTCTGAATACTGGGACAGCAAGTCAGCTGTAATATGAAGTACTCTGTACTCTGTACCTACATATTTTTAACACAGTTTGAAGTGCAAATTAATGTTTGTGGCATCCAACATGGTTTGGAAGTGTCCAGTGAAATTACCCATTAATTGTACACAAACGCACCCATTAATTGTACACAAACTTCATTACCACTTCTGTGCGGTAATGTTGCAGATGCCAAACTTGGGGAAGGCAGAAGCACAAGCAATCCTGATGGCTTCCGTAATGCAGTACAACCACAGCGTGAACAGCCGTATTCAAGACTGTGTGCGCTCGTCTGTGCAAGACTGCACGCTGCCGCTTTACGTCAAGGTCAGTATTGCAGCATGCAACATTCTGTTTTCCACCCCATGTGCAGCAGCATGCCCAGGACAACCAGGATCCTTTCTTCAATACTGCATTCTCAGCAGCAAAAAAAGTGGTGTTGCAGTGGTGTAGTAGTCAAATTACTTGTTTTCCACCAAGCAAAACCAGGTTTGATTCCTGGCAGGGTCACTTGGAGTTTTTGCACGTGGAAAACCCATAGTGAGTGCTGCCGGCTGGTTTTTATCAGGTCACTCCTGTTTCCCCCACCCTTGTATTCTGCCACTGATCCACATTCACCTCATTTCACCCTCACTGGCACTTATCACCTCGTTGTTTGGCGCAAACCAAACTGAACCCAGTTGCAAAAACAATTGGCTCTGCTCTTCCAGCAATGATCTCCCATCATAATAAAAACTCATTTCCCCCAGTACATTTAGTTATTGTGCTGATATCATATTCTGATAAAAGTGGTGATTTAATTGTCGGGATTAACCCACTTGGATGGAAATGCCCAATATAATGTAACTTTATATATTGGCGTGTGACCTACCGGGAATTTATACTCATTCTCTGGTCTTCATAGTGGACGCAGGGGTCTTTTTATCTAGAAGCTGAGTCAGGCACTTCTATATACACACGGGGGTTCAGTTTTTCTTGGATACTGGCGCCTTCCCATTATACAAAACTTGTCGAGTGGCTATGCAGCAGGGCATCAAATCTGGTGTGGATAACACTATTCAGCGTTTAGGTGCCATTACTGCCTTGGATATACCTTGGCCACATTTGGGTGGAGAAGCACTTGAGACAGGCATAACTACTTCTGGTACAGAGGGTTGATGAACAATGTCCTGTGGCTTAGGCAGAGGTACGGGATGAAGAATAGCAGGCACTATATATGCCAAGGAGTGGTGTGGGAGGTTGTTCAGGTAGGCGCAAATACTCAACGATCCACCCCCAGGTACTAGACGGTACCGGTCCTCTCAGGTGGTGTGAAGAGATTGCGGGGCATAGGAACTTCCACTGGGTCTTGCAGGTGGCGTTGCACTTGCACCTGTTCTTGAGGTGACAAACTAGCTAGCTGCTTGACCAGGGATGGCTGATGTTCGTCTGCTCTACCTGATGCTAAGAGTGTCTGCCTAACTCTTTCCTTCAAGCCTTTCCTTTGGGTGTAGGGCATGGGGAATTGGAATCTACCCTTCTACTACTGTACCATGTCTGCTGGTTCCTTGTACAGTGATACATGTGGCACTACGGGCAGTAGTGCCACACACACGGGTTGTGGCCCGTGTCTTCCCATCCTAGGGGACACATGTCTCTTCCAGTAGAGTCTGCTCAGGAGAGGCCAGTGAACACCAGGCCAACAAGCTGTTCCAAGAACAGCGTATCTGTGTGGCTCCTTCTTTCCGTTAATTCCGGAGGGTTGAAGGGAAGGGCAACCAAAGCTAGTGCATGTTGGGTAGAAAAAGTAGTGTCAGGCTCGTTTGATTAGAATTCCCCAGAATCATCTGCAAACTTGTTACCCGAGGGTAACTACGAAAAGGTGCTAAGTCTACAAGGAAGGTACTCAAAGTAAAAGCTGACCCACATTTTATTTCGTTTGATGGAAATAAACACATGGTGGAAGCACTCTAGCTCCTGGTAAGTGGCACAAATTTCAGCTGGAAAGTTATAAGTGCAAATTATGATGGCCGTGTGTTAATAAATTTGTCAAAAATTAAAAACAAAAGTTTTTACAGTGATGAGTGCAAGATGTGGGCTATGCAGAGAATGCTCAAATACTTCCCATTTCATATATTGTAACAACTTTCAAGTAATGTGAATAGTGCACAGAACATTGTTATTGGGCAGTAGGCCAACTCCTTGTGTCATAATTTCTCGCCATTTATTTTGAATAACCTAACGCACCTTTTTTGCAGCACCTCACAAAAATGTGTCCTAGAGGAAAAAACTTAGAGAAGTGGCCTCTTCCTGTACCGAAAGACTGTTACCGTTATGTGTTTTGGTTTAAAGTGAGTTTTATGGTTCCATTGCATTGATTGTTACTTAGCATCAGGTGCGGTGTAATACCAAAATTCAATCACCCATCAGCTATCATAATGTAACCCAAAATTCATCACCTTGTTCATAACACATAACAAATGGTTTTGCCATAGCCAATTGAATTTTCCTATGGACATGGTTGCCAGTCAATGTTCTCAGTACCCAACACATGCACTATTCTGATAGCTTGATCTTCCTTAAACCTTTTTATGAATATGTGATGACCCTTAGGGACACTTTTTTTTAAACTTATTGATGGTTAAGCACCTGCAGTACGTACATTTTCTTCAATATTTTTGATGATTTCATTAACGACAACAGGTGATCTTCCACTACCTACTTCTTTCATCATAAGCTTCCTGCATGTAATTTACAACAAAGTTTTACCAAATTTTACCTATGTATAACATTTTCACAAACAGTATTTTGAAAATGAATTTCAGCAACAGATGCCCATTTTTTCATGCAGAAAAGAAAACACAACCATAACCTTTCATTTGGAAGAATTTTGAATAACATCACAATATGAGCACAATGTTGTTTCTTCCGAGGTAATTTTATTCTGCCGAGTCTCGCTTACCCTAGCAAATGTAGTAGTGTAGCCAACCTAAACAAATAACTTTTTTAAAGCTTGATAAGAGTTGTGTATTTACTTTCTGTATATCACTTATAATAGACAGAATCAAATTCATCAAGAACTAATTTTTGCATACGTAAGTTATGTTGTGACTGCTCGTTTTCCTACCTTTATTTATTGTTTAGTCTCGGAAATACTGACTGTAAAGTAAGGCTCAGCGCAATTTCATTATGATGTTACTGGCATAATTTGTAAGTTCATTTTTCACATTTTTTTGTCTGTTTATTATTTTGAAGAAGCCACTGTTGGTAAAAAATATATATATTTTGCTGTGATGGACAAAATAGTAACTTTATAACGAAATTGATTATTTTGTACTTAAAATGACACGTTACTGTACTCGTATGTACTGTGTTTCAGATGATCATATGGCTCATATGTTAAACAGGTGTTGGCTTGGCAGACCTCCTGGTGGTCTGATAAGGAACGCAACATCATACCGAAGGGCAATGTGATGGACCAGCTATCTCTTATGCTAGAAGAATTGGAATCCATTCTAGGCAAGGAGCGTGTGAGTGACAAAACTGCTACATTATTTTTGTATGTTTTCATTCTCAAGCAGAAATAGTGACCAGGATTTACAGTGCTGTAATTAAATTCAATTATTCATTACGATAAACACTTTAAAGTTAAGGGAATTAGTTTTTTCTGAAGGATGGTATAGTGATGAGACTTATTTTTACAGCAGTTGATGTCCAGAATAAGAGAAGCAATTTTTCACTGAGAAATTAAACAGTACCCTCAAAGATTATAGTAGGTACTGTTTTAAGGTCATTTATGCCATAATAATTATGCTGAGAATACTGATATGTGTGTAGGACATTACAAAAGACTACTAATATTTAATTTAAAGCCTGTACTTTGTTGTGAATGTTGAAACTAACATGTTTTAACTAGCTTTAGGGCCTACATTCTATGAGGAATGATTTATTTATGATCCTTTTAATTCATTTGCTAAGCTAAGTCTAAAACTTTATGAATACCAAACTTGTGGCTGTATCATTTTGTCAAATCCACACCAAATTTTACTGTTGCACATTCTACTGTATTCATTGAACTCCCAGGGTCAGGTGAACCACACAAAGTGCTGAAGTCAATTGAATTATGACACTCCCATCTTTACTTTTAACTAACTACATCTACTTCCTAATTACCACCCTGCTGATGTCCTAAACTCACCCTAAATATGTTACACACATTCTATCAAATGTAACATGTTCTTTTGACTTGAAACTCTTGCAGAAGTGAATATTTATTTTTTGAGCTATCTTGCTAGCTCAGTGAAAGCTCTTTAACCTTATCACCTCTTCAGCCTCAATTTCCATACTTCTTGGTTCTGTAGGTTTCTCTTCCCCTGCTTCACTATGCCTTGTCCTACTGCTTCACTATGCCTTGTCCTATTGGCTGTTGGACTGGCATACACCAAGACCTCTACTTATGTATTGACCTTCATTGAAAGCTGCCTGAATTCTTTGAAGAACTGCAATCCCACAGATGAAGAAGGTTGCCAAAAGTTACCCTTCAGCTTGACAAGCCATCAGCATTCTCTACATCTGTCCTCTTCTTTTACTGTACTTCTACTAATATGTTGCCAAAAATTATTCCCAGCAACATATACTACCCACATCAATTATTAGTGTTCTTATCTTGCTGTCAAACAGTCATTAATATTTTATGGTTTGTGACTAGCACAATTTCAGACCATAGAAATCACTGGAACTTCATCAATGCAAAAATTAATACCTCTCTGCAAGCTGCCTCAGTTTTCGTTTGAAAGAGTTTAGGCTACTGGGGAGAGAACTTGGTCTTGATGATTGTGAGACTGTTCTTGGTGCATGCACTGGGTATGGTGCAAGCCTCTGTCCACCGCGAGAATAAGTCAGTGACCATAAATAGAAAACATTTCCCTGGATGTGATTTAGGGTATGAGTCCATGATACCTAATGCAAATTGTTTGTAATGGTTCCCTTGGCATTGGTGGATGTTGTTGTCGGCCATAGGCATGTCTGGCCTTGAAGTGATTGCAGAGCAAACATTCTCATATGTATTCCCTTACATCACATGACACTCCTGGATAAAAAAAATGTTGCACCAAATTTTGCGTGGTTTGTTCCGCACGAGGGTGTCCGGTGAACTGGTTGCAGTGTATGAAATGAAGCACATGCATGATTTATGAATGTTATAAAGTTGTAATTATGTTTACACTACAAATATACTGCTGATTAAGTATTAAAAGCATATTGTGCCAGCCAAGGTTTGGTTGTTTGGTTATTGGGCCATCTGGCAAACCTACTGAATCTGTAAAACTTCTATACTCTCCTTGTTTTTCATTAACAAGGATTTGCCTAACACGCCCAAATATCAAAGTATTTTTAAAACTTTTAAGTTTTTGTTAGTCTTTACTAAATACATCGCCAAATCGAAATACAAATACAAAAAATCATATTTCACATTTCCATTTAGTAACTTTGTGTTTGAACTAGTTGGCATCCAGCATTGCTAGGAGGTATATAAAAATTATTTTCAAGTCTTTTCTTTAGTAGCAATATTTTCTAGATATTACCATAACTGCACATTAAAGAGCTTGAATTTATGTTCTACATTTTTTTTTTGTCGTTATATGAAATAATAGTCGGAGAAATATATAACAATGGAAGAAAATTACTTTTCAAAAATAAATTAAACGAGCTATAGAAACTTAAAATTTATACCTTCTTTTATAAAATTCTCAAAATCGATAAAAAATACTTTAACATTTAAAAATGATTTTTCATGTAATTATAATGTAATGAAAAATATTCCTTGGAAATTGTACAGGTTGCCTATATTGCAATTTTAACTTTTGAAATAAAATTTAAGTCAAAATAGCCAGAGTTAAATCTTTACAAGGTGAACCAAGTGTCAGATTTCAAATAAAATGCAACGTAACACTGCTTTGACTCAATAAATAACTTACCGGTAACTGAAAATAAACTTTGCATTAAAATAATTTTTTTTTATTGATATGCGTAATTAAAGTATTAAATTTAAAATGGTCATATTTATGCTAAAAAAAATATGATGAATGTCATTTTTGAATGATTTGTTACTGTAATCAAATACCGGTAATCGACAACATTTTGTCACTAAATCATAAAATATATTATAACTCTAAAAAAAAATATTGGCTTTTCAAGAGTTTTAAGTAACATGTTTTAGGTTAAGCATGCACTAGCACTGGCCACTGCATCAAAGACTGGGCTGTGCGACTCGGAGATGCTGGATCTGCTGGCACACGACACGAAGTTCCACAGCAAGGACACGTATGGTAGGTCAGATTCCAGGTTTAATTGCATGCAGCAACTCTTGAGTTGAATTTTCTTCAAAAGCTTGGTGTTATTTGAATGCTGTAAGAGAGATACGAGTTCTTAAGATAGCTTTTAATCTGTAGAAAAATCGTCTTTTCCTGCCGGACAAAATTTAGGACTTGCCTACTGAGAATGGTCGAATCCCTGACAGTAGAAGGAGACAGGATTGTTAACTCTTTGTTTGGGCTCTATTGACCCCAAGGAAGCACACTGATACTCACTGTGGTGTGATTGTAAGTTGGCAGATGTGCATTGTGCGTGTGATAGTAGATCTGAGTGATCTTGTATATTTAGTGGTTGTGAGACAATCAGTTATTAACGTAATGTAAGTCAGATGAGATCCAAGTAAAGATAATAAAATATTACAAAAACATAACATGGCACAGTTGGTAGTCAGTTTGGCAGTTAACAGATGTGCACAGCGTATTTCTGCATCGCTTTGTGGTTGCCAGCAGTAGTGAGGTTTTGGACATTTGGATGGCAGCGTGACGGCGTACGACTCAAAGTCGTCGGCTGTTAAGGTGGCAATGTGGTTGAACATCATAGGTGAAGAAGCAGTTGAGTTTTACAATACCTTTGACCTGTCAGAAGTTAAAAAGCAGGATTTCCAGAAGGTAACAAAAGCCTTTGAAGATTATTGTAACCCTGTTAAAAACACTGTAGTTGAAGATTATAAGTTTAACTGTCGCTTGCAGGAAGAAGGAGAACCTTTTGACTCATTTTTACGGGACTAAAATAACTGGTTAAAAGTTGTGAATTCAAGGACCAGACTGACAGTGTGGTTCAGGACCAAATTGTTCTGGGTATTCAAGACAAGTGTTTGTAAGAGCATTTGCTGCGAGAACCAGATTTAAGTTTCTCAAAGGCAGTGGAACAGTGTAGTGTTGCAGAGTTGGGTAAGCAGCATGCAGACGCAGTACAAAGTAATGGTGGACCTGAGTGGTCTTGTATATATAGTGGTTGTGAGACAATCAGGTATTAACATAATGTTGTAAGTCAGATGAGATCCAAGTAAAGATAATAAAATATTTCAAAAACTGGACAGGGAATCAAATGGGCCCTTCCATTGCCTAGGGTCAGACAGGCCTTCATGAAATCAAGTATTGGTGTCCTGCCATTGTGTGGTATTGAGTTACACACCCCACATGCAGTCGACACAGGTGACTGAACAATTGTAATGAATTCAGTTAAATACATGTTGAAATTTTATAACTAGCTTACAAGCTTTTCAATTTTGACATAAGATTTACTTTATTTATTTTATTTATGCTCTTGGTAAAGTTTATTGCTGTATGCACACCATACATCTGTAAGCCTGAATTACGATTCTAAACGCCTTACTGTTGGTCACTGATCTGGTGGAGAACACAGGCACAGAATTCTTTGTACTAACTGATCAGAAAATACTTACTGATTCTGTGTGAATAATCAGTATGCCAAAACAAAAGCAAATAATTACAACTTTCATTCTCGTATCAGCAAGAAGGATGATGGATGTTATAACAAAAAATAAATTTCTCTATTTCAACAAATATTGGGGTGTTTAATGAATGTTCATTAAGTGCACTAGCAAAGACTTTTGTCTGCAATTCTTCGTGTTTGTTTTCATTATTTTATAACCAAAATAACTACATGAAACAGAAATTTAAATGAAGGCATGAACCCCTGTGGTAAATATCCTATATCCTAATTTTTTTTGTTTGATTTGCAACAAATTTGTTATAATCAATATCATGCTAAAAAGTTATGAAATTCGTTAAGATTTTGTTAAGACTAAGCGCTTATGAAATAATTTTTCATTTTCGTTTCAGTTCCACGAAAGTTCATAACATATTTTTGGTTTACATTTCCAAAAAAGATGCATTCGCACAACCCTACCAAATATGTTAAATAATATACCAAATGTTGAACTTAGAAACTCACTGAATAGTTTCAAATTCTAGGTGGTTCAGGAATAGAACCCACAAAATAATATGCATATACATGACTGAAAACAATAATTTAATCTTTTTGTACAAAGTATAAATATATGAAATTACATTTTATAAAGTGGTTCATCTTCACATGTTGAAAGGACCCCAATCGAAGGGGGTGTCAGTTACTGGCCTAATACTATCTATGTCAACTATCCTAGCCGGCGCCCGGGTTCCAATGACAAAATGAAATGGTTAAGTTACTGTCCCACTGGCAGGCAAACTACTAAACACTAGTAAACCAGGCTTTAGAGTCATATTCCATATTCTTCAGGGATTAGAAGTGCCTAAAGACCTCACCCAGAAAACTCTTTGCTAGGTGGATGTTACTCTACCCTAGGGTCCAACCTGTACTCAACATTTAATTATTTATTATATTAAAATGTATACTATAGTCAAATGTGCAAGCAATGAAAACACTCGCTCTTATAGCATAGTCATCATCATCCTTGGCTGTTTCCTCCATCTTCTCTTGTCTCTCCTAGTCTTCGCCTCGCCTCATCACTCCCACAACTACTTGTTCATCCATCTCTTCTTTGGTCTTTCTTGTGGCATTTTTTCATTGTGCTTCAGTTCCAACATTCTTGCAACCTCTCATGTCCTATCCTTTTGATGTGCCTATACCAACTCATTCTTGCCACCTCTATGATCTTTGTCAGCCCTTGTGACTGTTCTTTATTTCTTACCACTTTAATTTTAATTATTTACACATCATCAGTACTGTACTTAGAGGTATGCTAGAGGTGCGGCCTCAGGGCCTTGTGTCTGAGGGGGGCTCATGCCCAGATGAAAAAGAAACAATTTTTTAAAAATAAAAAATGCATATTTTGATTGTGAGTTATCATGATAAAATTTATATAATTAAATGAGTTTATTTATAAAATGTAACTTTTTTTATCGATCAAATGTCAAACGTGAGGTATGGGCGCTCAAGAACAGGGCATATTGTGTGGAAGGTGATTACGTTGTGAGATGGGAGGAGGCACCATTAACTAGTTTTGAAGGGAAAGGCCTCACAAAAGTTCTTGCACCTGGCCTTCCTTTCGCTAGGGATGGCGCAGCTCCTCATTACAATCATCATGCTCCCTGCAAATTTCATGCTAATTACCTCAATCTTTCTTTCCATCTTTACCACTATCCATGTTTCTGCTTCACATGTCACAATGTAAAAAAAATATGTCGTGTATGTCTGTATGATACCCTAGAAAAACACAGTAATACAACTGTGCTGGCAGGATATATATACATACTGTAGTATGATGTATGTGTGTTTTTCAGTGTCATGGGCACCGAGCTGCTTGTTCTGGGCTGGCCTGAACAAGTATCTGGCCCCGTTCATCCGCTGGTCGGGAGTGGCGGGGCCCAGCACGCTGCATTGGAGGGATGCCTTGTTGTTGGACGCCATCAGGAGCAAGTACGACCAGCAACGCTGGGCAGCCAGCACCCTGGCTGATTACTACCAGGTGCTAGCAGTTTGCTTCCAGTGTAGTGGTTACAGTGCTTCACTTTGCAAGTGCATGGGACATAACGAAATGCTAAACTTCTTGATTGAAATATAGAAAATTTTAGAAGTCAATTTTGAATAACTGTGAAACGGCAATTCCAGATAATAGTTTCTGCCACCTTTGTGAGCATAGTGGCAGATCCAGGTAGGGGCAGAAAGGGCGACCCCCTCCTCCCCCAAAGAACCATAAGTGTAACTCTTGTTTGTAAATATTCCAATTAAATATTTTTAGTATTATTTAGAAATAAAGGGTGTTGTTTGAAATAACAAAAATAAAGATGTTTTTATAAAAATTTATTGTCAAAATATTTCATTTGGGGGCCAAAAGTTCATTCAAACCTCAATACCTTCCCCCTAGGCTTCAACTGCAGATCGGCCACTGTGTGAGCAGTGATTTTACAAGAGTGACATAGAGTACTAACGTGGCTTAGCTGTTAGCAAGGGGCGGAGTACGCTGGATTTGAGAGAAACCTTGGTTCATGACTGGAAAAATTTAAGAAAGATATTAAAATGTCCGTATGGCACCAGCTTATCTACGCACAGGTGAGCAACGTGGACTATTGTTCTCAGGGCAGTAGCAGGTTGACAGACACGTGGTGGTCCTCTCGCAGCTGTTAACAAAAGCAATTAAGAGAAAGAGTCAATTAACACATTTACACAGTTCATAAATAGAGCACATGAGTTTCCTCGTGTGTAACAGGTCCCTAAGGTACGTTAAGTGCTATGCAAAGAAATTAAGACGTGGTCAATCTGAAAGTGTACATTGACTGAACGAGGCTACATCCACACAACAATACACTTTGAACCTCGTCTGAAGCAGACATGCCATTTAGCCCTTCCACCAGCCAACATGGTAGAAAGTACTGTTAAGCGCATGAAAACTTAAAGGCGTTACACTTTCCAGAGCCGCGGGTCTGAGGGAGAGGAGGATACGTATGCAGGACCAGCAAAAACAATTTAAATGGTTTCTGTAATTTAAACTTACTATTGCAGTTAAGATGATTGGTTCAAGTTGATGAAGGCTCCCGCGACATGCGACACACATGTATCCTCGTTGGCCCGCTTCTCAAAACTAAAGATGGTGGCTCAGACATCCGGCTACCTCGTCGAGATCTCCCCCCAGCATCATGAGGGGAAATTAGTTTATAAACACATTTCACAAAATGCATACAATAAAACCCTCAGTAACACAACACAAAATAACCACTGCAAGAATTAATAGAGTCTTTCCGACGTGCAAAGTTAATTACTTACTGTTCAGAGTCCTCATTTCACGTGTGTTGGAAATAATAATGACTACGCAGAAAAGCCACGATGGGCCTGCGAAGCATATAGAAAATAATTTGGAAATTATGCAAAATATTTCACGTAAGCACTGACACTCAAAAAGACAGTATTAAATTATAAGCAAAATTTAATATTACATGAATTTAAGTTTGGGCACGTGGCATGGCGGACGCCTGAACTGCTGAGATTGTTTACGTTACATGTTAACAAAACTCAAGAAAATGAAGTATGCCTTTTTAAAACAAAACAAATATGACAAAAACATAAGAAAAATATATTATTATTTATGAGCGACTTAAGCTGTGTTTAGTAGCAATACGTACACCACGTGGCTTTGCACTCTTAGTCTAATATGCCTCACTTATGGGAAGCAAGAAGGAGATAACACTTTCCTTTCTATAAACTAGACTCTGCTTTCAGGGGCATAGATCAGATTAGCACAATGAACACATTAGGGTGAGTTTACTCTTCGTACAGCGGGTCAAACGGGTCATGACCCGGTTCACTGATACATTCCTGCAGGAATGAGCATGGTGACCCATACACAGAATGCACCGCCATGCGTGGCTCGTGTACGAGCAGAGCAGCAGTGGGCTGCATCCCGAGCGGGACAGTAAGGGCGACGTGAGTACTTTAAAAATGTTTTGAGTACAAAAACAAGTTTAAAGTTCTCATTTCAACTCCACAAATTATTTTTGAGACATGAAAATACCTGAAATGGGTGCTGTCAGATTCAGTTTTAGCAAAGTTGTCTTTAGACATGTAGATTAATTTTGTCTTTATTAATATCACATAAAAATATTGGGTCTCAGCTTAAACTCAAGTTCAGGCGAGTTGCCAACGGGTTGGCTTCACGCTAGTTGAGATCTTTGCACATAGAGGTGATGGGACAAGCGGTGTGTTTCAAGACCTAGAGTATACAAAATAGCTTCAGGCAGGCAGAATACTCCACTAATAACTTTGGTTAAGGATAGTGATGTCAAGAAATTCTGTATGGCAAGTTGATGTGTGGTCCACGCCTGGAAGGGTTGAAGGGCATATACTCCTTATTTCCATAGTGCACCAACTGCAGCAGTGTGCAGAATACTTCAGGCTTGTGAAGAACACGAGCAACTATCTAGCCACATGTCGTGGGGCAAATGTGTGCTCACTCATTCCTGTACCTTCACCCTTGAACATATGGCACTTTGACACTTCCTGTACATGTCTGCGAAGCACAAAATGTGGAAGGTGCACAGAGATAAGCAGCAAGTCCCAATTGTTATAACCATTACTAAGACACCTCCATGTAATTTTTTTCCTAGCCCAGGTCACTTGAGTATATAAAAAGGAAAGGGACCCAAGATAATATTAGGTACACATGTTCAGGCACAGCAGCCTATAAGTATAACATCACAAAGACATAGCCAGAAATAGTGGTCTAAGTGGTGGAACACTTGTCAGTCGTGCCAGCAGCAGAAATAATGGCACCAGCTATGTCTGTTAAGTTCGCTATCATTGCAATGGATGATTTTTCTCAATGTAAAGGGAATTAGAATTGTAAAAATTATTGTATGGACATTTGATTTAGGTGATGATATTTGAATACTACTATCATTATTCTCTTCGCATCCTTTGCAGATAACACCACTAGATCAGTTTTTTCGTTAGAATTGTCATATACAATTGCCAATTTTTGCTGTCTGTTACTGCTGAGACCGGCTGTCCTGCACATCAGTGGTCAGAAGGAAGGGTAGCCTCCAGCCGATGCACAACAACACCTATTGTCAGTAACCTTCGCTGCTGACCGTAAAAAATTAAATGTTGCTCTAGACTTACTATCTCTGGCTCTTGTGGAATGATGTCTGCGTCCGGTAATTTCCATCAGAGTTCAAAAAGCTTAAATATTTTGGAGTGAACAGGGTCACAGGGCCTCACTGCAGAAATCACGAGTCACTGCCAGGGACTTCATTTATTGATAAATCAACACGACATAATTTAGGTATATAATAATTCTTTCTATAAATCAGAATAGAAAATACTAACTCAATTTTGAAATGTTCTAGCAAATATTTTGCTAGAAACTATTATTAATATAAAATCTTCTTTATATTGTAGACAGTAGGAAAATGCATACGCATTACCCAATATTTTCAACAAATGTGTGTATACTGTGTTTGCAGCAGTGAAATTTAATTGTTCTTGCTATCATTTACAAGGTTATAATAGTCTAGATTATGAAGTTTGTTTATCTTAACCTTTTTTATTATTTTCGTCTGGTTATTGTGTATGCTAAAAATATTTGTTTGCATTTTATTTATGTTTTCTTGGTAATTTTAGCCCCGAGGTGATCACATTATAAAAATCAAAATATTTACCACCTCTCAAAAATATCCAGTTTAAACTTTTGTTTATATTTGTGATTAAACCATTATTCTTATTTTTATTGTGTAATTCTGATCTGAGCTCAATATTAAGCACTTGTGAGAATGATTTGGAAAAGGGTGTGTTCTCATAGCATTTCTGCTGTGAATGACTGGTAGAGCACAGAGCCCAAGAGGATCCTTAAATAGCAGATCTATTATGACGTCATTGGAGATGACGTCATTGTAACTATCGATAAATGATAGTGTGGCTGGGTGAACCCCATTAATTAGCTCTGCCACTGACATGGAAGACAAGTGAACCATCGTAAGATAGGGCTCCAACAAGTTGCTTAAATTTGTGTGTCCATCATCCTAGTGTAGGTTTAGTTTGACATGGCAGAGTCAATCCAGTATTCAGGAATGCGAAAGCTAAATGGGAAGAAGCCTTATCGCATTAATTAAGTATTTTTTGTGCGTACTAAAGAAGACGTTGCCATCACCATGGGAACTCTTGTAAGACTAGTGTGTAAGACAAAGATGTGATCTAGTGATCACATCTTTGATATTAGCATGCCTGCTGGAATAAGGCTTTATTTTGCTGCAAATGTTACTACAGACTTGTGAAAAGTTATTAAAATGAGGGAACAAATAATTTTCCCAGAGGTAGAGCAGTAGAGTCATTGATCGTGCACTACCAAAGACTGAAGTTAAAGTTGAGTCCGAATAAGAATGTATTATGAAATGCAGGATCTTTTCAGAGCCAGATCTTCTTCATTCAAGTTAATATTTTACGTAGTTGACTTATTGCTGTAGCTGTTTTGAGAGGTGAATATCAAATCGTCACTTGTTCAAAGGGCAGTGAATTTCAACACAATGAATTTTCATGAGATCAGCTTAATGATTTTATTTCATTATCAAATTAGAAGCAATGTAAAGTCATGTTAAATCAAAGAATTTCCCAATCCAAAATGTATTAGTGTTAAATGAAATGAAGTCTGAAAATGTTATGTAGATTTATGATTTCACGTAGTTTGAGTTTCTTAGTGTATGATGGTCTTGTTAATGGATTAATCAAATTCTATAGCTTCATTCAGGTGTTCTTTCATACAAATTGTATGAATGAAAATTAATGTGTATTTGTGAGATGTTTTGTTTCCAGAGAGAAAAGTCAGTCTCTTACGGATAAGTCAATTGACTGAGTTATCTGTGTTGGGTGTTGCTATGTGTGTTCAAATTACACACCAGACAGGATACTAAAGAGATGTTCAGAAATGTCCATTGCCTACTGCATACCAATATTTTCTGGTTCTCACACAGTAATTTCTGCTAAGAGTTTAAAGATGCAGTGGCATCATTTTGTCTTCCTTCTACACCCTCCTCCCTTTCACACATCATCTTCCTTACTAGGGGCCACGTGACTCGAGAGCCGGCGCCACATACAATGATACAGATTCATTCCTATCATATCTTATGTACATTCATTATTTCAATTACCAGTTTATTTTTACTCAGCTTGTGGAAGAAATATGTGGTATATAAAAATCTGATTAAGTATCCAACAACACAAGTACTACATACATGCTGTACACGGATACCACAATTAGAAGGTACGGTATACTTACTCACCCCAGTGATGCAATCATTTACCTTAACAGTTCATAACTTTATTGGGGAGAAATAATATTTATATACATGCAACTGTCCCGCTGTACAGACTTCATTGTGTTTACATTGTGAATTCCAGTGCTATAGAACAAAACAAGTGGCCAGTAGCGAAGGAATGTCTTTACCCAGTTTCAAACTCTAATATTGTAAGTGTTTTGTTTGTTCCAGGACAAGTTAGCAAAAACCAGTGGAATGGAACTGGCAGGCAGACTTCTTCCACAACCAAACAAGACTGAAAAATGGTGAGAGATTACAGTACTTACCCAAATGCATGTAAGAAAATCTTGAAAATAGGTAAGATGTCTCTCGTATTTTTACTTTGATATACAGAAAAATTAATGTGTAAACTAATTATTCAGATATGTGATTTGGCAAGATTTTTGTATTGGCACTTACGTGAAGAGTTAACATGTGTCCATTTATTCCAAAACAAACACTGTTGTGGCGAATTTAACACTACTAAAGTAAATTGCCATTAGTGGACTGTATAATGAATTTCTGCAAGAAAACTACCTACTGGCGGCAACTGTGAGCGACTCATCTTACAACCATGATATCCAACCTGAAACTGCCTCCTTCTTCCTGTAGCTCAGGACTGCCAACCCATAGCTGACATTGAGCTGTGTTCCGAACAGATGGTTTGAATTTGTGGTACAACACTTAGCCTGCATGTATATTGTAGCATTGCATGTAGATTAGATGTAGTTCCTATCAGCACATTACCAGTATAAAATTACAAAGGATAACAGGACATGAAATGAGGTGATAGGAAGTAAAGTTATTGTGAGAAGGGAATGTTTTAAACTATTGTACATCAAAGGTAAGTGCTGCCCCAATCTGCACGCACTACACCACTGGATGAAATTGTGCCTACTAATAAATACAGTATCCAGTTTTCTTGGCAATTTTATTACCTGTACAAAGGACAGGTTAAAAATTATGTACTTTCACTTCTTCATACTGATTTCTACATGTCTTAGGCAGGCGGACAGATGTTAAAGTTAAATGCTGAAATTATAAAGCACTGTGTAATCATCTTGTTTAGTGGCATGTACTGTTGTCAAATTTACGTCTACCCACATGCTACTATTCAAGCAAGAATGTTGGCCTCAAAATTTGTAGTGAAACAACCCTTCAAGTAGTAATGGACAGGAAAGCCTGGAGAAACATAGTTCACAGGGTCACAAAGAGTCGGACATGATTGAACTAATAAACAAAAACAAAACCCTTAATTGTTTCAAAATACAAACGAGAGAAACATTGTCATATATTGGGATAAATAGTGTACATATTCACTTTTATCTTTCCTTATTGATTTTGTTGTGTAGTTATGCACGTGGGTTACTGGAAAAAAGTGAAGTGAAGAGATTTGGGGGGCTCTTAACCTCGAGGTCTTGAGAGCCAATGAGGGTGACTGAGGTGAGTATGGAGCAGTACCAGAATGAAAGGACTGGGGAAACAGGAAATCTCTGAGAAAACCTGCCAACCAACAGCATTGTCTAGAATGATTCCCACATGCGAAAATCCAGAGTGACCCGGCCGGGGACTGAAAAAATTATTCAATTTTTGGATTAAGGACATAATGGGTGAGGAATTTGGAATGACCATATCAAGGAGTGTAGAGTGGAGAGGAATTGAGCATTTCTTAATGATGAGGTCTGGAAAGCAGATGAGGGCAAAGCGAGGTTGCTATGGCAGTTCCGGAATGCAAGGGCGAGGGAAACTGGAGATCCCTACGAAAACCCGCTGACCAGTGATATAGTCCGCCAAGATTCCAACACGTGAAAATCCAGGAGAGACCGTGCCCATAATCAAACCCAGTTCACCATGGTGGGAGGCGAGTGTTCACGTCAATACACCAACCGCAGCCCGGCCCATATTGAGGGACTTCGCCAAAATTTGCCTGGAGTGGTGACAGAAAACCACTTTGGGAAAACAATGCCAGGATTGAACCAACCAATGACCTTCCAAATTAAAATCATACATGCTAAAACATGATCACCATACATGCTTGGTACCACTCATTCAGAGCAGTACATACAGCATTAAGTCATAGTCTTTCTTTCATCCAGTGCGAAACTTATTTAACAGCAAGACAATGCATCTAGTTAATCGTTGGGAAATATGAAAATGTAACATAATTACATACACTGGAACTGTAGTATAGTACATTTATTTCAACCAAGTTGTTGTTGTTGTTGTTGTTATGAACAATGCATTTTGTTGGTAAATAATAATAAATGCGTATGGGGGATGAACCCAGGGCGAGGCAACACGCACCGAGCGGTAAAGTGGTTGGTTCCCACAATTGTATTGCAGAATTTTGTTCAGTGACTAAGTCTAGGAAATAACAGTTTCCACTTTGTTATTCATAAATTTTAATTTCGGCATAAGTCCAGTGACAAGTACACAAAAAGAAAAGGTTAAGTTAATAGCTTCTGTATCCATCTTTTCACAGATAAAAACTTGTTTTGTTTTCTTTTTTTCTAGTTATAATCAGCGCAAACTCGAAGAACTTCCATACCAGATGTTTCAGTTGCACAAATCCATCAAACAAAATTTCCTGTTTGAACATTCCTGGCTATTTGACAAGCTGTGTGGTGCAGGTGTATATGATGTACGTATACATTTTTTTAATTTTCAGACATTGATTTTCTTATGATGTTAATGGCATCATTTGTGAGTTCACTTTTATAATTTTTTGTCTGTTTATTATTTTGAAGAAGCCACTGTTGGTAAAAAAATATAAATATTTTGACCAATATGAAAAATTTAGAAACAAAGTTAATGCTGTATGTTACTGTATTAATACCTATCTTAAATATCAGTAATTTTTTATTTGAAATGTTTGAAAATTGTAGGTATAATTTTTCTTTTTGAGGAGTGTATTTTCATGTTTTCGATGCGTCCAGAGTTCAACACCAGATTAACGAAAATGGTGGGTGTAGAGGGTATAACAAAATGACATTTACATTGAATGTTCCAGTAAAATGTGAATGTTTTGTTTGTTTGCATATATATTTGGTCAAGAAATATAAATATTTGAGTCTGTAGTTGATTTGCATGAACTAATGGTTTATGTCACCAATTCTATATGCTCGTTTCTTGAATGTTTGGAAATGATAATGATCGTGTTTGGTGTTGTACAACATCGTTTAGCAAACTGAAAATTAAACTATTAAGGCTGTGCACCAAGTTTAGCTACATCAGTCTTCGATACAAATACTTTTTAAGTTAGCTTGATATTACACTGAGTAATTGAATTATATTTGCAGCGTATTTTATGGTAAAAAACAATTACACAATGTCATTGAGAAATTCTGTAAGATAACTGATATGAAATGGAAACAATAATCTGTAATTTACTATAAACAGTGTTACACATGCATCTTTTAACATTCATTATTGTACATATTGTGTCTGTGCGGCTGTTTTCAAAAACTTAAGCTTATGTCATACCATAGTATGATTTATGGCACTGCATAATTTACGCATCCAATTTTTTAATCAACTAAAGAATTTTAAGCCACCAAGTGTAATGACGTTAAATCAAATACACCTAAAGGGTTGGTCACAAGGCCAACTCAGTGTGGGCGGTTAGTGAGGGTTTTAACCTCAGGGTCTGATTACGTAGGGATGTCACACAGTACAAGCAAAATCTGAATTACAACCCTAATGTCATCAAGGAGCACTCACATGTACCTAGCTAGCTCATAAGGGGGTTATACCCTTCACATTGGTATTTCTAATTAAAGATGGTGTAGGTTGTGAGCACTCTGGTTTGAAGGACGACTTGGGGATTGTAACCCCTAGATTTAATTTTACTTTGAAAATTCTGCTTGACGCAGTACGTATATGGGCGATGGTGGTGGCCTCCAAATAGAGTGCGAAAGCCAGTATCGCGGGAACCATACCAACAAGGTACTACTCTCATGGCGGCAGGGCACCGGTGTACAAAGTGGGACATGTAGGCTTACGTGTTGGCATAAAGTCAGGAGTCACACACACTGTAATGGGTCGACGCCTTACCTGCTGTTCATGAAGCAGCGGCCCCTTCTGCTTCTTCTCCTCATGCCTCACTGGGGCGGCCAGCTGAGGAACAGCGACCGACTCTGGTTGTGGTGGAAGAGGGCTCTGGCTGCTCGCACGCTCTTGTGGTATGTGAGGAGAAGTGGTAGTGTGAGGTTCTGGGAGGGGAAGAAAGTCGTACCCCAATACTGCGTTATTGAGGACGATTAATAAATGTTCTAAAGGTACCCTGCCTTCTCTAGTAGACGAAGAGAAAACCACTTTCTTGTGGTTCAGGAATTAAAGTGATTATTTTTCCTTCCAAATTTCTTAAGCCTGTTTAAGTCTTAGCTTAACTTCTGTCCACACGAATGAGTTTTCGGCATAAAGCCAAATCAAAGAACTGTTGTGAAAGTCACGTAAAACAAAGCTGAGTACGATAGAGGCCCTACCCTGTGCTTCTAAGAGGACAACTGGATCGGGTGTGATCCGCCGTATAGCTCCAGTCCGGCTATCCACTAGCCTGGAAAGAACTATGGAACTGGGACCACCTGTAGATAGTCAAACCCTTAAGTGTAGTGAGTTCCTAGTGAAGGGCTCCCCCCGAAGATTAGCCACTGCAATACAGTTTGCATTACCTTGGCCAAATCCAGAATACCACTAGATTGTTGTGTGTCTGCAGTTTTGCCTGGATACGCATTGCCGGTGTTCTGTGAATTTTACTGACTAAATGAGGATGTATCTCTCACTTTTTTAATGCTCATCGCACAATACTCAATACATACAATCATGACAACAACAGTTACACACACTACATTCAGAGAACAACAACACTCCATAGAGACAGGCACAAGACATTTCACTTGAAGTGTAAACATTGAATAGAACACACATTCAGTGGGCATCAGTTATTTGATGGTCACAATTACTCTATGACATGGAAAAATATAATTACTCAATGGCATGGAAAAAATGTAAATAAACTTAAGTTTACAACCTAAAACACAACAACAAGCTGTTCAATGTTCCCAACATTCCGCCCACCTTGTTTAGCCTTGGTTAACAAAAAAAGTGTACCACTTATTGATCTACAATTTGTAAATATCTTTACAGTAGACTGTTTTCAAGGAACATGACTAAACTGGACAACAATTTTCAAGTCTTAGAATGGTAAAGGCACTATTTTGACCACTGGTCGTTTAAACTCTCCAGAGGCCATTTTTACAGTTGCAGTCTGCACCAGGCCATCAACTCCCAGGAATGTGTTGACAATACATCCAAGCTTCCACTGTTGAGCAGGCAACTGTTTATCCTTCAAGATCACCATATCACCAACGTGAAGATTGTCTTTTTTGATCCACCATTTTGGTCGATTCTGAAGTCTCGACAAGTATTTTGATGACCAACGGTGCCAAAAATGTTTGACCACCCGTTGAATCAGCTGCCATCTTGCAACATGGTTTAGTTTACCAAGCAACTCTCCAGCTTAAAGGATTGCTAGTAAAGAATTTGCAATCAGAAAGTGACCTGGGGTGAGTGCTGAGAGGTCACTGGGTTTGCTAGACATTGCAGTAAGTGGACGAGAAGTGAGGTAGGCTTCAATCACTGTTAAGATGGTGTAGAATTCCTCAAAATTAAGAGTAACATGACCCACCACACGATGCAGATGATATTTCATGCTTTTTACACCAGCCTCCCACAGTCCCCCTTGATGACGAGCTGTTGGAGAGTTAAAATACCAAGAAATTCCTTGGTGAGCTAAATAATTACAAACTGTTTGTTGCAGGTTCTCTGACTGAACCAGAGAAAACAGTTCTTTCAGTTCTCGTGCAACACCAACAAAATTGGTACCACAATCGCTATATATTTCACGGGGCCTGCCACACCGAGAGATGAAGCGTTTTAGAGCAGCCATAAACGCTGCTGTAGACAATTCATTCACTAGTTCCATGTGCACAGCCTTTGTCGAGAAGCACACAAACAGGCTACATAACCTTTGAATGTAACACTACTGCAGCCCTTACAGTTTCGAAGTTGGAATGGACCTGTATAATCTACTCCACAGTGTAAAAAAGGATGTGATGGGTGTACTCTTGCTGCTGGAAGATCTGCCATTATCTGTGTGGCGGTGGCAGCCCGCTGACGACAACATGTCACACACATTCTCAACATGTGGCGGATAGTATCTCTAGCCTGAAGAATCCAAAATCTTTGTTGGATTGTCGATTGCACCAATTGAGGTCCTGCGTGTAGATTTGTCAAATGTTCATGCAGGATTATCAATTTTGTGAGTGGGTTATGGGGAGGTAGTAACGCAGGGTGTTTCTGCTCCTCAGAAATGCAGGCTTTCTGGAGGCGACCGCCCACCCTGAGTTCTCCATCTTTATCTAAATGAGGAGCTAGACTTGCAATGTGACTCTTTGAGGGTAGAGGCTTATCATTTTTGAGATAGTGAATTTCTTCACTGAAATTCTCCCTCTGTACAATGATCACCCAACGGAGTAGGGCTGTGAAGTTCATCTACAGTTAGTAAATGTGGTACTCTTTCAATATGCGAGGTTTTACAATTTTTTCCAAACCTGAGGCACAATGCTGTCACTCTTTGGAGCTGTCGCAAGGAGGGCCATCTACACAACAAGAAAGATTCGGGTACAATGTGAGCAGTTGCCACAGTTATCTTCCTCTCATTTTCCACGATGTCTTGATCAGGTTTGACCACAGTGCTGTCTTGCAATGGCCCAGGTTCGTGTAGCCAGACAGGACCAGACCACCACGCAGAATGATCAACTAATTCATTTGGAGACAGTCCACATAATGCACAGTCTGCTGGGTTGTCCTCTCCATTCACATGATGCCAATGACTTGGGGAACAAGGTTCTGAATTGTGGACATCCTGTTAGCAACAAATGTCTTCCACTGTCTTGACGGATATGCCAACCATGCTAACACAATTTTAGAATCAGTTCATGCCAGAATATGCTTCACATCCAGTAAGAGTGCCTGTTGCACAGACACCAGCAATTTTGCAAAGAAGCATTGCTCCAAACAGTTCCAATCGTGGGAAGGAAATTTGTTTAAGTGGAGCTATTTTCGTTTTGCCAGACACTTGTCTTACCAGCACTGTACCATCAGGATAATGGAAACGCAGGTACACAACAGCAGCATATGCCATTTCAGATGCATCACGAAATCCAACTGACTCACACTGGCAGGGGTTTGGAAATATGAGACATCTGTCAATTCAGATATGGTTCAATAAGGAGAGTTCACTGCTAAATTGTTCCCAGGTTGCAGAAAGATCCCCGGAAAGAGGATCATTCCAATCAAGAGAGAGTTCCCAGACTGACTGAAGTAAAATCTTCGCTTGAATGGTCACAGGAGAAAGCCACCCTAAAGGATCAAACACCTTGGCAATCTCCAATAGTCGTCGCTTAGATATGGGAGCCTCAGGCCTTGATGATGTGCAGGTAAATGCAACCTGGCCCACTGTAGGGTGCCACTCGCGTCCCAAAGTCTTGATCATACTGTCTTCGCTGAAACTCAATGGTAAGGTTGAACGCCGCATGTCCAAGGGTACCGCTTCAAGTATTTCTGGGGCATTTGATGACCATTGGTGCAACTGAAAACCACCACATGTCAACAAGCTGATCAGTTCTGCTTGCAACTTCAAAGCTGCTGGGATGCTGTCTGCTCCAGACAAAAGGTCATCAACATAAAAATCATTCATGACGACACGAAATGCCAATGTAAATTTAGCTTCTTCATCAGTAGCAAGTTGTTTTAGACACCTAATTGCAAGATATGGTGCACAGCTTTCCCCATAGGTCACTGTCAGTAGACGATAATCTAGGATAGGCTCTGTTGAGAACGATCTCCACACACACACAATCCTTTGAAATTCAGTGTCAGTCGTGTTCACCCGAATCTGACGATACATCTTAACCACATCTGCAACCAATGGAATTGTGTGTTTCCTAAATTGCGTTAAAGCGAACCAAATATCTTCTTGCAGTTTTGGACCAACCAGAATTTTATCGTTTAATGATATGCCTGAGGCGGTCTTCATTGAGGCATTAAACACCACCCTAAGTTTCGTGGTAGCACTACTCTCCTTTAAGACTTGTGTGTGAGGAATGTAACATGTTTCATGCGGTGGCTTCTGCAGTTGCTCTGGTGGAATGAGTTCCATATGCCCTAATGCAATATATTAATTCATGAAGTCTACGTACTTCTGATGCTTGTCAGGCTGGTGCTTTAACTGATGTTCTATCCTGGGCAATTGGGCTACTGTATTGATACGTGATTCTCCTAGTTCCAAGTTGTCTCAATAAGGAAGCCTCACCACGTACCTACCATCAGCACCTTTCTCATGGCTGACGTTGAAGTGATGCTCACATAAAGCTTCTTCTTTAGTGAGCATGCTGGCAGAAGGGATCGCTTCTAACTCCCAAAACTTACGCAAAACTTGAGTAACATCATCACACTGAACATGGAGAGACGTCACTGCTGGTATTGATGACATGGTGGAAATGCTACCAGACAGAACCCAGCCAAGATCAGTTTCAATAGCAACTGGAGAACCACCAACTCCTATGCAGCGACCTGGTCTGAGTAGCCAGGGGCAGATAACACCACCAAGAAGAATGTCCACCTTGCCAGGAACATTGTACAGTGGATCGGCCAGTCTCAGTCCGGTGATGTGAGGCTTAGGTATCACGAGTGCCTTTACAGTGAACACTGGAGCACTGTAAACCTGATGCAGTAACATTCAGCCATTGTTTCTTTAACCCCAATTTTTGTACACAGCTCTGTCGCAAAACTAGCCTCTGAACCAGAGTCAAGGAGTGCTCGAACTGAAGTGAAGGTTCCTCTGCAATCCTGGACACTGACTAATGCCGTAGACAACAACACTCTTGATGATACAGACTGTGCTGAGTAATGAGATGCAACTTCTGTCTGGGTTCATCAGAGGGTTTGCTCACACTTTCAAAATGCAATAATGTGTGCTGACGCCCCTGACATACCTTACATTTTGAGGATGTGCATTGTCTAGACATATGATCAACACCTAAACAGTTAAAACACAGCCATTTACTTTTGACGAATGCATATCTCTCTTGCACTGGGGCAAGCAGAAACTCAGGGCACTTGTATAGCGTGTGAGATCCAGCACATTTAATGCATCCATTGTCTTGTGTGGTGCCATGCAAGGCTGAATGGTTCCTGTTACCTTGAAATCTACTGGTAATGACAGTGGTGGAAGTCTTGGGTTTGGCAACATTTGCTGCAGCTAATGCACAAGTGCGGTGTTCCAGAAATTGTACAAGTTTTTCAAACTTTGCCAATTCATCATCAGTTAATGACAACTGCCATTCTTTTCTTGATTCACAATCTAGCCTTTCGGTCACAAGAAACATGAGTATCGAGTCCCAGTGTTCAACTGGCTGCCCAAGAACTTTTAGTAACCTAGTACATTCAACAACACTATCTAGCAGACAGCGCAACATCACTACAGACTCCTGCTGAACAACCGGTTGTGAGAATAGTCGTTTTAAGGTTGTGTCCACTAATTCACACTTGTTTTGATATCGGGTAGTGAGTATACCCCAAGCTTCAGGGTAATTCGCACTAGTGATTAGTAAAGACTTCAGGAGTGTTGCAACTTCACCTTGTAAAGATCCTTTGAGATACTAGAGTTTCTGGGCTCCTGTAAGGGTTTTGTTACTATGCACTGCAGATTCAAACAAGTCTTTAAATGACAACCAGTCTTGTAAATTTCCGCCAAACACTGGAAGTTGTAGTTTCAGCAACCTAACTTCACTAGCAACCTCACTATTTGGTGACACAATCGCACAGTTTTCTGTCCCAATCTTACGTAATCTTACAAGTAGTGTAGTAAGTCGAACTTGGACTTCTCCCAAGTCTTCGTCATGTGCTTCACTTTCATCACCACTTGCCTCAATATTGAGACCAATTAACAGTTTACCAACTTCATTGAGCATGAGCTCTTTTTTGATGTACTATTGTTGCACTTACATCCCCACTTGTAAGTTTGTCAACAGCCTTCTCAGCACGAGCAACATTCGCTTTAATCACCTTTTTTGCTAAAAGTGTCTCCATTGCTGATGTCTCAAGTCGCCAGTTTTATCCGATTCCCGACAAGTAATTTACAGAAAAACAAACGCCAGATCTTGCATAGATCCGGCCCGGAGGACCAAAATGTGTTCAGTGGATTTTACTGACTAAATGTGGATTATCTCTCACTTTTTTAATGCTCAACGCACAATATTCAATACATACAATCATGACAACAGTTACACACACTACATCCAGAGAACAACACTCTATAGAGATAGGCACAAGACATTTCACTTGAAGTGTAAACATTGAATAGAACACACATTCAGTGGTCATCAGTTAGTTGATGGTCACAATTACTCTATGACATGGAAAAATACAATTACTCTATGACATGGCAAAAATGTAAATAAACGAGTTTATTGCCTAAAACACAACAACAAGCTGTTCAAGGTTCCCAACAGCCAGTGTATCGTACCTGCAAACAAGTTAACTGAATTAAAAAATACAACAATGCTTAAAAGGGACAAAAGGTTTCTAAATTCTGAATAGACAAGACCCATAAAATAGATTTGGAATACATCTTTACTACAGAACGTATTTAAAGAAAATTAATGTTACAAACATGTGGGCTGCACTCTCCTAATAAATTAATATTTATTTTTTTTTTAAATAATTACCTTACTTTTAACTTGCAGAAGCAAAACACAAAAGGTCAGGTGAAGGAAACCTGGTAAAAGACATGACGTGTTTGGTAATTAAATAAATTGAATATTCAAATAATAATTATTATAATTGTTATTTAAAATAGCCACAGTGGTAATCCTAGCCTTAATTAGGCGGGGATGTCCTGACGGGACCTAAGCCGGTGTTCCTCACCCAACTGATGAGGAGGTGACCTGGCGAGGACCTTAAGGGGTTGTCTGTAAGGGATACGTCGTCGTGACCTACAATACCTGATACAGACAAGGATGAAAAGGTATTGGGGGAGTGATTAGGACGATGTGCTAGGAGCCTCTGGTGCACGTCAATGCCCCTGGAGCTGCTGACAGAGGCGGCTGAAGAGGTCGAAGGCCTCTGGTTTGCAACAGTCCTCCGGGAGTTGCTGGAGGAGGCCGAAAAGGTTGCAGACCTTCTGGAGCTGGAGAATCTCCAGAGCTGTTAGCGTTGTCGTCTCTCACTGGGTTACTCGCGGTCACCGGCGTGATGAGGGACTCTGCCCTAGTGCTAGCACTATTTGCTCTTGCAGACAGACGGTCCAGCAATCACTCCTGAAGCCTAGGCTGGGGTGCCTTTTATAGTAAATTTTCCAGCTTCTAGGTGCTCAGAGAGAAATGGGGGAATGAGCCCCGCCTCTTGGGGGGTGGAGCTTGTGACATCACATGCATGAACCATGGATCCTTATCTGCGGTGGCGCTCGAAGCGAGGCGTTGACACATCCTGCCCTTGTACTCTCGTGGAGGCAGTGACTCTCTAGTGGGTGGCTCGCATACCACAGTGGCGCAAAATTCAAATGAAGCACTGTGTGTTTAGTGGGAGTGGCAAAGTAGTAGCAGTGCTTCTTCAGAGGGGGGCCTTGACGTGATGACTTCTGATAGAGTTTTGTAGCACTGTAAAAACAAGGAACATGTGGTTATTTGGCGAGTTGAGTCTTTGTCAACTGAGGTTGGTTGACGTGTCCTGCCTCCATTACCACCTATGCTTGGGAGTGACTAGTCCCAAGGAGAGAAGCCATCTGCGATGGGGCGTAGTCGTTTATTATTGGAGCACTTTCTCTAAGCGTAAAATTAGTCGTGTCACAACATACCATGAAACAAAGAGATATGTATCATTTATGCAGCAGTTATTTTACAGGCGTTGTGGGACATATGATTGGCAGCTGATGCAGAACACAGCTGGCTGACTTAACCCCTGCCAGGCGGGCAAGTAAACAAGCTATTTTTTTATAAGGGTCAGACACAAAATAGAAGGTGGGAGGGGAAAGGTAGGGTCTTTTCTACCTTCAACCCCTCCCTTCATTCAGCCACAGGTGGCTTGGCTTACCTTAGTCTGTTTGCCACGTGATTGTACAGTGCTGCTGTTGATTGCTTTGTCTCATATAAATGGGGAATACAGTAGTTACACTGTAGGCTTCAAGCTAAAAACAGCTGGAACTTCATTTCAGAAACTATTGTGATAACGAGTTTAAAAAACTGAACTATCAAACAAGCTCAATAGCACACTGCAGATGATTTGATGTGACAAGACATCTCTGACTCTAATAACAGGAAAATGCCACTGATAGAGACTACAGCAACAGTAGATTTTCTTCTGAATCTGACTAGATAGTGTGTGAAGTGCATTAATCATATTACTTCAACATTGTTTAATGTAGTTCTTTTTTTTATAATTGTGTTTTTTTTTCTGGCTGGCTAAGGTGTGAAATACATTATTCATGTAATTTTAGTATTATTTATTGAAATGTAAATTTTTATCCTTGCATATATTTTCCATTTTGTTTAATTTTGTTTTGCATAAAAAGTAAAACCTGTGGGAAAGTAAACAATCTCAGTTTTGTTGTGAGGGATGGAAAGGAAGGTAGGCAGTGCATGCAGACATGTGCCAACATAACAGCCTAGCCAGTGATGCAATTACTAGTTTGCAGCAGCAGGTGTTACACCCCGCATGGCATGTGAATGGTGTCTAGCGATCTCGGCACACATTATTGACATGATACATACAAGCCATGGTGTTGTAATGTTTGTTAATGTCTAAGTGTTCCTTCATATTAGTAAAAGATGCATAAATGTAATAAACTTCATAGTATTTTTGGGAGGTAAAAATGTGTGGCAAAAAAAATTCACTTAATTTATGCAACACCAATTTTTAAACTGAAGATGTGTTATTAGAAATGCGTAAATTATGCAGGTAATTATGGTAAAAGATGCCCCATCTATGTGCTGCTTCAAAGCTTAACATGAATGGTTGTGACATAACTTTTTGCGATCCAGAATTACTTCCATGTTTTTATTTTTTTTAACTTGCAGGTTCTGGAAGACATATTCTTAGAAGAATCAACCAACACAAAGCAACAAGATAAAGAACTCAATTTGCTGCGTAAATTCCTGGAAGAAAGTGCAAGTGCTTTACACTATGATGGCAGGCAGTTTTATTCCCAGATGTACACTCACCTCTCACAGTTCTTTGGCTGTGGTGACTCCTCCACTCCCAAAGGTGATGGTGTTGCTACAATGGGAGAACACAAATTCCTGGCCAGATTATTTCAGACGTGCTGTAATCCTCCGGTACCATCCTTGGTTTCGGTTAAGCCGCTGGACGGCATCAAGGACATCCACTCCCCAACGAGTAGGGACAGTGCTGGTGAGAAACTTGAAACCGAAACAGAGGATGAGTTCGGGCAGCGAAGGTTTGACCAGGTGATGCGTCTTGGAGACAGTTCAGACTTTGTGGTGACGGTGTCGACGGAAAGAGAGGAGATCTCGGTGTGGGACGTGCACAGTGCAACCATGGTACGGACGCTGGTGGGAGTCACACATCCCATCAATCTGAAGGCAATTGATGGGCACAGGTGTGTGGTGCTGTGCCGGCGAGAGCTGAGGATTTATGATCTTGATACGGGGAAGTTTGTGACACGACTGAAAGGAGTCATGAACCAGAAAATGCCTTACTACGGATTGCATAACAAGGAGCACCTGGTCGCACTCTCCCGGAACAGGATGTATGTCAACCTGATGAACTTGGAGAGTGGAGACTGCATCACGACTTTCAAGGCGGGCGAAGACCGCTTCCTCAACTCACTGCTTGTCTCTGGTGATGGCAGGTATGGTGTGCACACTTTTCTATAGTGTACTGTTGATTATAACAAAGTTTGTGGAGGTAACGTGATAACTTTTAGGGAGGATATTATGCATTCTACTCCCAGTAAAAGAACACAGTTTGTGATGTCCATTTCACTTAACATACTTTGTAAATTAAGTTGGAGACTTGTGCAGGGTCATCTTTTATCTCAGATGATGTTTGGAAAAATGTAAATGATTAGTGGAGTAAATTTAATTGAAAATACATGTCACCAAGAAACTCAGGCTAATCATCAAAAATGAAACTGGTCTTTCCAAAGCTTACTAAGCGAAAATTTGATGTCTAGTGCAATGTGCTGCTCACACATTATAGTTCGCACAGACACTATCAATAGCATAGGTAAAATGCAACAAGGAAATAACATTTTATGCTTTACATTATCTCCCATTTATCATTGGGATTGCTACTCATTAACAAATTTTACAATTCCTGAAATTGAAATTCTTTGTGACTTCAATGTTGTGGGAGTAAAACTGCAACAGTAACATCTATCAGATCTCTTGTAACTAGTGAGCATTAAACTCAGTTATGAAATTTCGAGTGTGTATTTCAAAAAGGTATTGTGTAAGACAGTGCAAATATTTGAATAGTTGCAAATAGTAACTTACGAATTATTCACATTTGAACTTTGAATATCTTATGCAAAAATTGTGAATAATTTACATTCCAGTTTCAAGTGGTTATTTGCTTGACTTTTTATACCTACACAGTTGAAGTCATTCATTTAAACTTTTATTTCATAGTTATTAGCGCTAACCCATTACTGATCACGATAACTGGCTGTCCTTACTAATTTTTTTATATTTGATACAGCAGCAAATCAACAATCATTAGATCCTGGTGTGTTTGTTTACGTTGGTATGTTATTCAATAACTCATTTAGGAACATGATAAAAAACCAGCATTATTAAGAAAAACCATTACACACACGTTTTCACTGTAGCATTTACGGAAATGAGATCTATTTCTTCTTTCTTTTTGCTTGCAGCTGAAGAAATAGGTACATAGTGTTAGCGCCACAAGTGCTGGCGGGTGAATTTACAGGGAGCAGGATGCGTCCGGTGAGGGGTGAGGTAGCTGTGCGCGCAACCGGCCGCAGTTTGATGCCATGCTATAAACATTAGTCTCCGTATCATCAGTAGCACATTTGCAGATGCGTGCGGAATATTTGTAACAGTTTGTACACAGCCAGGTTGTCACTAATATCAGCTGCTGCCAGCTGGGCCATGCCAGCGACCCATGCGCAGGCATCTAGTAAGGCAAGCCACCAGCACTTGTGGTGCTTACAGTATAGGTTATATTACCGGGGTTGTACACTACCAAAACAAAAACGTTTTTGTATTGCTTTTATCCACACGCCACATGGCCCCACATAATGAACACAGATTTCTATTTTTTTTGGTAGTTACAGGGAAATTATGGCATTTCATTTCTGCAACCACATTCATTCAAAAGTATACAATTCTGATACATTGATGAGGGCACAAGACGGCGACACAGTGGACATGAACAATACCAACATGGTATTGTGTCCACAGAGTAAATAAGATTATTATTATAAATAGTGAAATTTGGTAGTAGAATTATGTGGCAAGTAGCACAGATTGAAATTACAAACAAAAGCATGCCTCAATACTATTTCAGTTTCTTATGTCTAGAGTTTTGGTGTGTGGTGACGAGACCCAGAAGCCATTTCCTTTGCTGGTATGGAACCTAGCATCTCGGAAACTACTGTATGACTTGCGCATCCCTCACCACGACTTTGTCACCAATCTTGCTGCAATAACGTACGAGGGCCACTATGTGTGCTGTGTTGCAAAGGTACAGTACAGCTATACATCCCCTTTTATCTGAATGGATTTTGTTAAGGTTAACCAAATGTAAATTGGTACTTTAAGAGCTATTAAAAGAAAAGTGTTTGTTAGGAATAGTGCATCACTAAGCATTGTCACTTCTCAAGGCATAACTAGTGTATCCATCCTCTTCACTGTCATCACCTGCCTGTGGCTAGACTGTGGGTGTTGAAAACATTTTCACAATTGTCTTGTTAATTATTTTCCATTTTGTCACACCTGAAGCGGCATAGCAAGTGGCTGAAGCAGCGTTATACCGGACCATGTTAAATAAGACTTTGACTGTAATCTTACTTTAGTTTTTACATTAGGATCAAGATCTAAATGAAAGCCCGGGTACACATTTTCTGCATGCACCAGTTTTTTTATTTGGTCCCTCAAAAAATTATTCATCGATGTTCCATCATAAATGATTGCATTGAACACTTTGTGTCAGACATTGTACCATTGAAATGTTCAGGTAACTATACTAGAAGTCTTCCATTTGCTTCTTACATGATGAAAAAGATGAATACCAGTTAGTGTCTCGCATGGAGAAGCAATCAGTGAAGCATTTGATATATGTAGGTTTTGAGGGGGGTCATGCCACCCCCCTCCCAAATATCAGAAGGTATAATAAAATGCAAGATTAAAAATTAGGGGGGGAGGGATGACAATTTCTATGATATACAAAAAAATTTTACTCTACTGCTTTGTGCCAAAATGTTGATAAAAAGGTGGCTTACATACCAAACCAGCATAAAACCTTACATCTAAAGAGTGTACTTTCATTCATGGCTTATCGAGGTCCCAAAACTCATAACCTTGTGATACTTGGCGACCTTAACCATGGAGGTTGACATTTACTTACAAATGAATTAATGCTGTATAATATAATGTATATACAGTATTTTAGTTTATTACTGCCATAAAGTAGCAGAGTTGATGATTAATCTAGCAGTTGTATGCAAGTTACCTCTACCCCAACATCACTCCTGAGAAAGATTCCTTGTTACTTGTTACACCACAGGCACATAGGAGAACCTTGGGTCCGTGTCAAAGAAAGGTGTGGGCATGGCTTGTGGTTTCAGGAAGTAGATGAACCTAGCCCAAACTTCATAGTGGTGTACGACCTGCAGAGCGGGACACTGTTCAAGAAGTGGAAGCCTGGGGTGAACACAGTCTCGCTAGACATTTCCTCCCGTGATGGCTGCGTCATCAGCGGCCTAGAGGACGCCAGGATACTGGTCTGGGACCTCATCACAGGTAACATATTTGTATTTGCAGCTGCATCGCACATTCAACAGCATACCAGGAATGCACTTCTGTGATTTGTAAATAACTGCAGCAGTATGGTATGTGTGAGCACCCGTGCAAGGTGGCCTTGTGTACACACGTGTGCTTGTGCCTCGGCCCTGGCCTCCAGCAGTTCAAGAGACAGAGAGGCAAATACGTGAACTTGGGTATGTGGTCTGATCCATAGCCACCAAATATGGCAAGGGGCATTTCAAGGGCATTCTTTCCCCTCTCTGTCAGGTAGTTAGCCACTAGTTCAGTTTGTAATAAGTGTAACTTATGGTAAACTTCTTGTCTCACACTTTTTCAAGTCAAGTATTTTCATGTGTTGTATTTTTAAATTTTGTAACAAATTTTAATAGTTGATTCAGAATGTTGTTTTTAGAATGCTTTTATAATTTATAATTGCCTTTGCATACAAAATTTTAGTTCTATGTTCTCTTGAATGTGTTAACTCGTATTGTTTAAAACCTTGGCATACATGAAAATAACAGACATGCCAACCTCTGAAGCTTTCTATCGGTAATATTTTAATTGGATTAAAAATAGTGCGTAAACAGGTTATGGCATTCCATATGTAGTGCATGCATAACTGATCACCATCAATATGTAATTGAATTTCAACTGCAGTATGAGATAGGTCATGGTATTCAATTGTGTATGCATAACTGATCACCATAAATAATTGAATTTCAACTACTTAAGAGGTCACTATATCTACAGTAATATTACAGTAAAACCATCATAAAATGTTTCAGAACGAAAAATTGAAGTTTAGTAACCAGGGCAATTCAGAAACATTCAGCTCATGTTTTTACTTGTGAGTTTATTAGTCAGATGCTAAATACCCTAAGTTTATCAAGCAGAAAAATGTTTTAACTAGCAACTGAAAAGATTTTACTGTAGTCTGCTGCACCAACGCCAAATACGGCTAACATCAATAAATTTCAATAAAACAAAAAAAAATTTGGCAAACGTAAATGCCTACTTAGCAAACTTTTCAGTTATTGTTGGAACTTCTTAGTTTGTTTAGCATTTTGCATACCTCGCACAAAGAATTACAGGTGCTAATGCTATTTAATTTCTAATAGGAACACTGTTCACAAACTGTGATATACTGACAGAATATGCCTACACATACTCATTATTTTATGCACCCTTTACTCTTGAAATATTCACAGTAGTTCAACATCTTCGCCTGAATCATTTCATGCAAAAATATCACTGATCTGAATTCAATGGACCATAGCATCATTAATTAATGCACAATGACATACCTTCTGGAGGCTTGCTCACTCATCTACTTGTGGTTATCTTAGTAATTTTCCGGACCGTCATCTCTAAAATTCTTAATATTTCAAGTATAAAATATTTTCTGTATCTGTAGGCTACCTAACTACATTGTTACTGTCTTAAATTTTGCTTAAGAGAAATATTTCATTTGAGATGCAACAAGTAATTGAACAAATACTGATGTTATAAGCAGGAAATAAAAATTTGATAAATGTTATATGCAGGAAATTAAAGCACTACGCCTCATGGAGAAAGAATGATGGGACCATGAAATAATGGTGATATATTCAGGAAAATGTTATATGCAGGAATGTTATAGCAATAACAGGTTTCTACTGTACCTTTATATATATATATATATATATATATATATATATATATATATATATATATATATATATATATATATAATATATATATATATATATATATATATATATATATATATATATATGTAAAAACTTATGTAGCAACTACTGTCAAACAGTCAATTTTATTCTTCTCAAAAACTATTCACAGTAACGTATCTTGCAGTAACACATGAAGACATGCTCTAATGGGAGAAAATATGAACTGTTTTATTACTCAATGATGTCTCAAGTTCGCTTAAATTTTTCTCACACACACTATATTTTTATTTAATACTCAACTCAACATTACTGTGTGGCAGTAAATATTTGCCTAGATGACTATATAAATTCCATTGACATAGTTTGTTGTAAATAACTGTGTGTTTTATAAAAATGAAACGTCAAGCTATAACATGCCAGAAATTGTGGTGAAAACAAGAACTCTCAAGATGTTTATACTTTCAATTTATCCCCAATTTCTTGAATAATGGTTCACAATAACCACATCAGAACTCTTCCATTTAGAAGTAGTATTATCTTTTTTTAAGTCTACTTCAGTGATGCCAAACAAAAACGTACATGTTTTAGTAATATATTAGCACTTCAGAAATCATAGGATACACTCAGCCACTCTTGTTAGAAAAGCAAGAAATATAGTAATCTGTAACCATAACAATGGTGTAATGGCAAGAATTACAGCACATTAGTTTGTAAAATTAATGTACAAACCCCCTTACTTATTTGCATGATACGTAGTACTCTGTTCAAAAGTACGGTATACATACCATAACGCCAGCTAACAGCCAGCGGCGGTAGAGCCCATGATGGCGCTCACCATGCACGTGTCGTGTACATACACGTGCGCAAAGAGGCCAATATTTTTTAACTTTCACATAAAAATATTATTTTGCAGCGTAAAATGTGTCTTGAATTTTTATTTTCAGGGTTTGATATGTTTTAAAGTATTTGTTGTTATTTTTAAAATGTTTGGTTATGAAATTCAAAGTGTGTGCTGCACGGAGATTAAGAACACTAATATTCCGGCATGAACGCCGTCATAAAGAGACACTAAGATAGTACAGAAAATTCACACGAAAATTATAAAATGTAAAACAATATATAACTTATTTATGACACTTTTATTTTCAATAATAAAATATTTACTCGGCATGCATAGCACTTCCGCGTATGTGAAACCCTGTAGACAGTCCATGCGACGCTAGCCTCTGGACAGTCTGTCGAGGAGAGCTAGCGACGAAAGATACTGTCACGTACGCACTAAAACCTTTTGTTCACTGATGTAGATTTCAATAGCACTTTTAGTATACTGGTTAACCTTTGCTTGCATATGTTTTGCCAGACATTTCCCCAGCATTATGCTTCCGCTTAACTCATTTATTTCGCCTTTGTGGCATTTTCAACTTAAATGAGGAGGGAGGAGAAATATGCCGGAGAGGTCGTGCGACCCGTGAAACGTGAATCAGGCGTCATCCGCTTCTGCTAAAGGTGTTTGTTTCATTGTAATTTCTGTGTGCAATTTTAAGGGCATTAATTCTATGTATGTATTTGGGGGTATTTTTCATGTTTAAATTTTTACAGCAATATCACGTACAACCACGTGGCTAATCGCCACCAAGTCCATGTCCACGCACTTTGAGAGTTTATGTAAAATCATGTGGGCCATAATTTATTTCAGGGTTCAATATATTTTTCATGTGATTGATGCTTTTTTGTGTTTGACCGCGCGATCACGTTAATGTTTGCTTTTTCTACCATCAGGCATGCTACACGTCTGTAACCACTGTAATCGCAAAGAGAATAATTTTCTCTACCAGAATAATATTTTACTGGAATTTAATATGCCGTCTCTATGAAGAAATATTGCAATTTCACCTGCACCACGTGGTCAGCTACAAACTTTATCCACAGGTATCCATGCTATATAAACTTGTTTTCACACAGGTGTGTGTTTATTTGACTACTCATCTTGTGTCCCATCATCTTTTAAGGGTCTTTGTGCAATTTATGTAATTTTTATTGCTTCCGTCCTAGCCAGCTATGTGTATAGGCAGTCACCATACTACCCACGTGCTGGAGGGCGAGCCCAGATGAGTTTGCTTTAGTGATGCCAAGTAATCACACATGTTAATGTATCATCAAGTGTTTCATTTTGTAATTCACAGTGTCCTGTCTTCAGGAAAAAATCGTCAGTCCACCCTAGCAGCTATCGACTCTCTTCCCTAGTGAAGATTGTGTTTTCATACACCACGGTGAGATCATTCATCTAGGCGTGTGCTATGTGCTAGAGTAATCGCTGGCTGGGGAGCACCCAAGCAGAGTTAGCTAGATACGACCGAGTGTATCATTTATTTCATGGCACGTTGATTTGTACACGCTGTATAAATAAAACAAGTCTCACAGTGACTCATTTTTTTATTTTATAGTGACAGTGTCCTTGCCACCTGTATTTTTCAAGTGTTAAAATGTTTAGTATTGAAGTTTAGTATTGCAAACATGTATCATAAGTATGCTCGGGTGAGATGAACACACAGAACCCACAGCATCCCTGAGAACCCTGAGTCTGAACACTGCGGTGATTGGGAAGCATCGCTGGTGCCTACATCATCAGTAAGTATTTTGTGTTATTGTTCGTCTCGTGTCTCATCCGATGGCGTTAACCATATGTTATATCAACAAAGCAAATGGCGAACAAAACAACGGAAAATAACACAAGATTGCACTTTTTAGCAACGATAAAAGTAGCACACACAACACAAACGATCTACTTACCTAAAGGCCCTTACACAATTGAAAACGTTTACATTTGACTTTACGTTTGCTTTCTGACATGATGTTTCTTATGGAACTTGACACAATGGAACTGTTAAAGGTAAAGTCAAGCACTCTTGACTTTACAATTTCGAAAAGTTGAAATTTAAAGTCAAAGACAAGCAGCCATTTTGCCGAGAATCTAACAGAGGTTATGTGGAATGTGTGTTATGTTCTTGTAGAGCAATTTTAATCTTGGTGTATTAAACAAAGCTCGTCTTAAATTAAATAAATGGGAAATGAATATACTGTAATGTGAATAGGAAATACATGATTTGACATTTTTGTGTATTGTGTACTGGTGGACAATATATAATTTCTCACGCCAACGCCTAGTTACTTTTTGGGTGCAAAAAGTGATAAAACTGGCATTTTCAATCAAAAATTTTAGCTGCTAAATTTTCGATAGGACTAGAATGCAGAAAGTTCAAAGTTTTCTTTAGACACTCATTTTTTCATCTTATTAGCATGCTATAAAAATATATAGTCACCACTTAAAGTCACGTTCAGACTAATTGCCAATGGAAAGACTGCATGCTAGTCAAGCGCCTTGCGCCTAGAGGCAATGGACAATGGCAAGTGACAGCTCACGCATTTCGAGGCCTGGAACACAAAAAATTGCTGCGGGCAAGTGGAACCATTAGCGCTACTGGTGCGTGGTGAAAATTATCCCGCTCGGAATTATGTTATATTCAAATTACATGATTAGTAACGTGTACAAATGTGTCCTAGAGCCCAAAAGTGTGTGTGGAGGTCAGAAGATAAGTTCCAGGAATGTTAGACTCATGGAGACTTAAATTAATGCACACTGTGGTATTATACATTAAAAGACACATGTTTAATGTCACATCATAACCAAACAGAAAGCCAATGAAAGCAAAAACAAAACCTAATTGGTAAATTAATTTTTACGGTATTTTTTGCCTAGCAGTGTAGTACGACCACTAGTCAATTATAAACCAATTTTTCGGACAAAATTGTAAAAAATTTATTTTGTAGTCAATAGTGGAAACACATTTCAAAATTTGGTTTTACATAGATTTTTTTCTAGCAATAGCCAATTTCTGGCGATGCCTCAGTGATGATTTCTCATCTTGTAGTTTATTGACTTGACTGACTTTGAATGAACAGCTGATATTGTGGGTCGATGCTTTTCACTTAAAAGGAAATTATGAACAGTTCCCTGCACAACCTGAATGTCAAAATCATCTAAACTCGTTTTCATTTCTCTATTTCAGTCATTTATGGTGTATCTTCCTTGAACTCAATGCCTTCCTTCTTACATAGCAGAAACACCTATTGCAGCGGCTACGCGTCCAACTACTTCGTCCAGCGATATTTGTATGCCGTTGTTAGATTCCTCTTGCATGAAATTCAACATATTATAAATACAGTAAAACCCCTCCATTACGACCCCATTTATTATGACCACCTCTCTCTATTACAACCCAATCCTGAGGAACCGTGAAAAGTTTGGGTCGAAAAGTCAAAAATTTTAGACACATCTAAAAATTTATATAGTAATCCCTCACCAACCACAGTCTCTTGAACCCCAGTTTCAGTTATGCGCGGATTTGTTTTCGTAGACCTTTTCTCCAACCGCGGAACTAGTTTCTATTATCCATGGTTTTCAGTCTATGGAAAACTAGCCCTTACTGATGTTAGTGGTCACTTCTCAAGCTGCCATCATAGACTTTGACTTTGTTGTCCCAAGCAGCGTGAAGCAATAAATTACTTAATTCCAGAAGGGGACACTGGTGTATTGTCCGATGAAGATGTATGATGTGAGACTTGGCCGGGAAGGGGGGGGGGGGGGGGGGAAGCTGCAGACCGGATCAGTGAGGATTCTTTGTCCTAGTCACATGCTGCTGCCTCTGCCTTACCCTCCCTGTCTTTTTTCCATTCCATTATCCTTCCTCTTTTGCTGTAAAAACAGTGGCACGTTACAGACTAGTTTCTTAATCAGTGTATGTATAACTTCAAATTTAATTCAATATCCCTTTTTTAATGATTTTTTTTTTAAGTTTATGTGCGCCCATGCCTACGTAATATGGTAACTTTTTTGGTGGACATTTGTCTTTTTTTATAGTGAAGTCAATTTTATGTGCAAAGTGAATAAAGGTAGGTTAGTATGTGCAAATAAAATGTGTTCTTATGTTACCATATTTTGGCAAGCAAGGCCGTCTGCGTGTATAGGTCACATCAGAAGTTTTTGACGAAAAATTCAGGATAATTAATATTTCAAGTAGAGCGCACTAAATTTTTATATTCCCGTAAACATTGCCGGGCCTCATCCTGCCAGTGCAGAGGCCAACACGCCGCCTACATTTTGTATAAATTCAACACATTGACGTGAATTGCATCTATCAGCATGTTTTATCAACACCGGGCCACTGTTACAAAGCAAACCGGTCCTGCAATGATGGCACTGGCGGCGCCCGGCAGGACCCACCCCACCAGAATAATCATGTAGCGAGCGGCGGCCAGCCGCCCGCTTGTAGTGACTGACAGACAGCTGCCCAGCCCTGAGGTACTAGGACCAATCGACAGATGCAAGTCGCCGCACCTGGCCGTGCTGCGGAGGATCTAGGCGCTCGCCCAGCTATGTGTGCACTGCAGTGTATTCGCTGCTAGCCCCAGCACATAAGTGATCCAATGTATCTTCATATAGATTATCAATAAAGTTCTGTGTTTTACTTCAAACATAAGGCATCTCCAACAGTGTTTAGTTATATTTCAATAATACATAGTCTAATCTTTTCACATACTTTCAATGGGCATGTCATACTGTGTTAGGCCTTCTTTTTTACGACAAGTGGTGGTCCGATATGCCTTTCTTGAGTATCAAATTAATCAGGAGACGTCCAGCTATTAAAATATACATACGTATTTATATTTAATTTAAAAAGTGGTTTTTTTATGCGCTAGAGATGATTGAACATGAACTTCATGCAAAAAGTGGCAAGTTTGGGGGCATAGGGGTTTGGGATGGGTCAAAATTGGGCCAAAATTTTCCAAATTTTTTATTACAGCCCCACCTCTATTACGACCCTATTCTCATCGTAATAGAGAGGTTCTACTGTAAGTTCTCTACTTTGACAATAGAGAACCTCACCCTTTTTGACCCTGAATTAGAAGAACTTGCCATATTAAAAGTGTGTATTTTATAAATTAAAAATAAAGCATTTTTTAAATACAGAACAAGTTTCGCACACCACAATATACACAGTTAATAGTAAAGATTAAAAAACTAAATATATTTTCTACATTCCACATGCACTACACACATGGGGAAAACTATTTGGCATTTACAATTTGCTAAAAGGAATTCCTTCCACTCCGTATGAAACCCATTGTTTTCATGACCAACAATACATGCGATCAACTGCGGCTATTTCCCTCCTCGCCAGCCGACAGCTAAGGGAAGACTGAAGCAGACTCCTTGTTTCAAGGAGGTGGACTCGTCCATACAATTCTGCATGTTCGCACATTTCATTCTCATTTGGAATCTACTCTTTAAAGCAGAAGTTCCAGTTTAGTCAAATACATATCAGTATATGGCAGTTTTGACGTGTGCCACTTATACTACTAATTAATTACGATTACAACTCATCTCACTGCAAACCTAGTATACCTACTTCTACCTCCGAGTGAGTCAAACCCCGCGCCAACCCGTACACAGATGTCATGGTGTGCCACAACTCTGGAGGGCAGCCAGACACATGGATACAAGGGGTTGCGCAAGCCAGCCACGCATCAAGCATCCCCCACGCTGAGAGTCTACAAGCCATCAGCCACCTCAGGGCATGGCCAAATGCCATTGAAGATACATAAAGGCCTAAAGATGACTCGAGGGTGCTACCCCCACTCCGGCCTTGCACCCAAGGGATGGCACACGCCCTCTCCGCAACACCTGCAACCCTGACGATATAAGTCTGTGCGCTGCGGACCTCACCAGTTGTTCCTTCCAGTCTTCAAGCTCGCTCCACCACTTCCAGTGCTGGGGCCTCTGACTACTGTTAGATCTTCAGCAGCCCTCCAGAGGCTGCCACCAACTGCTCAACAGTCTTCAGCAGCCACCAGAGGCTGCCAGCCTTGTCATCACCATTAGAGCTCTGCAGCACCTGCGACCAGACACTCCAGTGATGCCAATAGACAACCGTTACCAGAAGCTCATCATTGGTAACTAGAGTCATACCACACTCCATACATCCCCATCTCTTATAGACACTTCACATATAGTTAGTTAGTTTCTGCTTTATTAATTTATCTTCGACAGTTTTTATTAACTTTCCCAATTAGCCTAGGACCAGGTCGCCTACACCTGGCTAACGTAGGTTACTTCCAGCCACCCATCTGCTTGGCAGAAAGTGAGCACAAGTCACTGTGTTATTAAGCAATTAATAAACACAGCTTTGTTTCTTTCAGCTGCAAGTCTCATTCCTAGAGTACTTCCAAGTCAGCTGCTAGGAGAACATAGAGTCATGCACTACCGACCGGGGATGGTGTATTTTATCACAAACTAGCTACGGCTGGAGACACCCCCTCAGCAGGCTCCAGACTAACACACACCAATTAGACATCCATGTATGATATTCCCACCGAGCACCCAGGTGCTGGAGGAATTTCATGGAAGAGCCCCTACCACTAGGAATACCTTTTTAACCCAGGAGAGACATTACACCGGAGTTGTATCCCCACAGAGCACCTAGGTGCTGGCAGGTGCTACGGCCTGGCCTTGGCTGAAAACGCACATCCAGTAATAGCAGTGGTGGCCCCATAGCAGTGGTGGCCCCCATGGCTCCAATGCCTCTGATCTGAACGCTAGAGTGGAGGATCTTCTGAGGCACCGGGACTCGTACTACCAAGCCGTTGCTGGGCTGAAACTATTCTAGGGTTTCTCTTCATGTCCGTGGTGTTCGACCTGCCATTCTCAGTAACCATTTCACTCTATGCCATATAAGGTGAGACATGGCGCAAGGAGGGAGGAGCAAAGGACTGCTCATCTTGCTGCCAAGCAGCGGATTGGTCTAGCTCCCCCTACAGTAGAACGTCAGGCGGAACGAGACCGCACTGCCGCACTCTGCTTATTAGAGATATCTACTGCTCCAGTGTTTGTGTATCCTCTTGACTCTCCCCCTGCTCGTACACACCCTGATTATCATCCTGTCCTGAATGGTGTGGTGAACGAGATCCAGGGATGCCTGGGAATTGCCAATGCCACCTTTTGGAGTTAGCTGCAGTGAAGTGGAATTGTAAGTTTTGTGTGGTTGAGCCCAGCATCCTTGCTGCCATCCAGACTGACTACATCCGCATCAACCGTCTGCAGCCAGCCACCACTAGTCCTCAAGACGTCAGTAAGTCTAACACCGCCAGCACCTCCCGCCAATTGCCAATAGTGACTAAACGCATTACCAGTACTAGGGTAGGCCAACATAACGGGCTAGTCAAACAGAATATTAATAACTTTGTTCCCTTCCATAAGGCCACGTGCCACGTTGCCATATTCAGTTCGAAGCAGCCTCTGCCGAAAACCCTAGACGTGCCTTTGACCTAGAGCGCAAGTAAAGCCACGGCGACCGTCATCCAGTCTTAGCTAATCGGACATCCGTGAGTGTAAGCAATATTTTTGGTAAATGCCCCTCAAAATTATGTACAGTTTGATTCTATAAGAAATAACGAAACCCACTATTTTAGCTGGATGACTAATAATTCATAAATAAGCTAAACTAGGATAGTAACAAAATGTAATTTTCATTGAAAATGAAAATACACATGTGGGTTACTGCCTCAGGCAGAGCCACGTACGGATGAGAAGAGGTTTGCGATAATCAAAGCTGGCTGCTCTACCCGGAGGTACAGACACGTCGCCCCGGCCAGGCCGAAAACTGGAGGAGTTGTGAGATTAGATGGGTGTGGAGATGCAGTGGCATGAAAATGTGGGATGAAAATTTGGGGAGGAAACACGACAGCCCCGAGAAGACAACTACACCAGTGTCCACCACACACTCGAAACAAGAACCCCCAGCCCGAAAATTTTCTGGCCTCATTTTCGTGTAATTTTTAATAATGTGACAACCTTATGGAACATGATAGTGCACTGCATCATGCAAGTGGTGGGTCTGTGCTCAGGCAACTGCCGCTGGAGCCTATGCGGACACACAGCACCTGTGGACTTCCTGCGGCTGGACCCGCTAGGAGGTTCTTTCTTGTCCGCGGACTCCTGTTGTCGTGACCGCTCCCTTCGGCTATGGAACCTCAACAAGGGTGAGTTACCACAAGCTATGCTTCACCTGCTCACAACCATGTCACAAGCATTGTCTCTGCAAGATATTTTTACATTTGAGTTATAAGCCACATAAGAAATGAAACACTTTCATAATTGGCACAATAAACTTAGTTGATGGTAATAATGTTTGCTTGCAATTACAAATATGTGAGTAGTTATATTGTGTGCATATCGGATTGCACCAGTTTTACTGTTTTTATTATTATTATATGTATGTATGTGTGCATGCATGCACACACATGCGCACACACACACACTGACATATCGTAAATATATTAGCACTATTGACTTGCTCAAAATATAAAAATTTTTTTAATGGATTGCTCATATTTTATTTTCAAATTAAATTCTAGTTTTATTATGTGTCTTACAACTTAATTGCAATATTATTATACACCTGGTGCTTTTATTTCGTCCATCACTATATTGGCATGTGACTTGGTTTTTAGCAGTCCTATTTTTGGTTTTGTGAAGCAGTTTTCCTTCCTTTGCTTTAAGAGTATTAATTCATGTGGATTTCTGATATTCATGTCAAATATTATATGTGGAGTTTATATTTTGAAGATTAAAATACAGATGTATGTATGCTTGTATTTTATTCTGTTGTTTGAAATGGACTTATGACCTAAACTGCACTTAAAATATCAAACTTAAAACAAAGAATGATTTTTACTATCATATAAAAAATTACCACCTTTTATATTTCCTAGGAAAAGGGTTGTTACTTTGAAGGGAGATTTTGGACAGATTATAACCTAAACTAGAGCTTGGTGGGATCCTGACTTTTCGGGAAATATATTTTCCCTAAAGGTCGAGCGTGAAATAATTTTCCCGTCAATTTTTCGGGATAAAATTATTTAATATATTTTGCTATTATTTCTGTGTTCTACAACACACGTAAGAATAGACATTCATGGCCCTAATCTTTCTAGCATTAGTAAATAATAAATAAATGCAAGTCAATGTACCTGTGAATATTAATGGTTTCATATAAATATAATGCATACGAAGTTTGCTACCGGCCAATGTATGTAAACAAACTTCAGTGTGCCTTCCAAATATAAATAACTGCTCATTCTACATAATAAATGGTATTTCCGTTCCGCAATTTTTTTTTTCTGCCGTCCATCGCTTTATAAGTAAAACACTTGTTATAGAAATATGCAGTAGGCCCATTATATTTTTAAACAAAAGTAGTTTTTATCGATATAATGGCATTCAGTTGTGCGTGAATAAACACTTTCCTATACACATATTTTAGCAGCTGAATTAATGCACACTGCTCACAAGATTAAGAATGTAGGCCTAACGTTTGGAATTTCAAACCTGTATTGTTTAAGAATCAGGATGGTTATGAAATCAGTCTTTTACTTTTCATGTCTCGTAACTTTTTTAATTTTGCGAACTTCTTATAAACGCTACCAACTTTTAAACACTATCAAATAATTTCATCATAGGCCAAAAGGTATATCAAATGCATACATGTCAAATCACATTTAAATTGGTGTGAATGTAATTTCATTTCCACGTACTAAGCTCATAAAAATCGGAAAGATCGTGTATTTTTATGACCACATGCTTCTTGTTAGGTTACACAGCAGAACAGTTGCCGAGCACAACACATCTTCATCTACGGTGGTACGTTATTGGCCAGAACATCACGTGATGTAGAATAATGCCCAATGATAGTCGTCATTAAAACAGTACTGACCGTATTTTTATTTTGCTAATCACCCATACATGTGATTCCATTATGTAACACAATTAAATTTTTCATTCAGAGATTTTGTTTATTAATAAACTTGTACTTTCGAATAAAAGTTTTGATATTGTTTGATTTGAAGTAGGGTAACCTATACCTATGAGACATTAATTTGGTAAAAAACATTATAGTTTTATTATTTACTCACTCAAAGGACATATTTGTCATTTTTACCAAAATATGCCAGACAATGTGTCAGCAAAATACAAGACTTGCTCTAAAGTATTGAAAACACATTTTTGTAGTATATTAATCGTAAGTTTTTATTTGTACATTTTGGTATTTTCTAGTATACTGACAAATTCCTGATCCCGTCCCGTTTCCTGCGGGAAATTACTTTTCCCGCCCGAAATTTTCCCCAGCCCAAATTATCTATCCCGCCCAGCTCTAAACCTAAACCCAACCCATACACGCAAGAATTGCGTTAAAATTTCACTTAGGCCATTTTTGCATGGCTTTAGCAGTAACATCACATATTATATTTGTTAAATAGAGTAAAATGGTTTCTATGAATTAACTCCTAAGATCTATGAGCATGTCAGATCTAGTTAGACAATTTTTAAATCGACCTCAACTAAAAAATTGTGTGTTTTGAATTGTTTCTATAGTGAAAATATCATGTTTTACTCAAATATCAATTAATTTTTATATCTTGATTTCTTTAAAGAGAAATTGTAGCTTAGACAGATGATATAAGTCTTTCCCTTGTCATCAAAAATAGAAGTAAACACAGTAGGTATGCTGTGCAACTTTTTACAAGTAAGAATTCCATTTTCACCGGCTTCTTGCACGAAAATTAAGGATTCATACTTATTAAATCCCATTCTTATGTTTGGGGCCTAACAACTTCGATTCACAAAATTAAACTGGTATTACTGTAATAGGGAAAGGGAGAAGGTAGCATTTGCACAAGCAAACAAGATTACAGTGGCAAGACAAACACATGACATATGAAAGCAAGGCTGAGGGGGTGGGCAGTCAATAGTTGCTGGCTAACGCTGACAGCCTAAGATAATGGTGTCTATTTTATAGATATGTGCTGCTTGTAGTACAGTGCTCACCAAGAGAAACGCAATACATAGCAACCAAAAAGTAATGTTTCAACAGATTTCCCTCAAATTTTCAAATTTTTTTACCCTGTTATTTGTTGTGGTTTCTTAAATACAGATATTAAAAGTGAGATGATTGTAATTGAAGTGGTCACAACAGTAACGTTCTACTGTATTTATTTGTTTTGATTACTTCACATCAGAGTTCAGAAATCTTCGAGGGACTTATTTCTAACCCAGTGGTTTCAGTTTTTGCCATTATTATACCTAGGGTAAGGTTGTGTGCTTTTGGTTGCATGGCCTTCAAAATACACACACTTTAGAATTTAACATTGCATGCTTCTGAAGGTTTATACTGGTATGTTTTAACTCCATAGTGAGAGTGTTAATGGCTGATTGCTCAGGTGAACTGCTAGCAGTTTACACACCTGAACGACCAGTCACGTCATGCGAGGTGACATGCAGTGGGCGAGTCGTGGTGCTGGCACTTCGTGGCCGACCCACCATCACCAGCTTGCACCTGCTGGGGCCTGACCAAGGAGCTGCCACCATCCTCTCTGCGCCAAGCTGCTACGGCCGGCCCGAGAACATGGGTCACACTTTCAGCCTGCGCGATGATGTGTCCCTGGAGAGGTGACAACAAACGAGCACCAAACTTCCCGGTGAACCATGTGGGCTGGGCAGACACCGCTGCAAACACAATGTGTTGTTTCCCCTTGTCTCTGACTCACGTGCCCTACCGCATCCTTTTCACATCTCTGTGTGTTAAGCAATATTTGTTTTTTAAAAGAATCGGACCTCATTCCTGTATTGCTGGGGAAAGTTACTATACTCTGCTGACCATAATGCTTTGTGTGTAGCTAATGGCCCAATGATTCTCTTCTTTGTGAACTGTTATCCCTTCAACTGAGCAGCAGAGAATCTTGTTATATCAAGTAGTGGGGTTATAGTGAGATATTACTATTCAACAACAATGCAAGTTTCAATACGTACAATGTGTTTTAACCCAATGTTACAAATTTTGTTTGTTTTAAAGGCAACTCCAAAAATGTTATATATGACAAATTAAATTTTCTGTTATTACCCTATTAATGGATGTGTTACATTATACGTAATATATTCTGATGTCTGCAGTTCCTTGTAAAAGCTAGGACACAAATAAATATCAACAAAATAAACATTTTATGTGTACACACTTTATGCTACCAAAGAATTTCAATACAAGGTACAAAACTCATGTGGCACTTATCCAAATAGGCATAAAATTGTATTGATATCATTTTTATTTTTAGTTCAATTTATTTGCTGAAATAACTTATATAAAAATTAAGTGCGCATACAGTAAAACCTAGTTAATTCTAAGTACATTAATTTTCGAAATCATATATAATTTGAAGTGTGTATTCGCCCCCCCCCCCCCCCCCAACCGAATGGAAGAATAGGATTTTAGTAGGATAAAGAAAATTCCGGGCTGCCTGTTGTGAAAGTTGAAGGAAGGAGGAAGGAAGCTTGGTGCGATGTGGGTGTGGCTAGACAATGGAGAGAGAAAAGGAGTGTAGCTGTGTGGGCGTGGCTGGAGGATGGCAGGAGTAAGCAAGGGAAGCAAGCAAAGCAATCGCAATCGCAATCGCAATCGGTGTGGGTGGCGTGGCTAATGGGAGGGATAATGGACAGCCACTGGGGGAAGACTGTTAAAGGTGGTGGGTGGGGGGGGGGGGGTAGCAAAGAAGCTTAAGGGAGTCAGTAACCTTTTTCCGGGGCCAGACCCAGCTTAGGGAGGGGCTGCTTGACAAAAAAAAACGCCAGCCAGGGGTAGCGTGGGATTGAGACAACATTTACGGGAAGTTTATTCATAGTAAAGGGAGGGAGAGGGTTCTGGCTACCACAGCTGCAGTTTTAAACCAAACTTTACCTTTTTTATATATATATATTTTGGCATAGCAATTAAGCCTAAAGGCAACAATTGCAACACCTATATTTTACTGCACGTTAACATATAATTAATGACCAAGATAAATGCAACAAACTTATTTTTTTGATTATTTCCTTTGAATTTTTGCCTTTTTTTCAACCAAAAATTTTATGGTTCCTCAAAATAGGATTGTAACTTCGAGAAGGTAGTTATTACTGGCCCGTAGTTGTGTTTACTTCGGAAAGGGAAAATGTGCATTCCTTAAGACGTTATTTTCTTTACTTAAACAAGTCTAAGAAAAATGTTTTTAATGTATTATTGACAGTAATACTTTTTCTAAAATTCAGTGCGAAGGCCATTGGTATCTGCAATAGTATCGGGGTATCGGTAAACATGGTATCGGAACAACTCTAATGCAAAGTTTAGATTATATGCATGTCTTTCTCTAAGATATTCTTTGCATTATTCAATCTAAAATGTGTGTGGATCCATAAAAATGTACCCAAAAGAAGAAAATATTTGTTCACTTTCCACATTTACACAAGTTTTGGTGAAATGCTTTCGGCCTATGAAAAATTCTCGGATGTCACTTTTTTTTCCCCTGCTAAGTGGCATCCACTTGTTTCTGTAGTTAATAGCATTTTGAATAACTTTGTCTGAAATTCAGCCACATATAAGGATAGTATTTGCAGTTTCATATAAGACTAAGTAGTGGTTATTGTAAGGTACTAACTGGCTCGTGTCTTGAGGTAACATATGTGCTAATAACATCTGTTCCTTTCTCTCATAGTTTTTGGCCCAGAAATTAAACACAGGAGGTAATTCATATGCATATTTCAAATTCACAAATTAACAACTGACATCAAGAAACTGTCACACGTAACGTATTGAAAAATTTAATAAGAGGTTATGCCCGAATTAGAATGAAGTTTATAGTATTTATGTCAACAACATCACAAATCAAATTTAATTTTTCAGTTTTTCACAACCACCAAAGATTTCACCCTGGCTCCCTTTACATGGAACAAATTTTTTCTCGGAAATCTGAAACCCTTAATCATACCTAGAGCCAATATTTTATGGTGTTATTTTAATGTAAATTTTGTCATTAAAATTTACATATTTTGTCTTTATCATAAATTACATACATGTTAATACAGTTATTGTTTTATTTTTATTTTTGTAAATTATTTATATAGTTATCAACAAAAATGCATCCTAAAGAAATTCTTTTTAGTTATATATAAACTACATTAAATATAAGTAAGACTTTTATTTGAACTAAGATAATGAGCGGTTGTATGTAAAACTACCCAAGTCCAGTTTTGCTAACTATTGGATAATGCAAAAACAAAGTTTGATTTTACCATGTAAATTAAGAGATTACTTAAAATTACTAAAATTTATACCATTATTGTTGCCCAAGGTTCTGGCTACACAACAGTGTATAAGTCTATAAACATATATAATATTTGTATTAAATTTTTTATTTAAAGAAGATTATTTGGCGCAGGACTTCGGTATTTGTAATGTAAACATAGGTTTGTGGTAAAAGTACCCAAGTGACAAAATGTATGGAAGGGCAATAAACACTACATCAAAATTTACATAATTTATTGAAATACTACTGTTAAGTAGGCATGTGTGAGAAACACTTTTTTGGTTAGAGACGAGATTGAGAATTTTTATAACTACATTTTGCCATGAGACAATATTATTATTTTTTCAGTGAAATACATCTCCTTAAGAAATTAAAAATATTACAACTATCCATGAAATTTTTATAGTCACCAAATGAAATTATCAATACCGAAGTCCAACAATAATAAAGTTTCAGGTTTTGAAAATTCCTGAACACACATTTTGATACATACATACCTGTCAGTCAGCATGATAAAAATGTCTGTCTTATGTGTGTTTATGGCAGTTACAATAAGTACTAAGTAATATACTATGAAAACATAATTTAAAATGCCTTGGCACATAATGGAGTGCATTTTCAGTTTTTCACACATTTGCAATAAATTGTACCATATTTTATATTCAGAAAGATTGGTGAGAAATACAGCAATAATAGTATGGCAAAAGCTAAGTTACTTGGACAATCTTCCATGCAGAAACACAAAGCTCTTTCACATGTTCAGCAAACAGGTTTTTTCATCTAATTGAAACTGTCGCCAGCACTACTGGCATGTACCTGACATGTACATCAATAAAATGTACCTTCTGACTTTTAGACTTCATTTTGAGTATTATGAGAGCTTTACATTATCTGTGAATAAAATTTAGCTAATAAACACAATAAAATTGGGAGTTTTAGAAAAAGTATTACTGAAAATAATAATGCACAACATTAAAAACATTTCACCTATACTTGTTTAAATAAAGAACATAACATATCAAAATATCATACATAATTGATTGTAATCCAACTCCAAATGCAAGCTGATATAAAATTTTCAAAACCCTCTAAAATGAAAATTATATGACACCGAATGCAAGTCAAATTTGAATGTCCCAAGCACACTCGATCAGCTGAGAGCACGCTGAGACATTATCGATTTGACAGTGTGTTCATTGTGGCAGGTGGTGAAGGGGAAGCGGCAGCGGGAGAATTACCCCTCCCGCCCTATGTGTTGCCGACACCTTGCGCGCACGGAAAACGTCTGTCTTTTAAAGCAGTGAAACCCTGTTAAGATGTTTTTTTTTAACTGACAAATTTAGGCTTATTAAGCAGGAAAACTCATTTTAAGGGTATGTGTATAACATCACAATTGTGTTCCATATGACACATTCAATAAGAATAGAAAAAATAATAATTTAAGGGACATAAATAAGATTTGATGTAATGTCAGTTAATATAAGACCATATTTTTTTACTTCAGTTACATGTAATATAACTTTTCAAGGCACTGTAATGTTTGGTCTCCACACATTTAGCAAGAACTTCAGAAATAGTAGCATTTGACATAACAACTATCCTCCTATTCATCAAATATTTATGTAACTTAACTTAACCAAAAAGCACAACACTATCTTATATCTGTTGAGTGTTGTTTGCTATAAAAAAAACACTGGTTATGCACATCAGTACATCTGTTAAAATTTAAAAAAAAAAAGGTGTAATTCACACCACTACAAACGCTAGTGGAAGTTGACCAAATAGTGCAACAGGGCTCAAATCTAAATGGTGTGCATTAATCTATGGCTGTGATGGCTAAAATGGAACTGGCAACTTCTATTGTTTACACAATTAACGTAATAGGGGAAGAAAGAGGTGGAAGTATGAAAAGATGAGACAGCTAGTGCCACACTGCCCACATGAGGGTGGAGGGAGGGAGAGTAGGAAAAATAAAAAGGGGATGCTTTTGGGGTGGATACATCAACAGGGGGTGGGAGTTTAAGGAGCAAGAGGCAGAGAATGCTGATGATGAAGGCTTTGGTGGGGGAGGGAGAAAGAGAGACAAAAGAATGAGAGGGTGTGGAAGGGAGCTTAGAGTAGCACGGGCATTCCCTTCTTTATCCCTACCTTCAGTCTGGAAGGTAGGAATAAAGAAGGGAATGGTGTAGAGGGGTATGGGCCTGACCTAGAGGAACAGAAGAAGCAGTGTGTCACCTGTAGGATAGCGGCGAGGTGGACAAAACTCCTAGCATGGGAAAATTTCCCCAGAACATAAAAATTTTGGTCAAAGTTTCCCCAGAAATATAAAAACATATTTTTATAACAAATCCTTTACGATGTCGATGAAACATAACACTGTAATACATTACAATTTACTGTAAATAGTTGCACATGCACACTTTGCAATTTAGGTAATTTAGAACTAAGATATTGTCACAAAAATGTTTTTAACTTTGTTTCTAAGAAAAAAAAAATGAATAGCTTTTCACTCATGCAATAATCTGTTAACTTATGTTCATAAACAAAAATAGTTTGGAAAACTGATGGAAATCTGTGTTAAAGTCGATGTCACACAATGTACTATTTGATGCTTTAAGTAAACATACAAAACAATAGGCAAATTAATTTCACATAAATTCTTCAAAATCGGAGAATAAAAGCAGCACTCAAAAATAATTTAGTAATATATTTTTAATCTTAAGTCAGGGCAACTTAAACAATTAATATTACGACATATCTTCCTAGGGAAATACCCTGAAGAACGAATTCACTTCCAATACACGTTAATAACAAATCTGGAAAAAAAAACCTCATCAAAATCATTAAATCCCAAAATAATACGCAAAACCCGCAAAATCGAAATGAAACTCATAATTTAATAAAGAAACTTACCTTATAGTACATTAATAATACACAAAAACTAAACTTCATAAACTGTCGAGATCCTTACGCTCCCACTACTAACAACTTTAACCTACTAAAGCTGCATTTAACATCTGAAGGGCACGTTCTGCGGTAGTGCCCCATACGCTTAGGCACTGCCGCACATGAGGGTTCTTATCCCCGGAATACATCCGGGTTCCAACTGTACATTATTATCTCTAGTAGCGCCTGCCATGCCTGTCACAGTGGGGTGGGAATGGCATCTCACTCTCTCCCTTTCACTTCCTGTAGATGATTATCTCTCAGCAGGGTAGCTTCTCCCACCACCCTTCCTCTTTATTAAGTGCCAGTCCGTCAGTTTAGTTCTTAGAACAGGAAGGCACGTATCGACATGCCCAGCACTAAAGATTTCCCCAGGCTCAAAATATTTCCCATGAACCTGGTTCGCACATTTTGCCCACCTCTGCGTGGAAGGAGACAGGAGAGTGAGGAAGGCAGCAGATGGGTGTAAGCATGGTGCCTGAGGGAGGGCGGCCTGGCGGTGACTACTGCCGCCTTGACTTTGATAGAGGTCAGACCCAGCCAAGGTCGGTTTACAATGCAGTAAATATGGTAGTTTACTGCTGCATGCATTAAAAAAATGTTTTTAATGAGTTGAAATTTAGATTTATTGTGATAATGCTCTTGTTTCTTTGCCAGGAAAACTTTTCACGTGGGAAACATATTAAAAGGGCATGGTATAGGTTAAGAAAAGCTTACATTCTCAAAATTTTTCGAGAGTTTAAAAAAGTTTTATTCAAGATTGAGATTGTAATTTTTTCTCGATTCAATCTCGAAAGTTAGAGTCTCACATATGCCTACTGTTAAGATTACAATGACTGCTACTAAATCACGTTCTAAAAACCACACGGCTTTTAAAAAAACAATTGTTCAAAAATTGCTTCACTTTAAAATGGGATTTTTGCATAATTGTTCGTTGTCATTTTCCTGGTCGTGGATAAGGAAACCCACTCAAAGGAAACTACACTCATTATCTTCTCTAAAATACTCTTCAAGAGTTGGTTCATGTGTTACATCTTATGCTTTATGTTTAGTTGACTTCATAGATGAAAACCACTGATGATGTTCTTTTGGGATCACACCGGTACAGCACAGTTTGAGAAGATCCTTTTTTTTTAACGTTGGCTATAGGTAGCTCAGAGGTATAAAGTTGCTTAAGGCATATGCTTTTAGGTCTTCCAGCAGTTTTTTCATAGACATAAAGTTCTTGATAGCTACCCTGACATTGATAGCTAAAGTAAACATCATTTGGTTTTGACTTTTCAAAGCATAGACGTTTGATCTTGAGCCACTGTACAGTCTTACCTTCCAAGTCTTTGTTTCGGTTTTCAATCAGTTAAGAACAGAGATCTTTCAAATCTTTAAATTCGTCAAACTTGAGTTCTTTAACCAAGATCCTTCTTTCATTCGTTTTTTCTAATTTTTATTTTGATTACGGTTTGATATTGCCAGCGCAAACACAGTTAACCATTGAGACATACAATAGATGGAAAAATTTTGTTGGACGTAATCAATGGCACTATGCATGGAGTCGACCTCCATTTTGGTGTGGCCTTTCTCCATAAATTTGTGCTCTTATCACTTCTACGTGAGTAGTTTGAACAATAAACAAAAACAATGCTGCAACAAACTGATTGCGGTTTTGGCCACCACACGTATCCGAAAACAGACACTTTTACAAAATCTGGCAAGGTCTTGAACCATTCTAATATGCATGAACCAATTTCATTGCTTCCTTGTTTACCATTGCATTCATTCCCAGTGAAACAGTATGCTTTGGTGGTGCAGCCTCATACACAGCTAAATTGTACACGCACAGTTTCCTACTAAAGTACACACTGGTCCTGCATCCGATACAGGGATTTGTAAGGCTTTTTGCAAGTCAAAACGTTTTGTCAATATTAGCTCTCTTTTTATCCTCTTCCTTACTAATATTAGCCTCCTCCTTCCCCTTTGGCTTCATGATAGCACTTCCATATTAAACATTTATCCTTAGAAGAAGTGAAAAAGTCTATATTGTACTTTGTGCAAAATATATTTCGGTACACACCTTCTGATGGTAATGGGCTCATTTCACTTTCATTCAATTTTAGGAACAATTCCTACAATTTTTCTGATTCACAGAGTTGGTTCTAGGTAATTTGTTATATTTTTTTCTGCAATAATGGCTTTCCATAGCCACAAACGATTCTATGTGAGCCTTTATTTTTTTCTGTCCAATACTCACTTGTTTTGTTTGGGGGAGTCTTGTGACCTCTCTGGTCTGTTCCTACAAACGTGCCACTCGCTTCAGATTTGTGAGAAAAGGCTGTCTTTAACAGGCCATTGCTTATACATAGAGTTGATAAGAAGAATTTCTTACATACTCTTGTAGTTTTATCCTCCTTCAAAAAAGTGTACACATAGCTGAATTTTGTTTCAGGTTTTTCTTCAGCTTGGCCTACTTAATTCCTTATTCTTTTTCTTTCAATATTACATTGTTGAACTCTACTTAAAATGAAATCCGTTTGTCGTAAGGAGCAGCTTGATACTCTTTACATATTTGCTGGTGATCTTCATCTGTGAAACTGTTACTACAATTAAAAAAACACTTACTGCAGTCAACATTTTTAGGGATTTTAGCATGCATCTCTTTTCCCTTTTTAGAAAAGGGAGAAAGACCTGAATTTTTCTTTGTTGTTTTTATTTACTTTCCAATTCTTTGGACAAAACTTTCGCCACCTTGACCCTTTTGCGCTACGTTCGTGTTCATCAGAAGTAGTTGTGTTAGATGGGAATTCAAACGGTGTCAGGTCTGTATCATTGTTTTCATTATTTCTATTTACTGTACTATCCATAACAATGTTATAGGGTAAGCCGAAGACATTTTCTTCAAATGGTTGATTTTCGTTTTCAATGGGAAAACTTCTGCTAGTAGTTGGGATGTCTGTTGTTTTAATACGTTTCCACTTAGGTTCAATACGATCATCGCTACTGTCTCCTTCACTTTCTGCATCCGGGATGTATTCACGATCCTTGTCAGAATCATAGCCTAAGCCTAAACTTAAGTCAGTTTCATCTGGGTCAATAACTCTAAGCCTAATATGAGTTTTATTGATATTAGATGTAACTGGTATAATACCAGCTTGCTTAACATTAACATCTTGTATAATACTTGAACTACTGGGCCTAACCTCAGAACTGTCTTGATTTCTTGCTTGCTTACCAGTAAAATCTTGAATAACACTTTGAACCAACCTCAAAACTGTCTTGAGTGGTTCTAGATTTTACATAATTTTCTTGTCCTATTTGAAATAATTATCCACAAGTTATTTCATTTTTTTCTCCTGTTACATTGATTTTGGCTAACTTTCAAATAAACTCGGACCTCTTCATGTTTTAATATAATATAACATAACTTCTCAAGTAGCAACTATAATCCACCAACAACGTTTCAATGCAAACAAACACATTTCAAAGAGGTCAGCTGACAGCCTGTTTAGTATATTTCCATAGAGGCAAAACTACTGATGCCGTCGGGTGAGACACGAGATGAACTATAACAATTTACTTATGGTAGGTGGGCACCAGCGGTGTTTCCAAGTCACCGCACTGTAAGACTCAGGATTCTCAGGGATGCTATGGGTTCTGTGTGTCCGTCTCACCTGAGCGTCTTTACAAAACACTGGTCAATACCAAACAACTTTATCACTGAAAAATAGGCGGGAAATTTGCTGTTGTGACGCTACAAGTAAACACGCAGGTTTGCACTGAATACATACCATTTATTGCTCTCCAATTACACAGTCATGTCAGAAAATTTAGTTAATGATTACAAACTCAGGCGTGTCTAGCGAATTCCATTGGACTCTTACCCCCAGCTCGCAATTACTCTAGTGCACTCCTAGGTGGATGATTTCTCCGGGGTGTTTGAAAACACTAAGGAAAGAGATCTACAGCCACTAGGGTAGACTGAAGGGTTTTCCTGGGGACAGTACACTGAGATTTACAAAATAATTAGTGAACACGTGTAATTATTTGACATCTCTAACGCTGACTCTTCTGGGTGCGTCTCCCAGCACGTGGTGAGTGTGGTGACTGCCTTTACACATAGCCGGCTAGGACGGAAATAATTTCACCTTACAAATTGCACAAATAAAGATGATACAGTATGGGACACGACATGAATAGGCACAATAAACACGCAGATGCGTAAGAGTATGTTCAGGTGGCGCAGATGCCGCTGGATACAATGTGTAGCGGACCATGTGGTGCAGGTGTAATTGCAATAGTTTTCATCAAATTTGGCAAATTTGCATCGGACAAAGTGATAACGGTATTGGGAAAATTTTGCTTCTGAAGATTAAGCCTTTAAAGTCTTGTAGCATGCCTGATGACGGGAAAATCAAACATGAAAAAGACAGCATGGTCATACATACAAAGTATCAATCATATGAAAATACACGGAACCCTGAAATTAATTATGGTGCACATGATATTATACAAATAGACCCTTAAAGCGCATGGATGGCGCAGATACTGACTTGACGGCTATTAACCACATGGTCGCAAATGATGTGGCCGTAAAACAATTTAACATCACAAAAACCCTCAAATACATACATAGGAATAAAGCCCTTAATATTGCACACAGCAATTAAACAGAAATTACAAACACCTTTCACATAGACGGATGGCGCCTGATTCAAAGTTGCGCAGGCCGCGTAGCCTCTCCGACATCTTTCCTCCTCCGTCGATTACGTTTAAAAAGCCACAAGGGCACAAATTATTAGGTTAAGCGGAAGCATAATGCTGGAGAATGTCTGGCAAAACGTACGCAAGGCAAAGGTTAACTGATATACTAAAAGTGAGCTATGGTAATCTACATCAGTGCAAAAGTTTGAAGTGCGTATGTGACAGCGTCTTACCTCGCCATCTCTCCTCTACGGACTGCCCAGAGGCAAGTGTCGCGCGGACCTACTGTGGCCGCCTACGGGTTCACACACGCAGAAGTATTATGGACGCTGAGTAAAAATTTTAAATATCAAAAAGAAATGGCACATAATTAATTTGCATGCATAATCATATTAGTCTTTTAAATTGTGAATTTTCTGAGTTTGTTGATTGTTTTTTATGGAGGCTTTTACGCCAAAATAGTAATGTTCTTATTCTTCATGCGGCGCATGTTTTTAATTTCAACCAAACATTGTACAACATTTTTGGAACATACATTTTTAACACTTAAAAAACACTTGGACACTGAAATAAAACAAAAGACATGGTTTACACTTTTAAATAACTATCACGTTACAGGAAAGTCCAGGTTATAGCTTCTTTGCACATGTGTGCCCACATGTCATGTGAGTGGTGAGCGCCGTCATGGTATTAACGCTGCTGGCTGTTAGTCGGCGTCACTACCTACAGGCACTTGGGTACTTTTATCAATGGTGATAGTTCAGTAAATTGCCACATTAGTTCTCAAGGTAAAATTACCTGAATGCACTTGGGTAGTTTTACCGGTAAAAAAAAATGAAGTTTTGAGGATAGGTAATAATTATAAATGCGTATGGGGGTAGACCCAGGGCGAGGCAACAACCTCCGAGTGACGGACTTTCCAGCTGGGACCCGTACGTGCCCGTCATCCCTGAACATGACATGGAATGAGACCCTAGGATGGAGCAGTGCTGGAATGCAAGGGCAGGGGAAATGGGAGTACCCAGAGAAAACCCGCCGGTAAGCGACATCGTCTAGCACAATTCCCACATGCGAAAATCCGGGGATCGAACCTGGATCGCTGTGGTGGGAGGTGAGTGCGCTAGCCACTGCGCCACCACTGCTCCAGGATAGGTAAAAGGAACATTGAGAATAACTCATTTTCCGATAACAATTCAATTAGAGTATTTTTACCACCAGTGGACCTCACCACGTTCTATACTTGAGTAAAATATGTCAATTTCCAGCAAAAATGGACTTGTTCTTTTACCTCCAACTCCTCGATAACACAAAAAAAAATTACCACAGATAAAAAATCAATTTTTAAGATTTTATTTTTAACTTCTGCACACACATAGTTTACGCTCTCAGAAAGCGTGAATTTTCATTTTGTTGCTATCTTACAAGAATGGGGTGAATATGATTTCACTATTCCATTTTGGAAACAAAACTACATATTTTTATATTTGCTTTTACAATTTTCCCTAACGCAAAAAATTATCATTTTAATAGTATGATGCACGTCCAATTAGCTAAGGTTGGATCACGGTCGTGCGACTTTGGTTGCACTTTGGTCAGTTGTGCATGCGGGTTGGCTTAGGCTTACTTACGGCTGCATATAGCAGTCGGGCATGTTGCCTTATGGGTTGATACAACGTTCTCGACTTTACGGTTTACTAGTCCTTTAAATTGGTCTGGTTTGAGACTCATTACAGAGCTAGTCGTAATTGACGACGGGCAGGAGGTGCTAGGGGTTAGTGTCTTGTCGGTTTGTGGACAAGGGGTAGCGGGATATAGCTGATTACGTCGCTCGTCTTCGGCTCGGGTGGTAGCAAGGGCACGATGTGACACAATGCAGAATTCGAAGTTCCAGTCCTCGGATGCCCTGCTCCAAAAGTTACTATTAGAGACGCCTAGTCGGTTCTCTGTCTTATTCAGTAACTCTCTTACCACTGAATGACAGCTCGGGTGCGTATGTAGCAGAGCTGACAGGAAAGTAGCTGGGTTAATGTCAGTCATCGTAGGTGGTGCCAGTGACCAAAGTCTGGCGGCACAATCTCGTTCGGCTCGTCGGCTAGCTGTAAGTGTGGTTAGACCAGCCAGTTGTCTGGCAGCAAGGCGCGCAACTCTTTGCCCCTCTTTCCTGGCACCGTGCCTCACCTTCAATGACATAGAGCAGGTGTAATAACGGAGAACCTCGAAAGGAGCACCACGGACGTGGATAGCTCTAACTTGGTATTGCCTGGAAACAGTCTTGCCAACGCGAGCTCTGGTGCTTCAGAAGATCCCCCACTGTTGTGGGCTGATCAGAAGCATTGGACCCATGTGGGTTGCCAAGACTATCACTGGGTGTGCAATCCCAACCATGGCGAGGCCATAGCACCTAAGCAAATACCCTCGCCAGCACCTAGGTGCTCTGGTAGGGATACAACACAGGTGTACCATCTCTCCCTGATTGAGAAGTGTCATGGCTCATCTATTCTATTCCTCCAGTGCCTGTTTACTTGGTAGCAATAGAATAGCTGGCCGTCTTAATAGGTGTGTTTTCAACTTAGAGCCGCCTAAGGGGGCGTCTCCAGTTGTAGCTAATTTTGGAATAAGAATACTTTCCCGTTTCCGGCCGTCGACGGTATTCAACTCAAGGTTCTCCCAGTAATTGGTGATCGATTACTCTATGAATGAGACTCGAGGGTAAGAGAAACAAAGCCATGTTTATTAAAAACTTATTAAACACGGTGACACGTGCTCTCCTGCCAGGCAGATCAGTGGTTGGAAGTAATTGTACGGTAGCCAGGTGTAGATACAAACCTAACTCTAAATAGGGGGTGTCTAGGAGACAAAGAAGAATTATGTGTAGTATGTATACGGTGCTACAGAAAGCTTCTGGTAGCTATTGGCGTCGCTGGAGCGTCCAGTAGCGGGGCTGCAGAGCTCTTACAGCGACGTCAATGGTGGCAGACTCTGATGGCTGTTGAAGACTATTAGGTCGTTGGCGACAGCCTCTGGAAGGATTGTTGAAGGTCTTCATAGTAGAATACACACATGCACACAAGTAGATCTTAAGCAGGGCTTTCAAAAGTGCTCATTTTACCGTGAACAGCCTATACCTTGCTGTATGACAGTATTGGGTATACTGCACAAAAATGGCAGTAAACGGCCCACAGAACCTCATTGACATCACTGTGCTGTCTCCTTGCCTTCAACAACCACAAGATGTAACCGGTAGTCATAAATGATGGCACCCCATACCATAAAACCTGGTGCCTAGGATGCATTGACTACTGCTACACCAAATCCTGCTGTGACCATTATCTGCATTTAGATTGAGGTGGGACTCATCTGTGAACATACTGTATCATCATTCCTCTGCCCAATGTTGACGTTCCTGGCACCATTAACAGTGTGCTACCCAGACTGCAGGATCTCTCTGGATGTGGTTCCACCGTCTGCTACTGCATGTCGGCAGATACAGTGATTTTTTCTATCTGTAGTGCATCTGGCAGAACCAGTACCTACTCTTGCATTTACGACCTGTACATATCCATGCCTGCACACGTCACAATGGTGACTGCATGGCCAAGATGAATGGCTATACGAGCCGACCATCCAGCTTTGTGCAGTCCAACCATACGACTCTGTTCAAATGGGTCTGGGTGGCAATATTCTTCATGAGCACACCGCCGTGGCATACTAATCTACCTAACATGCACACCTCTGCCTTTCCAGCCTACTGTATGGCCCTCATTTAAGCACTGGGTACTCACCACAAGCTCCTTCTAAATCATGTGTTGCAATGACGCTTCTGCGACGTCACTTGGACCACTTTCACTGTGCAGTTGGTACTGTATGTGGTCTTGATTTTGTTCTAAATGGATGGATGACACCTTAAGTGTGTATCAATTTTCATGTCCAGCAATGTATGACAGAGTTATTGATGACTCCTTTGACCCTGAAGACTGATCATGAACATCCCAAACTGAAGTTACCTGCTCATAGACACATTTATTGGTACTAGTGTTATGCAACAAAAAATAAAGAGTTGTGAGAAAGTGACATTTTGTTTCACAAAACAAGAATGAAAATTATGTGCTTGAAATTAGTGAAACTGAAATTATACTGAAAAAGAATTTAATTAGCCCTCAGCCCTACCATCAATAGTTTTACAGTACAACAGTATTTCTAACATATTTACTTTATGCTCATACAGAAAATAAGTTAGTTACATGCATTGCAAAAGGAAGAAAGAATTGGTGTAGTATAAACTTTGAGGAACTTAAATTGATTCTGCCAACATTTCAAGTTTATGTTTATATAGTTATTTTAGTAGTACAGTATTATAATGGACAAACAAACACAAATTTCCATTGTTATTCAACGAAACAACATGTGATTAGTAATCAAATATTAATTTAAGTTGATATTTTCATTTTGTTTAAAGTTTCAGCACTTAGTTTTTTTTTACCAATATTGAAAATGTAAGCTTTATTTTTCTTTTTTGTACCGGTATACTGAATATTTGTACAACCTTAAATATATACACAAGAATTTACTAAATTTTTTGTATGCAACTTCCAGAGTTTTATGGTATCAAAGCCATAGTGACTTTTTCCATGTGGTGAACACAGTACATATCTGCCATGCGTGGTTTTCCACAAAGGAAATGGCCAGTGGCGAAAACAAGTATGAGCATAAAAATACTTGAAGACCACTAAAATTATACTTTTGTTACTATTTCATATATTGGAGGTAAAATTACACACAATCATTCCATAATCATTCTTTGCACTGTGTATTCTTTGTTTGGTTTTATTAGGTTAGGTGTCAAGACAAAAACTATGCAGGGGCTGTTATTTCTCTATCAACTGATGTTCATATAAAACTGAAATTTTACACATCACAAACAAAATTATCAAAATTTTTACACTGGTTATTTTACAATATATTTTTATTTAATTTTGGGTATGTGTTTTAGTTTAAATGGAAATATTTGTTTAGTTCATGTAAAGGTATGTTTCTAAAGGTATGTGTTGTAATAAGATGATGTCTTGGTAGTGTATACAAATGTTTAGCAAATACTGTAATGTACTGCAGTGTATAGTCCATTCATGGTTACTTCACACTTTACTGAAGCCCTGCTTAAGTTCTACTCTCGGAATATTCCTCCACCACATGCCAACAAAGCTTAACCAAATCTAGAGAGTTACACAAAACGAACAACGCACTGCATTTGTGCACACTCAGTGTAATAGTATTCTGCAAAAGAACTATTTCTTACTAGGCATTAAGCATATTAATAAACAAAACAAAAATTTGCAGGTTAGCTGTCCAACAGTGTTCCTTAACAATCCAAATATGTATGTTACTTAAAAGTACCAGCAGCAAATTTTTTCATAAAAACATTTATAGAGGAAAAGTTTTTTTTTTTTTTTTTTTCCATCATTTTTTACGAAAATTTGTTTGCAAATGCATCCTTTCAAATGTTAGCAACCAGCCCATTACCAACTTGGCTTTGTCAAAAAAATTAATTAACTAGTTGAGAAAAATCCCCATTGCTAAATTACGCACAATTTTGTGCAAATGTTTCACACGTTAATAATAGATGTTAGGAGGAGTTTGATATTTGTTCGTACAGAAACTAGAAAGAAGCAAAGTTGAAGTTGTATATATTGTATTTACAAGGAGAATATGATTCACACTGTTTTAACTTTTAGTTTTGTCGTTATAGCACAAAAGGGCCAACCAGGTGTGGCTTCCATGTTGCTTAGGTATTTAAATAATTTTGGAATACAACTTGCTACAGATTACAGAAGTAGTAATCAAAATTTACATGGAAGAACTAGTGGCAGATGAGTGGAATGCATGTTGAACCCAAATGCAAACATAAATTATGTTTGTAATTTCTTGCAGGTGAGCCTTAAAAGATAAAATATAACTGTAAAAGACTGATGTTATCATTATTGCATATTTAACATTTAAAGCTTAACTCTTAGATCTTTGTTAGAAAAAGTGTTATCAGCACAAGGAACTGCCGACACTTGTTCATAGTCAAAGTACTGGTACAAAAAATAATTATAAAAACATTTAAAATGTTGAGTATACATTCATGTAGTGTAAGTCAGCTCAGGTTCTGGTATACAAATCACTGTAAACAGTTTAAAATGTGTGCCAGTGTGGAATGTATTCACGAATGTGCATGGGGAAAGAAAAATGGAATTTCCTTTTCTTTCGTGCAGTTTGCTGAACTTTGCTCTTTTTTTAATAATAATTTGTTCAAAATTCTGTAACAGTATATTTTTTATGGAGAATGTGAGCATTTCTTTCTAGCTTCAGGCTTTGAATTTTTGCTGTAGTAATGTGCTTGGACTTATTTCACATATATTACCTAACGTTTTTGTACGGACAAATAGACTGAATATTTTCTAATTATGTTCAATTTACAATTACTGTAATATACTTTTAATAACATCTTTGAAAAGAAATATTTTACATTCTTACTATAATATAAGCTAAAAATTATTTACCATATTATTAATTCATTGATTCAAGTAAAATTAACCTACAGGATTACAGAGTTTAATAACTTTGTCTGAAAATTATCAGCTGTCAGTTGACGTTTATATTCACACAACTGTTAGTGCACACATGAGTATGTCCGAGCTCATGTTACCACCTTGAAATACAGTATGTTGTGGGGAAAGCGATAAAAAGGTACACACCACTGTATTTGGAATGACTCTCTTGGTTATAGTTATGGGCCCTTCTATTCAGAGGACCACAGTTCACATCCTGCCTACAGCAGACTAAGACAGATTTTTTTTTCAAAATCTGGTAGGTAATGCAACAGGAATTTTTCACAGATATTCCTGGTTGCTTGCCTGATGTATTGGAGTTCTATATGTGTAGGGTATCCATGTTGTGCCATTTCCAGGTGGAAAATGATGGACAAAAACCTTGCTGCATTTTCAACAGCTGTAAACTGTAAATTTTTACAGGTCGTCTTGATAGTTATGATGCAGTAGACTTCATTCAGTAACAGTTTTGTTTAGTTTTAGAGTGCATACTCTTTAGTCTTCTCTACAGAACATACACAACCCCCACTGTACTGAGTTTGGCTTTACGCTGTATGGCTACGCACAGTAAAACTTGAGGCAATGAGTAGACGTTGGCACTCAGTGCTCCTATTAGTAACTTTTGAACTGTCATAATCACATGAATGTGACAACTACGCCATTTCAGCTGCTAGGCCATCACCACCACTAAGGGCAAGGAAGGAGAATGAGTTGATTTATATGTGAACCACAAAGTATATTAAATGATCTCCAGCTCACAAAAATTAAGGAATCAGTTTGGTGTTAAAAATGTATGCATTGAAATACTTTTAACCAAAGAAATCTTCCCCCCCCCCCCCCCCCATATAACTGCATGTAACATCACAAGCATTATGAAGTCTGGCCATGCAGCCTCAGTTCTCTTATTGTACCTTCTCATCTCTCTACAAGATACTGATGATTACAACAAATAATTTAGTAAGCTTTTATATCACATTTGTCTACTTCCCATCAAATAACTCTAATTTATTGATGAAAGTTTCAGCCATATGCAGTTATCGAATTCCTAGTGAATATTTAGGAAATGTTTGCTTCTTATTCCTCTTGCAATAATCAGTCAGGAAAACTAGAGTTTACATGCAGTTCCTCCTCCATTGTAATCAATATTTTTTGGCAAGCTTCTTTTTTTCATATCACTTTCTATCATTTCTTTCTGTAATATGTAATGGGGAATCAAAAAGATTTATTTAAAATCCATTAAATTGTATGTAATACATGCAGCATTGAAACATAGTGCGCTGTATTATCAATCGTATGATATCCATAATTTGGAATTCTTAAGTGAATAAAGTAATTTTCACAAACAAAACACACACGTAAAATGTTTCAAAACAAAACTAATTCCACTCCAATACAACACTATGTAAGGCAATAGAATCTAAATCACCATTGATAATATGTTAAGAGGTGATAGTATGGACCGTTATGAAGAGAAAACCTCAATAAACATATGCTCTATTCGCAAAGGTGTCTGAGATACAGCTATTTGAAACTGTCACGAATGGGAATGGTACAAGTGATGGTAAAGGAACAGATTGTTGCATGTTGCGTTTTACTGTGTGATTTCCCTTTACAACACATGTTCAAAAATGCCACAGCCAACTTCAATGCATGTTGCAGCTTGTGTAGGCAGATGCTGTGATGCTAATCGGAGCTGGTGTACACATGCTTCTTTAAAGTGCGCACAAGCATTTAACATGCAATCAAACAACTCCTCTCCTGTTTGCATATTTCGTGTGTGGACTTCGGTTTTTAACCAACCCCACAAACAGTAATCTAGTGGTGTAAGGTCGGCTGACCATGGTGCCCATGCAACAGCACGAGTGTCAAATAGTCTTATCTCAGACACCATTGCGAATAGAGCATATGTTTATTGATGTTTTCCCTTTTTCCCTTCAGAATGGTCCATACTGTAACCTCTTAAAATATGTCAATTCCCCTCTGAAACACTTGGTATAAATTATGGAAGCAAGTAGCTAACATTTTTTCAAAAGTTATTTTTTTTCTATGGGATATTCACAGTGAAGTGAGCACAGTCAATAAATACATTTTATTGTAGCCTTAGACGTTAACTTCTGAGTCTGGTGAAATATATAGTGTTTAACTTACACTGCAATATTTATTTTAAAAAGTGGTGGAATGAATGTACAGAGGAATATGCTTACACCTGGTTAATATTTCAACATTTTATCCTCTCAAAACAAATGGCAGGCAAACATTCCACATAAGAATTTGTTAGTGTGTTGTGAACTGTAACATCTTTCTTTCAAAAAAATTATTCATTCCAATTGCTATCCTTAAAATGTTTCGAGTAGAGATTGTGTGTAGGCTACTTCCTGTTTATTTTCGCCCCCTTTCTCTTCCAGTTTTATTCTGTATAGCATCACAGCCAGTTTTATATATGTTTGCAGCCAGTGAACAATTACCTTATGTAATGTGTATGTGCATTTCTCATTGTCCAACATGAAACTATGAAAAAAAATCTAATAAATTTGTTGGAGACGTCATCATGGTTGATTGCACACATCCAAACTGAGCTTGCATGGGACATGTGCTCAATGCTATGCATCTCCCGACTTACGACGACACAAGTCCTCACCAGCTGTGCTACACACTGCTGTATCTGTGTAACACACATAGTCTCTAAAAATACTTTATCTCCCTGTGTGTGTGTTAGTCTTAATTTTAAAATGACCTGTCCCTTTAAAGTAGCCATGGTCCGAACCTGTCAGCAAACCTGCAAGTCAAAGCAACAATATCTTGGAGTTAACATATGGTTGCAGCACTTGTAATAACAAAAATGTTACACATGAACTGTTCTGTCATCTTAGCACTATGGATGTTCTCCAATCAATTGAAATATGGGTGAACCATCTCTGTGCATCTTTCTCAACACACTAATATTTTGTGCAATGAAAACGTTCTGTGCTTTGAGAGGAATAAATTTGTGTTGAACGCAGTTCCTATGGGCACCGGTAGTTTCAGAAAAATATAGGTAGTAAATACAAATTTAAAAAAAATTCTTGGCCGTCCTGCAAGCAGTCATGTTACATTTCTTTTCTGAATTGCATTCCATGACACACATTTCAAACTGCAACATAAAACAGTGTGTAATATTTAAAAGTTCTAATGTGTCTCTTGAATAAGTTTCAAAGATACTGGCCTAGACTGGTTCAGAATGGAAAGCAATGACACCCCTTTACAAACGCATGTAACTTTGTCAGACAACAAAGTTATTTACGTAGCGAAGAACAAAATATGGGAAAGTAATACTGTACTGCAATATTATTGCCCTAATTCTTACCCATGTACCACATTTTCAAATTTCTCCTTTTAAGTGTTTGAGATGCAGCTAAGATGATGGAGGGGGGGAGAAGTTGAACCTTGTAAGAAATTTAAAACAGTTGAAGTTTAGTAATATTTTATACACATTACGTGAAATATAAACAAAGCGTCTAAGTGGCATTGTAGTTTATCAAACCATAGCTGCTACAATTGCACACACAAATTAAGTGTACCAAAATTAGAATTTCATTAAAGTTTTATTTAGACTGGCTGCATAAAATTCATTTGCTATTAATCATAATTTTCATGCACAGTAAAAATGTGTTCCCTCAGACAAGTTTAAAAATAAAGGGTGAAGGTCTTACATGATGATTGATCGTACATGGGTAGTTTCAGTACCGAGTTATTTGCACAATGTAGTACCTAAAAATTTTATTGCTGTACATCAGGTGTTTTGAAGACACTTGTAACTTATATTCGCTACGTATGTACAAAACAAAATAAGAATTGTGTATTTTTTTTAATTTTATTTAAATGTGCAGTTTACCTTGACACAAACACACAATGCAACTTAAAAGACTGCTAATTTCTCTTTCCAAGTATGTAACTAAGAAGCCAAACTTCAATAACATCTTCCATAATTTTTCTTCGTAGCAGCAAGTATTATTTAAGGGTTAATCAAGAGCTGTGTAATATCTGTGTATCAGTATCATGTAATGGTAATGTGTAGCTTGCAGTATTTGAGTTGCTACATAGTTGATTTTGTAGACCCTCATCCACAAGCTTAATTTCTGTACATGACTTTTGATGATGAAATTGTCCAATATTATAATAAAGAGCATATCAAAAAATAATCTGTGTATTCTGCTTGTCACCTTACCTAAGCAAAAATATAAAACAGACCTTCTACCAAAACTAAATGTGCCTGGAACTCTATAGCTGCCACCAAAAGTTTTGTTCGTGTTTTACATGAAAACTGAGTCCTGGACATTGTAAAACGACAATTTTTGTTAATTAGGTGATACTGCTCAATAAACCAGCATGTTGACTGTAAAAATTGTATATCATAAGAGGGTGGCCACCCCTCTTATTTTCAGAGAAATGGTGTTTAATTTCACCTTGTCTCAAATATTTTGCAAACATAGTTGTAAAACTTGATACAGTATTCCAAGGCTTTTATCTCCTTAAATATTCAGTTTACGTGTCATTTGTGCTACATGCCTGTGCAAAATTTATTATTAAAAGTTTACTGGTCTGTAACTAAAATTAACAAAAGATTTTAACCCGCATTGTCGCACAAATTTTTGCCACAGTGTGGAAGAGGTGTAGTACAATTACAGTTCATAAACCCTTGCTGGGGCTGTATTCTGTGTGAATCTGCTCCCATCATGCAAGCAAGGATGATAAAAAGATAAATATGTTTGGACCCTTTGGGTTAAAAAGTAACCCTCAGCTTGTTTTTTTAGAACAGTTTGTATTTGAAAATTTTGAGGACATGTGGCTTGCTTGATAACATTTTCTTCAAAGATAAAATTTCAATGCCAAGTATAAAATGTTTGGACACATTCTGTGGCTCAGTTATAGCAAAGTTTGTAGCAGATTTTAAAAATATTCGGAGGTGGTGTACTCTGCTCAGTAATTTCGAGATCAAATGTTTTATATGCCCTAGGAAATTATTTCAGGCAATATAGTAAATATCCACACATGTAAAGTTACTGGTTATTATGACAACTTATTTATATCTAAATCAATATCTGTGAAAATATGTATACAAAGACATTTTTCTTTAAAGCATAAATAAACATTATGCATGACTTTTTAACAGAAGACAGATTGGTCTATAATACTTTGTATACACATTGACAGTTTACATTTTCAATTAAAATTCAAATAAGTAGTCCATTGCTTTTTTCATTTCAAAAGGTGTATAAAGTTTCCCTTTGGCACACTTCAAAATTTCATTTCCTGCACCACCCAAACACCAATTATTTTATTAATATTGTGAAGCTTAAAGATATTTGTTAAAAGTGTTTGAGAACTAGGGCGTTTAGATGATAAGGAAAGTTGCCAGCATGTTAACTGTTGGTGAGCTGTACTGGTGACAATCTGGGGCTTTGTACTTGCATCCAAGGGGCACAAGTGCCGACCTTCTGTGTTGACAAAATATAAATATATATATTGTATTTTGTGGAGAAGGGAAGGGGGGATGACGACTATGTTCTTTGGAACACAGCAATAATTTTTTTTAGATCGTAGTGGCATGTGATAGCAGTCATTTTCAAATCAAGTAAAAACATAGGAAGTATTTATACAGGTAAAGAAAGTGAAGATAATAGGGATGACTCAGAGAAAACGAAAATGTTGAGAATACCGAGGTATTTATGGGAATGAGAGTAAAATGAACAAAATGTTCTGGAACTTTACAATTCCAATACTTGTCAACAGGAAGATGACTTATGTTTAACATTTACAGAAGCTGGTAAGCTTATCAACAGACGTTTAATTTGCCCCCTGCAAATCCTAATTCCTTTACCTACACTAGTTAGCAGACCTTTATTAGTCACCATTCAGGAGGGGTTACTCATGTGAGACTCAGCTGGCTGGGTTATTAGAGGATCTGGTGCAGGTAGTTGTAGAGGGGAAGCAGGTGGATGCCTGCTTCATAGATTTTGAGAAGGCATTCGATAAGGTGCCCCATGGAACATTGATGAGGAAAGTGGAGGCGCTGATACCAGACAGGAGGGTAGTGGAATGGATAGGGGACTTTCTCAAGGGGCGAAGGCAGAGGGTGAAAGTGGGGGAGGCAATATCGGAGGAAGAGGAGGTTACGTCAGGGGTACCACAGGGAAGCGTGCTGGGTCCTTTGTTATTTACCATAATGGTAAATGGCATGGGTTTGGGGATTAGAGGAAAAATCAGATTGTTTGCAGATGATTGTGTTGTATATGCTGAGGTGGGAGAGGGGGGTGGAAATTTGCAGGCGGACATTGATAAGATATGGTTGTGGACCAGAAAAAATAAAATGAAGATAAATGTAAGAAAAACTAAGGTAGTGAGGTTCACAAGGAAGAAGATTATAAGCAGGGACATGTACAGATGGGAGGGACAAGAGATAGAAGCAGCAGAATATAAGTACCTAGGGATTGTACTGCAGGGAGACCTCAGGTGAAAAAAAACAGGTAGAGAGGGTGGTAGCAAAAGGAAGAAGGGCTCTGGGTATGCTGGGAAGGTTGCTGAATGGAGTCAGCTGTGAGGTGAAGGAGAAGGCGTATGGCACAATGGTACGGCCAATGTTAGAATATGCTGCAGCAGTATGGGACCCGTATGTGGAGGTGGAGGTGCAAGAACTGGAAAGGGTGCAGAGAAAGGCAGCAACATGGATGAAGGGTACGTGGAGAAGGCAAGGGCAGGATGAGGAAGAAGGGAACTATAGGCCATCAGTGATGATGAAAGAAATGGGGTGGAGCTCACTGAAGGACAGGAGGAAAGTTGAACGGTTAGTCAGGATGTACAGGATGGTGAATGAAGAGGGAGGATGGGGAGGGCTACACTGCAAGCTAAGTAAGGGGGTGTTTAGGGGAAGAGGAAACAACAGTGAGAAGCTTCAGAGGGTGTGGAGGAGAACGGAGCGGGGTAGGCAGTCCATGCTTGTGAGGTCTGTGAGGGAGTGGAATGTGTTGAGGGAGGAATTGGTATCTGTGAGAGGGGTTGGTAAATTCAGGAAGGGAGTGGAAAAGGAGTTGGTTGGGTGAAGGAGAGTTGAGAGAGCTCGCCACCGGGCGGTAGCCTAATTTCGAGTGTATGTATCAAAAACATTACAGAATTCAAAATTGAAATATGAAACAGAAAAGAAATACTGTATAGCAAGGTAACCAGCCACTGAAGTTACTTTTTACTTATTTTAACATACTGATGCAAGGCATGAAACGTTAAGGATGAAAGAAGGAAACAATTCAGGATGCTAAGATGAGATTTGTTGGAGGCAAAGTTGACAAGACTATACATTACAACATCTGGAAGACAAAAGTTAGAATATTGGGCTACGCTTACAGATCACAGGATAAAATAACTATTAAAAAAGTACGTTTGGGTTTTTATACTGAATGGTTATGAATGGATGCCAAATACAACAGGGCCTCCACAATTAAACTGGTTTCCAAACCACATGCATTACCACTATTCATAAATTAAAATTTATCAAGAGTTTGGGTGTTAATCATCTAATGTCCAGCTTACTTGTAAGTAAGAACATCTTAGCATCCACACCCACCATTTTTTGACTCTCATGGTACAGACACATATGAAGAATAAAGTAGAGGAGAGATCCTAAGAAAGAAACTCGGTATCTCAGTAAGCAGTGTGCACAATATTGTTCATGAGCAACTGTGCTACCAAAAGAAGTGTTCATGCTGGGTGCTAAGGCAACTTGCAAAAAGTCACAATGCCACTATGGTGGGAATGTCTCTCATGCTCTTGAGATGCAGTCTCATAAGGGAAGAGTACTGTTCCTGCATGATATGTTACAGAAGCTGAATGCTGGTGCATCATGTGACATCAGAGACAAAACAAGCATCCATGTCATGGAAACACACATCATCCCCACCTCCCAAGAAATTAAGAATAGCTCCATCCACAAAAAGAGTTATGGTGACCGTCTATTGAGACAGAAAGGGTGTACTTCTAGTATTTTTCCTTGCCAGGGAAGTGACAGTGAATACTGCCAATTATTGTCACACACTGGGATGCTAGTGAACGGCAACAACCTCGGCTTATCAAAACAGGCATTGTGTTCCTGCATGACAAAGCCTGACCACATTCAGCCAAGGACACACATGAATTGTTACAGCACTTCCAGTGGATGGTATTGTACCATCCTGCCTACAACTCAGACTTAGCACCCAGTACTTTTCTACTCTTTGACCAATGAAGAAGCAACTGGATGGTAAGTGATTTAGAACTGATACAGAAGTTCAGCAAGCCATCATGACTTCGCTTCAGAAACTGGATGCAGATTTCTTCTCTGGATGCAGATTTCTTCTATTCTGTCATCAATGTCTTGGCGTACCATTGGAACTAATGTTTGGATAAGCATGGTGATGTTGAAAATTAATGTGTAAAAATATTAACCCATAAAAGGACTACAAATATGATTCTTACTGTCAATTAACATTTCACAACTGATCAAAAAGTTTAATATACACCTTCAAATGTTTTTATGTAAAAAAAAAAAAAAAAAAAAAAAACACAAAAATTTTTATTTTGTAAAAATGTGAACATTAAATAAGACATAGCCCTTGAATAATTTCAATTAAGGTATGACAGGTTAGGTTTTCCTACACCAAAAATTATGTACAAAACAATCTGAAAACATAAACAAAACATTTTAAAGTTATACAGTAAACACAAAACTGGAAATGATTCTGGCACTTTGGGAGCATAAACATACGACTCACCAACACAAGTTGCAAACATGCCAATTAAAACCACTAAACCATATAACAGAAATTATCTGTTGATTTACAACCACACACTGTATGGTCATCTTGTATTCATAAAGCAAATGTGTCAATGTATGATTGTAATAATCCCCAAGTACATCATGGAATGGAATAGATATTTTAAACATTTGTGCATAGCAACAAACAGTATCAGTCTTTGTTGCCTATGCTTTTTTTTAAGAACCTTGCAATAGCCTCCTTATTTGCAGAACTACCCCACAATGGTGCAAAAATCCTTCGCTCCTCTTCCAGCAGTTTCTCAACATTTTCACTGCTTGCATTGCTCACAATCTTCTTGGCTGCCCGCACCACTTTAACATCAAACGAGGTTCTACTTTTCAGCCAATTCAAAGCTTCTTCCACAGCATTCTGCTGCCCAACAACACCTTCTGCCAATCCAATGTCCAGTGCTTCAGGAGCTTTGATGATCTTCGCAGTCAGCATCAAGTCTAGCGCTCGGTGCCGGCCTACTAACTTCACCAGTCGTATGCCTCCCCCCCAAGCTGGGACGATCCCCATCCGTCCGTGAGCAAAGCAGATTCCTGCAGTGTCTGGAGTGAACAAGCGGTAATCGCACGATACCGCAATTTCTGATCCACCACCCAGAGCACCTAAAATTTCAGGCAACAGAAATTCCACACTTTATTAAAAACTTATTACAGTGGAATAATATAGACTGCTATGTAGAGTGTGTCCAGTTAGTATTCTCGTGCATTGTTTTTAAGCTGAAACTGAGGAGATTCCAAGAGGTACATGATGTGCAGCTGGAAAGCTATGAGTGCCTTGAGAGGTCGAGTGGTGGTAAAAGTGGGTGTGTATGGTTTAGTGTTTAAAAAATATGATATGCTTCTGAGATAATGGGCTGGTATATGGCTGGATGGCTTATTAAAACAAAGTACTTTGGTTGTTGGTTGATACATAAAGCAGTGGTGTGACAGTGGGTGGCATGTCCAGAAATGTTTTCCCAGTGGCCTGGGTCTGCACAGTGTGGTGGTAAGGCAAAAAGAGCTCAAGAATAGTGTGGTGTCTTCTGGAGCGACTCAGATTTAGCTAAGTTCTAGAGGCACAAATATACAATAGGGATGTTAGTTCCAACATCTATGGCTGCAGCCTTTCCTCCGCTGCCCATATCGTGAAAGGCCCAGACATCTCATTTGCTGAACACTACTAACAGGTAGGGGATGTGTGTGGGTAAGCTTGACATATATGGGAAGTGTGTATGTTGTGCTGTACCTGCAAATGCCAACCAACAATTGGACGTCAATCCTCTCCAATAGCTCTTAAGATATAATGGAAGAAAGGACTGGATGAGAGACCAAACGTAGCATGATGTTACCGGAGGAAGTAACTAAGTACCCCAGTCTTTTAGAAATTGCTGAGTGTGAAGGCTATGTCTTATCATTTATCACTACCAGCCCCTGGCCTAGCTTTCCATCAGCTGACTCCTAAAAAGAGAGAATTGCACTAGCTTCCTCTTCTTACAGGCTTTGATCTAGGGAAAGCATTCCACTAGCTCATCCCCCAAACAATGACTTAGTACAGTGTCCCTCCTGTTGACTGCTCCAAGCCAGTGTTTACTGGTATCGAGTATTGGTCATCTCATCTTCCAGTACTGGCTCTGGGCATCAACTGCCACCACCAGGTTACTCCTACAGTGGTCTCTGACCATACACTGACTCCATAGCCACAATCTCTGGTCACACTGAGGATGTTATACTACAATGGCGTAATGCAACATTGCGGCATGGAAATATCCAGTTGCTCAATCTAGTACAACAAGGATCCAAAAAATTTACCCAAAAACAAAAATATGTTCAAGTGAAAAACGCTTTGCCTACTAATGAAGCATTTTTACTTATTGTGTTTGCAGCTTTTAAGAGTCCAGAGGCATGTGGGGTTAATGTAAAAACACTTACAATCACTTTTTCAGAGACTTCATTAAGAGGAAACCAACATAATGCATTACAGGCAACAGAGAGCCACGATAGTGCCGCCACATGCTGTTCTAACTTCTTTGAGAAACAAAGAAAGATGTTACATTTGCTGGCATCCAGTGCATCTGTAAACAGCAGGCAGAAAGCCTGGTATATGCAGGTTGTCACCCACCCTGCTTCCCGCCGACATACTCTTAAGATACCATGACCAAACATTGGCCTGGCCAGGCATCTGGGATTGGGGGTTGATTTTTTAAAGGTTTGATTCAAAAAGTGTGAAGAAACCATGAGCCTTAGTAGCATCAGCCCCACATGCCATTGCCTAAACAGTTCCTACAGAAGAATAATTTAGACCCATAGGAAAATAGGAGCCACACATTGCCATGACGAGAATAAGGATCTTGGATAACCTGCAGCCTAATGAGTTTTAATCCCTGGTTTGAGCCCTAAGTTACCCCAAATAGCAACTCAATTTACTTACAGATGAATGGAAAGGATATACTGTACATAATCAACGCTGCAAAAACTGCCACCACTGATACACCTTTGAAAGGAAGGAGCCACTACCTCCCATTGCAGAATTCTGGACTTAATCCCTACCAGATCCAACCTTGATTTTTCATGCGTGGAAAGGATGACACATATTGGAAAAAACTTTTTTGTTTTATTAGGAGAGACTCATTATCTCCGCCTCTGCATTCTGTTTATTCTAGCTCTTACCATCTTATAGCTCACCACATCTGCTCTTCAGAGTTACAACCACTGTTCAATACAAAAGTTGTTAAACACTGTTTGCTATGAAAACAATAACTTTGAAGTGTCAGACATTGTTCTCATGTTACACCACAAAGTCATGCAGTGCTGATCAGAACTATCAACTTCCAGCCATGATGGTTGGGAACATCTGTGCATCATATGCCCTGACCTCCTCCTGCCACCTATCGGTATCACATACGAGAGCAGGATATTAAAGGATCATTGTTGTCTGCTACAGAAGGATAGCTTGCCGCATTTGTTACCATATTTAAAAAAATAGGGCAGCACTACGTGTCCACCAGTCCACTGATCTTTGTAACACCATGCCACTTTAAGGTTGCCAACTTCGCTATTTCATATGAGAAATGCACGCCTAAATGGGCATGTACATACCTGAACCTTCAATAAGTGCAACTGTAACAAGAGGCAGCGTATAAAAGCGATGCAGGATATTGTGCATGAATGTAGCCATCTTAAAACCATCATCAGGGTTGGCAATGTTATGCACAAAGTTCAGATCTCCTCCTGAGCAAAAATTTCCTTCTTTCCCATACAACAGCACACCTTTCCCCATTGTCCAGCTTTCTAAAGTTTCAACTGCTTCCAAGAAGTCTACCATCATCTTTCCTAAAGAAAAGAAATAAAAACAATACTGTAACAAGATAATTTCATAATGGACTGAACTACTTTAATTATGCTGAGAGGTACAATTTTGTGAATTCTTATGCCAATGTGCCAATGGAATATTTGACCATCTGCTGGCAGTTTTTAAAGACTCTTTCATAACTGCTCATAAAGTTTACTACAAGGTTGAAATTTCAGCCAATCAGAGAGAGAATGGTGGAGTAATATTGTTCATTTTGTTTTGAGAAACAGTGACCTATAAACATAAATAATTAGTTAAAAAAAAAAAAAAAGTTCTACTAGTTCTAAAACAGCAGTGTGTGAAAATTATGGTAAACATTTGTGTTTATTTAACACAAAATTTCCAGTTGTAACAAGAAAATATTAGGATCTCTGCAGTAACAGATAATGCTGAAGTCGTGAGTGAAGACAGATTCTCAACCGCAGTTGCAGAAGTAAAATCATAAAATCTTCTCTCGTGCGGAAGCAACTATCGTTGGAGAGATTATTCCATAGAACCCTCCATAACAGCTTGCATGCAGACTCAGGTAACAGGTCTCGTGGAAGCTTCTGCCCAAGCTTGTACGGAAAATTTTATCGTGGCTTTAAAAACAAAAACAATTAACCATTCAACAATTGTTTGGATTTTTTAAATAGATTTTTTACTTGAGTACAAAGTTTCCAGCACAGTTTATACATCATGGTGAGAATGCAATGCTAACTATAAACAACCCTGCAATACCAAAGTTCACACAATGAGTGAACTGTAATGCAGGCTTTCTGATTGACCATTTGGTATCTTCATAATGGAAACTTATCACAGAGAAGCAGAGCAGAAAGAAGTGATGATTCTAAAAAACAATTCATTAACTCTCAAGATAATAGATGTCTGCACATCTCACAGGCAAAAAAAGGTTTTCGAATTGTATGTGGTATGGCATTTGCAGTAGTGAAATATTGACTGCTGCTTCTGGTTCTGTTTCTAACTCTGGTTGTGGTACATAAATTTTTTTGAAATACTCAATAGTGTAAAAATATGACACTGTGACCATGCCTGGATGTTTCTGTTACTCAATGTGCTTGATACAAGAACAAAGTTTTAAATAGTTTAGCATGAAATGAATAATATTTGTTATTACAAAGTTTACTTTTTGTTAAGATATTATTACTAGAGGTAGAAAATTGTCCAATTTTGAATCTATACATCAAGATGCGTGCACCTAAGAATAAAATAGCTAATTGCAAAGAGACGTTGCCCTCACTGTGCCACTCGGGAGGCAGCCCACTGCTGCTCTGCTTGCGCACCAGGCACGCATGGCCGTGCGTCCCATGTACGGGTCACGTCACCGTTCGTACAGGAACGGGTCTTTGAACCGGGTCACAACCCGTTAGGCCCGTGTTACCAAGAGAAAATTCAGCTCAGTGTGTGCATAGTGAAATTCTAATGTGTGCCCCTGAAAGAAGAGTCTAGAATTCGAAAGGGAAAATGTTATCTCCCTTTTGCTCCCCTTAAGTGAGGCGTAATTAGCCTAAGAGTGCAAAGCCATGCGAGTTATGTTTTGATACTAAACACGAACCTGAGACATTCATAATTCCTAACACAATTTTATAGAGCTTGTGCTGTGTTTGATTTGTTTTAAAAGGGCATATTTTATTTTCCCAAAATTAAAATCTTTCACTTTCATCATTTAATAACCAAATTTCAAGTGCCTGTGTAATTGTCTAATGCTTTATCATTTAATCTAATGATTTCTACATGCTTTGCCGGCCATCTCCGGCTTGTTTTTTTAAATTATTATTTTCTGATACAAAGAGCATATATGAAACACTAGACTGAAAGTAACAAATATCGCTCATCGGAATTAGTGCACAAATTCCTGCAGTACTAAGTGTGTCTTTTTCCTGTGTTTTGTATGTACCTTTTGTCCGATGTATAATACAACTAATTTCTCTCTCAATGTTGGTGGGAGATCTCGGCGAGGTAGCCAGATGTCTCAGCCACCATCTTTAGCCTTGATCAATGGGCCAACGAGAGAACATGCGCGTCATGTCGCGGGAGCCTTCAACTTGTTTTGTAGTCACTTAACAGCAAAAGTAAGTTTTAATTATTCTGGAACCTTTTTCTTGTGTTTGCTCCTCCTGCGCTCGTAGTCTTCTCTCCATCAGACTCGTGGCTCCGGAGATTTTAACACCGTAGTGTACCACACGCTTAATAGTATTTTCTGCTTTTGGCCTATGGAAAGTCTAAATGTCATGCCCAATAACGGCTAGGGTAGCTATATCGTGTGTCGCTTCTCTGCCCAATATAACCATTTGTGATACTCGTCTCTGTGTTGCTTATTTGTACGTTAGTACCGTCGGACCCTGGCCCACTCCAGGGAACCACGTGTTCAAGTGTATGGACTGTGTTAACCTGAACTTACGTCTGCTTAAACGTAAGCTTGTGAGGGGACCACCACGTGGCTGTCGACCTGCTACCGTCCTGAGAATTACAGTCCATGTGCTCACGCGTGAATAGATAAGCTGGCATCCTACGGACATTAATAACTTATTTCAAACTTTTCCGTTAAATTTCTAGCCATGGACCAGGGTTTCTCTCAAATCCGATGTACTCCACGCCTTGCTAGCAACCAGCCCACGTTCCATGATAGGTTAGTATAAAATTGGATTTTGTCAGAACTACTTGAACCACCCCACATACACACACAATTGGTTTTCTAACAAAAAAAATATATATATATATATTTGCTTTCATGCTTCTCTCAACGCAACTTTTAGTATGGCTTTTTTGTTTGTTTTGCTAAAACGTTTACATATTATCATGCCATTTCACTTGTGTCGTCTGCTAAAGCTCATTTTCTCTGTTGTTTCAGTGTAAAATGTGTTCTATTGTATTTGCAGGGTTTAATATGTCTTAAAATGTGTTCATTTTTAAATTGTTTGGTTATAAAATTCAAAGTGCCAGTGACACAGAGATTAACACTTAATATTCCGGCATGAACGCCGTCATAAAGAGACACTAAATAATATTGAAATTCATAAGAAAATTATAGAAATGTAAAACAATACTTAATTTCATTCTTGCCATTTTATTTTCAATAATTTAATATTTATCGGCTTCCACTTTTGTGAACACCATAAGCGGCCATGGTAGGTCCGTGCGACGCTTGTCTCTGGACAGTCTGTCGAGGAGAACTGGCAAGGTAAGACACTGTCACATACGCACTACAACTTTTGTTCACTGATTTAGGTTTCCATGGTCAATTTAGCTTACCGATTAACCTTTGCTTGCGTACATTTTTGCCATATATTTTCCCCAGCATTATGCTTCCGCTTTATTAATTTCTTGCGCCCTTGTAGCATTTTTAACTTAATCGAGGAGAAGGAGAAGAAAGATGTCGGAGAGGTCATGCGACCTGCGCAACTTGAATCAGGCGCCATCCACCTATGTTTATGGCGTTTCATTGTAACTTCTGCATTATTGCTACATACAATTTTAAGGGCTTTGTTTTTATGTATGTATTTGAGGGTAATTTTCGTGTTTGAATATTTTACGGCAACAACACTTATAACCACATGGCCGACCGACGCCAAGTCTTTGTATATGCCGTCATTGTGTTTGAGAGCTTATTTATATAACATTGTATGTGCAATCGTTTATTTCAGGGTTCCATGTCTATTTTATTCAGGGTTCAATGTATTTTTCACGTAAATTAAGGCTTTTTGTATTTGACCACGCTGTCACATTAATGTTTGATTTAACCACCATCAGGCATGTTACACGCCTGTAACCACTGCAATCATAAAGAGAATAATCTTCTCAGCAAGAATAATATTTTGTCTGACTTTAATTTGCTCTTTCAATGCATGCAGAAATATTGCAATTTTACCTACACCACATGGTCCGCTACGAACTTCATCCAGCGGCATCCACGCCATTTAAGCTTGTTCTCACATGTGTGTGTTTTTTGTAAATATGCAACTCGTGTCCCATCTTGTTTCATGTATCATTTAAGGGTTTACGTAATTTTGAAATTAGTGTACGGTGTGATTATTCCTGTCCTAGCTAGCTCTGTGTATAGGCTGTCACCACACTAACCACATACTGGAGGGCGAGCCCCAACGAGTTTGCGTTAGTGATGTTGAGTAATCACACGTGTTAATATGTATCAAGGGTTTCATTTGTAATTCAGTGTCTTGTCTTCAGGGAAAAACTGTCAGTCCACCCAAGCGGCTGTCGGCCCTCTTCCCTTGTGAAGGGTGTGCTTTCACGCACCTCGGTGAGATCATCCATCTAGGCATGCACTAGAGTAATTGTGGGCTGGGGAGCACCTAAGCAGAATTGGCTAGTCATGACTGAGATAATCATAATTTCATTGGTACGTTGATGTGTATGCATAATACACTAAAAGCAAGTCTACAGTGAACTTAACTCTTTTATTCAGTAGTGACAGTGTGCTGGCCACATATATTTTATTAAGTGTTTATTTCCAGTTATGTTTAGTAAAAAGTTTAGTATTGCCCACGTGTTTGTAAGTACGCACAGGTGAGACGGACACACAGTATCCACAGCATCCCTGAGAACCCTGAGTCTCAATAGTGTGGTGACTGAGAAGCACTGCTGGCGCCCAAATTACCAGTAAGTATTTGTGTCATCGTTCATCTCGTGTCTCACCCGACGGCGTCAGAGTTAACTTGGCAGACTTTCCGAAAAGAAGTCAATTTCAACCAGGTCAGTTATCAAGTGAGCTGAGTAAAAGTTTTACTCTAACCCAGCTAACCAAGTGACTTTTCATAAGCACTTTATGACTACAGAATGTAAACCATTTATGTATCCCACATGCCTGGCTATCTGATGCTGCCACATAAACCCTCCCATAAATAAAAAATGCATCACTACCCCACACTATCTCCATCCCGTGACATGCACTTTCCAGAATTCTCACCGGTGATGGCGTTCCGTTTCTCAGGATGGTTCAAGCACAAAGTGGCAATACCAGTGGCGTCATCTTTGACCAGATCTAGGCTTCCTCCATCAGAATTTAGCAAGAAACTGCGAATCTCTGGCAGAGGAGTTTCTGGCTGACTGTAATAGCATGTTGCCAACGGGAGTGTTTCCTTCACATTTCGGTTCCATGAAAATATGTATTTCAGACTTGATAACATTTTAGTCTCGCTGCTCTAAAACAAATGAACAAATATTCAAAACATAAGTTGTAACCTAATGTTTAGAGCATTCATGCTGTACCACTTGGTGGCACACTAACAACAACTTAAATTTGTTGAAAGATTACACATAGAGGGTTATAGTGTTAAAAGGGAAAACAGAAAAATTTAACTACTGTAATATTTAAAAAATTTGTTTTATTTAAACATGGACAACTAGCAGTACCCACTTAGCTGGGCATCTATTTATTATTCTATGTACATAATTAATAATCAATTGATAGGTTTTATCATTATATTCTTTTTATTACATAATTTCAAATTTACATTTTAGAAGTACATAATTAAAAAATTGTCTCTGTAATTACAACTTAAAGTAAGAAAATTTGTTTGAATTATTATTGTAAATAGCAACCACCCGTGACTTAGTTCATTATTTTTTTATACGTTTCACTAAATTTACATTAACAGTACAGGGGAGTATACATCTCAAATTAACTTTTTTTTTCTTTTTTTTTTTTTTGTAAATAGGAAATATGAACCTCTTATTCCAAAGTTTTTTTTTTTCCATACGTTTTATTAAATTTACGTTAACTTGTTAGAGCTTCTCTGTATACTATGTTTATTGCTTTATTATTTTCTGGCAGCAAAATACATTGGTTTTCTGGAGTTCCGACTCAGATAACCCACTACGAGAAAAACATCCCTTGCTCAAATCTATTCTCACAAATTTGAAAGTTTGTCCCAGGGACTTGCTTATTGTGAGAGCAAATGATACCTTCACCGGAAACTGCAACCATTTGAAAGGAATAGGCAGATCCGTTGGGATCGTAGGGATACATGGAATACGCGTTAGCTATCCGGCAGCAGATCCAGTATATATTATTACTTTGATGATGTTCCACAACTCTTTTATCAATAGTCTTGTGCCATTACACATATTAGGTGGGTTTAAGTTGCGTAGTTGCATTATTGGGATACCAATCATTAATTTGAGGTTGTGTGGCAGCAGGCCAGAAGGATTTAATGATTAAAAAATTTTGGAGGGTGGTGCACACTGTCCTCAATGTCACTGACGGTATCAATGGATTTGTAATATTTAACTTGGCTCGGAACACTACTTGTAAGATCATAGTATTTATTTCATTAACTGTTATCATTTCTGGAAGCTACTACTATTGCCCTTGAACAGAACCAATGAAAGTCTCTTTGCAATAAATTTCCTAGATCGGGATATATTGTCTCTAGAAGATGTTCTAATTTATGGACTATGCAACCCAATCCAGTACCAAGTTTGATTTTGGCGCTACCACCATTTGGGCTTGAAAAAGGGAATTTTCCTTCTCCAAGCTTAAGCAATTCTTGTTTCACTTTTGCGAATATTAGATTTGTAATGAACATTTTCCCTGTGCCCCCTGGGGCATCCAATAAATATATATTTTACCCCTATTATTTGCTACACTATCATTTATAGCATCATAAGTTTGACTTTGATCTGTGAATAACTTTGGCAAGTTTTCGTTGACGTAAACTGACAACTCATTGATGTCATGCAGAGGTCCCTGCATCATAACAAATGTCACATTATATGACCAATTAGGCGAAGGTAAACCAAAATCACTCATACTTTTGTCGTTCAGTTCTAACAGTTTATTTTCTATTTTGATTAAACCTTCATTATACATGTCCTCATTGAAGGGCAAAGTAAAGTCCTAATTTTATTGGTGAATTTTGTGTCTATCTTCACACAGATCCTTTTTGACAAGCAGTAAATGTGGTCAAGATAGCCAAGAAAATCTTGTCTACGTTGGACGATCCAAACCTAGGATTGCTGGCATACAGAGCAACAGCCTTAGAAAATGGGTTCTCACCGTCAGAGCTACTGTTTGGAACAAAGCTGAGAACCACCTTACCAGTGATACGAGCAACCCAACAGCAACCAGGACAGCATCAAGACGGTGAAAATTTTGCATCAGGGACCAGCAATAAAAGGAGCGCCACAAAGCCAATATTGATAAAAAGACATGGTGGCAGGGAATTATGGCAACTGGTTGTGGGTGAATGGGTGTGGATCCCTGACTTGAAACAATATGGGAAAGTACATGCACAGGTCTCCTACCCACGTTCATTTATAGTCAAGACACAGCAAGGATTATTACGGCGGAATAGACTACAGTTGATCCCTGCCCCTTAAAGTGAAATGGATGAGAAGCTGCATGGAAAGTCAGGCGAGCAGTACTGCTACACTCCATTAACACACTATAACCAACGAGAGGTAACGAAAGAGCAGCAGCTGCAGTCCACTGCCAAGGCACCTAGGGCAGAAAAGGCAGTATCATTCCCTGAGTCGCCAGGAGATTCACGCTTTAGAGATTTCCACAGGAAGGGTCAGATGTAGGTGTTCCAAGTACAGTGGGTTATAACTAAGACCTGCAGAGGGCGGAGGATCATTCCACCACGGAGACTCAATTTATAAAGAGTGAACTTCTACAGACTTACAAACCTGTGTGAATCATTAAGTGTTGAAGAACAGGAAGATGTACTACAGCTAGCTTTTAGGTTATGTTTACAGGGACATACTATAGGTTAGGTTTAGGTTATGGGTAGAAAACAAGAAAGCATTTGGCAGCAGCTGAAACCAATCTGCCCGAGGTAGCCATGGCGGTAACTCAAGTAGGTATCAGTACTCACACGTGAGTGCATAAAACTACAAGATATACCGACCAGCATGCATGAATCTCCCTTATTAGCTCTTTCCCCAGAGATTGTGATTGTCAGCGTGAAATATACATACAACAGTGCTTCTGTCCCCAGTACATCTGGACACAGAAAGAGTAGTAAACACACATTTTAAGGGTGGGTCAACCTTTGACATTCCACGACCTGCCAACTTCTCAAACTACCTGCCAGTATGATTCAAAATGAAAAAGTCGCCTACCTGGAGCTACTGTCTGTGTCTGAGGCAAAGAGACACAGTACTATTACACGCATAATGTGCACAATCGCCATTAATCGTAAGGCCCTGAACTGGCATGCAGTATTCTCGTCATGCTGCATGTACCAACGGTACTTTAAAGCAGTGAGCCTATCATTTTATTGCTGCTAAAGTCATTATGAAGGTTCAAGGCAGGGCCTTGAGTAGTTTTGTTAGACAATGCTTTGAAAAAGCAGTTTTTTTAAAAGCCATTTTGGAGTACTCTGAAATGGTGTTTCTAAGGTACCTAAAATATTCAAAGTACTAAACAGCCTTCCCCTGAAATGTATGTGTTCTTTTCGTAGATCAGCACGTTGGATGCACATTTAAGAGTTTTGTAAAAAAACATGTATTTCAAACACATTACAACGTTATTCAAGGGCCCGGTAGGCAAGAGCCTTAAGAAACATTTCTATAATGTAACTGGTAAAAATATATTTAATCAGTCTCCCTGTGTGATAATAAGCTGCCAATTGTAACAATATTCACTGCTAACAACACAATTTGGTATTTTTTTGCACAATTCTAAATCATGATGTGCTTTTCTTGTTACTTGAAGATAAAAACTGTAAAGATGTGCATCACAGCCGTATATCAGTAAAGAGTGAAATAATCTGTACAAATTATGACAAAACCATAAAGGTTGGCAGCTCTGACACTGCTGAGTTCTCCCAAATCCAGCAGGAAACCCTACCTGAAGAATGAATTTCCTTACCCTCTATACCTTTCAGGTACCACAATATAAGGCTCAGTGTACATACACACATGCAACAGTGCACAGCAGAGTAAATTAAATTGCAGCAGCTGCTGCTTCTAAAATAAACTAGCCTAATGTATTAGCAAGACTCAAAGCACACAGGAGCAATGCAGAGCATCATGCAGTGGCAGTTGAATAAACAAAACTATTTTGTTTCTCGTGAGTACCAGGAACAGCAGAGTGATGGATTTGGGGCAGTTGACTGTTGATGTGGAAGTTTCAGAAAGCCTTTGGCAAGTCAAAAATTGGCGGCAACACAACTTGGTGTAACAGACAAGTTGTGGGGGAAGTTGCAACAGCTTTGGAGCCTGACAGTAAGTAGACAGCACTCATAGTGATTTTTGTAGATCCTAAAAAACATTGTAATTTTTTTAACGTTTTGATAATTCATGAATTTTCCACGAGAGAGTGAGTGAAGAGATTTGGGCGGCTCTTAACAGCGAGGTCATCAGAGTCGATGCAGGTGATTGAGGCGAGAATGGTGCAACGCCGAAATGAGAGGGCGGGGGAAATGGGTGATCCCCGAGAAAACGCACCGTCAGTGGCATCGTCCGCCACGATTCCCACATACTAAAGTCGGGTGACTCGGCTGGGGATTGAGCCCGGTTCGTCTTGGTGGGAGGCGGGCAGGCGGCTAATCGCTCAGCCACCGCTGCCCCCTATTTTCCACGAGGAACAGGAACGTACAAAATGTTCCTGAACCACAGTTGCAGAAGTAAATCATTAAATAAACGCACTCGTCTTTACTTGCTAAAAAAAAATTCGGTAAATTTCGGTAAACACTTCACTAGTCTAAAAATAATAAATATAAATAAAAAATCACGATCGCTGGATACGTTATTCCAAATAGTGATGCGTAGTTCACGAACTTGTCACTATATACATAGAACCTGAAACATTTCCTAGTGTAGTGTACGCCCGTACAAACGCTATAGCCGACAAAACAATTGAATGGTGGGAGATTTTTTTTGTGAATTTGACAATATGGCGAATGCTACAGTAGCGTAGCTAATTGTTTGGTTACGAATTAGCTGATATGTTTTCTTTTTTAAAAGTTTTCAGGGTAGGTATCTCTTTTCTATGGAACTAGTCTCTTGTGATATCGGTATTGAGTTAGGAGTATACAGGAGATGGCTTGCTGTGACGTAGGTTAAGCCTCTAGAGATAGGTGGTTTTACTATGGACTCTAGCCGCCATCTTGACTGTATATCCCAAAACATTATGTTTACATTAGAATGACGTTGAGAGAAAGGTTACATTCGAAGCGTTTCGTGTTGAACAAAGAAACTAATGAATAAATAAATATATATTACAATTCACGTGGGAAGTTTTACTATTTTATTATTGGCTTGTGTTGTACAAATAATTTCCTGATGAAACTACTGATCGTGGGTGTGTGTACTGCGGACCAGTATTGGGTTACGTGCGACAATAAGCACGTGTTTTATATATAGTGCTCATATATAAGGATTTGTGGAAAATTATTTTTTGAATAAATGATTAAATAAAGTATAACAAGCATTCTACCGTTGTCGTTTAATGTATGCAGGTTGCGTATCAGTAATGAGTGTAAAAAACGGCGACCAGCAGCCCAATTGAATTTCTGGAGGGCAAAGTTCACATGTTCCTGAGCCACGAATAAATAATTATTTGCTGGCATTTATATTTAAATCCCTAACACTGATAATGACTCGAGAGGTTTGTTTCCAATATGACTTCATCTCCTTTATACATAATGTCAATATAGTAAATAAATTCAAATTCCGTTCTAGTTATTCCCTCTCTTTACATTACATTAGTTCTATGTTATGATACAATTTTATACTTATTTATCCCTTATAGTAGGGTACAATTTTGTTTCTTGCATTTACAATGTTGGACAGGGTTAAGTTACCCTTGGTGCATAATTAAAACACAGAAATCGAAATTTTTACTGAATTGTCTGCACTGGACAATCAATTTTAGAAATTTTTCAGAAGAGAAAAAAGGGCGGAGGTACAGGAGACATTTATGGATAATTTTGTTCCCTACATCTACAAAAAATTGTGTTACATCTTTCTCCAAAAGTGCAATTTAGTACCAAGGGCTTAAGCTCCGGCTACACACACAGTAACAATTAACAATAAAAAATTGAATCCACATTTGTATATGGCACCAGCTACAACACAACATAATGGCGTAAAATGGCAGCCTGCTCGCGGTAGCGGCGTTAAGAGGATTGAATATTTTCAATTCTTTTACGCCGAGTTCTATGCCGGCCAATCACGAGAGAACATTTCCAACCACGGGTGTCAGTGCAATGCAAGCTTATAACAAGAACATAGTAATGAAATTAATTTTGCTGTACAGTTCAGATTTCCGTTTATTTAAATAGTCAACGCAATTATTAACATTTATACCACACTTTAAATATCCCGAAACACAATTCCCGCGAAACTTTTTTCATCACAACTAGATTAACAAAAATAAATATCAGGTTAGCCAACACACTGTTTGAAAATATCCGCGATACATGTACTCGTACTCGTTTCACATTAGTCGCGTAACAGTTTTCTTACTGCTGTTGTAGCCAGTTCATTTTCATATTTCCATGGTAACACCACTGTTATTTTGTTACGGGAGCGCTATGGTGATTGTAGCGTAGGGTTTGTCAGTCAGTAGCCACAATTGTAATTCAGCCCCACATTTTAAACAATTTCACATTGGGAGAGAAAACTACAATAGGATATTATTTCTATAAATACACTTTTAGGGACAATAAAGGAAAAACCCTATGGTTAGGTTTAACATGTATGAAAACTTATTCGCCAGCATTTTAGGTTACTTTGGGTATTTTCATTAAATTAGGATACATTGTTGAACTACAGTGGGTGAAAGGTGCATGCACCACAATGAATTAGCAAATAGGCATTTAGAAAAATACGTATCTGCAGTTTTATAGAAGTGACTGTATTTACCTCTTAACGAGTCCGCAACTTGCAGGTTAGACCTTAAATTCACGGCACGTTAGTAATCGCAACCGCACTTGCAAAACTTAAACACACTGCAATTGTTTATTTACAAATTTACGTAGATAACATATCCCTATACACACAATAATTGTGCGATATCTTTCACGAATGTATCCACGGTAAAATCGAATGCACTATAAACACGGGACTCGCATGGCCCGGCTCGTACGCATTTTCATACATTAATATTAGTTTTCGTTGGTTGCCGAATAAATCAAAAATAGATTATAGTTTTAAGTCGTGTTTACATGCCCAATTCTTATTTCACAAACGCAAGAATAACACAAATATAGAGAAAATTAGGAACTAGTGAGTTCATACAGCACTCGCAAGGCTGTTACGTAAACAACCGTTGTCTCTCCCGCAAGGCTGCTTCACTTGTAACGCACTCGCAGACGACTTCATTAGCGTACTATAGTCTATTTTAGTAAGGTTAAAGTTTTATCATAACTTTTAAAAGTTCCTATAGTCGTCAGAAAATTATTTCCTGTAATATTTTCAAGGCAAATAAACAGGGAATGGGAAGCAAATCAACCAAAACACCGTATGCAACACTCCCATTTAAATGTAAATAATTCATAAATTTATAGCTAGTTATCTGAGACAAACACACTCACGCTTTTTGTGTATATTATCGTTTAGGTCCAAAATGTTTTTATGTCAATTTTAATACTCATCAAAATACACGTGAAAGAGAGGCAGATATAATGTTTTGCTCTATTGTTGATCACGTGACCTTTTTACAGGAAAACTACCGTCTAACTCCACACTACCGCCATTTTTCATCACTGGGACGCTACTCCCTCAGCGCGGGGTTGATCGGTCCCTTGGCCACCCAGTTAGTTGTCAGTTAGCTTGCGGAGGCGAGGAGAAGCTAACCCCCTCCCCCCTCCTCAACCACAAACTTTCTTTATGCTGCAAGGCTAGCATTCTTTTACAGGATTCCCAGGGTAGCGCCTGGGAGCTGTTTCCATAGCTGAATTTTACTCTCTTTTTCCCTGCCTGTACGGGATAAAAGAGAGTGGTGAAGTTAATTGAATTTATCAGCGCGGAATTTTAAAGTTCAGGACTTGTAAAGTACTGTCACGAGCTCCCTGTGAGAGAGCTAGCGACAGTTTGGTATAAAAAGCGGAGGTTAATAGCCAAATGAAGTTAAATTTTCGATATAAGTAGCTTTCCCATGACTGGAGTGGCAAGGGTTTATATAATTAAATTAATTATATGTATATTGAAGTGGTGAATTTAAGTTGCGCTAAAATTTAAATCAGTGTAGTTGTTTCAGTAATTACTTCATATCTTATGAGTAAAACCATTAAATAATCTGATTGGTGTGTAAATGCATGTCTGAAGGTACCGTGACGAGCGACTAAAAGTCAAGTAAAACATGTTAACTCGGGGAAGTCCGAGAGCGATATGGCTGGCGCGATGCTAGCGCCAAATAGTTTTGTTAAACGAGTTCGATTTTTTTCCCGGACCGATCGGAAAATTCCGGCCAGTTTCGGGGCCTCATTTCTATGAAATCGGGCGGTATAATTGCGCTGAAGGCGTGAATTTATATTTTTAAAGTTGTTTTGAACTATATTCCGTATTGATAATTATTTAGACTTGTAAAATTCGAAAGCAGAGCCATGAAAACACGTCGCGTGAGTGAAGTTAAACAGTTATAGGCCAGAGGGCTCTGATTGGCCGAGAGAACTTGGTGGGGCGGGGCTTATGAAGTTGCTCGAGAGATGGCAGCATGGTCGTTAATTTACCGTCAACAGCTTTTATTTGACACGGAAAAATTTAAATAAATTAAAAGCGGTTGTAATTAAAGTTATTAAATCGTCTTAAATAAATAATTGGTGCTTCAAAACTTAAAATGTTCAGTTGTGTACGACTAGAATATATACGCGATTATTTCGCTCGTCATAGTGATTAATATTTGTGTAATGCGTTTCGGAGTCGCTCCAGTACAGAGTAGGGGAAATTGGTATATGCGGGTCTAGTTGACGGGCTAGGGGCCGCAAATGACGCCATGGCTTCGAGAAGTAGCCAGGTTCTCTCGTGATTCTCTGTGATGTTGCGGAGTTTTAGTATGTAGGGGTGGAAATGAGCCATGAGCGAGGCGAAGTCGCATGCTCTAAGGAATTCCATGAGTTCATGGAAATCCTGCATAACGCCTCGCATCTCTCCTGGCGAATTAGGCGCAGAGAGTGCCTGCGAATACGTTTTGCCGGGCTGTAATGTTCTGACTGTGAACCTGGACGGGGCAGGAGGTTGTTTTCCAGTTTTTGGCGCGGTTTTCGCAGCAGCAGCAGCAGCAGTAGTTCTTTTCTGCACCAAGTCCAGGAACTTGGGGCAGGCTTTTGAAAGAGCTGTGTGTTCGCCTGCGCAGTTACTGCATGTCGGCTTGGAGTTGGTTTCGTTTTTTTTTTTTTTTTTGCAAGCACTCTCGGGGTGAGGGCATTTTGTCGGCATTGAACAGTGATTTTTGGTGTGTCCTAAAGCGAGACAGTTACGGCATTGTGCCCCGTCTGTCGGCCGTTTCTGGTATTGTCGGGGATGAACTATTGTCATATTTATCCTCGTGACAGAGAGCAGAGGAGGGAGAGAAGTGTTCTGCGCCGCCGTGACACAGAAAAAACGTTGCGGCTCCAACGTGAATTTGTTTGGGTCTGTTTGGTCTGTGAGACGTTTTTTAAATTGATAAATGTGCTGGAGTGAGTAAACGGCACATTCCAGGTCTGCCTTGATGTCCGCAATGTCGGTTGTGGGGTGGAGGTCAAAAACTACTTTCTGTGGGAGCTCGGAAGCTTGACAGAAAGTAAAATAATGGATGTAGTTCGCTTCTAGCATTGTGCGAGCAGCTGTGAGGATTTGCGTTCCCTGAGCTGTGTGGAGAAGGGAGAACCCGTCCTTACTAATAGCTCGCAGTTTCTGAACAAGTAAGTTGTATTTAGTGGCGTCAGGAACCACTAATCTGAACTGGTTTTGTTTTTCTGTCGTGTTTGAGGTGCAGCCGGTTGTGTTTTGTGGGTGGAGATGCTTGAAGAGCCGGGATGGTTAACTGTTGAGGTTTTTTCTGTTACCTCTTTAAGCGGGGAAAACCTATTTTGTATAGGAATGGTGTTTGTTTCGTGTCTCAGACGACACAGAGTGGAGACGCTTGTTCTCCTGCGTGGTTGTTCTGTCCCCTTTTCTTTTTGCAATCTGGAAGTCGGTTTCCATTTCCAATTTTTCATTTCCTACCGCCGGTGTTGTTGGTCGGGAGGAAGTTCGTGTGGTGATTGTTGGCGTCGTTGGTGCCGATAGAGTAGCCAGGAGTAGGTAAATGTGGTCAGGGATGCCTTGAGGAAAAATGTCGTAAACGGTTTGGTGATTAGGTCGTCTCTTTGCCAGTTCTAAGAATCGCTTGTTTTCCCGGAGGTACTGCAAGGAGTAAGGGCCAGTTCCCGTCATCCACGACGGCTCAGTCAGTTCCCCGCCCGCCACCATGACCCGCGAGGGAGGTGGGGGTGGGGTAGGCTCTGTGTGGAGCGACTCGCGATGTGGTGTTGTTTGCAAATTGCGAGAAATTGTTACTAGGAAAGTACCTAAATCGGTGCTGTCCACTGTGACCGCTGACACACTAGGGGCTAGGCTCAAGATGGCCTGTTTCCAGGCCGATCACAGTGTACAGGATGTATGCCGCGAAGCTATTAGTCGTATACAGCCAGAAGAAGCAGAGACGCGCCCTCCTTAGTCGAAGGCGAAGACAACACTGAACTCCACACTATAAACTGGTTTCACTTGTTATCACTGCGCGGTATAGGAATAGCCACCCCGTCACCAGTGTCTTCACATACGTCACAACATGCTATCTCCTGTATACTCCTAACTCCATGGGTAGGATGTTACAGAGCAGAATGTACTATGTATAAAAAATTATAATATTCACTAGCGCATCTATCATATAAAAATGAAACTACAAGCTGCGAGAGATATTGTGGCGCCACCATGGAGGTATTAAGTCTATTGCCTCCATGGGTGCCACTAGTGACAAGTTGATATCGACAGCAAGGATCGCTTTGTTTTGGAAATCATGTTTTTTGTCTGTATTTTGAAACCGTTCGTTGGCGCATGGATGTCCAAGGAAAGGGTTATAGACGCTTAGTACTGGAATCGCCGCTAGATGGCTTCATGAGCACGAAAATTGCCAAAGCGCTGCGTCGATGGTCATTTGCGTTTTTTTATAGGAAACTGCGTGTTGTGTGATCACAGGAAGCAAATGCAGCATTAGCTGTATGGGAGAAAAAAAAAGCTATTTGAAGAGGGCTAAGGACGACGAGACAGAGGAATGTACTACGGAATGTTGAGAACGAAAAACAAAGTATGAAATGCGGTCCTAGAAACCGCTAACGAGATTGAGAACGAAGCTTTGAAAGTTTAATTTGAACAGCATTGGAAATGAAACTAACGAGAAAATCCATTAAATGATACAATATTAATAAACAAATATTAAATACATTGGAATAGTAAAATTAATTGATTTATATAGTCAGATAAAAAAAAATAACATTCCTTTATCCATCCGTGAAAGGGTGTGGTAGGTGAGGAGGAGCTGCCAATTTCGAGTAAAAAGTAATGCCTGCGAATAAAATTGTAAACCAAAGGCAAAGCTATTCGAAAAATAATTTCAATACTTAATTATAATACAGTAACATAAAACGCACGAGTGTTCTTAGCAAGCAATATGTGAACCAGGCGCTAATTGCATAAATTACTTTTACTTCAATAAGTGGGGACCAAAATATGTAATATCATGTAATATAATTACAGTGCCATGAGCTAATCAACAACATCGATTTGTAGCACAGTAAACAAATAATAGCCTGAACCAATGTGATTAAGGCATCACTTAGGATGCAACCGATTCATTTTAATCTCTTCCGAAGTACCGGTAATAATTTTCTTGCTGTAAACTGTGCAGTCATTTACAGTGTGCATAATTTGGATCCATGAAGTTTGTAGCGTGTGTGTGAATGTGTAAAAATTATTTCCTTAGAGGCTTTTAATTCCTGAAAGGTTTTGAAATTATTGAACTGAGTATATTTAAATGAAAATAGCATTCAGTTAAACATAATAAGCACAAGAAATTTGAATCAACTATGATCAACCGTTAACACACCTGCACAAAAGAAGTGTTACACAGCAGGCATAGCAACGCGGTAAATTAGCGGCTACTGTAATATTTCAATTTTAAGAAGCAGTTAATGCCAAGGACAAACTGTGCGTTGATGATGTTGCGTTAAACGTAAGATGGGCAAACCAGACAGCACCAGACTAACTCATGTGTTTTTATCAATGCAACTACAGATAATTCCATTGTATCAAGAAATTTATCGGCTCTTACAAATGTGTTATACAAGTGTTTTTATCAATGCAACTACAGATAATTCCATTGTATCAAGAAATTTATCGGCTCTTAGAAATGTGTTATCTCTTCAGTGTGAAATGCGAAGATTGTATAGATACACACTGTGTGAAAGCACTCATCATCAATTCACAGTTGGTTTATTCGCCACGTTAGAGATAACGCGGCAGACTTTGAAATACTTTGAGACGTGGATCTACATGATTAACATGCAAATATACCCCCACAGTAAGCATAACATTTTAAAATAAATGTTATATTAGCAATTAGCACACACAGCTGCACCTGAGGATATTATTCTAGTCTCATTCTTGTTCTTTCCGTCTAATAATAATACAGAAATAATAGCAACATTGATCTTAGTGTGCGACAGTGAGCGAGTTACAAAAATACTTTTAAGTCAGGCGTGGAGTACTGTACAGACAGTGTATATTTTCACTCCTTCCCGTGGGTAGATAATCCCAATAACTCTCAGTCGACCGCGAACAGTCCATACGTGCATGTAACAAATCGCGAATCAACTTCAGCGAACTTTAGCGTGCATGTCCACCGAAGATCCTTGAGACGACAATAGCGTTGCGTGTGTATAGGCTGTTCGTGGTGAAATGAGCACTTCAGAAAGCTCTGCTTAAGTTCTACTTGTCTATGTTGTGTATTCTTCCGCCTTATGTAAAATTAACATTGCCATGGGCCTCGTCACTCTATACATGCGTCGGTCAACTGAAACTGAGAAATTTTTAGGGAAGTAATATTTTACAAATATTCTCATTTTTACACTTTGATGCACAAAAAAATCAAAAAGCAAAAGAAATAATTTCAGTTATCACAAGTCATTACCTTATACTTTTTATTCAACGTTTAAGATATGGAACTACTTTCCATCTATCGTTACCAACTTTATTGGGCGAATGTCACTCGGTGCACCCACTAAAATATATGCAGTCAAGGGCAGTAACTTTTTACTAAGGCTCATTTCAAAAGTGCTCACTTTATCGTGAACAGTCTTTACCGGCACGAATCTACGATAAAGCATAATTAACACGAACGTGACGCGAGCGCTGCCAAAGAAAATTAAAACATAACACGAGAACGTTGTAAGATTACAACACCCGATAATGGCAACTTCAAAAATGGCGCGTGTGATAGCCCCCAAGACAAGGTCAACGGGGCAAATAACTAGACCAGACAGGTATAGATTCGCGCGCGTCCTCGGAATTTGTACGACGCAACACGTAATTCGGCAGTGAATGAGTCCTTGGCGAAAAACTATAATTTGCTCAGATAAACGGTCGCTTTCTTTTCTGCTGAATATCAACACTACTTCAATAAGAGTACAGAATAATTTTTTGATTGATAAAGAATTAGATAGGTACAAGTTTCATTTTAAAAATTACTTCAACGTTTGTCAGGAATGGAGGTGAAAATCCGCTTTAAAAAATTAACCCCGATACATGTCCGGTTGCACCATCGTGGTTCGAAACTCGACCCAAGATCGGATAAGATAGACAGAGAAAACTGTTCCACCATTCGAGTTCCGAGCTGGACTGGACATCGAGATGAAGTTCATTTCGATCCGAGATCAGCAGTCATCGCTAACAAATGTAGTTTGAAAATACGCCAACAGATAGAATTACGTTCGATTTTTTTGGGGGGAAATTAAAACAACATTATACGCACTTGAATATAGTCCAGCAAAATTCTTACAACAATAATTCACTTAAAACAGATAAAACATCGCACATCAAGTTCTATCTTTAGTGAAAAATTCGCCTACTTCCATGACGTCATATATTACGAACCAATAGCAAAATTTGTCTTATACTTAATCTCGATATCTCACTTTGGAATCAAGATCGATGAAGCAGAGATCCAGAATCATGAAATTTCGTTGGTGCAACACTTTTACATTGGAACCAAGATCAAACTGGATCCTGGTTCGGAACTTGGATCATTCGACCTCGGATCGGGGAAGATGATGGTGCAACCGGGCAACAGTGAGCCAGTATGGAACTACGATCTGCAGAATGAAAATCGAATATTTTACGGCACGATCAAGCACATTCGATTGACCAAACTCAATGGCCAGATGTTATCACGTTATTTAAGAGGCAGTCCTTTCATACAGGAGGTCCGGCTACCATTCTATTTATAACTCCGGCATTTGAAATTTATTTTAATTTTATGCACTTTTTTATGATACCAACATGTTCTGTAAGTATTGCATCCAGGGTGCTAGTACAGTGATCAACACAAAAATAGAAGTGGCGTTACTTTTTTTATAAATATTTACAGCTTATCGGTTGCGATTTTCAAATCAAGAGCCACTACAACACCTGGCTGGTGCAATCTTTCGTGAAATGCGGGATCGCTATGTAACGTAATCGTTGCTTCGATTACCGGAAACTAGGTATTTGTTCATGCTTAATCAGCGCCAAATCATAAGATGTAAAAAAACAACTTCTCCTTTGCTCAAAAGCTAATGGAAAACATTTCCATACTAGAACATTAACATTGCCGAGGTCCTCATCACTTTATCCATGCGTCGGTCAAGTGGAACTTCAAAATTATTGGAAAGTAAGTATTTTACAAATCGGCTCATTTTTACACTTTGATGGATTAGAAAAAAACAAGTGCATTCATCTTAACAAAAATGTAAGCTATATGTAGGCCCTACACATAATTATGAAAAGTCTAACGTAACTAAAAGTGAACCAGAGTAAACGTCCACCGAAGATGCTTGAGACGATAAGAGCGCCATGTATACAGCGGTGCGGCGTTGCGATAAATAAGCATAATGTAGGCTGTTTACGGTAAACTGTGCATTTGTGACAGCTCTGCTTAAGTTTTACTTGTATGCACATTGTGTATTCTTATATAATATGTAAAATTAACATTGACATGGGCCTGATCACTTTATTCATGCTTCGGTCGAGTAAACCTGTGAATTGATTAGAAAAGTGAATATTTTACAAATATGCTAGTTCGGGCACTTATGCGTGTTAAGAACAAAAACAGAATAAAAACGAAATTATTTTAGTAATCGCAAACTGTTTGCCTGAAAATTGAATTTAACGTCAAGACATGTGACTATCCTCATTTGCAAAAAAAAAAAAAAAAATCATCACCATGGACGAATTGCGCTGGTTCAACGAAGGTCACCACACAGTATCATCATATCCCGGCACGTGTCCCTTTTGCCGTTAATGTGATTTGCTTGCGCGGATGTGCCACTTGGAAGCATACATGTCCCTTCATCATCCGTAGCTGCAAAACACCAGATAAGGCCTTATAGACTGCTCACGGTAAAGCGAGCACTTCTGAAAGCCCTCTAATGAGGAATAATAGTCAATAAATATATTTTATTTTGACCTTAGGTGTTGAAGTCCAACTACGGTTGAATATACGCAATTTGTTTATTACATACATGTCAATATTTATTTAAAAAGGTTGTTAAAGGATAATAAGTGGCTAAAAGGAAGAAATAACTAGGGCCTCAAAAGTGCTCACTTTACCATTGAGACGGTGTCTCAAATTTGTCCTTCGTCCTCTCCCCCCCCCCCCCTCCTTCTCCAAGTTCGTTCTTGTTGTTGGACACGTAAAATTGGATGGAAAATAAATTGAACATTACTGGAAATATGTCTTCAAATTTACCGCATTTCCCCCGTTTGTTCGTAAGAGTAATGAGTAAAAAGTACGCTATATGGACACAACGAGTTCCGCACACATTTCTGCTTTTCGTACGGCAAACGTATTTTGGAGACGTTTATGAGTTTTTAAAATTGATAGTAAAAATATTTCTGGATGAGTGTTGACTTGAAAGTTTCTTCTGCCCCGTTGGGCAGGTTTCTGCACGGTCTAAATGTTAACTAACTACGTTACGATGTCGTTTGCTTCACTTACTCGCCTTTTGGTGGAAATTGGTGACATCTGGGTGAATTCTGCATGGAATCCACGACAAACGGAGATTGGAAATCAGCTGGAAGCGACCCTGGCGTGTTGGCGATCCAACATCGCGAGACATAAAGCGAAAGAAATAATTTCAGTTATCACAAATGGTTACCGAACACTTTTTTCTAGACGTTAAAATATGGAACTAGCGTATTTCTTCTCGGCAGTCACAAGTCAAGCAAGTATTGCTAAAAAATTTCCCAAACATCCTATAAAATAGAAGTCACAAAGCGAATAAGCTGGAGTCACAATACCCCGGCGAACACGATACGACAGACCGACACGACGTCGGAGCTCGACAGAATTCCACATTGTATTTTAATCATTGTTCTCAATACCACGACGAAATCTGCCCGACAAATGTGTTAGTTGGCTGTTGGAAAATCCTAAAACGGAAAGTTATCTTAATAATATAACATATTGCTTTTGGCAATATTTAAATTTATACGAGAAAAAATGTTTTTAAAAACAAACCTGTAACACCTGGTTTTTCTTCCTAATTCGATTAATGGTTTTAGCGTAATTTGAATATTACAAGTGGTATATACATGTAAAGTTTTATCTAGTTCAAAAGGAAAAAAATAGTTGTATAAATGTTAAACAGATCCCTGAGTTGTAAATTTGTGATATTTAACACTGTACTAATAAATGATGAAGTTTTGTTTTACAAACTGTTCTTCTGTAATATTAGGAACGTTTTAAGGTTGTTCTAAAAAGTATTAGTTTATGGAATTAAAATAAGTAAGAGGTTCCGATTTAATGAATTTTACTGAAGTTAATTTAATATTGGTGTTTAATTTCAAGAAGTATTCTTTTTATGGTTAAATGTTGTCAAGTTTAAGAAACAGAAGTATGCAAGAAAAGAAAGTAACTGCATAATATTGAATCGTCAGTAACAGAAGTGTCGACGACGAACTTTCAAAGGGATTGAGAACTTGGTCATTTGGTTTTCCGAGTAACTTCTGATCACACATTATCATCCATTACGTCACGAGGAATAGCTCTACCTTCGGGAACACGGTCACCGCTTCAGTGGTTGAGTCGGGGGTCGACTCCAGGACCGTGAATGAAAGAAGGATGTCGGAGTACCTATGCCGTCATGGAATCGCAGTCGACAAAGAGTTGTGAGGTACCAGATTCGGACCCAGGAGGAGAACCGCAGATCTAGCTGTGGACTACTTTTTATTTTCTCATCAACAGATAAGTCCAGCATACGCCATATTTATTATTCATGCACCTTTTGTGAAAGTTAATTAGTAGTGCGTTTTCGATGGGTGTTCCTGACAATTAATTGGAATTCTTTTCTTATCTATGAATGCTTACGTGGTAGAATAATTTTCTTGTAGTATTCTTTCATATCTTTGGTTAATATGCAGATTTTAATTTTTATTTCATAATTTCATGTAATATTGACTTTTGCACTTTATATGGAACAGTCTTATAGCCGTGGCACGTAAATTATGAATAATAATATTTAATTATATATATATAATTTGTACATTCCGTCAAATTATTATGTTATGCTAGCAAGTTTTATGTTGTGCACATTTGATTTGTCGGAGATTGTGCCATATTTATTGTAACAGTTCAGGTTAGTAGCACTGGCTGTTACAAATCAGAACGTTATTTTGGCAGCAAGATAATTTATTATTTACTACAGTAGAGAAATATGCACTAAATATGGTTTTCTAATGTTGTATTTACATTTTTGCGCGCTTTGACGAGCCCGACGCGACGGAAAGTAGAAATAGAACATACTATTGTCGAGCTGTCGGGGCTGCAATTTTGTCGGGCTGACGTCACAGTGACCTTGATTTTCATTGACTGCTATTCAAATTTCGTCGTGTCGGGGATGTCATGCTTGAAATCTATTTTTTTCTCTTCAGTTAGTATCATTCCCATAAATATAAGATCTACAGGATGGTCCAGATGTCTTGTCGCTCCCTTAATTTTCGTTGAGGTTGTTTTTGCAATTTCATTCTCTATGTCAGATGGCCGACACGACCTTGTTGAGTGTTTGAGCATACGAACGTCCACATACTGGAAAGAGCATAGGGGATGCGCGACGAGTCTTTACGAGACGATTGCACAAAGAAGCCCCTCCTGAGAGGACAATACTACACTGGGGATACAAGTTGTATCTGACGGGAACAGCTAAAGACAAGCAGAAGACAGGACGAACAACCTCGCGACAGGACACATGTGCGACGGTGGCGACATCTGTATGCTCCGATCACCCAAGATGTCACTGCAGAAACGAGCATCCGAGCTTGCAATCTCAACAACCACGATGTTAAGACACATGGAAAATGATCTTGGATTGAAATCCTTTAGTCCAACAGCTGTCAATGAGCTAAGCGATACTGACATGAACAAACGACATTCAACATGCGCAGGAATTTGCTTGAGGGGTTATCGACACTCCGACAGCGTCTGATTGTTGGAATAACTTACGATGTATTGGATTATATTGCGTTATTACTGGTTATGTATGGGTGACAAGACATTTTCAGGGGGCGACGAGACATGAGGACCATTCTACACATTGTCACGGGCCTAATGACTTCATTGAAGCGCCAGCCAAGTGAAAACGCGAAAATGGTTGGCAACCTACTAAACGTGCCTATCCGTACTCAAATGTATGTAAAGCCTAAAAAAAAATTAACCTGACTTGCTATAAATTTAAACGTTACTCTTGCAATATGATGTCAATACTTGGAACTAATTAACTGCGAGCTTGCATGCCAGTGTGTACGGTATCATACTGTTATGGGCCGCTTTTACGTGGAAAAGCCTCGCTAGTTCCACTAGATAATTTGTCCGCAATCTCATACAAATTATACCATAACCTTTGGGTTGAGGGTGTAGCTAATATACAAATACAGAAGGTGAGCAATTCACGTAAAAAACAGGGTTTACTCAGTTCTGGTATCAATACAACAATATTTAATTAATAACATCAACATTGGTTGTAACGGGGCTGTATCGAAATATTATTAAATATTCTAAATATTTTATATTTAATTTAGTATTCAATATTATCATTAATACACGTCTTCTGAAGTCAATCTAACCGTGCTGTCCCCGCCTGAATTTGCTGTCGGAGGCTGCGTCTGGCAATACACATCACGACGGCGACGGCAAACCCAATGTAGCGTCGTCCTCTGGTGACTGGCCCGTCGTGGAAGGCTCCTTCCGACACACCCGCCATCGCCGGCGCCTACGTCTGGCTCTCTCGTCACGGTATTCCAATGTAGCGTCGTCCTCTGGTGACTGGCCCGTCGTGGAAGGCTCCTTCCGACACACCCGCCATCGCCGGCGCCTATGTCTGGCTCTCTCGTCACGGTATTCCAATGTAGCGTCGTCCTCTGGTGACTGGCCCGTCGTGGAAGGCTCCTTCCGACACACCCGCCATCGCCGGCGTCTACGGCTGGCTCTCTCGTCACGAAGTTCGCCGGCCGCTTTCCGCGTCGGTAGAGGTTCGTGTGGGCATTGCAATGCTTTCGCTCTGCGCTGAAGTGTACTGCCGGGTTCATACAGCGGCGTGCATAACCACAGAGCAAGTAAGGAGACAAGAGGGGACACTTCCACGTTGTAACGATCGTCTTATTTTGAAGTATTTTTTCAGGGGTGGTGGGTGGGTGGTAGGTGCCTGGATTAATACCAACAGCAGACACGCATTACGAGAAATAATCACCAAGAATAATAAAACAAAAATAATAGTTTTTAAATGATTATTTTGTAATAAACACGCTTCATTGAAGTAGTTAATAATCACGCTGTGTCCAATGTTTAATAAAATAGCTTATTTACAAAAAAAAAAGTACTGTTTTTATTTTTTATTTTTTTTATAAGGCTTACCGGCTAGAATTTATAGTATGTTTACAGCTTTCATTATTCTTGAGAGGTTCTAGAACAACGTTTTAAAATTGCTTAATTAGAACCTACTTGACTAACACGATTTATTTGCCGAATGCTGTTTTCGGCAATAATTAAAGACACACCTGTGCTATTTGTGTTAGCTCTCTCTTTCAAATATTTTACGTTACCACCAATTGTGACCAACAGAATAGAATAAAACTTGCACAAGCAGTGCAAAACACGAATTAAATATTTATAACCGTTTTAGCAAGTAAATTAATCAGCACCTCAAATATATTTAGGTTAAATCAGTATGTTTGAGATACAAAACACTCATAGTTTTGACTCAAAACTGATCTGTTCCATAAAATCATTCATTCTAGCGGTAAAATATCTATTTTGGTATTTCCACAGGCACTAACTTCATGCCGTACGTGATTCTATGAAGTTGAATTGAAAATATTACATCCAGAGCGCTGACTCAGTGATCGGTGTAAAAATACAATAACAGCAATAGTTATAACTAGTGACCTGCCCCGGCCTCGCTCGGGTGTGATTTACAAACATGGCGTTGTTTAGGTTTACAGCAAGTATATACACTAAATGCTTAATGTAACTAATATAGAATTAATACTGTGTTGCTCAAAGAGTCTTTGTAAGTAAACTTGAAAAGACAGAAATGGTTGCTATGGGCCATCCTTAAAAGATAAACGTATGCTGTCGCAGACTTTTTTGTAAACTTTTTTTAGATCTACAATTCTGTAGTACATTAATTTGGTGAATCTCTTATGGCTTTTCACTACTTGATTAGAAAACGTAGAAAACGTCGACATTTCTCTATTATCCTTACATTAAATATTAATGTAGTATATACCTAAACCTTCCTCAAGAAATCCTCTAACTAATGGCGAAAACCATTCATTCTTTACCAGTGTCAGTTCTAAAGGTCTATAAAATAATTTGTCTTTTTCTCGTTAGCAAATGGGGAAACGTGTTCGAAGTAACGCGCACTTCCAGATAAACTGAGATATCCAGTGGAAGTCTAAGAACTTTTAAGATGTTTTAAACTTTACACCCTACCACTTCTGACTTCCTTTTGGGGGGAAGGGGGTTATAGACCATTACTACCCTACTCCTTGTTTCTGGGTGTGGGCAAGCACGAATTTAGAAACTGTTAGAAACTGTCAAAAGGGGGTGGCACGCACTTACTGAATTTTGGGGAGGGGACATTTTGTGGGTAATGTTTTTTCTTGCCAGCTGTCACCCATTATACTCCACAAGTCACACAACCTTGCGATAATACACAAAATAAAATTAACGTTTTATTTGTTTGCATAATGTTGTATTTGAATGTTAACAGATAGAGGTAAGAAATCGACCCGTGAAATCCATTACAGCGTATGTTAGAATAATTTCCACTGTAGAAAATAAATTTTTATTATTTTTCGTTCTGTTCTCAAATCACACACTCCTATTCTTTCGCTTCCATAATATGCTTGTTAAAATTTTTAAGGGATGGGCACGTAATCCTGTGCACCATTCTCCCCCTTTTTTTTTTTTTTTAAATTCGCGCCTGTGTGTGCTTATACACAGATGAAAATAAGAATAGCAGTTAAACGATACGGACTTCAGCTGATGTCCAAATCAATACCCTGTGAACCTGGGGAAAAACCACAAATTTCAAACTTGGAGGGAACCGATAACACTCAAGTACGGCGATACCGAACTGGCGGTATAAATATTTAGTGCGAATATCCACATTGATCCAGTTTAAGAAAAAACGGCGATAACACAAAAGACGGACCTTGTCCACAAGTCGCTCCCACGGCGATCCGCAGACGTAGATAATTTGCGCTGACTTTTTTGGCGACCGCACTCCTCTACGTACCTATAGGCTGTTCACGGTAAAATGATCACTTTTCGGAGCCTTGCTTAAGATCTGCTTGTATGCACGTTGTGTACTCTTCCGCCTTATGTAAAAATAATATTGCCATGGGCCTCATCACTTTGTTTATGCGTCGGTCAAGGGAAACTTTAAAATTATTAGAACAGTAAATATTTTACAAATCTGCTCTATATTTACTTCGATGCATTAAAAAAAAACATAATGCGAAATAAATAATTGAAGTTATCTGAAATCGTAACCAAACACTTTTTATTTGATGTTGTGATATGGAACTACTTTCCGTCCATCTTTACCAATTTTACTGGGCGCGTGTCACTCGGTGCGCCCATTAATATATACGCAGGCAGGGGCAGTGACATTTTTCTAAGGTTCATTTCAAACGTGCTCACTTTATCGTGAACAGCCTTTAGTCAACACCAATTGCACGTTTGGGGAAATCTTTCCTACGGGTGTGCGTCGAAAAATTATTTATATATATATATATATATATATATATATATATATATATATATATATATATATATATATATATATTATTATTACCACCGCTATGCTACAACATCCAAAAACATTAAAATTATACCAGTCAAGAACAATTTATGATTACATTCCAATATTTCTGAAGCCCTGCTGAAGTTATACTTTCAGCAAAAGAGTTGAACGAAATGCATCGAAGAAAAAATATTCTTCTAGATAATTCCAAGTAACAGTATATTCTCGGTTTCTTACAACTTTTCTGAGTCCTTACTAAAGTTACGCACCGAATTCGTGCGCACTTAATGTAATAATAATCATTTGCTTAAGAACTAGGCATTGCCGACACGTCTATTTTCTCCTTGTGTGTGTCATCTTAATTATAAAGCATTTGTTACAATCTATACATAAATGTCCCCGGATTTTCGCAAGTGGAAATCGTGCCGGACGATGCCGTTGGTCGGCGAGATTTCTCGGGGATCTCCCGTTTCCCCCGCCCCTTCATTCCGGCGCCGCTCCATACTCACTTCACTCGCCCTCATCGGCTCTCGAGACCTCGCTGTTAAGAGCCGCCCAAATCTCTTCACTTACTATACACAAATAAGTATACGTTAAAGTTTAATTTGACCAAAAGTAAGATACTTTTATGTTAACACAAGTATAAAACGCTTTCGATACATGGCTAGAGACCCCGAGAAATTCGCGAGGTCAATTACCTGTAGGCTAAACTTCACAGTCTTTACTCTCATACACATATCAACTGTTTATTGGTTGCTTGTTGTGGTAGCAAAAGGCGGTTGTTGGGCGCACAATTGATTGCATGTTTGTTATTGGCTCATTTATCTCTAGGAGGTGTCAAACAACACTTCGACCAATTACAAAAGTAACATGAACGTACAAGTATGTGAATTCCAACTTGTCTAGAAATGAACCCGCGAAATTCTCGGGTCTCTATACATGGCATATTTAGGAAACAACTAAACACGCCATACAGGAAGTGATTTTTCAAATGTTTGATTCAAATAGTGCGAAGAAACCACGTATAGAATATTGTAAGAAATGTAATTTTTTTGTCTTTATTCCGTCAAACGAAGCACTTAAATGTCACAGACCAACCCATTGACACTGGTTTGGAGTAAACAGAACGCTTAATTTCTTTCCGATTCGATTTTGTTTAATTGCCCAGTGCGATATCGACAACATAAAAGCGGAAAATTGTTTGAATTTATTGATATAATGTAAATAAATGGCTTATCTTTTTATGTATATTTTTCAACGGGATTCAAAACAAAAATATAGTTATATTGATTCAATTGTAAAGACTGAAGTATAATTATTTATATAAATCCACATTTCTTTTTACGATGTTGGTGGTGATGTGAGCGTTACATGTCATATGGCCGTGCGTTGTCGACGGAGATTAGAGGTTGTCGATGATGTGAGCTAGTTGTGTTTTAAAGGCTGTTCACGATAAAGTGAGCACTTTTGAGATGAACCTTAGAAAAAAGTCACTGTACCTGCCTGCATATATTATAACGGATGCACTGAGTGACATGCGCCGAGTAAAGATGGTGACGATAGATAGAAAGTAGTTCCATATCTTAACGGCGAATAAAAAGTGTTAGGCAACTATTGTGATAACTTAAGTTATTTCTTTGGCTTTCTGTGTTTTTTTTTTATGCAGCGAAGTTTAAAAATGGGCAGATTGATAAAATATTTACTTTTGTAAAAATTTCACATTTTCACTTGACCGACTCATGAATAAAGTGATGAGGTCCGTGGCAATGTTAATTTTATATAAGGCGGAAGAATACACAACGTGTATACAAGTAGAGCTTAAGCAGGGCTTTCAAAAGTGTTCATTTTACCGTGAACCACCTGTAGCCACGTTTTGGCCTTGTGTAGCGAAACTTGACAGTTCATAATGGCCGTTTATTTTAGGATGTAATTCTAGATATTGTAAATGTGACTATTGAACACATTTTTACTAAGATGGGTGGAATTAGACGAATCAAATGTTACACAGAAAACTGGCCACGTGTAGTAGTGCCAACCTGTGAACATGTTATTTTGTGTTTTGGCATCGGCACATTTGCACTGAACGAAAAAATAAGCGCTCCACTGCTTTGCCTTCAGTTACGTCTCTGGTACTTTATGCTCGTTGCCACAGACTCACAGCAGGATTTTGCGGGACAGCGTCCACCGACTTCGCAAACAATACGTTCGCTTTAAATATTTACTTTCACATTTTCCAAACAGTGCAAGGTTATTTTACATGGAGAGTGGGCACTTCCTCAGTCAAATGCATCCCAATAAACTTTACATTTCGCCGTCAATTTGCAACAGCTTCTTGAAATTGTGGTAGGCCAATGTAGTTAATTTCACTCGGGTCTCAACCTGTAACCTCCCTCCTCTTCCAATTTGGAACTGTTCCGGCGCCACTGCAGGGGCCAGAATATTTCGCGAATTCGTTTCAGTTAACCTAGACTTCAACACCGCGTAGATGTAACTTTCAGTTGCCATTGGATCATATTTTTACTAAGACACGTCCTGGATGATTCGGAGCTAATAGCAAGTCTGCAAGGAAACAAGTACCGTACCCCGTGGTATCCAGTGTGGAGTAAAACTGTCTACTCGCTACGGCCACACAGCCAATGGGCAGATAGCAGAGACGCGAATCTATGGAGTCCATCCTATAGGTAGAGCCACTAGTATTTTGCGAATTCATTCGGAGGCGAGGTAGACTCCAAACACTTGTTCGTTTCTTCTACTGTTGTGATTAGATGTCAATTGTTTAGACACATTCCGTTTAAATGTGAGCCAGTAATAAGCAGGAAGCAGTAGTGTGGTCGAGTGTTTGAGAGGCCTGTACAGAAGCCTCACTTGATCGGAGCAACAAATAAGCAAACGATAGTGTATCGAGTGTATAGAGGGCTCGGCTGTCAAGTCTAGCTTGCTGCCAACTCAATCCGCGAAATAATAGGGGCTCTACGGGTCGTTGAACTCACTATATTTTCCTGCGCCTACTTATCAGACGGCTAATGCGAAATGAAGTCCCCCCCCCCCCCCAAACTCTCTACTAAAGGCAGTTTAAGGTAAAATGAGCACTTTTGAAAGCCCTGCTTAAGATCTACTTGTATGCATATTGTGTATTTTTCCGCCTGATGACAAATTAACTTTGTCATGGGCCTCGTCCCTTTATTCATGCGTCGGTCAAGTGCAACTGTGAAATTATTTCAAAAATAAAATGTTTTGTTGCAAATCTGCTCAATTTTACACTGCGGTGCATTAAAAAACAGAAAGTGAAAGAATGAATTTTTAATCATCACAAATGGTTACCTGACACTTTTTATTCGACGAGATATGGAACCACTTCCCATTCAACGTTACCAACTTTACTGAGCGCATGCCACTCAGTTCGCCCGTTAAAATATATGAAGGTAGAGATAGTGACTTTTTTCTAAGGTTGATTTCAAAAGTGCTCACTTTATAGTGAACAGCGTTTAGTTATTTCTCTCTCTACTAATAAAGAATCGATCCAACCTCTGTCCCCCGTATCATTTTCTGAATAATGCATGTAATAATTTTGGATTCTATCCTGTCGACTGGGTTTTTACGGTGTCTATGCCGGTTTTTCCCAGTCTCTTCTAGTGTTAGCTTTGCTATAAGTACACTTAGGAAGGTAGTCATGGCCTCAATTGCTGGTCATGGCTGACCAATCCCTCTCTGCCACGATGCATGTCTCCTTGCATGATTTCCTTTCCTTGTAGGCGTAAGAGGTTAACCCCGAGACGCAGTAAGCTCCCGCCCTACCCACCGGGCTTCCACTTAACACTTAGTATTAGGGTAGTTAGAAAAAAAAATTGCGATACAGCGCCGGTGAAGACAGTTTAGAATCTCCGCCATACTAAATAGGCGGAGTGTCCGATATTGAGACGGAATAAATACCTACTCGTTACATGGCAATAATTTAATTCAAGGAATATTATACTTTTATAATCAGAGTGTGATAAATTACAAACATTTCATATCACTAAATAATATTATAATTATTCAAAATTTAGGTTAAGTAGTTTCAAATGTTATATCTACCTAAATTATATTCTCCAAGCCCTTGCAGTTTATTTCTAATATGTTACAATAGCACAGGAGAAATAAAGTACGGAAATAAGTATTGAAATGAATGGTACACTCTTTAAAGGAAATCAGTATGCTTTAATCAAACTGCCCTAACAACCTCCCACTGTGTAGGCCTATGCTTTTGTATAGTCCATTAAGGTCGAAGTAAAGCAATTCCTGGGTACTGCCGCGGACAAGCATCGGAACTTTGTTCACCTGCTTTCTTGCTTATAGACTGTTCACTGTAAAATGAGCACTTTTGAGAGCCCTGCTTAAGATCTACTTGTATACACCTTGTGTATTCTTCCGCCTCGTGTAAAATTAACATTGCCATGGGCCTCGTCACTGTATTCATGGGTCGGTCAAATGAAACAGTGAAATTATTAAGAAAGTAATACCTTACAAAACTGCTCATTTTTACACTTCGCTGAATTAAAAAACAGAAAGTGGATTAATTAATTTTCACTTTTTATTTGACGTTAAAATATGGAAATATTTTCCATCCATCGTTACCAACTTTACTGGGTGAATGTTACTCAGTGCGCCCATTAAAATATATGAATGCAGGGGCAGTGACATTTTTCTAAGGCTCATATCTAAAGGGTTCACTTTATCGTGAACAGCCGATATCAACTTTACCGGTGTAATCGTCGTTGTCCTCTTACCAAAGGTTGTTCACTGTAAACTGACAACTTTCGAAAGTCCTGCCCAAGATCTACTTTCATTACATTATGTATTATTCCGCCATATGTAAAATTAACGTTGCAATGGGCCAGGTCACTTTACTCAAGCGTCGGTCAGCTGAAAAGGTGAAATTACTAATAAAGCAAATATATTATACAAATGTACTCATTCTTACACTGATCTGCAATAAAAGAATCAGGAAGAAAAAGAAATTGTTTCAGTATTCACAAACCTATATCTGTTATTTTTTAATTCGACGATAAAACATGGAACTACTTTCCTCTCGTTGTTACCAACTTCACTGAGCGCTCGCCACTCAGCGTGCCTGTTAATATGTGCGCAGGTACGGACAGTGATATTTTTCAAAAGTTGATTCCCAAAAAAAGCTCAATCAAACGTGAACAGCCTATAAGGCAACGGCGGTATTGTTGAACCAGCGCCGGCCTACCTCCCTGAGCAGAAGTGACGTTGCTGGCTTAAAGCTCAATCAAACGTGAACAGCCTATAAGGCAACGGCGGTATTGTTGAACCAGCGCCGGCCTACCTCCCTGGGCAGAAGTGACGTTGCTGGCTTAAAGCTCAATCAAACGTGAACAGCCTATAAGGCAACGGCGGTATTGTTGAACCAGCGCCGGCCTACCTCCCTGGGCAGAAGTGACGCTGCTGGCTTAAAGCTCAATCAAACGTGAACAGCCTATAAGGCAACGGCGGTATTGTTGAACCAGCGCCGGCCTACCTCCCTGGGCAGAAGTGACGTTGCTGGCTTAAAGCTCAATCAAACGTGAACAGCCTATAAGGCAACGGCGGTATTGTTGAACCAGCGCCGGCCTACCTCCCTGGGCAGAAGTGACGTTGCTGGCTTAAAGCTCAATCAAACGTGAACAGCCTATAAGGCAACGGCGGTATTGTTGAACCAGCGCCGGCCTACCTCCCTGGGCAGAAGTGACGTTGCTGGCTTAAAGCTCAATCAAACGTGAACAGCCTATAAGGCAACGGCGGTATTGTTGAACCAGCGCCGGCCTACCTCCCTGGGCAGAAGTGACGTTGCTGGCTTAAAGCTCAATCAAACGTGAACAGCCTATAAGGCAACGGCGGTATTGTTGAACCAGCGCCGGCCTACCTCCCTGGGCAGAAGTGACGCTGCTGGCTTAAAGCTCAATCAAACGTGAACAGCCTATAAGGCAACGGCGGTATTGTTGAACCAGCGCCGGCCTACCTCCCTGGGCAGAAGTGACGTTGCTGGCTTAAAGCTCAATCAAACGTGAACAGCCTATAAGGCAACGGCGGTATTGTTGAACCAGCGCCGGCCTACCTCCCTGGGCAGAAGTGACGTTGCTGGCTTAAAGCTCAATCAAACGTGAACAGCCTATAAGGCAACGGCGGTATTGTTGAACCAGCGCCGGCCTACCTCCCTGGGCAGAAGTGACGTTGCTGGCTTAAAGCTCAATCAAACGTGAACAGCCTATAAGGCAACGGCGGTATTGTTGAACCAGCGCCGGCCTACCTCCCTGGGCAGAAGTGACGTTGCTGGCTTAAAGCTCAATCAAACGTGAACAGCCTATAAGGCAACGGCGGTATTGTTGAACCAGCGCCGGCCTACCTCCCTGGGCAGAAGTGACGTTGCTGGCTTAAAGCTCAATCAAACGTGAACAGCCTATAAGGCAACGGCGGTATTGTTGAACCAGCGCCGGCCTACCTCCCTGGGCAGAAGTGACGTTGCTGGCTTGGCGCCGATAGAGAGACGTAGCAACAGCGGCTTCGCTGTCGCTACGACATCCTCCAGATGTGAGGATTGTTTCCCCGGAGTATTGATATGCAATTTTACAGCATTCTGTATATGTTTTCAGTTTCTTTTTTTTTCGTAATTAACATGCAACCTACGTTTGTCAATAGAATTTAGATATTTCCTCAGTGTGTGTGTGTGTGTGTGTGTGTGTGTGTGTGTGTGTGTGTGTGTGTGTATATACGTGCGGTATTCTGCTTCCAGTATATTCCTCCGCCTCATACAAACAAAGCTTAACCAAACCTGGAAAATAACACCAAAGGGACAACTCACAGCATTAGTGCGCACCCAGTGTAATAATATTTTGCATTGGGACTATTTGTTACTAAAGGCTTTTCACGATAACGTGAGCACTTTTGAAATGAACCTTAGAAGAAAGTCACTGCTCCTGCATGCATATATTTTAATGGGCTTACTGAGTGACATTCGCACACTAAAGTTGATAACGATGGATGGAAAGTAGTGCCATATTTTAATGTCGAACAAAAAGTGTTAGGCAAAGATTTTTGATAACTTAAAATTATTTCTTTCGCTATCTGCTTTTTAAATGCATCGAAGTGTAAAAATGAGCAGATATGTAAAGAAGTACTTTCTCAATAATTTCACAGTTTCATTTGACCGACGCATGAACAAAGTGACGATGTCCATGGCAATGTTAATTTTACATAAGGCGGAGGAGTACACAACGTGTATGCAAGTAGATCTTCAGCAGGGCTTTCAAAAGTGCATATTTTACCGTCAACAGCCTATAGGCATTACCGGCATACTTATTTTCTCTCCGCTTGTATTCATATTAATTATAAATGTTATAGTATAATTTATAGATAAAATAAAGGTATAAGTTCAATTTAACCAAAAATACGGTACATTTAGAGTATATTAACACAAGTAAAAAAGTCTTGTAATAATGACACATATGGGAAACAATCAAGATGTTATAAATGCTTTTTTTTAGGTTTTATTTTAAAAGTGTGAAGAAACCGTGAATAGACGTAGTCTTTAATACAAATTCCACCTCCGAATACTGGAGTGCTGTTTGCATTTTCTGTTTCAGTTTCTAATGTATATTTTTGGCTGTGAAATTGGCTTGTAACAGTTTTTCGTAAACACTTTTCGGTACGAAAGTTCCGCGACACGATATTTAAATTAGTTTAATGACATACACCACAGTATATATTTTAATATAACTCCATAAAAATCAAGGTCGCTATACTGAAAATATCATATAGTCGAGTTACCAACACAAAGACTGCACAATATTACAGTGCCTTGCTTATAGAGGCGATGAGGAACGTGATACGCGTGCCTGGTCGCCCTTAGCGCTCCCGTGCATGTATAGGTCGGGCAAAATACATCCGACCAGGCGGAATCTTTACGGGACAACAGAAAATTAATTAATTACTTCGGATGTTGGTAAAATGTATAATTTCCGTGGTCATACCTACACTATTCAGTTACTCTGATTTTACAGTAAAACATTTTGACACACAAAGAAAAAAGTTTATTTATTTATTCCTGTATTCCTAGAGTAATAAAAATTTAAAGTTCTTGTAATAAATTAACTTTCGATTATGAGGATATTACAATTATTGAAACATCTTGAACTATACCTTCTTCAATATATATAATATATATATATATATATATATATATATATATATATATATATATATATATATATATATATATATATATATATATATATATATATATATATATATATATTCACTTTTTATAATGCAAATCCTAATTCGTTCGTATATAGCTAGGGACCTGCAAAATCCGCGTTATTTTTTGGTTTTAAGCTAAAACTCACAGTACAGTATACCCTCGAGCCGGCGTCGTTTCTCCGCTGGCTGCTGCTTAGGTGTTATGTCACTCCCATGCTCAGGGAATTGCACGTGATCGGGGCACACAATTGAGAAGTGTTCATTTATTGGCGCAGAGTTACCCGGGGCGTGCCAAATAAAGAATGGGCCAATGACAAACATATTGCAAAGGAAAAGTGTTTAAAGTTTAAAACGTCCTCAAATAATAACTCGAATTTCGCAGATCTCTATACGTAGCTAATTAAAACTAACAAAGCAATTTAAAAACACATAATTATATTACAAGGCCTTTACTTTAATTTCCAAAAAAAAATTTTTTTTTTTATCCTTCTAATAATTTGTTTACTGCAAATGTTTGTTGTAGTATTTCCAGTCTTGAAATTAATTAATCGACTATTTCGTTTAGCGACCGAGCTAAATGTTGACAGTTATTTCTTGTGAAACGGGAAAAAGGCGGGGGGGGGGGGGGGTGTCAAAACGCCTATGTTCGCCTGCGTTTGAAGCCATTCACGAATGCAGTCGTGTGCGTAGTCCGGCGTTTGTTCGGGTACCACGCGAAGGCAGTGCATCTTCATTCTCCTCTCAATTCTCCAACCATCCGCCTCCACAGACGCTATATATCAAGGTACCACTCTCCCATAATTCTCAGGCGCGTGTTGAGAGTGAGTGAAGAGATTTGGGTGGCACTTAACATCGAGGTCTTGAGAGCCGATGAGGGTGATTGAGGTGATTATGGAGCAGCACCGTGATGAAAGGGAAGGGGAAACGGGATATCCCCGGAAAACCCGCCGACCAACGGCATCGTCCAGCAGGATTCCCACATGCGAAAATCCGGAGTGACCCGGCAGGGGATTGAACCCGGATCGCCTTGGCGGGAGGCGAGCAGGTTAACCGCTCAGCGCGGTTGAGAAACCACTGTTATCAAGTTCACCTAAGTAATGATAAAGCTAAAATGAAATTACATTACGCAAGCATCTGTTTAAAAACGTCAGAAAAAAATATATTGATAGTAATTTTACCACTTGAGCACTGATAACTTACTAATTAGTAAGTTTGTCTCCGCGATGTTTCGTCTGATTCCTTTCCTCCTGCCAGTTATTAATTCTGAAGGTTAGGTTTCCAGCTGAAATTCTCTCCAATATTATCTTACATGCAAATAATCGCTATTATAGCATTAAATATTTGTTACGTTGTAATTAAATTATGTATGTGTGAATATATTCGTGTCACTAATTTATAAGTATATTTATATAAACACACTGCGTGTCAACGCTAAGTTTGAAATTGAGATATTTGCCTTCCCAGCCAACGGTGTGTAGGTTAGCATGCTTTCTTTTCAACCGCATCGCCCGGTAGAGTTGGTAACAATGGATGGAAAGTAGTTCCACATCTGAACGTTGCGTCGTATAAGAAGTGTTAGGTAACCATTCGTGATCATTTAAATTATTTCTTACGCTTTCTGTTTTTTTTTTTTAATATGTGTAAAAATGGGCAGATTTATAAAATGTTCATTTTTATAATAATTTCATAGTTTCACTTGACCGACGCATGAATAAAGTGACGAGGCCCGTGGCAATGTTAATTTTACATAAGGTGGAAGAATGCACAACGTGCATACAAGTAGATCTTAAGCAGGACTTTCAAAAGTGCTCATTTTACCGTGAACAGCCTATAGAAGTGTTTCTGTCATAATTATTTATTTGCAATAAATTCTAGGTTTGTATGCTGTCTCATTTCTCTAATATGCATAGAACAAGAGACGTTAATGGTAAGCACCAAATGACCAGGCCAATACTTAAAAAATTCAACTGGAAATATTCCCCGGAGTAAAGCGGTATTTTTTTAAATATATATAATTTTCATCAACCATGGAAATTTCCGATAGTAAGAACACAAAGTAAATGTGTTAGTGTTTTGTTTCAGTTTTGATAAAAGAGTCGGGGAGAGGCGGAGACTGCGCAATCAATTTGCTTCCCGCTCGTCTTACCAATCAAATATTTGGTTCCGAGGTGCCCGTTGCTATAACAACATTTGAAGTCACGTGTGACTGCGATAACCTATGTGACGAAACACGGAAACGTGATTGTAGCGCTCCTTGAGTAAATACCTGCCGTTTGAAACATACGACTCTACACTCTATCCGCGGTTTATTCAAACTTCTTGTACGAAACCTTTGGAAAATCACCCCATGTATAACGTGTCTGGCTATTTCCTAAATATGACACATTGAAGGCTATTCACGATGAAGTGAGCACTTTTTCAAATCATCCTTAGAAAAAAGTCACTGTCCCTGCGTGCATATATTTTCAACGGGCGCACTGAGTGACATGCGTCCAGTAAAGTTGGTAACGATGTGTGCAACGTTGTACCATATCTTAACGTTGATAACAATTTATGATAACTTAAATTATTTCTTTCGCTTTACATTTTTTTTAATGCGTTGTATTCACAACGTGCATACAACATACAAGTAGATCTTAAGCAGGACTTTCAGAAGTGATCATTTTACCGTGAACATCCTATACAACGTATTATGCTTGTGTTAAAATTAAAGTACCTTATTTTTGGTTAAACTCCATTTTTATTTTAACTATTAGTGTGATACTTAATTTACAATTAATACGAACAAAAACAGAGAGAAAATAAGTGTGTTGGTACTGCCTAGTAAGAAATAGTTCTTATGCAAAGTATTATTACACTGGGCGCGCACGAATACGGTGCACTGTGCCTTTGGTGTAATTTTCTAGACTCTGTTAAGTCCTGTTTGCACGAGGCGGAGGAATGTACTGGAAGCACAACTTCAGCAGTGCTTCAGAAAATTCGGAAGTAACCGTGATTGGACTATATAGTGCATAGACTAAAGATGAGGTAGACCGATCTCGCTGGCTGCGCACAATCAATCTCCGTGTCCCAACATTGAACTGCTTTTCTGCCAACGACGTCTTGCCAAAACGGCATGGTTTGGATGTTAGGTTAGGTTAATGATTTGTAAACAAATCTTTTGAGATGTTTTTGTAGTTCATCCAACGAATTTGTAATGCAGTTTGATTAAATTCAAATTGGCAAAAGTATTTTATTCATATGAAAGTGCTTGCCATTTAAAAATTAAGATATAAACAAACACTTTCATCAGTGTTGACCATGTGACTTCGACAGCTGTGTTCCTTTGGGGTAGGTCAATATTGGGTGCATGCGCAGAAGACTAACAAGTGTCCTGCCTCATCTGTAGTCTATGATATAATCCCTGGCTCACCACGTACGCCAATCACGCCGAACAGGCAGCGCGGAGAACTAGAACAGCCAAATATAAACCGTTTCCTGCTCGGAGCCACACCAAAAAAGTTGAACTCACGCCAATATTTCTGCGCACCAAGATAGCAGACTTTGTCAATATTTCCCAGAAGTCAGTTGGTTCCCATATCTATACTCTAATTTCTTCGATAGTCTACGTGTATTGATATAATAGTATAGAATGGGCCTATGTGTGAATTTATAATGAAATGCGTGAACATATCCGTACATTTTATTCAACATGTGAATTAAATAAATAAATTTTGGAAACTAACCGATAAGCAGCACTTAAATGTACGATATTTTTGAAAGTATAATACAAAATTACAGTATTTTGGAAATCATGTAGCAAAAATTCGTACCATAATGGAATTAATAGTATATAAAAGAAACGTGACAGCGTCTAGTTTGTTATCCACTTCTTATTTTGGAGTTTTAGTATTTAAAATAATGAGACGAAAAAGAATTTTCGTAAACAGCCTGCAACCAAATACCAAAATGGTGACAAAAAAATAAAAGCCTACATATGAACAAACATAGGTTCTGTCCGCTCTGTCTGTCCGGCATTATCGGCGTAAATGTGAGTCAAGTTTAGAGATGAGGTAGGCCAATTTTCGTCAACTGCGCATGTCGCTGACAGTGACTTACCAATTGTCAATGAAAATGTCGAAACCACACGATCAGCAGTGATTAACGTGTTTATCTATATTTGGTTTTTATGTGAATAAAATATTTTAACTAACTTAAGTATATATTCTAGTTGCTTTTGTAGGTCAGTGGAAGTGTAGAAACGTTCCATATCACTTATATAAACAGTGTTGAAACCTCATAAAATATTTAAGTTTGTTTTGAAAGAGCTATTGGCCCAAAAATTACAATGTTGGAATGTGGAGAGTTGTTCTGAAACATATTTGCTCTCAGTTGTTGCAAATTATGCTCCAGATGACGTACGTTTCGACATGGAGGAAGGTGACGTTTCATCTGATACCGCAAATGTTCGATGGGCGACAAATGAAGTGACCAGGCAGGCCTCGGAAGTTTTGAAACATAACGCTATGAAATCCAGAGCTGTGTGCGGAATGGAAACTGGCTCCCAGGCACTCAGCCAGGAAAGGTAACACATGAGACCGCATGATGCCTTCGGCGTATATGAGATAACTCCTTGGACCATAACACCAGTATTACGATATGGGATATGCATGCCTGTGTAAAGTGAGGCAGATATTGCAGCACTCACATCATTTCTCCAAACTCTGACATAGCGGTCATCAATTCCCAAAAGAATAACGATTCATCACTAAAGACAATATGCCGTATTTACGTAACATGCGGCACTGATCTCTGCTAACATCATTGCAAACGGGCTGAGTTTTCACTGGCAGAATACCTGCAAGTTATGGGGATCGCATATTGCCTGTGCTAGGCATGTGAAAATATTTATGGTTGAGATACTGTGCTTTAGTAAGGCTGCCACCCGTAACTAGATGATGGACAATGAAGCCGCTGGCTCTGTTTGTGTTTGTCTGACAATCAAACGTTCGTCCCTCAAGGTGGTATGTCGAGATCATCCAGAAGTGGCCCAAGGTGTATGGGTAGGTACTTCTACGTGTCCAGTCTTCCCAACACAATCTGACTGTGAAGTGTGAATCACCAAATGGCGGGCAATTCGGTGCGCCGCCCTGCCTCTTGCAGTCCTATTATCCTGGCTCTCGAACTTCGTCACATTTTTAGCACGGCTGTCTTTTACGTCTTCTCGGCAAGCGTATCGCTCATTTAACATGCCTGGAAATTATTGTGCGTATCACATCACATGCGCTGTTTATACAGGATGATGCAAAATTACATGTCAATATTTCGAGGAAAAATTTCTCACATCTGGAGAATGAAAAAAATGTATATGGACATAGGTCCGCAAAAGCTTCGTTTCTTTACTACAGCCCGTGATACATAATGTACAGTGTATGTCCCGTGGGCTGGATCATGTTACTGTGGAATGCCATCGCAGCTGTAATTGGCAGCCCCTTACCAGTCCCCGAGGATCCCTGATTTGAATCCACTAGACTTTTATTTGTAGGGACATTTAAAGGCACTTGTGCATGAAACCCCAGTGGACGATGTGGGCACCCTACGTAACCAAAATTGGGGTGAGTTGCGAAACAATTAGGAATGTTCCAGCGATTCATCAGCGCATCATGGTATCCATGCAACGGCGGGTTGATATGTGTTCGTGCTGATGGAGGGCATTTTGAACATTTCCCTTACTGCCGACAATAAGCTTTCACACATGTGTAATTAATTCCTGTGCAGTTACTACTGTTCTAGGTGCAGTGTCGTAGCGTGAGGTGCCGTGTATCATGCAAACGAACGCTGCAATGGCATTCCACAGCACCATGATCCAGCCCGCGAGCCATACACTGTGCGTTATGTATCATGCGCTGTAGTAAAAAAACGAAGCGTTTGCGGACCTATGTTCATATAACATTTTTTCGTCCTTCCGTTGTGAGGAATGTTTACCCGAAGTATTGACATGCAATTTTGCAACAGACTGTATATGCCACACGATGAGCAAAGGAAGGAGACCTCAGACGACGTAAATGGATGCACTATAGCACGAAACTTTAATCGTTCGAATACAATAAAAGTATGCAACTATTTACCAATATTCTGTTATCCACAAAAATAATTACAAGGCTCGGTTTTTTTATGTCAATGAGTGAAAAATTCGAATGAACATGCTTTACAAACAGCTAAGGATAATATAGCAGACAAAAAACAAACACCGTGATTTGGAAATGTACACGCACCGCGTAACAGAATCTGAGAGAGGAGATTAGATAAATAGAAACAAATAATTTTTACGGTAAGAGTTGAAGGGACAGTCACAGTAGGTGCTCGAAACAACGGCCATTAACCTCAGCGCCGCAGCCGGCAATGACGCAACGGAAGCTGTTTTGTAAGTTCAGAGACACCAGCTTGTATACTGATGTACGTAGGTGCAGCAGTGATACGAGCAACCAGAGGTTCTCTCTCTCTCTCTCTCTCTCTCTCTCTCTCTCTCTCTCTCTCTCTCTCTCTGCGTTTCCAACATACTATGTTGTATAAACCAGGTTCTTTACGTAACCCCAAAGAAGAAATAGCGCTGATGCCGAATGCTATTGGAGTTCATCCCATGCCACTGGATTATTTGTGTAGCGAAGGTGGCGAGTGTGGAAAATATACTTCCCACTCCTCTTTTCTTTCCCACACTGAATAAATAATTGCAATTAAGGACATTATAATGAAGTGTATTAGATGGTATTCGTTCCACGTAAACACACGTTTCTTATACGAATATGAACATCTTTTAAATTAATCAATAAACTCTTCTGACAGAAATATTGGCTATGTGGAAGTACCCATCAGCTGACGAACACAGCCCTCTCAATTTGTGTTGCCCGCAACATCGCAGTGAAAATTTAGGCGGAGCTCCGTCACGATGAAACCACATCTCACTCCTAACAAACAAATAATTCTAACAGTTCTCTGTTTCAGGGATGTTCAGCAAAAACTTCCATTAGGAGCCGCGTAGGACATGAAGTTAATATAATTAAATTAAGTCTACATATTTTTGGAAGAAAAAAAAAACCAAGAAAGGGAGATGCTAAATACAAATTTCTACCACCTCGTGAACATACTACAATGTGTTGCGAGATTGATGCATTAAGTTCCTTCGGGAGTACGTCTTGAGCCGCATTCGGATGTATAAATTTACGGTGTAAGAGGTAATCTCCCTGTTGGCGAACTTCAGAGATGTATACATGCAAAGTGTTCGGTAAATAATAGTACACCCTGAAACAGGTTATAGATCTGGTCGTGGCCAATCAAATTATCACAGTTTGGCCTTGGTGAAAACACCAAGGTATTAGAGGTATGGGCATGTTTTAGAATTCTTTGAAAAATTATATCTTTTGTCAGTATTTTGAGTGGTAATACTACATACGGTTATGATATGATTTTATAGTCCATGCTATAACAAGGCTTTAGGAGCAATGCAAGTTATTGATAAAATTTATGTAATTAACACTATATAAAAGGGATTTATTTAACATTAAGGTTGTACAATATTATTTCAATATAAACATTATGAAGTATACGCGAGGGGAGCTATACAAATACACTGAAGTATTAATTTATATTAAATTATAAATATTTAACTTGCCACATTCTGTGTAAAGTCTAATCGGAGAGTCTCCACTTTGTTCATGATTCCGGAGGCTGATTAAGATGGCGGAAGTCGACGCCCGGATACGCCCATCTTCAGTGGTCTTCTCGTTCCAATGGCCAGACGACAAAAGACACCGCCCACGAGCTACACTGCCCCATATCGGCTACGTTGTTCCCGTTTACTGGCCGGTGGAGGGGGTTTCCGTAGTTAGCGATTTCATAACTTAATTTATGCAATCACGGCCCGTGTCCTGGGTAAATATGTGGTGTGATCAGGCAGGCCGCTCAGCTAAGGCCTGATCACTACTCGCAACAATACTGTAAAAATACCTCCTTTGCCATTTTCATAGCAGTATTTTGTATATAATATCGGAAATAACAAGTGTTTTATAACATTCCCATCTACAAATATGCAGTTTTAAATGTAATTTGCTGTTCTAACTTGGTATTTATTATTTTTTTTACACTATTAAATATTATAGTCTGATGTTGAAAAGCAGTTCTGCATCATCGCTTCACTTTCCCCCGTCCCGCTCAAGCGAGCGAAGCAGTGTTTCAAGGGCAGAGTAACAATTCAAGGATTGCGCGGAGATTTACAAAGGAATTCTGCTGCCGTGATAAGACTATCGGGACCAGCGCCTCCTTCTGTCATTGAAAGGAATTGAATTTCTGGGGTTATCGTTGCGAGCATGTTCTGGTTATTGCACCTGCCTCTCTGAGCGTGGACGCGGGGGTGCGTGGAACTTTCTGGATTGGGTCAGCGAGACTACTTAAGCTGTGATGGGTCTCCGAACCGACGGTATGTAGTTTGGAACATAGCACGGCCTTGAGAGCCAGGTGTACGGGACACAGCGAAGCGACGGGCCAACAGAGTGGCGAGTGGATACGAGAATGACTAATAAAAAGAGTAGTTTGCGGACTGCGAGCATCGGTACAGTGGCAAGTGAGACTGACGGGCGGGACTACTGAACATGGTGTGTGAGTGACAGATGGCAATAGACAGATTGAATATGCGTAAATAATGAGTGTGACTGTAACCAACACATATACAGTGATTAGGACTTAAATTAGAATTGAGATTGACTTTAAATACTGCGCTCACTGAGAATAACAAAAGTAACTGTAGAGTGAGTGAGTGAATAGATTTGGACGGCTGCTAACATCGAGGTCTTGAGAGCCGATGAGGGTAATTGAGGTGAATATGGAGCAGCGCCGGAATGAAAGGGCGGGGGAAACGGGAGATCCCCGAGAAAACCCGTCGATCACCGGCATCGTCCGGCACGATTCCCATTTGCGAAAATCAGGTCACCTGGCCGCAGAACAGATGTTAATTGTTTTCAACTTTGACTTTACAATTGTATTGTGTATTAGTGGTTTCGTCAGAGGGAAGGAAATGTAAAAAGTCAAATGCTTAAGTTTTCTATTGTGTAAGAAGCTTAAGCCCGCCCCTTGCGATGGCTAGACTGCTTGGCAGGCGTACCAACACCAGTTCGAAATAGTCCCCACACCGAATGGCTGGTTAGAAGAATGCGGCTTACTACGTTGCCGCTGTATTGAGAGGCCCTGCAATGAGCATACTGCAATATGCCAGAGCGACAGCGACTGGAGTCCCCACACGTGAAGACCTTGGAGCTATGTTTGTAGTCGGCTTCTCCATCGAGAGGCCCTGCAATGAGCATACTGCAATATGCCAGAGCCACAGCAATATGGAGAAGCCGACTACGAACATAGCTCCAAGGCCTTCACCAGTGTGGGGACTCCAGTCGCTGTCGCTCTGGCATATTATAGTACGCTCATTGCAGGGCCTCTCGATGGAGAAGCCGACTGCGAACATAGCTCCAAGGCCTTCACCAATGTGGGGACTCCAGTCGCTGTCGCTCTGGCATATTGCAGTATGCTCATTGCAGGGCCTCTCAATACAGCGGCAACATAGTTAACCCTGTGTTCTTCTAACCAGCCATTCGGTGTGGCGACTATTTCGAACGGGCAGTAACGCTGGACGATGACGACGGCATCTAGAAGATACTGAGGGAGATGCAGACGACAATGAGGGACGTCGCTTCCAGGTCCGCGCTACAGACCTTCGCCTGTGACAACGAAACGAGTGTCGTGTCAACGTAAGTACTAGTAACAGTACGTAGGTACAGCATGCATCATACAATCTCTTGTTTGCAACACCTGAAAACGTAAATTAAAGTGGGTCTGAAAGGGTTCAGAAGAAATATGGCTCTCTGAGGTTTTGCGTAGATTATCACCAGCTTAATAATGTGACAAAGGAAGATTGATCCACTTCCAAGAATAGACGATACACTGAATAGCCTAGTGGCTTCGCAATGGATTTCTACTTTGGATATGAAGAGTGGATATTGCTAGTGCGAGGTGGCTCCAGACGACCAAGAGAAGATTGGATTTTGTGTCCAAGGGAAAGGAACCTGACAGGTCAAAGTTATGCCTTTTGGGCTATGTAATGCCCCTGTCACCTTCGAACGCCTGATGGAAAAAAGTAATCTCTTTAGATGTCAGTCAGGTTTACCTAGATTACATCGTTGAGATAGGATTGACATCTGAAGGGCACCTATCATTCTTATACTGTGTACTCCAGAAAGTGGCCGCAGCCAACTTGAAACTAGTTGTAAAGAAGTGCCACCTGTTCCAAAAATGAATCAATGGGACATATGGTATTTCCCCACGTAGTTGAAACAGACCTCGAGCCCGAGAAGATGAACGCCATAAGAAATTGGCCGACACCAACTGATAAAACCGAACTGTAAGTTTTCTGGGCTAATGTGGCTATTACCGACGATTCTTACCTGAATTTGCTATGTTTGGCAAGCCTCTACATGAACTGAATGAGGAAACAAGGAAATTTTTTTTGGACCACGAGAGCGAAGTTGTTCTAGTACGCTGAAGGGAATTCTGATTATCTCCCGCAGGCAGTCCTGGGATTCCCAAAAAGTGAAGGGACATAGTAGAACAATTTTGTATGTTTTGGGACAAGAGCGTAGGACATCAGAGCGTCGGAGCTGTTTTGCTCTGTCATTCCGGTCATCCGGTGGCCATATTGGATCCATGTGAACTTGACTTTTGACCCCAAAAAAATGCAAACTTTTTAATTTAAATATGCCAAAAATTTAAAAAAAAATATTCCAAACAATTTATTTAAAATTATCATTATTAAAAAATTATATAAAAACCATTTTAATTTTTTTTTTTTTAACTTAGATTTCTGGAGGTTCCCCCCACCACCCCTCAACTATAATCATTCCGACATTTTGGTAGTTTTTTCGTTTGTCATCAGTTTATGCATTACTTGATAACACTGTCTTGTTTTTTTCGTTTGTCATTTTTTTATTTATTGCTAGAGGCCACCATCTTGGCTCCCCCTTTTTTCTTAAAAAAAATTTCGCATTTTTCCCTCAAAATCGATTAAATTTCTCTAAAAATTGCCCTTTTTCTCTCGAAATTTCCCCCTTTCTAAAAAAAAAAAAAAAAAAAAAAACCTTTTCACTTAAAATTTCCCGTATTTTCCTCAAACAAGCACCGAGTCTCCCAGCTGCAAAAACGAGCCTCAAAAAGGCTATTTTTAAGCAAATTCAAGTGATTTTGGGAGGCTCACTTTTCGATGGCAGAGTAATGATGGCCATATTGGTTTTATAGGTATAGGATATACCAAATCAATACAAGGGATTCAGGATCGGAGTCAGACGTAACTATCAGCCATCTTGGTTCTGTTAGCCATCTGGTACGTCATATTGGATTCAGGTGACCGTCACCTTGACCCCACGACCTTGAACCCAAAAATTCGTCAAAAATTCCTAATAATTTATTTTTAAAATTATTGAAAATTTATTTAAAAAAATATTATTTTAAAATCTATTAAAAACTTACATTTTCTGAGGTTCCCCAGCGCCATGCCCAGCAGACGACTGACCCTCCTCCAATCTATCACATTGTCATAACCTTTCCCTCCCCTACCAATGTTCCTCATTGGTTAATTAGTCGGCTGGCCTCCACCCCCTTCACTCGTACTCATTCAGTCATACACTCCACCCACCATATCGTTTTTTTTTTCGTTTGTTATTTGTTTGCTTTTTATCACCTAGGTAGCACTGGTGTATTAATTTTCAATTTCGTCACCAGGCGAGCTATCGATTTTGCCATCTGGTAGCAGCCGTATCTGTTTACATTTACCTAAAGTATAGGTGGTGCTGTCTGCGCCCGACATATTGGATTCTATTTCCATCACCTAAGTGGTACTAATTTCTCAATTCAGCCACCAGGCGAGCTGTTGGCACTCATATTTATAGACATAAAAAACCCTGCGACTCGTGAAAACCCAGCAAATTGTACATATTTACAAAATAACAGCAGATAACAATCGCGAACAGGTGTTGGTACACAGATTCGAAGTTTCCTCTTCCCGTAACGAACACCTTTAAGTCATCGCACCGTAAGTGAGCCATTCCGAAAACCGATTTACAACTGGCATGTTTAGTCATGCGCTTCCGCCCTTTTAGTTAAATTCGACGTCTGCTAAGACTGACAACACTAGGCTACTGATGTCCAGAGCTGAGGAAGGCGAGGATCTGGAATACGGGCAAGCTGACAGCAACAAGAGAGCGTCAAGGTCGCTATCCACTGCAGGGGTTTGTCGATGCCGCGGAAACATACGCGAGCCAAGTGACTACAGTCCAGTGGCATTTTATATTAAGATATAGTGTCCCATATAAACATACATAAGGGACATAGAAATATTTTTGAACATATATTTGATTCAGCTTAGTAACAAAACATCGTTTACCAATTTAAAAAAAATTGTAACTATGTTACTTCGAGAATTCGGCTTCCCGCGGGGGGTGGGTTTGCTGCGATCCCTGAAACGTGCAACTCCCCTCCCTCTTTTGGATCTAACACTGTCCCTTGTTATGTATTGTAAATTTTCTTTAACAAATATCATATCCCAGAGTTGTACGACTCATTTTGTGGGATCGACGGAATTATGAATAAATTAATAAAAATAAATATAGCCCACTCCCGATTGGAAGCGACTTATGAAAATCACCCTTTGAAAAGACACTCTAGGCAAAACATATCAACCTGTTTTTTCAATAACCTGTATTCTACAAATATATAACACTGTGGTTAACTTTGGAGTACTGTATTATTGAATAATTGAAACTTTACCTTAATATCTCTATAACTTGTAATATTTATTTCTTTTTAAATATGAACTAACAGCGAGAACAGCGACGTGTTGGCAACGGTCGGTAAGAAATAGTTCACAGTTAAAATATTATTTTAACCTAGGTTTTTAGTATACTATTTGTAAATTAAACGGTGCCTATTGAAATATTGAAATATTTAGGTAGCCCCGATGGCAACATATCTCATTTTTACAGTTTAAAATAACACCGGAAAATATAGTGAGTAGGCTGTAATGGTACGGTGTTGTTTTATCGAGCGAGAGCAACTTTAAAGCAACTGTCTGCTGAGCGAGGCTTGTCACTCTCTCTCTCTCTCTCTCTGTCTTTGTCTCTTTCACACTCGGGAAGTTTCATTTCGCTAGTACGCAGTCAAATTGTACATGTTTTCGATTGTAGCTTATTTCATACTCATTACAAGAAAATAATGATTTTTTAATTTGTAATTTACAACTGAAAAGATATTTTAATGTTTGAATACTTATTTTAATATATTTAGATATGATGGCGGGGCAGAAACAAAGTGAAGTTGGCAGACGTGGCGAGCCATGACATGGCGTGTTGCTGTTTTACCAAACGAAGCGTAAATTATACTTACTCTGAAAAATACTTTAAATTACCACATCACATTTGTAGACGTTATGTTTTTTAAACCTACCTAAGCAAGTTACGATGTTGTGATAATTTGTGTTTCCGCAGCAGTAATAAATATATTGTTACGGTGAGTTTCGTTAACCGCTGCGTGTGAAATAGCGTGGTGGCGTGGCTCTGTGGTGATCGTTATGCTGGATCTGTTTGTGCGTGATTTCAAATATTTGAGGTTAACTATTTGTACGTTGTAAATGTGAACTGTTTTTATGACGAAGTTATTTATTTACACCCATGTCTGTTTATTTATCACAACGTTGTACCTTTGTCCTGGAATTTTGAAACACAGTCGTGTAACGTGATTTACCACCAATCCCAACAAAATAACCAAGCCCAGCCCCAATAAATTTCAATAAACCTAATACACAGTAAGTAGCAATACATATAAATATGAGTGGAGTAAAAGTTATGGTAGGCTTATTTGTGTGCATGTTCACCGCTATATTTTAAGTTTCTATAACAAAAAATGAGCGACACGAGTTGCGTGCTTGATTTTAATGTCGCTTTTTCGTTGAACTGTCTATTCCTTCGTTATTCGAACTGAGGCCGTCCTTTTAAAGAAATAACCCAACACATATCAGTAACAAAAAGTTATATACTACAGTTCATTACCCCGCAGTTGTAACAGTGGTTAACACAGTCGCGGCAAAATATTAACGTAATTACGCGTGTCGTGGAAAACAAATATGTTAATGTAACGTAACCGTAAGAACTACCGTTAATTAAGGCATATGTAAAACGTCATAATACTGACCTAAATTATGTTATAGGCCTAAACTGAATATTCGTGCGAAATGTTTTTTTTTTTAAATAGACCTTAGACAGAATTCTTTGAAAAGCTGTAAACAGTAAACAACAGATTTGACAGGTATAAAAGTAGAAGTCACATTTCAATGTTTATTTTTAGGTGTAACGAAAGTATACGAACACATGTGCACACACAATGGCATGTAAACATTGATTTTGACAGATGCTACATGGCAGTCACATGGCAATGTTTGTTTACATTTGGCGGAAGGATGCGAAACGGGCCTGCAAGTAGATATTTAGGAGGGCTCCGAGAAAGTTGTGCTTCCAATGGGGTGTGGACTATAGATAAAAAGTTTTTATTGGCTGGACTTACGAATTATCAAGTGGATTGTGACTCGTAAATCCATATACTTTCTAAGCATTTTTTAACAAGCAATGTTATTGTTTTCATCCTCATGGGTTGATTTTAAAGGTTCTTATTTTACCATGAATGGCATATAGAAAAGTTGTGGTGAGATGATGTCATGGTCACGTGGTCGTGAAGTAGGATAATTTTAGCGACGACACATGCGCAGTGGCGATGAACGGCGGTCAATTACCAAAAGGCACTGCCAGATACGACGATACCAGAGGGCGAAGTCTGCTGACAAAACTGTATATAAGGAAATGTGTCTCAAGTTGTTAACAGTGCTGCGGCGATAATGATTCCCATTTTATCTGTCCTGTTCGTCGCCGCTGGTAAGTTTCCTCTCGAGTTATCTGTTTGTTTGTAAATATTGCCAAGCACACTGGTGTTGTAAATGTCAGCTGGAATTTTGTAACACGTTCAAATGTGTACTATAAAAGATCCCATATATATTTATTAATGATTTTTAAACGAATTTTTTTGTGTGTTGCACTGTTCATAACTGCATGCAGAACTTATTTGTTCTTTTTTTTTTTTTAATTTATAAACGCTGGGAGGTTAGGGACGATCAGTTTCTTTTAACAGCACCAGGGCCGTGTCTCAATTTAAAGAATACTCTCACTCTTTGGCACAGCCTGGCGAGAGCATTGCTTCGCGCTCTCACCCTCTCGCTCTGTGAAGTTGAGACAAGACCAAATATTTGACAAGACAACCACACGCTCGTTTCTCTCCGACGCTAGGCAAACGGCTGATGCCAACATGCGGGAAATCTAAGCTAAAATCGCAAGTCATAGCTATTTAAGTAATTTATGCGTGTTCAAAATAATTCACAAATAATTATAGCACTACCGGAATAATCACAAGCTCATACAGTGCTATTATTTTGGTTTTATATTTTACTGCCATGTTACAGCGAAGTGACAAAAAAAGACCTAGAAATCCGTATTTATATGTTTAAAATACATGTTGCGTATATCATTTCACCGTTTAAAACAGATGAAATTATTCACCAGTTAAAATGCAATGTGATTTTGGCTGAGAAGCTACTATAACCTTATTCAAACAGGGAAATAATGTAAATAAATACGGCGCTTGCGAGACAGCGCCAGCGAGTATACAACTTCGTGCTCTCTCTGTACTCTTGCTCTCTCCGATGAATTGAGACAACTAGTGTGTATTTTCTCTGATGTCATAATGAGAGTGAGAGCACAGGAGAGTGCTCTCTGGGTCAATTGAGACATACGGCCTAGGTTTGCCGATGGTATTTTCTTTATAATATAATATTGAACATAGTAAGATACAAAGCATGTTTTTTTTTTTTAAATTTAAATATCCTTGTACCAATACTACACGGCTATAAAGGTGAATGCCCTTTCAACATTGTAACCGTGGCGATTTGCCAGTTTTTAAAAACTTTTTCAAAATATCTGTGGCCCGATACAAACACACATACATCACGTTCACAATAATTAGAAAAAACAATTTAAAATTTGATAAGTTATGTTCTACGTGATTTGACAATATAGACACATTCGGAACCTATTGGATTTTTTTTTCTGGATTTTAAAAGTGCTGCAGGTTGGATTTGTTCTTTCAAGAAGTAGTTTTTGCAAACTTGTGTAAGTTATATTTTGTGGTGTTTGAAACCAGTGCTTATTGGAGCTTACTTACAGGAGTCCTTTTTGTAAAACTATTAGGTATTGTGTATGAAAGAAATAACTTTTCCTAATAATGGGGAAAATATTTTAAAAGTTGTATTTTTAGGTAGCCTACTGGTATACTGTGTGTAATTTGCTAAAGCATTGCTGTGGAGGCATGTTTTTATATTTAGTCAATATTTTCAAAAATCCCTTCGTGAGGAGAGCTGTGGATATGCTTAAAGAAAAAAGCTGTCTTCGGACACAGCATCATAACTTAGAATGAAAAAAAAAAAACAATGGGGCCTAAATGTTAAAATCACCTAATTTGTGAATACCCAGATATCTCCAATTTACATATAATTAATACCATACATACTTCACCAGAATAGTTAAAATATTACCAAAATTATTTTTAACTTTGTAAAGGCAATTGCAAAAAAAAAAAGCTTATTTTTTCTTCAAAAATGTGGTAAATGTCTAGAAAATGGTATGAAGTGACATATTAATCATGCTGAATAATAATTGCATTGGTATATTTGCAGTATACATGACTACAAATTGTGATATGAAGATAAGGCAAATTGTGGACTGAAAGTCATAAAAAATGTGAAAAATACAGCTTCATGATATGTTGGAATTCATGGAAGATATAAAATATGCCCATAAATGTCTCCAAAAATGGTGAATTCATGTAAAATATGTGCCACTCTGTGTTCGGAGGGCAAGCCAGTGCGAAGGGCAATGCTAATTGATGTGCTGTGTAAGATGTACAGATACAGATATGTACGGAACAGGTAAAACCAGTGTGCCTTTTGCACTCGCTATCGCTTGCATTGTGATAAGCAGAGGATTGCCGATTTTGCTTGAATCCACATTTATGGAGCGAGTTAATGGTTGGCACAGAATCTGGACAGTTCGAAAGCTTAAATGAACAAAATGCAAAAATCTATTGCCATCATCCTATCACCGACATTGCAACAAAAACACTTACCTCACAACATAAAATGGTATGAATGTTGATGACTTTACCCTGAGAAAATGGCACTTACCCAAATAATCGTTGCATTGGTACAGTGTAGGTAAACAACAATTGTTACGTAAAATTTGTTAAAACCATTTGGCGGTTAAAAAGTCTTCTGTGTGTAAGGCTTAATTTATTACGTAAAATGATAAATGATATAAAATGACTTTTGCAATGGAAAATTATGGTAGTCTTTGGCCAATTTGATTAAAGTTTTAACACAGTGATCTACTTATGTATAAAAAAAGCCAAATATAGGTTGTAACTCAAAATTCTGACAGTCACACACTTAAATGTGACAATTCTCAACTTCTGCATGCTATTTACACATTAACATTTCACTGTGTGAAATTCAAAACGATCTACATTTGCACACACACACAGTGGTTAACATTCTCTAGAATTTGTGTGTCTAGGCATTGAAATAAAAATGTATTGAAACAGCTGCCTTAATTTGCATCTTTTACTTTGTTTTTATAACCGAAGTACTTTGCGCAGACTTGGTTGCATACATGATTTTGTGTTTCAATTAACAGAACTTATGTTATGATTTAGGCCTACTTGCGAAGGCATAATTTCTGCATTTTATGTCAGAATAGCACATATTTGCTTGTTTAGCCTATAGCCTTTTTTTATTGTAGGCTATTTAAAGTGTCTTAGTTTTCATTACATTAAAGCATTACCTATGAGGGCACATTTGTGTTGAAGTGTCTAGTAAGAATGCAGTATTTCCAGAAAAAAATGGTATGTAGTGTACAAATATAGAAAGTTAAAAGAAGTGCATTGGATATTATGGCATCTGTGTTAAAAGAGAAAAATCTTGATATTGCATTTGCAAGATTGGCCCTAAAATTTTTATTTATGTAATGTGGGAAACCTGTAAATGTGTGTATGTGTGTTTTTTTTTTTTGTAGAGGTGGAAAAAAAAAGGGGGGGGGGGGGTGTTGTAGTTGTGTGTTACTAGATCATATTAATTTCTTCTGTTCTCCTGAATTTCCTGAGTATATATTTTTTATCACACTTAAAAATTTTAAATAAAAATGTGGCACCTTGCTTTGAAAGAAACTTGGTGATCAAATGCAACTGTGCTGTTATGTTACAGGCTTTGTAGCTGGTAAAGATGCTCCAAATTTCAGTGACATGTACACTGTCAAGGGAACTCTCTACATCCCTTACGCAGAGGTCCGGGAACCTTTCTTTGCTTACTACGACCTGAAAGAAGGATCAAGCCGCATTGATTACTATGGAGGTAAGTAACCTACAAATTTGTCTGATTGTGTGGCCTGTCTTATTGAAATACTTTGTCCTGTTCTTTGGAATGTTAGTATTGTATTTTTCAATAGGATCCTATAATATGTGTAGAGAAATTCTAGCGTAAATGTGATGCAAATACTGTAACTGGGACAACCCAGTGATGAGAATGTGACAAGTTGGTACTGTGCATTAAAACTACAGTATAAAATGTAATACATATAACTTACACATTTTCTATACACATACAACACACTAATTTTATAGCTAGTGCTGATTACAAGACCATTAGATTGTCATCAATGTTTTCTAGCAACCATAGAGTTTTACGTGATACTAGGAAGACTTTTGCTGTGAACCGGAAACACAGCAGTCACCACAAGAGTGTATTAAAACAATAATGGGGAAAAAACTAACAGCAAAATTATAAAATGTGGAACTTTACTAGAAAGTCAATTACAAATTCCCAGCTTTCAGTATGTAGCTCCTACCAAGTTAGCTTCTGGATTTGCCTGCAGAACTTATTGATGTTCTCCAAAATTGTTTCTGCTTTAAATTCTGGCAGGGGTTGTGTTTCAAAACTAAGCATTCATTTGATGTTTATAAAGTCATGATTAATGTTAAAACATGTGAAAAGATTTTTATAATAGAGATATGCATATATGTATACGCATATATATATATGTGTGTGTGCGCGCGCACACACATTTTCTTTTCATTAGACCAAAAAAAATACAAAAACTTAAAAAAAAAAAATAATAATTGATTTCTTCAGAAGATAATAAATTTCACTTAAAAATTCAGTTTGATGTGGAGTTGTCACCTACCACATTCTGTTCTGAAACATAGCTAGATGAGCTGTCTTTCGTGATGCCATGAAAGGAGGTCCATTGGCCCATGTAATATTATCTGCGTGATGAGCAGCTTGTGTTGTTGGTAGTTATCAGAGGCAAGGAGGGCTTCACCAGATTTTCAGCATCCCGCGAGCCTAACCCCTGGATCCCATTTCTCCTGCTATTTTCTAAAAACAAAATTCTTTGTGGCTTGATGCGAGGAACAGAGTAAATTTGATTGCTATTCATAGCAAAGGAAACGTGCGTTTGTATGATGTGGGTTTCGTAAAAATCATTTTATATGTGAAATTGATGCATACATTTGTGTAAGTAGTAAAGAAATTGGTTAGTAATTTGTTTCACAGTTTTCATGGAGGGGTAAGTGATGTGGTTGGCTTAGTGGCTGGATCACACTCCCATGGTCAACAGAGTTTGGTTCCCGGCAGGATCACTCCTGGATGTTCGCCTGTGCGATTTGTGCCGAACGATGCAGCTAGTCGGCGGGTCTTCTCTGGGATCTCCCGTTTCCTCCTCCCTTGCATTCCAGCACTGTTCTGTATCAACTTCATTTTCACCTTCATCCGCTCTCGAGAGTTGTTAGTTTCTCGGACCGTTCACTCCATTTAAGGTAGGGCTATTAGCAGCTCATAGATTCTATCAGCAGTCCATTGATTTGCATGTTTGAAAATCAGACACATTCACGCCACAGGGTTAAATCAGAGATCTGCATGCTGGGAAGCAAATGTAATCACTTGATAGGGCTTGCTGCCTCCAAACCAAGTAAATGGCATGTGTTAGCTGTTGGCAGGCAGCAAGGTGACTGAAGGTGAGTGTGTACTCACATAACAAGCAATGATAATATTATCAGAGCTGGTTCTGGCAAACTGAGCAAATGCAGGAACATAGGAAGATAAGCAGAACTCTTGCTGTGCCAGGCGGAGAGCTGGTTGCTGTTTTATCAGTGCTGCCAGAAATGGCTGACAACAGTGTACAGATGTTTGATTATTTATCAGGACAGATATGTGATTGGATAATTTGTGTGAAAACAGTGAAACACATGTATACCATCCTTAAAACACTGTGGCAATGTATGTTTGTGTGATGTTGGCTTCTGGGTTGTAGCTGCATTACTACTGTAGCAGCTATGGCTACTACTTGATGGTAAAGATGGAGGTTGCAGGGTCTTCCACAACATTGAGACAGAATAAGTCAGTGAAGCTAGTACAGCCCAGAAGCCAAGAAAGAACATGCAGACAATGGTCATGAAAGCCTATGAACTCTGTTAACCACTGAGATTTATCAAGTAAAATGTGAATAAGCATAGTTCTTTTTCTTGTTTTTGTCGTTCTACTCAATACAAGTTAGTGAAGACATTTGAGCGGCTCTTAACAGCGAGGTCTTGAGCGCTGATGAGGGTGATTGAGGTCGAGTATGTAGTAGTACTGGAATGAAAGTGCGGGGGAAATGGGTGATCCCCAAGAAAACCCGCCGACCAGCAGCATCGTCCGGCACAATTCCCATGTGCTAAAGTCCGGTGACCCGGTCGGGGATTGAACCCAGTTCGCCTTGGTAGGAGGTGAGCAGGCTATCCGCTCAGGCACCGCAGCTCCTGCTCAGTCAGTACAAGGTATATACTGTACACCTATAGCAATGTGATGTAAACTCACACTTTGTGCTAATAATTAATGAAAACTGGCACAAAATGTCACAATATGGTAATACAAAGCTGCTGCAATCATAAATTGGACTTGAAGTTGTTACTACTGTGCTCCAAATAGCAAAACTTCACCACAATAACTGCTTGAGATGAAGGCCACTCCATGTATACATGCTCAAACTTACAGTTATGTATACAAAAATTTAGCCATGTACAGTTATGCACAAATATGTGTGCGGGGAACTATTTAAGCCTAAATGGTTGTTCGCTGTTAGGAAACAGCAGACGGTTTGTCATTCACATGTAATGTGCTTCGAATGACTTTCATGCTTTGTTGTGTAGTTGCTACAATTTCCAAACACGTACTCCATCAGGATTACTCTCTCTTAGTTGACAGAACTAACTGCTTCTGATGTTGAAATCAGACTGCAGCTTGAGCAAACTCTTTAAATGTGTGTTACTGTGCAAGAGTATGGTTAAGATTTAAAGTTTTTTTTTTTGTTGTCATAACTGAACTGAAAAGACCTGGTAAAAATAATAAATGAAGGTGAAATAATTTTTTTAACTCCCAGAATACACGTTCTTAAGCAACCAGGATGTGCAATTGAAAACTACATACAGTATTGATGGAAGTGTGTCTCTTTGACATGTTGCTGGTGTATTTTGTTTGCAGTGTTTGAAAATTCTTCAAAATATGTTTCAGACATGGTCAAAACATACCAGCTGTCCAAAATTGGAGAGTATGGCACTAGTATCAAAGTGGTTCCTCTCACTACTGAAGAAGAATTGAACGTTAAAACTTGCCTGCAGATAAATGGTACCGCTAACAACACAGTTGACGTGCAGTCTATTCTGCCTAACATCACAGATTTCAAGGTAACCACCAGTGATTGGTCTTAATTTTTTGTTTTATTTGGGAGGTCTGGGGTGGGTGAGTACTTAGATTAGTGGATTGTTTATATTTTCTTGTTTCTTCAATGAAAATAACGTTTAGTGGAATCTCATTAATACAAACCTGAAGGGACCAAAATCTGGCTACCTTGTAATAATGTAGTTTGTTCTGTCGAGACTGGAGACTTTTTATGTTGGTACAAGGCAAAAAATCTAACAATTTGGAATTTATATACAAAATTAACTTTAATAACAAAAGAAGTTACGCTCATTTTAACTTTACTCAGGAAAAAATTTACTTAGAGAATTAGTAAATATCATATTAAGTCTTCAATAAAACCAACCCTTCCATCACATAAAGAACCAATAAATATCCCCAAAAAGATTTTTACTTTTACACATTTTCTGCTGTCATTACATACTATGGTTTTTGTTTTAAGAAATTTTCTATTTTGGTTTAAACTGTTTTTGCACTATAGAAGCACTTGACAACAGAATACAATTGATCGAATCATGTAAAACAACACAGAATGTAAGAATAATTACTTTATGTTTCCACACGTTAACTACAACAGATGTTTTCATCCATGTATGCACAAATAGTACTGTCACAAGATAGCCAAACACTATCAATATCAGCGCTCACAAGTTGGTCACATTGTAACTGTGCACATAAAGATGTGATCATAGTCTTGCACACAGCAGTAGTTTCTAACGTGCAACACGGTGCAACGCTTCCATCGTATCTATGATGAACACTAAATTCATTTTGACACTGTCAAGCTATTGTACTGTATTGAAGTCTCTGAGAGATCACGAAAAGCTGTTGTTACTGTAGCAAAAGTTTATTTCCTTAAAAGAAAACAGTAATGTGTCCAAGTTGATGTACCGGAATGCATACTTTTTTGCTGCAAAAAAATGTTGTCATTAACGTGGTTATTTAAATTACTTCACAGAAGACTGAAGAATTGGCACTACCAGAAATTTATTGATAAATGTGGAGATTAATTGAACTGAACCGTTAAGAGACCAAAATTGGTTAATGTGTTGCTTTAATGTATTTGTATTAAACGTACGGAATTTGAGGCTAATAATTACGTGGGGCATAAAAATACTTTGTTTTATGTATTATTCATATTTTATTTTAAACAGTTTTTACACCTTGGTACCTTACACCTTGGAACTACATACCACAGGTTCAAGGGACCACAAAATCACTTTGCAATAACGAATTATTTGCAGTGAGTTCTTTGCAATAACCAAACTTTTACTAACGAGGTTCCACTGTACCTAGTTTTGCTATAGGGAAAGTAAATCCAGTTTTGTTCTGTGCAGTTACAGTTAGGTGGAAACACATAAGACCAGTGTAAAAAATTTGCAGACTTCAGAGAGAATGTTGGCAGCTGGAGTGCTGACCTTCCACCAAGGAGAACCGGGTTCAATTCTTGGCAGGGTCACTCTTGAATTTTGAAATAAGGGAATAGTGCCAGATGATGCCACTGGCTGGTAGGTTTTCTCAAGGAACTCCAGTTTCCCTTACTCTTGCATTTTGGTGTTGCTTCATACCCACCTCGTTTCTCCCTCATAGACTCTCAAGACCTTTTTTAAGATCTGTCTACACCTGGGCACTCCTTTTAAAGAATGACATTAATTCAATTTCTTTTGCTTGATGTACACTGCGGGTGTTTATTACATATCACTTTCTATAAATATTTTTTTTATTTAAAGTGTAAAGGTTTGGAACAAAATTTCATAATAATTGTGACAACAGTTTGTCATTGCATTACACAGCTGTCACATGTTTATGCGTTGAACTTTCATTTGTGCTTAAATGTTGTGTTTTTAAAATTCAGCAATGGTAACAGTGTTTCTATTGCATAAATTGGGCTTGAAATAAACTTCTCTTCATACAATTATCTAAATATTGCTACGTGGCCAAGAACAAATTTTAGGAAGAAATTTATAACACATGCACCTTGTGTTCAACTGGACCATGAAAGTATTGATATGTGAAAACTTGCTAAAATAAATATAAAGATATTTTTATAATTTTAATCTCCAAAAATATTTTTTTTATGCATTTTACAGCACCAGTAATTTAGCTCGTAATGTAATAGCTCACAGCATTGTGAAATGCAGTCACAGTCGAGTGGACGTTAGTTCTTCAAAAAGAATGTAAAATGGATGATGACATGGAGGGAATAATTTTGGTCCCATTGATCACAACAATAATTTTTAAACATCGTCATAAGTGAATTATGTTCATAATTTAAAAGGATGGTGTGCATTGCGTATGCTATTCAATTTTTAATATATTTCAATTACAACATTGCCATTAAACTTCAAAGAAAGTGTGTAATTTTATTTCAGCGTATAGGTAATGAGGATGTCAATGGATTGGAGTGTGAAAAGTGGCGATTGGTCGACACCAAAGGGGAGAAGGTGAACAAGTATACTATGTGGCTTCGTTACAAGGTGATTGTTACAATTATCAACATTTTCACTGTGTAATATATCTTGTATGGTTTTATTTTAGATATATTTTGTTTATATTGTCTTTTTACATGCCTTTTTGATGTCTATAAAGGTTTTTGTACCAACAGTATTTTTAAGCATTTTATTGTACAAAGAAATTAACTGTATAGTTTTCTTACAAATGTTGCTGCTACAGTATTTAGGCACCATGTCCTATTATTGGCCATTATAAAAAGAATTTCCTCTGAGATAATTAACATAAGTCTGGGAAACAGATATGGAATTCAGAAAGCAATCATAACACTATAATGACATCTTAGTTTTCAACACAGCATTGGAGGTTTGGAAAGAATGACAAAAAATTGTGAAAAATGTGCACATACACAATGTTGCTGTAATATAACTAATTTCTATCAAATTATATTTCCATTGCATCTCTTAGTTAATGTTTTGCAATCTAGTAAAATTGAGGTCTGCAAGTGGCCAGCAGCTTTCATGTTCACAGTCAGGCCTTGAAGGTCATGTGACTATGCTGTGGACAAACTGTGCTCTGAGAGAATGGGACATGATGCTCCCTACAATCAGTAAAAAAATTAATTATAAGCTTGAAAAATTGTTGTTAACTATATTCAAAATGAATATTGTATGGAGTATGAGTTGTTTGAAGTTTGTACAATTCATTAATTGCTTTGCATTTGGTCTTGTCCTTGAACTGCTTAGGATATGGCATTGATGTATAATTATAAAATACATCATTAAATCAGCCAGTAGATTTCGGCCTGTTGTAGTTCTAATTAAATAACATAGTATTTGCATTTAGTCTCTGTATTCTATTAGGAAATTTTTTAGCATAAGTGCGTGTTTTTTTTTTTTTTCTCTCTCTTATTTAGTAAGTACTGTAGTATCATCAATAGTGTAGGTGGAATTTACATGGAGTGGAAGAGGTAATAATTACGAGTACAGTAGAGTAGAAAGCTTCACAGTAGACTGAAAGTTTATTTTAAGCAGTATTGTAGCAATGAAAGTATTTTGGTTTAATTACAGACCCCTCTTATATAATTTCTTTATTTCTCTTGTTTCCTGCACAGAGGTCGATGAAAGATCCATCTCTCAAGGAGCCAATTCCAATTCGGTACGAGATGCAAGGCTACAACACGCTACTTGGTTCTCACTACGACCACTATTACTTGGAGTATGAATGGTTCACCTCTGAAAAGCCAGATCCTGAAGTGTTCAGCATTGAAGCCAGTATGTGTCTTTAGCCGATATTATCGCATGTGATACATAAATACAATATCGCTAGTGATAACAGTGTAGGTGTACATAAATTATTTCTAAAAGAGAAAAGTAATGCTAATTGCCTGTGCTGCTTTTGATATTCTAGTTGCAGGCAAATGTTGAAAATACCCTTCTACCTGTACATTTTGTGTTGTAATCCTTTTATTATGTGCACCTAAACAATGAAATTGCAGTGTGAAGTAAGAATATTAATTGAAACTTCTAGATTTGTAGATAATTTTGGAGGTACCAAAATTTATGTAATAACCAGAAATCATTTCAGAAAAATTGCCCATGTATCAAATTTTTAAAAGTTTTCTCTGTTTTAAGAAAAGTATGTAGAAATACACTGTAAAAAAAACTTTTTTTTTTAAGATTATACGTGCACTGATTATCCTGGTCCTGGAGACAAGCACATCTACACCTTCAACCCCATGAAGGAATTTGTGCACAACTATGATGCCCACGTGGAATCTGCTTTTGATGATTTCAAGGATACCCATGGCAAGAATTATGCAAATGAGAACGAACACAGCTCCAGGAAAGAGATGTTTCGACAGAATGTTAGGTGAGGAGCAGCACAGAAATTGTAAGTTTGGGAACCCCAAACCTTCATGATTCATTGGATGCAGGTGTTGCACTGGCTGAGGTTTATTATATTTGTTGATTAGCTAGTTCACTTTCCCAGTTTGTACAATTATGTTTTACAAGTGTGGCAGTTTTTTGAACCCCCATCTGGGATTGTGCGTCAGTCATCTCCATAGCGCAGTTTATCCCAAGTGTAGGGTTTCCATATGTACAGTTTTTTCTGGACACGTCCTCACTTTTTGGTGATAAAATTCCTGTCTGGGTGGAATTTTAAAATTGGTAATATGTCTAGGTTTAAGATGTAAACCAATAACATTTTTGAGTTTTAATTTTCAATATGTGACAACATATCATGAACCTAGCAAGTGACTTCTGTTTTCGGAATAATTTATTGCAAGTGTTATGTGTGCACACGAAACGCCGAAAATAAAATGCAAAATTTCTGTTGAGTTACAGAAATGCTATTCTTGTATTAAATTAATTACTGTATATTATATTTATAAAAAGTAAACAGAATGTACAAGTATTCGAAGGGCAGTTCTCATGGACAGACGCGCACAAACAAAAGTCAGCGAACACATTTTCCATGCGGATGCGTGGTTCCCTGACGTTTCACTTCATCAGGCGGCAAGTGGTGCCACTTAGGTGGAGGTGATTTTAAGATGAATGCATGCTATGTAAACAGGTTTGTTCATCTCTGTGGCAAATAAAGGACTCAAACTTGAAAATAACATTCATAATAGCTATCCATGGTTATATGTAGGCATTGGAAAATGTGTGTGTTTTTTTCTTGTATAAATATGGCAACACTAACAGACAGCTGAAAGGCAAGCTATAGGGTTGTGTTTGTGTAAATGGGGTGCGAGCCAGGTTGCATGCACAACCTGTGTTGTCAGTAGGTTAATGTACATACACACACATACTGTATTTACCCAAATGTAAGTCTATGTTTTATTCATTACATTTTAAACAGGAGACAGAAAATGCAAGTACTCACAGAGTTGTACTCATGGATACACGCACAAACATTGGATGAACACACTTTTTTGTCTCTATGTGTTGTCTTTTTCTCTTTCTTTCTCTTTTTCCCTTGCTTTCTTTCTCTCTCTTTCCCTTTATCAGTTTGTACCCCCCCTGTGAGTGCTTGTTTTTACCTTTCTCCTTTTTAAAATGTATTTAGTAGCCTAGTTGCCTATTTTCGCCATGTCTAGCTGTGTTTTATTTCATGTTTTTCCTCTAATAGAGGATTGCGTTGTATACTAAAAATTTTGAGGTCAATGTTTTATCTTTGGTAGTAACTAGTGATGGTCAGTGTTTTTTTTAAAGATATGTACAGATATGTTTCATCATTGTAAAAGTCAATTAAGGGTAGAATTCCTATCAATCTTGGATTTTAGATTTTTAATCTTTTTCTGTATAATGTTTGTAACTAAACTTTATTAACAGACATTAAAAATCAAACCTTGGCATGACAGTGATTACTACACTGAACAGAATTTTTTAAGTTTGTACAGGTTTTGTTATGTCTGTACTTTCCCATGTAGGTCAGAAAATACTAAATACACAATGATGGAACCTTTGATTAGAGTTTTATATATGAATTGACTAACTGGTGAAAGAAGTTGATGCGTGACGTCTGTTTGACTGACGACTATGTTATTGTCAGACAAGGTTTTATTGTGCCGGTCAGAGGCATGGGCTAGTTAACTGGATTGCCTTATTGGCTGCTGATTGTTTTCCGGCTATGATACAGATTGGGACATGCGGCCTTGCTGCATGGTATGAAATCAGGTGTGGGTTGCGTGGTTCTCCGCACAGTTGCTGGACACACAGTCGCTGGTTTACCTGCAAGGCCCAGGGTAGCTCCTGGCTCGGCCGTGGCTGCTGCTGGCTGGATCTCGGGCCCAGTCCTTGGCTGGTGGTGCTGCTATGACTGGCAGAGCTGATTGGTGCTCGCGATGGGCTGTTGGTCCTGGTGTGTCAAAACCACAGGTTGGCTTATACCCAGTGGTACTGGAAGTCCCTGGCGGATGTTGACTATCGGATGCAGCTCGCCAACAGTCTTGTGGGGTTGCTGAAAGAGGGAGTGTGGAGGGACTGGGAGGTGAGGCTTCTCCAGTTGTCGGGCAGCTTGAGCTTGTTCCCGAGGGAGGATAGACTGCAGAGGGCAGTCGGCACTGGGTTGCAGTTCGCTTAGCTAGGTTCAGAGGCAGTAACTACCCTCTTAGCTTTCCACTTTGCACCACTCCTACGGGTGAAGGGCATAGAGAAAAGTGCTATGGTCTACAATGCTAAGGAAGAGCAGGCAACAAGAGTCCTTAGCTATGTGTGCAGCCAGTTATGGCTAGGCCACCCAGAGGCTCCTTCTGGCGAAAATAACATGGTGGGAGGGAGCACTGGACTGGTTGGGATGTCTAGTCACGTTGTGGGTGTGGTCCAAAAGGGTTCAGACCGCCAGAACCAGTCGTATCACTCCTTCGGGCAAAAATAACAATGCGGTGGATGGAGTGAATTGGCTGGGCTGGCTGACTAGATGCCTCGTGGATTGAGTTTTTAGTGTTAGGGGCTCTACCGTACGTGCACACCAGGTACCTTTGTGTACCTGGTCCACAGTAAGGGTGACAATCTAATGTGTGTGTTTTGCAACGTACGTGCACCCAGTTAATGGAGCCCACACATCTACTCTAGGTTCTGCAAAAAGAGTTTCAATGACGCAGTCTCCTGCTTTTCCTTAGTAGGATGCATACTTGGGAGTAAAGTCACAGTCACCCTAGTAATAAGCACTAGAAGGTTAGGTAACAACACGTGTTTATTGTTATTCTCAGAGGAACAGACACAGTGGCCCGTAATAACTCGTAATTATCAAGGAACTATAACGGAAGTAAACTACGGAAAAACCAGGTGAAGGGGACCTAGGTCTAAACTAGACACGAGCAGATGTGGCTAGGTAGCTGTGATACTAACTGACTAACTAACTCGATGCTGTTGTCCAGAAGGTACTCTGGTGTCATTACAAAAGTGGTAAAGGCTGTTCACGAAAAAGTGAGCACTTTTGAAATCAACCTTAGAAAAAAGTCATTGCCCCTGCATGAAAATATTTTGACAGACGCAGTGAGTGACATACGCCCAGTAAAGTTCGTACCGATGGATCGGGAGTATTTCCGTATCTTAACGTCTAATAAAAAGTGTTAGGTAACCATTTGTGATACATTAAATTATTTCTTTCACATCCTGTTTTTTTTAATGCATCTGAGTTTAAAAATGAGCTGATTTGTAAATGAAATGATTTACGTCTCTAATAATTTCACAATTTCACTTCACCGATGCGTGAATAAAGTAATGAAGCCCATGACAATGTTAATTTTACATAAGGTGAAAGAATACACAACATTCGTACAAGTAGATCTTAAGCAGGGCTTTCAGAAGTGCTAAGTTTACCGTGAAAAGCCTATAATTAGGGTGAAGGAGGCCGAAGACTTCTTCGGGGGTTGTTGGGTGAAGGTCTGGAAGGTGTCTTGAAGGTAGTGGTGGTCCTTTGGGAGGAAAGTGGTAGTAACAGAGAGCTCTAGCACACGAGGTGGTGGAGCAAGCTGCTGAGTATCACCTAGTGTTTCGGGGACTGTGCGTTCGTCTATATGGATGGCCGGCCGTGAGTCCTTCAGCCAGTTGGGTATCTTTGGAATGGAGCTCCTCCCTTAGCCGTTAAGGCTGCAATCTCTGGGGGAGACTGGAAGTGCAGTTTTGCTCGTATGCAGGTTGCATCACTCCCATGAGCTTAGGGGCAGCCCTGGACTGCTTGGCTGGCTTCTATCACACATGGGGGTAGGGGTGGCTTGACGTTGTGACATAAAGGTGAAGATGGTCTTACTGCTGTGTCCATGGGTGCCCCTTGCCTAGGGGCATGCAGGTTGGCTCTGGTAGCATTTCGTCCAGGGTTAAAAAGGTAGTGGTGATACCGCCCCCTTAATATTTTAAAAATATTAACTGCAAAGATTTTTGACCATGTAAAAAAATTATTTATGTGCAAATATAAAATAATCCTAATAAATGAAACAACCAAATAATTTGTGGGGCAGTAAATTTTTCTTATATACAAACAAAATTTGGTGATCATGTTGTATTTATGTAAATACATTTTATAGATACTCCCACCCACTTTGCTGCCTTGATGATTGTAATATCAATTGAATTTCACGAAGTATTTGATGTAGGTTCATCCACTCGACAAACCGTGCGGGCCTGACATACAAACTGTCCGTGAACCATCTGGCAGACCGCAGTGACCTAGAGCTGAAAGCCCTCCGAGGCAAGCAGTATTCTCCAGACGTGCTGTACAATGGTGGAGAGCCCTTTCCTTATGACTCTTCCAATGTCACTGGGCTGCCAGAGTCTCTTGACTGGAGGTTGTTTGGAGCAGTTACACCAGTGAAAGGTATGCAAGTAATGTTCTGTGCTTAACGTACCTAATCATGTTTCATATAACAATAATTTTCTCTCAGGATCATTTTTTGGTGTAGGCTGTTCATCCATAACTGAGCACATTAAAAATCATGTAACTGCCCCATATCTGCATGCATTTTGTCATAAGCTGCGAGTAGAATACTCTTGGTAAAATTTTCTGTGAATCAGGAAAAGCAGACCTACATCCTAATGTCGATTTTAGAATGTAAATTTTTAATTTGTGTAAACTCATATTCAAGATTTTTTTTTTACAAAATAACATAAAATATTCCTGTGAACCTGTCTTAGTCAATAGTTTCCAAGTTACAGGCCTTCCAATGTTGTACTGGATGTATTCGTAACTGTCTTCCTGACACATTCCAGTTGAGTAGCCGTAGCAATGTTCTTGTACCAGCAGTAATACGTCACTCTACAAGAAGTGATCAAAGTGTCCAACTTGTGTTTGAATGCACACCTGTCATTGATTAACACATTCACATACTCCAGGAATTGCACATATCTGCTGGCAACCTTGTTCCACCCACTGGCGAAGCACTGCTATGTTCAGAATTGGAGTTACATAAACAATGGCCTTGAGACCCCCACAGGTAATAGTCCAGTAGATTGAGATCCGGGAGCATGCTAGCCAGGTGATTGCTCCTACATGGCTTATCCATCTGTGCAAGGCAGGTAATAACACTTGCACCATTCTAGCTGATCACATTAACAGGCACAACTCATATAAATTTAACTATTACCAATACTTTTGGTACCTTGTTGGAAGGTCTGTAAGTCAGAAACTATCAACTTTACTATACCTGTTCAAAGGGACATTTTGTGTTGTTTTGGGGTGTACTATCCACTCTTTGATTTCTTCCCCCATTATTTGGGAACATCCTGTGTGTGTGTATATACATATCACACACAGTCGAATCACATTATTATGAGCATCTGCTAGAAGTGCCATCTGCAGCACATAGCCCATGGCGTACGACTCATGACGTGGGCTGGCGAAGCAGGTATATACTGTGACTGACAGGCTGGCTGTACACATTGCGCTTCCTAGTGTCACAAGTAAGGAAAGCGATTTAACGAAGTTGCAAAAACAGCAATGTTTATGAACTGTTCACATACCTCATTAGTAAAGTGTATCATGAGTGTACAAATGGCACCACTGGGTATAACTGCTTTGGAAACTGCGGAGCTCCACGTGTCATTGCTGTCCGAGATAAACGTAGATAAAGACAGTTTATGAAGGCCAACCAACAGGCTACAGTAGAACAGCTCACCGTCCAAATGAACCAGGGGGCATTCAGACATGTGTCTACCGCAACAGTTCAGCTAACTTTTCTGCGAATGGGGCTCTGGAGTAAACGGAGTGTGACTGCACCCATGCTGAAGACTGTTAACGATAAAGTGACCACTTTTGAAATGAATTTTAGAAAAATGTCACTGCACCTGCCTGCGTTTATATTAATGGCGCACCAAGTGACATTCACCCAGTAAAGTTGGTAACATTGGAGGGAAAGAAGTTCCATATCGTTATGTTGAGTAAAATGTATTAAGAAACCATTTGTAATAACTTAAATTATTTCTTTCATTTTGTGTTTTTTTAATGAAGCAAAGTGCAAAAATGAGCAGATTTGTAAAATATTTACTTTTCTAATAATTTCACAGTTTCACTCAACTGACGCATGAATGAAGTGATACGGCCCATGGCAGTGTTAATTTTACATAAGGCGGAAGAATACACAACGGGCATACAAGTAGATCTTAAGCAGGGCTATCAAAAGTGCTCATTTTACAGTGAACAGCCTATAACACATGCGTATCCACGTAAACGACTGGAATTTTCTCGACAGAGTGGCGACTGGACCGCTACTGATTGGCGATGTGTTTCCTTCTTAGACGAGTCACGTTTTCAGCTGCATAGAACGGATGAATGTCAGCGTGTCAGGCGAGAGACGTCTGAGAACCGACATCCTGCATACATTGCTGGATGAACACAAGGCGGTAAGGGGTAGTGTTATGATCTGGGTAATGTTCTCGTGGTATTCTCTAGGCCGCATTGTCCGTGTGGAATGCAGATTCAATTGAATTGGTTATGAATCCATCCTCGGCAATCACATCCACTCGTATACGATGGTTGTCTTTCCTCGGGAGGATGGGATCTTCCAACACTATAGCGTGCCTTGCCAAACAGCTAGAAGTGTTCACACGTGGCTGGAAGAGCACGATCAAGAATTCAGAGTTCTTCTCTGGCCCCCAAACAGCCCCAATGTCAATCCAATTGAACATCTGCGGGACTTCCTCTGTGGTTGTGATCGCCGTGGAGACCTATTAGCACTTGACCTGAATCACTGCCAGCTCTAGTTGCTTTCTGTGTTGCGAAAGGTGGTTACTCTGGATAGTAGGTTGTCGCTACTGTACAATGTGACCATTTATATATATATATATATATATATATATATATATATATATATATATATATATATATATATATATATATATGACCATTTATATATATATATATATATATATATATATATATAAATGGACACAGTTGAATGTCACATTGTACAGTAGCGACAACCTACTATCCAGAGTATATATATATGGATGCACACACAGTTATATATGTGTGTGTGTGTGTGTGTATATATACACACACACACACACACACACACACACAGACACACACAGACACACACAGACACACACACACACACACACACACACACACCGTACAGAAATAGACTGCAAAAAGTGGGGTGCAGTTTATATACGAGATATTGCTATTAAAAAAAATGTTCACCAAAACATGTTTAGAAATTTGTCAACATACAGTCCATTTTAATGTTGTTTTAACTTGAATGAAGGAAGAGAAGAGAAGAAGAAGAAAAAAAAAGGAGGGGGAGGGACTGGCTCATTTCAGCTCCCAAGGCTGAACTATTATATGGAGCTTTGGCCCCATGTTGGGCACCAAATATTGATGCGTGCCCTATGTCGTGAGGTAGTGGTTAGAACGCTGACTACCTTTTCGGTACTTCAAGTAGACCTACCGCGGCGTATATGGTTAACATTATGGGCCCGACGGGTCGTGGAAAGGTTAGCCAATAAGCGGGAAGCCAGTTATCAAGGGGTATGACGTGACAATGCATTTACACGATCATGGGGGTGGAGGTGTATGATCTGGCAGGGAAAATTTTAACGGGTCGAGTGGGTCGACATGTGGGGACGAAATATTGAGGGTGGTGCCGCACGTGACTTGGGGACTGCCTTAGATGGTATTCGAACCCGTACTGTTTTCCCAGACACGAGTTTGTTGACACAGAAGTTTGGTAGCTCTGTTTCTGCTGGGTGTTGAACCCGGATAAGCTTACCCGATGTGAGTTTGACAATGCTGGATGTCCTACGAACCTGGCTAGGCACGGTGTCCTCAAGGGTAGCGCTGACTATAGGTTGTGACTGCTCTACTAGATGTACGTAATCTCCTGTAGGATACCCGGGCCAACAGGTACGTAAATTGTGGTTTAGTGGGGACGCTTACTCAAGGGGAATGAAGGATGAGATAGGCTGAGGGACGGCTTCATTACTCTGCGGCAGGGGTTCGACCTTTGACGTGGTACTTACAAGGGTGCCGGCTATCTCGGCTCTCGCTAGGGCACGGCGTTCCTTAAGCTGTTGCCTATTCTGGGTTCCACCTCTCTTACTATACATCAGGTCCCTTGTCAATACACTGAATGAATACGCACCGTATCTCTCCAATGTGAGTTAATTAAATGGTACAAAGAATTTACAACTAACTCTAGGGAATTAGGTGACTAACTAACAATGACGGTACACTGACAAATTAGATTAACGTGAAGTTTATTACATGAGATAATGAAACTGGAAAATCCTGCAGCTAATAGTAAAAATTACAAATGACTATAATTTGCTGACTGGCTAAACAATTAACAATTATAAAATTACGTAAATAAAAGAAATAGGCAAAGGCTAGCCTGGAGAAGTTAATTATTCAAATTCTCAAAATCTTACTTCAAAAAAAGTTTACGGTAATGACACGCACTTTCACAGTGTGATAAAATTTACCAGGAGTTTATCAGGAGGTAAACTAAGACGTGCCGGCATTTTACCACGGAATCATGTAGGTTGACTGGGGTAAAGGGTACCGGGGTCGTGTAGTAAGTTGGTCTTCGTGAAGGAGTGCTGTCCTCAAGGTCAACAGGCGTGGTTGAGGAAAGCCGTTTGCAAGCTGTTGGAGGCTGCAGTCTTCACAGTCTGCGGAGTTGACGATGTGCCGTGTTGCAAGTCGCGGAGAGGAGAGTCAGTCCTCGCAGACTGAAGAGAGCCTTGTCCAAGCTGAGGAAGTCTTAGCAGACTAAGAGAGTCCTTACAGACTGAGGGAGGAGAGTCTTTGCAGACTGAGGTAGGGAAGTCTTTGTAGACTGAGGAGAGTCTTCACAGACTAGGAAGGGCTCGCGTTCTCTTCGGCCGGCGAGCCCGACTTATCTGCTGGTGCTGGATGCTGGATGCTGGACTTCTATTTATACGAAAATTTCTCGGATCAGCAGTTCTTCGGGGTGCGGGGAGTAGCGTAGCGTTCCAACACGGGGGTGTGTTCTGGGGTGTGGGTATGCAGCTAATTTCTCATGGCCCCACTTGGAGGTAACGACAAATCAAAACGCCTGTTCCTGAGGCGGGCCGGTAGTAACGTCACAAGGCCACGGGGGTGCTGCCATCTCTTGGGGTGGTAGGAACTTCTTCCAGGGCTAAGCGACAATTAGTAGAATTTCACAAATATTTATTTCTTTCACGGGGGTGACTCTTGCATGCAAGTTTCCGGGTGGGCAATGTAGGTTGTAATTACGTAGGTAATTTACAATTATGTATTCGGCTGTCCAGGCTTGTGGAATCTCCTTGCTCGATACATTTAATTAATTTGTCGCTTATATAACTTTTCCCTGAGCGCGGGTGTCTCGTAGATGGGGTAAAGTCGTCCGTAGAGTGCGCATTCGCACAGCGCAGCATGTTGGCATGCGTCAATACACACACATGTTTGTGGACCAAGAGAAGGCAGCTTATTAAGCAGGAAAATGTTATAAGAGTGTATGTTATCATAGGGTTCCACTGTATATTAAGTAACACTAGCATCTTCTTTTGAGTCCATGGTGAATCAGCATTTTGCCTTAGTGTATAGATATTGATGAACAAATAACAATGCACTTTTCTTAGGTATTTTTATGTTGGATCTTTCATTTTTTTGCTATAACTTTGTTTGAATTCTGAACCTTTTGCCAGTAATATCTACCAAATTTTTTTTCCTTCAGATCAGTCTGTGTGTGGTTCATGTTGGAGTTTTGGAACAACTGGTACAATTGAAGGAGCATACTTCTTGAAACACGGCCAGCTGGTACGACTTTCTCAGCAGGTGAGTAGTACACAGAGAACTATACACAGTAATGAGACATAAGAATACATAGAGTTATAGATAGGAGAGTTAGAGGTAGGTTGATGAGTGCTGGAGGCAAAGGCAGAGAGGGAGGAAGATAGAGGATAGATGATACAGAACGAGATAAATAGAGGATGACAGAGTGAAGAGATTTGGGTGGCTCTTAACAATGAGGTCTTGAGAGAGGAAGAGAGAGAAATAGAAATAATTATCTGTGGCAATTGATTTTCTCATCATGCTTAATGTTGTTTCTTTGTAGGTAATGTTAAATAGGTCTGGCCAGAACATAACATTTTAGCATATAAAATATAATTATCAGAATTTCGGTTTTGGAACTAAAACTTAGTTTCAGTTTTATTCTGAGTTTTGTATTTGTACTTTTTGTGATGACTAAAAGGTTTTATGACATGGCATTAGCCACCCAAATCACTCCACTCCACTTCACTCTTCTGATTAGCTGGAATGACAGGCCTGCACCTCCCGTCAGATAGCGCAGCCATCTCTATTTAGCACCAGCCTTCTCTCATCCATGGTGAGCTTACCTGAAGGTTTTAACACCCAGCTGTATGGCAGGCCGTTGCTTACTTATCACTTTATGAATTGCATCTACGTGCAAGGTGCTCAACTGGTGTGCAATCTCTATTTTCGAGACTCATCTGAATGTGACTTTAAGCAGTCTCTCTATATTTTTATGTTAGTGTGATGCTTGTCTAGGCAATCTAAAATTTCAATATAGAAAATTTAGAATTAAAAACTGATTTTGAAAACACCTGAAAAACCATTTCATGCCCCAAAAAATAATTCTGGGATTTGAAATGAGAACTGTATAAAATTGTCTTTCGGCACAAAATTAAAAAAAAAAAATGCTTTTTTAGATTAGACACAGCTACAAAATATCCAACTTTTTTTTTTGCCAAACTTCTGCAATGTAGTAAGTGGAGCCAGATGGAGCCCTTAATCTTAGATGTAGCAAATCGGGAATCAAAACTCATCAGAGTTCTTTTCTGAAGTATTAGAAATATTCAGATTTAAATTATAAGAAGTGTGATTGCAGTTCATACAAAAAACATTTGCACTTTTATTTTAATATTGTACCTTAATTTGGACTGGAAAAAATGTGAAATGTTGTGAAAGTCAAAAAGAGGGAATTTTATGCTGTATGAGTATGTCATTGGGTAAAAAAAATATCACCATTAATTGCAGTTTTATCATATTCATATAGTTTTTGCAATTTTACCTGAATCTGTGCAGGCTTTGATAGACTGCAGCTGGGGATATGGCAACAACGGTTGTGATGGGGGTGAGGATTACCGAGCATACGAGTGGATTGAGAAACATGGTGGTCTCCCACTGGAAGATGAGTACGGCAGCTATTTGGGCCAGGTAAGTACAGTAGCGGAGAGCGGTGCATAATATTTATTAGCAAAGGCCTTTTGTTTCCCCCACTCTCAATATTAGATTTTAACAGATTTATAATTATGTTATAAATGGTGTTTGGTAGTATTTTATCGTGTATTTTGTTAAGTTTGTCATCAGTTGCAATTGAATGTAAAAATTTTTTCCCTTGATGCTTTATTTGGTCAATGGTAAATGTATATGTTGTTGCTGTTGATACATATTGTATGTTGCCAATACTTTATACGTTAATGATGATATTAAATGATTGAGATTCGTAATTATCCTTGACTGAATTTTGCAACATCACAACTTATGTGCTTTATTATACCAATCTATTGCCATATCACTATGTCAGTAACATCCAGAGCTAGGTCTTCACTATTAGCATGGTATCTTTCAATGTTATCAGGATTGGGAGCTTTTCACAGCGTAATCTCAGATGCTTGACATTGATTAAATGGCTACCATTGTCAGTGTTAAAACAAGTGAAGCTTTCTTGTTAAATAAAAAGGAAGGGGGGTTGGGAATCAGGGAGTTTATTGAACAAATAATTATTAATTTCCCAACATATATGATGAAGAATGTTTCCTGAATTTGAACTATGAACTGTAAAATTAGTTAGTGAAATTATATTGTTCAAATATTTGTGACGTGTCTCTCTCTTCCCGCAAAAATCATTGCATTGTAAGCAGAAAGCAAATACATTGGAGTAGCTGTCCAAATATGTGATGCATTTATGAACCACGTAGTTTTAAAACTAATGAAGTCAGGTTTTGTTTTTATTGAATAAGTTTCTGGCACATTGCTTCAGGAAGAGCAGACTTCACATCACCATAAAGTTGAATCCTCATTTCATTTGATTGTCTCGAATGGAAGTAACTGTTTTAAGCTTACGGGTTTTTTTTTTTTTTTTTTTTTTTTGCAAGTATTTCATGTTGAGGTTGACAAGGTCGTCTTACTGTCCTTTTGTGTTTATTTGATTAATGGAGTCTTGAGTATTCCTACCCTCGCACCAAGAATGTTATCTGTTCATGGTTCCGAAACCCTCCATAAGTCTGTGGGCTGCTCTTCCAGTGGCTGTCTCGCGACCCTTATAGCCTTCTCTCCCTCGCCTGGTCCCTCCCCCCATTTTTCCTAACTGAGACTCAGTCCTTCTTCTATGATTTATCTTGTAGGACTGAGTGGCAGGATGTAGGGACAGTAACATCTGATTAGTTGGTCTCTTCTCATTTCCCACTTCCGGAGAATCTTGCTCGCACCCTGCACCATGCTGCTTTCTCAGCTGTCGGAGTGTCGAAAGAGAGGTTGACCCCTACCAATAACAAGATCTTGTGTACTGGTGTAGAGGAGCCACTCCGGCTCGTAACAAGTCTTGAAACTGATGCCTCGTCTTCAGAAGGATTCTCTAAATTGGAGGCGACCACAACACTTCCACCTTCCCCCCCCCCCCCCCCAATCTATTCAGTGGACAGAGAAGCTGGTATTCTGTTAGAGCTCGGGGTGGCAGGGACGTGAATGATTCATCTTTGATCCCTTCAAGAGCGAGTCAGAGCAGAGTGAGCATTCAAGTTCTAATTGAGGTGATACTCTCTGGGTTGGGTTCGATGGCTGCAGGTACAATCCTGTGAACTACTTGGCAGAGGCTGCTGGGTATTGTATACTACACTTTTGTCATGGTTGGTTGGATTGGTGAGACCAGTTCTATTTGGTACATGTATCTTGGGGAAAAAGACGTTGGGGTTCCTGAAGGGCCAGACCTAGGTACCAACAATACCTGATTGATAATCATAGGGGCGAGGATGACCTCTAAGTAACTAGTGACTAAAAACTCAAGTGAAACAGGGTGTAGTGCTGTGGCTAACAGAAGTTAAAAATGCTTGGCTACCATAGTGCATTCTGACAGAGCGATTGTTCAGACTGCAAGCCGAATGAAACAGTCTCAACCTAGGGCCTTGGGCAGTACTCTGGAACCATGGGTGAGTGAGTGGGAGGGGCACGTGGAGAGAGTTAAGAATACAGACGGCGCAACTGAGATGCGTAGTGGTTGCTCCTCCGTGGCCAGCGGTTGGAGGGTTGGTAAGCAAGCAAGTACCGAGTACTGGGTGGTGGTGTGCTGCAGGCAGTCTACAACAGGGTTTTTGCTCGGAGGTCTGCAGTTGTGGTGAGGCTAGAGTGGATGAAAGGTGCTGCCAGTTGTGCATCAAAATATTTTTTTTTTTGGGTATATCTCCAGAGGCCTCACGAAGTCTGCTGAGGTGATTATGGTAACTGTGGCAGTTACCTCCGTACACACACCAGTGTTTATAGACATTTGGGAAGTGTGACATTCCCATGTCAGCCTGGTGTCTTGTGTCCTCACAGTTCATCTCTACCCTGACTAGCTAGGTGGTGCATACTTTCCTAGAGCTTACAGGTGGCTGCTAGACATGACATATTAATCCAGCATGCCAGGAGCTCAGGGACATGCAGGCATGGCCTGATTATCATATTGTTGGAAGAACTCGTTAAAATGTCCTTGTGTTCAAGGACGAGATGGGATTCCTTCCCCTCCATGTGACTGACACAGGATGCTTCCAGACACTCCTAGTGTCTGGACAGGGATAACTGAACTTCAAATTGTCAGAGCACTGGGTCTTATTCAATACATGGCCAGTTGCAGCGTGGTCTCCCCATTACTCTCTATCCCTATGTTCTGTAGCGTTGAACGACCTAAACTGGGCTGCAATAACAGGACCTTTTACTGCTTCAACTGCCAATCAACCAACAGACATTGAAACAATGCCCTGAAGAATTACTCTATCTTTTAATGTCAATAAAATGAACTAGCAAATAATTAATATCTCTCTCTGGCATGATGCGATTGGTCAGCTGGTCACAGGAAACTGTGTACATTCATTTTGCACATGCAGCTGACACTCTACACTGATTGTACAAAGCAATCCTGAGTTCCATGCCACCACACTGCAGGAGGTGAAGGAACATACCAAAACAAACAAAACTGCGGTGTACAAAATAGAGCATAGGCTGATATAATCTGTAAAACTAAAATGATGTGAAATAAACATGATTAGTAATAGTTTTGTACTTCAAATGGTATTCACAAGTATTAAAATCATATTCCATATTACTACCAAAAAATTTTCAGATGGCGTTGTACGTAGTATAAGTTTGGGCTCTATAAATTTAGTGTTTCTTCAGATATCCAAATATGTTTCAGGATGGGTATTGTCACATTGATCAAGTGAATGTAACTGCTACCATCACTGGATTTGTGAATATTACATCGGGAGATAGTAATGCACTGAAAATAGCCGCTGCAAAGCATGGACCAATCTCCATCTCCATTGATGCATCCCACAAGACGTTCTCATTCTACTCCAATGGAATATACTATGAGGAGAAATGTGGTACGTGCACAGCATCTCCAGTAAAAGTTTCATGTTACTGTATATGTAGTTTCAGTTTGGTAATAACATACAGTCACCTTGTCATTCTTGAATGTCAATTTGTCCATTTACTTCAAATTCTACGTCTGTAATTTGTGACATCAACTTGTTTGTTGAGTTATTATTTCAACTGCTTATTTGTATTGGCTACAATTAGGGATGGGTCCAAACCCCATTTTGCCTATATTATCAATACGGATACTTTTTTATATTGTGTCTGAGTAGTCAGTGTATAAAAAAAACCTTCCCTTTATCAAACCCCGGGCCACAATCTAAAACATAAACTATTTTTGGCATTCTTAACCGGTTTTGCGTCGGTAAGTAGCCAGCTACAATCACCAACCTCGCCCAATAGTTGCAAATGCCTTATTTGTCAAGAACATAACTACAAAACACAGAAGATGACTAAAGATAGCAATGTTTATAAATACAGCACACATGTTCAGTGTGTAAATTACATTCATCTGCTTTATATATATGTGCTATATTTACTTTCATCATATTACCAACATTTTTGGTTAGAGATGTTCGTTTATAAATAAAATGTGTGTAGTTATAATTCTGCCATTGAACGAATACCACAGCCATAGTGATTCGGCTCATATAATTACAGTTGACCTTCATACTAATCAATTAAAGAATTGTGTCATGTTGTTAACTTAATATTGAGATACGATGGGGGAGCAATAGATCATCATACAGTTGATGTTTACGTGAATGAAAATGTACAATGAATATTATAGCGGTAAAACTTTTTTTTTTTTTTTTTACAAATGAATTATAACCACCTGAAAAGCTGATACCAGTGTTAAATATATTTTATTTTACAAATTTCACCAGATATGGCTCATATACCGTTAACTATGTAGCAACACCAAAGCCAGGCATATCAGTTTCAATTTCGAATCACCTGTTACTAAAAGATAAAATGAAGATAATAGTTTTTAAGTTGCAAAAATAAAATTCTTTGTGAAAACATGTCCTGCTAGATAACTATGTGTGATCATTTTCGTGATGATTAAACCATTTGGGTTGATGAAATGAATTGGTTGGACCAAGGCTGATTGTAACTGATACCGATTTTGAGATAATCTGCAGATGTATCGGTATCAGTCCATCCCTAGTTACAATTTTACTGATCATGTACCCCGAATGTGGGCAGCAGTACAGGAACTGAGACAATCCATTTTTGATACCTTATTGCAAATTAATGCAGTAGTTATAAAAAAATATTTGTGAATAATCTAGTATTAAAATTGGGCTCGGATACTAACAGTGTATATTGAAAATGTTGATTGTCATTCTTTCAATTACTGCAGACTGCCCTGAGAATTTGCATTTACGCATGGGGTAATAGAAGTTGTTCACATTTTGCATAAAACTCTGTATTGATGACTAACATGGTCTATGCCTATTATTTCTACTACTACATATTTAAAGCGATACTGAAGGTGATTTACAAATGTATACTTGCTACTCCTACAGGCAACAAAGAAGACGAGCTGGACCATTCTGTGTTGTTGGTTGGCTACGGCAGCTTGAACGGGCATCCGTACTGGCTGGTGAAGAACTCTTGGTCTAACTACTGGGGCAACGATGGCTACATCCTCATGTCACCCAAGAACAACAATTGTGGTGTGGCCACAAGTGCCACGTATGTCACCATGTAGGCTCACGCTGTCTAGCGTACTGTGATATGTTTGAAAGAGGCCATGTACTATCACCCATTCCCATCGCTGTTGTGGCGCTCCCTACTATGAACTAGCGGTGTGTGAGCATGAAATTGAGTCATATGCAAGTCAAAGTAAGCATCTACTTTACTACACAAACATCTGAAAATTGGGTAAATGTTTGATAATTTTGAATGCAAACTTGGTTAAATAATTGTTCTTATTGATATGACTATGCACATGACTTTATAACCGTGCCATTATATTTGCGAGTTATGTTTGGTTGCACGAAGTAATTTACTTTTGTCAAGATAGGTTTGTATGTTGAAAAGTGAAGAATCTATTTACACCACTGGGTTCATACGTAATGTGAGTGTCGGGCCTGGGCGCTTGAATCTGTTACTGTCAATATTCTCGTATGTTAGCATTATTTTCTATAGCAGTTGTTTATTTTTGTCTGTGTTCTGTATAATTTTATTTATAGTTGCAAAATGTGTTTGTAACGTTTCTTGCCATGAGACATGTCATTTGTGTTTCAGTGAAATTTAAGTGTAATGTAAGTGTTGTGGAATAACATATTTAAATGAACAATATTTGTTCCCCTATTAGTGTCCTGTTACTACACATATTGTTTGCTACTGTGCTGAAACTGTATCTCTTCCAACCCACTTGCAAAGAACTAACGAAAGAGGTAGCGGTTTTGAGAATGCAGTTCTGCTTTGAATATTATAAGAATGAACCGCTACTTTGGTGACAACTGTTCAGCTATAGTTGTGTACTGTGCATTTGTATGATGGACAGCACTTGAAAGTGTGTTTAATTGTATTGGCAGTTGCATTTTTTTCCTAGTGGTAGACTATTACTGCCAATTTAACTTTCCCCCAGGGTGGTATGTGAATGCAGCCATGTGTATACAGAGACAAAATACTATGATTTTTTTTTTCAAGAAGAAACAACTGGAATAGGCTGCTAGGCTACTGTACAAGTACTCAACAGGGCGGTACTCGTGGTCTGGATGTTATATTAGGATACAAGCAGTGAGGTCAGCATTGTGCATGTGGTGTTAAGAAATTCAGTGTCAGCACAAACCTAATGTATGTAAGATTAGTGCAGCTTGATACATTGTTTGCTGATTGAGAAAAACAAATACTATATTGACTGAATAATGTTTAGTCCTGCAGTTCCAGTAACACATTTCGGTGAAATGTATGCAATACAAATCAAAGAATATGTTCTCAAGAAAATACTGTGATAAACAATATCATGTCTGATAAGTCTAGCCTTTGAGGTGAATATTGTTTAACAACTATATTGATATATTTAATAAAGTATTTGTACATGGAATAGTGGTTTTTATTTTGATTTGTACTTATAAGTTGTGGCATATTAACCACTAGAATATTCAGCATTGTTTGTAGATTGTCGTTGAAGTACTGCTCTCAACATCATTTCTGAACAGGATTGCCCAGTGGGAAAATAGAAATATGATGCATAGGATAATGTATGTAAAACCAACAGAAGTTTGAGTATGAAATGGATCTACGGAGAAATAGGTGCCCAAATAATGCCCAAAGTAATAGGTATTAGAAGGTTACTACAGTCTACTCTTGCTGTATAGTTATTGCATGTATCGATAAACTGCATCCACCAACAATTTTTTTTTGTGGTCCCGGCAAATTCCCTATGTAAATAATGTTAAGATAAAACGTTTGTATCGTTTAGCGCATGGAGCATCGATCAAAGTATATTTCCTATCCCTTCACTTAAAATATTTGCCGTAGTTATAGTTTTTAAACTGGTGGTTTATGCAAATGTCTAGTAACTGGATGTAAAATATGTCATGCACGCTGCTGTTTATAACTGCTCTGCGGCATGGCACTTTATCTAGTGTCTTGTCAACACGTCTGACACTGCGGCGTGGTGCGATGTGTGAGTCTGGCTTGCTACTTCCCCTACACTCCTCCGAGAGGGGAAGTGGTTACCTATAGCAATGAGAGCAGCGACTTAGCGTCCTCTCTCTCACCCTCTTTGTCTCTCTCAGCGGTGTACCTTCCTTCCTCCCTCCCCTCATGTGCCTCGAGCCACAAGAGGGGAAGCTGGTGTCAAACAAAAGGAAAACAGCAAAGTCTTGGCTGCACCACACGGGCTAGCCTTCACACGTCAGCCTAGAGCAAATATGTGCCTGGCGAATGTAGGTATTTTAACAATATTATGCATCGCTCAAAATAGTTGCACATATCACTTGTATTTCAAAACAGATAGTTTCGCTTGAAAATGTTACGCGAAACATTTTGACGAGGAATTATTACTTGCAAAGATGTTTTCTTTTGTGAATAAAGGTCATTTTTTACCATAAGGTTGGTGTTTCATTGTATCTGGCATAAAATCAACATGATTTTAAAACATAATATTTATTTAACTGAAGGGGCAGTATCTTTGTTAGTAAAATTATATGTCCAGAAGCATATACTTGAACTCCTCTTGTCAAAAAAAAATTGTTGTACGTAGAGCGACTTGTATTGTAAGTGTTAAGTTCATTTTCAGTAACTTTTTGTGGAGAAATCTGAGGATTTATATAAATTAATTTCAATAGAGACGCGTCTTTTGAATAAATTGATAAAATGTAAGGGCCTATTCTACACCTTTGGGGAAATCTGAGGATTTATATAAATTAATTTCAATAGACACACGTCTTTTGAATAAACTGATAAAATGTATGGGCCTATTCGACACCTTTTGCCATCTAATAATGTGTAGGTAAGCACCAAGCAGAGTGCAGTGTAACTTGCGACAGAAGTCGGAGGATGTGGTTTTGAATGATTGATTAGGAAACACAGCAAAGAAATCAATAATAACCACCTTATTTATTCATTTCTGTCTCAAAATTACAAGTTTTCTTTGCAGTGAAATATAATTAACTACTTTAAAAGACAGACATTTACTACACACGCAAGGTGTCTCCAATAAGTAGCGGCTTTGAGAGGTAATCCCTCCTCCCCCCTTCACCCGTCCGCAGTGACACTGCCCAATCAATAACTTCTTTGTGCACTCTTAGCTGATAGTGCGTGCAGAAAATTAAAAATTTAACTTGCATTCTCTCTCATGTTATTTTAATTTTCAGAGGGTTTGAAAGTTTTAGGTCAATTTGCATTTGGTGTTGGATTACAATAGATTATATACAGTATTTTGAGACATTATTTTCTTTATTTAAGCACGTTTAGGTGAAATGTTTTTTAATGTTTATTTACAGAAATACTTTTTCTAAAAATTCTAATTTTTGTTGTGTTTATTAGTTAAACTTTATTCACAGATAATGTACAGCTCTTACTATACTCAACATAAAGTTTTATAAGGTTAGAAATTGTATTTTATTGATGTACATGTCAGAACCCTCATCTACTGAAATCCTGCATGTATGGACATTTTTTGGTAGTCCCCTGAACAACGATAGATTGAGAGTCAACTATAAGTGCTGTATAGCCTGCTTCACAAGCTGCGACCGACTAAGACGATTGACTGCGACAGTGATGGGATCTTCACTGGGTGCTGAAGTCGAAGAGGTTCCGATCAAAAAGTGACTAGGTGTCAGCACCTCCAAATCGTTAAGTCACCACGCAATTTACACGACGGCCTAGAATTTAACACCGCTTCCACTTACGCATACAAGGTGGTATACTCTTCAAAGGTGAGAGCCTGGTCACCCACAACCTTCTTCAGATGACTTTTGGCTGCCTTTATACCAGTCTCCCAAGTACCTCCAACGTGAGGTGCAGAGGGTGGGTTGAAATGCCATGGCACAGCCCTTTTAGCCATGCCATCGACAATGTCTGAAGTAGCCCCTCTTGGATGTACCAAAGACTGCAGTTCACCAAGGCTTTTACTGGCACCAATGAAGTTGGGTGCCACAGTCACTGTATACATAAGCACAGAGACCTCCATGAGATAGAAATCTATTGAAGGCAGCTAAGAATGCAATCCATCAAATTTTGAATCCCACTCCAACCCCCAAAACCTTTATAATGGCACCTCCCTCTTCATCAAAATAATGAGGAACCTCAAGGTGGCTTATTGGCAGGCCCTCCAAAAGTTAGGGATGGTTGCTTTACCATTTTCTGAGATGAAATCCTCACAAGTTGTAGCAGAGAAATCAGCTGTGGTTAAAGGCTATATGCCTCCTCCAATGATTTAGCCCCAGTGACATCATCATCTACAAAAATATGATTTTGTAGAACCTTAGCCGATTCTGGGTCACAAGCCGTAAACTGCCAAGGACAGGGCAGGACAACCATATGGGATTTATTGAACTGCTTTTTCCGAGCCTTGAGCATGTAGTTGTGGTAGTGAACACTGTGTGGCGCTAGTGGTGAAGCTTAATCATTCTCAGTGCTATCTCAAGACAGTGGATCACACGTGTTGCCTGTCCCGTGGAATCTTACACCACCGCTCAATGGGTGGTCAAACAAGTTTTTGTTTAACTGAGTTCAAGGATGCTAAAATAAACGAAGTGATCAGATGGTACATTGTGCTATGCTAAGTTCTTAACTTAGGTGATAAAATGCAACATTTTCACGTTATATTCTTATTGCACCCAATTTTTTTTTCAGAAAAAAAATCATTCATAGGAAAGAACATCTTGTGTGTGGAAATCATAAGCATACATACAGGTATATCTAAATTCGACAGACAAACATCTGCACTAAGTTATTAAAAATATTGAAGAAAATATTTTAAATGGAACACAGTGTATTTGGATAATGTGTTACTGAATAAAGATTTTCAAACACATTAACACCTGTTGCTGTCTTCAAATTATTTCATGTAAATAATCACTGTTGCAACCTTTATTTCGAACTAACCTTTATGATGTGGTAGCATATTTGGGATTTGAACGATGGATCATTAATTATATCTCAATTAATGAAAAAGATTGCCTTGTTTAAATACCCAAAGCTTCACTGAGTAATTTTTGTTTTAATTTCAAAATGTAAATAATACTTCCAATACCTGGCAGCTGGGTGACTTGCACCAATAACACACTGTTTCAGCTATCAAAGGGAAGGGAGGTAATATTCCAAAGAGGTACATAAAAGCTGATGCAAGACGTAGCCTATTTCTGACAACCATAACTCGACTTCACCTCATCTGAACATACTTCCACTTCGACAAGGCAGGGTCATAACAGTACGAAAGCCTGGGCACGCGCCTATGGGATACACCCTTGTAACGAGGAGCTTTATTACAGACACATCTGTTCAGTTTGTACTGTTCACTCTCTCACTCTAGTTGGACATCACATCAGCCTGTCCGAAGTAAGGTTGTACTATCGGCCGAGAGAAAGAGCCCGCCACCCACATAGTTCTACGGCATGCCAAGGGATGGCACCTCCAGTATTAAAAGCTGACACGTGCAGTATCAGCAGAAAACCACCAGCGGACGACTCCAGCAGACAGCTCGAGGGGCACTCGCCACCCCGCCCCCTGATCCCACACCACTAAAGGGCCCAGAGACAAGGAGTATGTAAGTCAGTGCGCTGCCTAAAGATCTTCAGTACGCTCTGTTACTTCCACCGTGCTGAACTGTGCCGGGGAAAATCACGAGGTCCTCACGACCCACCAGAAGCTCTTCAGCAACTGCAACAATGCCTTCCAGACTCTGGACGACCTTCGCCAACAGTTCCCGAAGACATTTTCAACCCTCTTTCCTTACCTGCTGGTAAAAGCAATTGCCCCAACACTACCCCTCTGGTATTAGTTGTCGACGCTCTACAAGACGCGCGTTTCTTGTCTTACTTGTTGGTAACGACAATCATTCACCACTACCCCTCTGGGAGTGGTCGTCAGTAGTCCCTCCAACTCTCTGTATCCACCGCGCTTAATGCTGGATGAAGGACTCGCCTGGATGAAGGACTCTGGATGGGTACGACTCTTGCCTGCTCAGCTCGGCCTTGGTCTAACTCACCACTCGGAACTTCGCCCCCTGCTTCACCTCGTTGTAGCCAGTAGTAGTTCCTTTCCCGTATGCCACATACTCGTAGGAGTGGCACTCAGCGGAAAGTGAGAACGGCAGCTACCACCTCCAAGACTAAGTGCCATTCAAGAACCAATCCACAAGAGGATAAGAAGAAGGTCAAATCTATTTAAAGATTTCTGGTTAAAAAGACAGACTAACACATGATTTCCTTGGCATAACATGAATGATTTATTTGTATAAATGTTTCAAAGTTTACATAGGATTATGATAAATATTCATAATTTATTATTTATCTATATTCCTAGTCTTCCAAAAAAAAATTGGTACTGATTAAGTATCAGATGGGCTCAGAAATTTATACAATGGTACCATTTTCAAATATAAAATGCAAATGCTCATTAAAAACTGTGCTAGAATTCCATGTACAAGTGGTGCTTGAAACAATTCCAAGTTAAATCTTATGTATCTCTTGTGTGCCTTAACACAAATCCATGTCACAACTGTTCTCCTACTCCAGGTTTAAGGGTATTATCATAAAATATTACAGATAAAAAACATGCCTGGGTGATATATTGCTTTCAGACCAAATAGAAAAACATGCTCTCGATTCCTTTTAAAAGCCCACACGGATATATTTTCATGTTTAGCATTTTCTTAGTAATTTTATTAATATTTAAACATTTTTCTTTAATACTGGCTAGAGACAAAATCTAAACTTTGAGTATTTCCTGACTCCTAATGTAAGTATATTCTTTTAGTACTGTACTCACAATACTGACATTGACAATAGAGTCAATATTTTAGTAAAGTCCAACAAAGACATAAATACTCTAATAATACTCTAATACTCTAATTTTCCCATTTTATTACACAATTTTCAGCTGTCTTTAAAAACATGAATGATAATTTTAATCAGCCTATAGTTCATACAGAATTTTTCTGTTTTGGAATATGGAAATTCCTAAGGGAGGGTGTTGTTGGTTTTATATATATATATATATATATATATATATATATATATATATATATATATATATATATATATATATATATATATATATATATATATATATATATATACACACACACGCGCGCGCGCGCGCACAAACACCTCCCGTGATGCAAAAGTCGTCATCCTGGCAATGGCCAGAGGGGCCAGAAATATTATTTCTGTTACAACATTATTTTTATACTTAACTGTGAGCTGAACGTCCAGGAATGCTGGTCTCTGCCTACATGACCAAACTCCTGGCTTTATATAAAAAACTTTTACCCCTCCCAGAGAAGGAGCAACGAGAGTCCGGCCAATCAGAGCCCAAGAAACACTCGGAAAGCGTCTATAAAATTCCAAATTATTAGTGAACAGCCACTTCCGGCGCAACAGTGCCTTGCCATGTGGTTAATCATCCAGCAACGCAACCGCCGCGACTGCAGCGCGGCCTGGCGCGGGCGGGCGGATCAAACTATCCCCTACACTCAGCGGCCAGTATACCTCGGGTGTGCGCGGCAGCTGGAAGATATGTCTTATTGCTAGGCGACACCTTGCTGTCGCAGGTATGTAGGCCTGCTGGGGCAGGCTTTTGTCGCAGACCATCAAATGCGTGTACAATTTGAGTAAGTAAACTCACTAAGTAAATTTTTTTTTATAGTTGTGGATAGATAGCAACACATATTTTTCATGTAAAAAGTTCGTTGTAAGCTCTGCACATGTATTCCTCGTCGTGCCGGTGTCGAAGCGGGCAGGCATAACGGAAGTGGAGGAACGTAGTTTTATGAAGCGCGTGCCTCAAGTTGTAACCCCGTCTTAACTGCACTTCGCAGCATAACTCCACGGGAACGAGCTCTTGTCCGCCAACTGGAGAGGCCTCATCTCCCAGTTCCCTCCCCACCGTTATTTCCAGCACTCGTCAAAACTGCCAGGAGCCCTCATCCAATAGTCGCAGCCATCCGCCGGGGCGAGGAAGTACCCTACGGCACAGCCAACCACTAGTTCTTGGATACCAGTCCACCTACAGCCACAACTCACCCTGGGCTATCACCAGCATCATTGGTGCACCACGTCCCGGCGCCAGGTATTGTTCAGCGAACAATACCGTGATGATGTGGAGAGCTGACACTGTTGTCTCAGGATCGTGTGCCGACGACCAAAGGCGGCTATCCTTCCGGCATGCTTCTGCTGCTCCTCAGATATATTCCAATTTGTATCGCATACTACGCGGTGGACTATCGTGGCTGACAACACGCCCATACAGAATTACGAAATTTTGAACACAATTACACTTGAAGAATTACACATCAATCTTGAAGACATGTTAACACTTTTGGCGGGAAGGTGAGAGCCCGCGCCCTGAAATGCCTGAAGGCGACTCAAATAAAACACGCGACACCATTTACGTGGAATTATTGGGTTTATTATTACCGTTATGCACGAGAACAGCTTACAAGAGTTGCCGGGCTTAAACCTGCCGACTCGGTTAGCACTGTACAAAAATGGCGCGAAGCCATTAAATGGTAAAGTTAAGCTTCCCCAGGCGATTCAAGCACTGGGGAAGGTGAGAGGTGGAATACCGAGTGGCTAAAGGAACGGTTCCGAGATAAATTAAGCTATTGATACACTAATGATTGGTAAAACAGATGATGAGGGCCACCCCAGCACGCTCAAACCACGAGCACGGTGACGACACGTCCAAACTATCTAGACTCTGAGCGGGAATTGCTCGTGCAACATGGTGTGCGTGCTGGCGTTGACGGGCAGACAAGCCATGGGAACTATTATCCGAGACTACTTGTACAAAAACCCTTGCACTCACTTACGTGTGTAAAACATACAGTTGTTTTGATGCAGATAATTTATTTATGTAACACTCTGCAAAACATGGAATGAAATGACACGTGGATGGCAAGACATGAGAATGAAAAAAACACAACAAAATACAAAAACACTTGCAATAGCCCGTAAGGACTTCAAGATAGTTTGTGTGTCCCGCGTGCCCTGGCATGACACTGCCTTCCCTTTTAATACACTTTCCAGGATTAATGCACTCGGGTGCTATCTCTCAATTAGTGCGCGGTATAGCGCACGTGGCTGGTTGGACATTCTGCACTTGTTCACTCGGCACTTAATCTGCTTTTGCACTCGACATTATTGCTGCACTTGTTGCACTATTGCGTTGTGTTCGACTTCCCGTTTGAAAGACGCATGGACCACGCATGAACTGGGAAACGGCGGGCAAACGGGCTAGGGGGTCGTTGCCGGCCCTCCTTTCCAGCGAGGCTGTTTGCAGCCGTTCGCGTCACTCGTCGCAGGAGTACTTCCTCCACTTCCTGCGCCGTGGACGTAGGGCATAGGGCGACCTATGTAGTTGAGGCTGCCTCTGCTGCTGCCTCGTGCGGACGTGCTGTTCGTGGGATGTCGAAACGCCGCCGCATGTCGCGCAGTCCCTTTGGCGGATGTCGTTGCCACTTCGTTAGGGTAGGTGCAGTGATCTGGCAGACTCACTGCCCTCGCTGTCTCCGTTATTGTCCATACTTGCACTCCTACACTTGCTACTTGCAGATGTGTCGCTTCCGGTAGCGAGCCGGGTGAACGACTGTCGTCAGATTCACGCCTGCAGACACCATCACGTCGGGCGATGACGGGCCTGTCACATTCGCTACTAGCCTCTCTGGTCGATGTGCTGACACCCCTTGCTCCTTGCTGACGCCGCTAGGTTGCTCGGCAGAGCTGACGCCGTCATGGGTCACCTGGGTGCATCAAATATGCAAAAAACAGCCCCTTTTCCCGCCATTTTGTAAGCTGGCGCTATGCAAATTAATCACACTTTTGTATAATACCTAGGAAAACAATTGACACATTTCTACGAAATTTGGCAATCAAGTAGTAATGTTATATCTCGAAAGCTTATTTAAAAAAAACTAATTACAGATTATATTTTTCGATTTCCCAATATTAAATAATGAAAGAGATCACACAGGCTACAGAAAAAACTCTCAGTACATAATCATATGTATTTTACTTCATTTCCATTTATCAAGTGGTAACAAAGAGAATATAATTACGATACCCGCCAGCATCTTGAGGGAAATGTTCACGAAATGCAAGAAAGCAAACACTTTACAAACAAGATCAGTTTTAGGCAGAAAAATAATCAGAGAATTAATTCACGTACCTCTTGACTATCAAAACTCTTCGGAAAAGTCTTGTATGTAGCAAGTGTCTTTCAGTTATGAGTTTTTCTGCTAAATGCCGGGACAGGCAAACAGAAGATATAAATACATTTCAGATTCAATTACGAAAACAAATTACACATAAAAACCCTTAAAGAACAGCGCTATTAATTAAAGTAAAATTTAATATTCAAACTGTTGGAAATTTGCTCGGTGAGCTTGGCAATGTGGCTGTCGGAACCACTTGCGTCTTTGACTATATTTTGTTAAAAAGTGAAATCTATATCTGCGCTTTTAAAACAAAACAATACAAAACACTTGAAGAATTATAAAAAGAATTATGAGCGTTCCATATCGTGTCTGTGTGAACCACGTGGGTGGGCACTCAATATTAAATTACGTTTTAAGGCAGGGCCGCAAGGAGGAGATAACACTACCTCGGGCATGCATTAGACTCTGCTTTAAGGGGGTCACACTTAAATGGAAAAAATAAGCATGTAGGTAGCTGGTTACTCTTGGCAAGTGGGTCTCGTGGAAACTGAACGGTTCACTGGCCCGTTCATGCGTAAACGGCATGCTACACAAAACGCACTGGTGCACATCGTGCGGTTGATGCAGCAGCGAGCACTATAGGTCTGGCCACCGAGTGAAGCAAAGAGCGAGGGCGACGTCAGTACATAATCAAACGTATTTTACTTCGTTTCCATTTATCAAGTGGTAACAAAGAAAATATAATTATGATAAAAATTAAATTGTGTTTTCTAACCAAATCAAATAACTAATACGAAATGCACATATAATTTTCTTTTCTTCTAGGGCATTCTTTCATAGCCTGTGAATATTCATAAATGTTAATAATTATTAATGCAATTCACTTAGATTTCTTGGACCCTGTTCCGACCATACAGAAATATATATTTCCCGTGGCTTCCAGAATCACTCCAGGCAAATGCTGGGATGGTTATCCGATAAAGGCAGAAGCCAATTCCTTACTGAATTCTTCTCATTCTTGTTGCTCGGTGTACCCGTCACTAATAACCTTGCTGCTAACTTGACGAGATGCTAAGCCAACTAAAAAAATTAGCTCTCTATGTATTTAACATGAAATTACGTACTTTAACCATGCAGCCACTGTTTGTAAAACAATTTTTTACTTGAGATCTAGTTATCTTTTGCAGGAATTATCAAGTCAGTATCATGTATGATATTATTATCATATAATACTTAATTCACTATCATCCTAAGTTATAATTTGTTGCTTTAATCAAAATACAAATAAATGCAATGCTTTAGTTACAACAATTTCAAACAACAGAAAATATGTAACAATGTAGTAATATCTTTACTTAACTAATATAAAATCTATACAGCTTGGGGAATATATTTCCTCTCCAGCATTAGTAGTTTGTTAGTTATCTGATTACTTCGATCCCACTGTCACAGTAAATTACGAAGTCACAGAAGTTCCCTTCTGCTGTATGGAGCTGACCCTGTATTTGATACCGATACTTGTGTGACTTTTGAAACTGTAGTTTCCAATTTTTTCTTCAATAAAGATATTCTTAGATTTTGCTGCTTCGCGAATGAGCATACATCCTATAGATGGCATACACTTCACCTCTACAATACTGTTACAATTTCTCTCTCTAAATTCAGTGGGTTAAACCAAGTTCGTTAAGGGATGGAGGTCTTAAAAAATAAAAGTATTAGTTACAATTTTATTTACATTAACTACAAACAAAATTCCCTCGACTCAACATCTCACAGTAAGTTGATATCACTTACACTTTAAAATTAATGAATTCAATTTATAATTTACCTCAAATAAATAAATGAAATTAAATAATTAAGAATCAGTCCCAATAGACAGTGCATCAACCTATTCAATTATTTTATAAATTATGTGTCCATACATGCCAGTTCTAATATTTACAATCAAATACGTATTACATGTCCACTAAGTCCCACCTCAGTTTAGTCCATGTCCTCCCAGTCCGCAATGTTCGAAACTTCTCCGAGCGCCTTCATGCACAATATGTTTCACTCGTCGGTTTCACACGCTCTTGTCCATTCACACCACAAACTCCTTGTCCGCGTCGCACCGCACATTTCTACGCGCCCGCACTCGGCTAGATGGCTTTCGCCAAAGACTGCTGGTCGCTAGACCGCGGCAGCATGTATAGTGTCGTAGGCCGTCGCCCAGAATTCTCTGTAACTCGTAATTCCCAGAATATTCGTGCGCCTCCTACGTGCGTCTGCTTCCTCAGTGGGGAGAGGAGTAGGGTTGTCACGGCAGTCACAGTCAGTCCCACCAGAATATTCTTGCGCATCCTGTCGGCTTCTTCAGCGGGGTGTGGGAGGGCTGTGATACAAGCAAGACTCGCCGCTGTCAGTTATTCAACAGCTTCCCAGAAGGGGACAAACAGGGCAGAACAGAACAGATCAAAATTAAATTACATCAGTACCCGGGCATTGACCATTACTGATCTTAGTTACGTATATTTAAATAAATAAGAATAAAATTAACTTTACTACTTAATGAAATTGATGAAATGGATTTACAATTTTGATGAAAATGATCTATCGTTTCTTTTGGGCCTGGATATTTCTCAGGGGTCCCACATTCTGATGTTATGAGTGTGGGAAGGCAGCTGTTAGTCTGGACCCCATATTTTTAGATCTCATAAGATTTCTACTCAGTTATACCTCCACCATATCTCTCTTAGAGAGAAATGTGAGCTATTCCTAGCACTCCGTATGGCTTTCTGGGATCCATCCGGAATCCAGACGGAACACCAATCCACCACACCAAGTGCCAGAAGCCAGGGACGGGTCCTTCCCGACGGGCGACCGCCGCCATCACAGCGCCGGCCAGCCGGCCCTCCAGCATTCTAGCCGGTTCCCGGCCGGGATACAAGGGAACAAACATGGCAGCGAGCGCGTCGTTCCAGTAATAGGGGAGGATCTAGGTGAGGCAACCCCCCCCCCCCCCCCCCTTCTAGTGCCGGACAGTCTACCCGGTGCCAGCTGCAGGGAGTAACAATACTATTGAATATTAGCTAAGGCTGTAAATAGTTCTGAATATTATATAAGATTAACGAATTATATTTATGAACAAAATATAAATTACAGCCTTAGATGTCGTTATTCGTTTGCATGTGTAAATGTACGACTCTATTCTCTTAAAAATTTATAACGATAATAAGCAATTTTCAAGGTGCAGTGCATATGTCGAACCTTTGCAGAATAGTCGGAACCCACAGTGCAGGGATGGTTGGGCAGTTCCGAGAATTCGCTGTCTCACGATGGCTTTAATCAGCAGCTGGTGTACACTTTGGTCCCGCCCCAGCTCCTCGCCTCCATGACATTCACAGTGAGCCTGGCGTGTAGTTCTTCGAACAGCCACCCAGACGAGCAAGGGTGGCTGTTCACGGTAAAGTGAGCACTTTTGAAAGCCTTCACATTTGGAAGAAATAGACAATAAATATATTTTATTTTAGCCTTAAACGTTAACTCCCGGGTGCGGTAGAATACAAACACTGTGTTCATTACTTACACAGCAAAATTTATTTTAAAAGGAGGTTACAGGATAAAAAATTGCTGAAAGTAAAAAGTAACTAGGACGTCAAAATTGCTCACTTTACCGTGAACAGCCTATACTGCCGTTCATCCGTTCATTACAAGTTCTACACATTATGTAACTACAGCTATAATTATTTTACTCTTCTCATTGCATTTGTAAATAAAAGTTTATTTTAAAAGGTTTTTTACAGTTAATTTATTTTCAACTGTTTAGGCTCACCAATTATTTTTATTATAAAGGTAGATTATTTATACGTTTACAGACTCGTCCGTTATCGGTATCACTTGCGATCCCTATGACGGACGAGTTTGTAAATGTATACATAGGCTATATGTATAAAAATAATTAGTGAGACAAAAAGACTAAAAATGTGCAGTTAACACTGGCGACCCCTTCAACACCTCGGGCTGTAACCTGACGAACAGTGATAAAAAAATATGTGGGGCTAAAAAGTCTAAAAAAGTATCAGTACATGTATTCTGTTGAAGGCTGTTCACGGTAAAGTGAACATTTTTGAAATCAACCTTAGAAAAAAGTCACTGTTCTTGCTTGAATATATTATAACGGGCGCACTTAGTGACATACAACTAGTAAAGTTGGTAACGATGGGTAGAAAATAGTTCCATACCTTAACGTCGAAAAGTGTCAGGTAATCATTTGTTATTACTTAAATGTTTTCTTTCACTTTGCGTTTTTTTTTTTAACGCATTTAAGCGTAAATAAGAACTGATTGGTGGAATATTTACTTTTCTAATAATGTCACAGTTTCACTTGACCGACGCACGGATAAAGTGATGAGGCCCATGGCAATGTAAATTTTACATTAGGCGGAAGAATTCACAACATGCTTACACGTTGATAAAAAGCAGGGCTTTCAAAAGTGCTCATTTTACCGTGAACAGCCTTTACAATGGGGTAAATGGTAAATTAATTGGGACTTATAACTTAAGACGTTAGACCATAGATGTAGCAGACAATGGTACAAAATAGTATTTCGATGAACTACAGCAACTTGCGACAACTTGCAACAATTTGTGACATCTAGCGACAACTTGCGATTATGTACGACTACTTGCGACAATGTGCGACTACTTGCGACAATGCGCGACTACTTGCGACAACTTACGACTAATTGCGACAACTTACGACTTCCTGCGACTAATTGCGACTAATTACGACTACTTGCGATTAATTACGACTACTTGCGACTATGTGTGAGTATGTGACTAATTGCTATTAATTGCGACAACTTGGACCAACTTGCGACAAATTGAGACTACTTGTGACTACTTGCGAATAGTTGCAAATACTTGCAAAAACACGAACCTTAATTTCGGGCATACTCCCCCCCCCCCTTTACGGAAATAGGTGCTGAGGGGTGATCGGATACCCTAACTCGCCTCTTTCCACAAGGAGTAATAGCGATTCACCCCAGGGTCTGTTCCCACCCTCCTCGCCGTTTTCTCGGAAACACCAAACTTAATTTCGGGCGCACACCACTCCCCCCCCCCCCCAAAGGAAATGGGAGAGGGGAGGGGGGTCGGCTACCCTAACTCGCCTCTTTTCCCAAAGGGAACTATTGATAATCCCAAGAACCATTCCCACACTACTTGCCATTTACGCATAAACACGAACCTTTATTACCGGACATAACTCCCCCCCCCCCCCCCGGACAGGTTGAGAAGGGGGCCACAACCCTAACTCGTCTCTTTTTCAAATGGGACTATTGATCATTCCAAGGGCCATTTCCACACTCTTTGCTGTTGTCGCGTAAACACGAACCTTAATTACAGGGCACAACTCCTCCCCCCCCCCCCCCGAAGTGGGAGTGTGGGGGCTCTGTACCCTAGCTCGGCTCTTTTCCCAAGGTGGACTATTGATCCTCCCAACGACCATTTCCACACTCCTCACCATTTTCTGCTAAAGTGTTAGACAAGGCAAATTGTGAGTGCCGGACAGAACACAAATCCGGACAGGGACAAGAAGTAGCCCCCCCGGGGGGGGGGTGGTTCTGCCCAACTTTTGATTAATCGGATTATCAATTTGATGTCAAAGGGTTGATTAAATTGATTGAAAGGGTTAATCCGATTTTAATCCTATCCTTATCCGATCAAAAAATTCTTAATCCGATAAAAAATGGAAAGGGTTAAATAGATCGAAATGGTCAAATTTATTGAAAGGGTTAAATTTGAAAGGGTCAATTTTTTGTTGTTGTACTACTTTCTTTCTATCTTTTTGGCAAGGGGGAGGGGGGTAGCAGGAGCTCTGGCATGTCCACCCCCTTGGAGCTTTGGCAGTCGATGACCAGAGTGGTGGGTTGCGATGTCATATAGGAGTAGAGTTGAGTGCAAGAGTAGGCTAAGTCTATTTTTTTTTCTAATTTTGAGGTGTTTCGAGGGATATTGGTGGTAGGTAGGCGATTTTTACGAATATATTTAACACACGAGAGAAATTCACAGTGTTCTACATATGAATAAATTACACTCATAGAATCTCAAATTTTCAAACGACTACGTGAATAATACTAAATGCAATTACATGAGTCTTAAACGTAACGTGAGTCTCGAGCTCAGAAATATAATTTACACAAGAGAGAATTTTAACTACGTGAATAGTATGTGATGTCGACAAGTGCAAACTCACTAAAACGAAGTCCAGCTAGTCAGTATGAATAATTACAGATTTCCAAACTCGCATTTAAACTTTAAACAGACACGGCAGTCTAATAGAAATACATGTACACTACTTAATGCCTCTCGCACATACCTTGAGTATTTTTTTAAAACACGTCCTTTTATGTGGAGTCCAGCATAGTAATTACATCGTCTTATAAGCTGTGTTTGTGTGGAGAGCCTGATTATATACGTGTGGCGAAGTCGTTAGACAAATGAGTTCAAATTTAAGAGAAAAACTCTGCATTCGTCCTACAACAGACAACGAAACAATTTTTAAACTAAAGTTTCATTATTTTCTGAATAATTCACTCTTAACACAAATTATTTCTGTCGAAGCGTAGGGACACTCGGATGACATGAATAAGTACTTAAGCCCGCAGAGCGTAATCGTGCTACACTTTATAGAGACGTACTACAGATTCCCATTAAATCTGTGACATTCACGTCACTTGGTAACAAAAAACACGGGTTGTTAACACAAACAGTGTTTTCGGCTACCGAACACAGAAATCAATTACTTATCGCAAACGCAGTATATAGATCTGAAATAATAAGTTAACAGATGGAAATTTATATTTTCCCGATAAAATACTATGTAAATCACGACTATCACTAAAGATAAAGGTAGGTGCGATGTTGCTGGTGCGATAACCCCCTATCATAAGCTCGTCAGCTGTCATGTGTGTAGAGGTGCGGTGTTTATGAAGAAGCTGACAAGTAGCACGTCCATCTTCTCCAAGCGTACATGAGCGAGTGAAGATGGCGCCAAGTGTCCAGAGAGCTTGACATCAGGAGGACTGTCTGCTTGTAACCACCCCTCCCCCACCATCCTCCGGAGTGTGACTCCGGGCTGTCTGTGATTGTCAAATGTTTTCGGTAATTTCTCAAGATGGCGACAACTTATTAATTGCATACACATCGAGAGGACCTTGCTTGCCACACCCTCCCATTTGCACGCCTCAGAACCGGCCCGACTCCACGATGCCAGCCACCCCCTACCAACCCTCCTCGGCGAGGTCCTGGGGGCCAGTCACCCATCTGTCCTCGATTCTCAATTGTCACAACTGATTTAAGATGGCGACAACTGCCTACTTGTGCTCCGATCGGGTCCTGCTTACTCGTAGCCACCCCTCCCACCCTACTCTGCACCCCTCGTCTTCAGAGCTGCTCCGACTCCACAATGACAATCACCCCCTCCCACATACACCCCTCAGAACTGGCCCTTCTCCAGAGGAATGTCCCCTACCACCCCCACTCTCGAAGGAGACTTTTTCTGAAGACCTCTGCTATCGATCGAGCCTGGAGCTCACAAATACCAGTCTATACACCCCAGACTCAGCCTTGGGAATGTTTTTTCATATTTTTTCATTAGTTGGCAACCCTGCAGTGCCTGTTTCAAGACAATGCACCCTCCTTGCTACAGTATTCAGATCATGTTTTTCTAGTAGTGGCTCCCCTGCTTCACGTCGCCGACTCTCTGAATACATGCCCTGAGAGATTTCGCCTGGCTCGCTGTCCCTTCAATTGTACGCAACAGGTTGACTACATGAACAGTGAAAAAATATTACATGTCCCTGAAATAAAGCTCGCAATATAAGCCCTAGATTTAATATTCCAACAACAACAAATACATATTTGAATCAAGCAAACTATAATTTGTAAAATCACACAGAAACATAAGACTTATTTTATTTACTCATTAATACAGAACTATTGTTACAAATATTCAAACAAGATCTATTTTGTACATTCATCAAGAAATGTTTTCTACAAGTACTCACTCATTAAGAAATGTTTTCACTATCGATTCAACATATAGGAGATAAAAATACAATATTGTGAGAGATTTAGATGGCTTTTAACATCGATGTCTTGAGAGCCAATGTGGGTGAAGCGAGGGGAGAAGCACAGAGACATGCGCATGTGAGACTAGGGAAACAAGAGAAATTTCCAATAAAATCCTTGTAGCAACAGCAACTTCTGACACGACATTCACACATTGTAAAATAATTAGCATTTATGGTGTGACCTGCCCGGGAAGGCGAGTGTGCTAACCAATATGTTCCCTTTCTTTATGTCTAACCAACAACTTTCCAACAGCAATAATCTATTCCATGTAACATTAAATATATATATGAAATATTTTAATAGTTTCCGATGTGAGTTTAACGAAACACTATGAATACAGGTGGAAATCATGATTTTGGAGTTGAAAAATAGTGCTTTCAACGTTATTCATACTTTTTTACTAAAAAGTTCAAATTCTTGTAAATTTATGGGGAAATGGCAGTCATTTTGAATCCTTACAATATATAAGGAGGGACAAATTAATTTTTTCTGTCTTAACTCTGCATTTACCAAGGTTACTTTGTGTGCATGCTGGTTCATTGCATTAGCATAGATAACAATGCCAGGCATCTAATACAGGCATCTTGGAAGCATCGTCATCAAGTGCAAGCATTGATAATGTGAACGACACTAGGCATCTACTGCAACAACAGATGCTCACTTCAATGTTTACTACAGCTCCAGATGTACAGCACGATGTACAGCGCCAGGCATCCACAACATCAGACATCTACTGTTTCGTCTAGAACATCATCAATGCAGAATCTACAAGATATTTCATCAGGTATAATGCATCAAGGTCACTGCTGTGACAATTGCGACTCTGAATGTGTTGAAACGTTCAATGCTATTTTAGCTTACGGGAAGGCGAAAACCTTATGGAGCCTAGAGTGTTCCCAATGGCAAGTGTTGCGAAAAGAATTCATATTTTGTTTTGTGGGCATGAAATAAAATTAGTGTATCTGTTCCTGCATGAAAATTTTATAGCCGATGAGGATATCTTATCCTATTTACCTTGTGAAGACTGTTCTTACAGCATGCCTGCCTTTGCTATTGATGAGAACTTACAGTATATGCAGAGGGATTGTATGTCGTGCAGGCTGGAACAGATTATTGAAGCTATAATCATTCCAGATATAGTAATGGACGATTCCAAGAGTCGATGAAGTAGATTCCGAGGTGAGCACTGTTATCTTATAAAATTTTATGTGGGAGACATTTTTGTAAATAGTGTATAAAAATGAAATAACATAAAAATTATGTGCTATGCTCAGCATTTAGAAAATTATCAAGACAACTCCTTTTGTAATTAAGGATCTTCCTATTTCTTATGCAACCGATGCTAATGACTCTAAAGTATTATGGTTTAAATCTCACACACCTTGGTATAGTTTAAAACCTGAACTTAAAATGATGTTGCAGGAACATAGTTACAAGATACATAGCCTGAAATGGGACTCTGGTGACATAGCTTATGAAAAATGTTTTCGATATGTAAATTATGCATTACTCTAAGACTATCCCATATAAGTGCTTGGAACAAGACAAAAGGAAATTTTAGAAACTTTAACAAATGCAGAAGTAATAAATATTAGAAGATACCACTACTGTTCGAGTATTAATTCATTAGTCAAACATTATGATACAAACCACTGTGAGGAAAATACATTCTGCTCCCAATTTAAAGTGGAGCTTTGAGAGAATATTCGTACTAACATCCTACCTATGCGTAGAGATATTAATTTTCCAAAAATGGTTTGTTCCAGGTAGCATATGATTTAGAAAAGTGGAGAAATTCATCCCTGAGAAGATTTACTCAACTATTTTTCGAGGACACAAGAAAGTATGGTTCCAGTCTATAGATAACATATACTTTCAAACACAGATGTGCAATGGAAATGAACATTGGGATTTTGCAAAACGTTTCAGAGAAAGTCTGTATACAGAACAAGTGCTGTGTGATGAAGAAAAAGACTGTCTTGTTTTTAATATGAGGCCCGACAGCAAACTGCCCTGTTCTTCTTGGGACCTAAATTTTAAAAACTGCAGTACAGAAATAACCAAAGAACTAGAAATTCATAAAATCAAATATAAATTGATTAGAGAATTTTACGACACCACCACAACCTTATGGACTGAAACATGTAATAATAAGGAACACATCATGGAAATACAAGGCAGTAGCAGACTTTTAAGAGCACCATGTGGAATGTGGGACTGTGATGTCTGGAACAGTATTGATTGTGTGTGCAAATTTAATCTAAAAAAAGTTGTCATTGAAGAACCAATTTAAATGAGAAGAATATCTATCTATATAAAGAGAGACTCGTAGAGCAGAGATTCAGTTAAGATGGAGAGATTCGACTCATCACTTCAGTATGCCAGTGTTACTCCAGGACTTAGGCAAGTGTGGTTTCGAATTGAATATGAAGATAGTCCACTTCAGATACAGATGTGCAACAGAGATGAACATTGGAGTTTTTCAATAATCAATCCTGCATGTATGTACGAAGAAGTTGGAGATTGCATTGTATGTAAGTGTGTAGTGTACAATTTAAGACCTGACACTGATTTTCCGATTAGTTTAACCGAATTAGTATGGGACATGGAAGGTGAAGAAATCATTAAATATCTATCATTAAGTAAAATTAAACATAAGTTGTGAAGGGAGTATTACTCTGAACATGTTGTTTGGATAGAAGAATGCAACAACAAGCAACATTATATGCACATTGGTGATCAAGAATTAACTTCTCCCTGTGGTATGTGGGAATGGAATGTTTTTCAAAGCAAGGACATCTGCCTATATAAAGAGAGGAATCGTAGAGCAGAGCTTCAGTTACGATGGAGAGGTTCGACTCATCACTTCAGTATGCTAGTGTTATTCCTAGTTTCAGGCGAGTGTGGTTTCGAATTGAAGATGAAGATAGTCCACTACAGATACAGATGTGCAACGGAGATGAGCAATAGCGTTTCTCATTAATCAGTCCAAGAGAAACTTTTAAAGTGTTCGACATATGCTATGACCGAAATGATTGTCCTTTACAATTTACGTCTTGACAGCAAGTTACTTTGTAACGAAGGTAAACTCGAATTTTAAGCTCACAGTGAATACATCGCCAAACACAAGTCCTACAAGAATATGAAATACATTATGCAGAAGGAGTGTAGTTGCTGTTGTCTTACTATAGTTTGTGCAGAACAATGCAACAACAAACAACATCATACATACATCAGTGACCAACAATTAACTTCTCCCTGTGGCATGTGGGAATGTAATGTTTTTCAAAGTAAGAACATCTGGCAGACTATATAAAGGAGTGTGTCTAGTATAAAATCGTCAGTCTTCAAGCCTACAGACGTATGTCTGTAGGCTTGAAGATCATGGCCGTGAGGTCCTACAAATTGGATACAGAAGAATGTTCTTTAAACCATATAACTGTCTTCTACAAGTTCATGTCTGTAGCGATATAGAACATTGGTGCTACATTTTCAACAAAAGTGTCGGAATTAGCTTTGGTGAAGGAATAGCATGCAATGATTGTGTTGTGAGATATCTTCACCCTGACAGTGACTTGTGATCAACATTAGAAGATTTGATGATTGCCAGTCTTAGCGAGGAAATATAAGAGGAATGGGGATATGGAGTAATCGACTACCAGTTCACCAGACCTCACCAGGGAATCACGGTTCGTTGGAAGGAGACCTGCGATAGGGACATCCACAACTTTATTTTCGAACAAGGAGGATTAGTTTTTTTCTGTCGATGTGTAATTTATATGTGTGTGAAGTGGCTAATTCAGAATAATGATCTCATTGTTCCCATTGTGTCCAATGAAATACAAGTATACATCTTTTACTAAATGTTTGCATTATGTAACTTACAGCTTATTATATTCACATTTTGTTGTAAAGGAAATGTGAGTCAGACATTCATTTCAAATGTACATATTTCTCTCAAGCTTTTACAGCATGTAGTAAACCAAATTCTTATAATGCTAATTTAACTAACTGCAACAGTTCGGAAAGTCTTGTAAACCAGTACAGACCACACAGAGTAGATTGTAAGCATAAACGTAAGGACGAACGCATTGTAACTTCATATTGTGAAGAAGAATGTTTGAAACATCTTGTTTATAATACAGACACTGTTTTGCCTTATCAGTATTTCGAAGAATGTGATAATAATATTCATACTTTATATCATTATAGCAAAGGCAAGTTTGGTTACACGTCTCATACTGGATGTGATTCATCAAAATCTTACGTACATCGAGCAATAAAATTAGCAAAAATAAAATTTAGCCTAAAACACATTTCAACTTGCAAATTTAGAGAAATAATATATACATTGTTTCTTGCTAAACTTTCTCAGTCGAGTGTTGGATGTCATAGTGGTAACATGACGTATTTTCATCATGCTAATCATTATGTCAGTGTCACCCAAGAAAGTACAATATAACTTACGCCTTATGGTGCCAGGGAATTTTGCAAGAATTTACGGAAACCTATGGCAATATTTTTCATTTAAAAGTAATTTACTTTCCTCTAGGAGACAAAAAGATCCATGAACTCACACAGTGTGGTGACAACAAGAAATGTTCAGTGTTTCATATGACTGCAAACACACCTCTTCCATCTAGTATTGAAGATGTTTACTCTCATTATGTCGAATCCTATCCTGATTTGGTCGAAAGCATTGTTTTACACGCCCCTACTTGTATAGACATTAGTGTGCAAACAGACAGATTAAAACCAGAGCCTAAGAAATGCTCACTCGAAAGTAGAGGTCAAGAAGGGGATCCGAATCCAATTTTAAAAAATTCAGGAAAAATTTGTTCATGGAAGTTGCTAACAGCTTATGAAAATATTTGTTTTGAAAAAAAAATGTATTTGATAGTGTTAAAAATGTTCTGTGTTAACCTGTAGCTGTTTTGGAGCAAGGTGTAATTGTTGTAAATAAAGTTTTGGATCTATCTGTATTTTTTAAATAATTAGTGTAACATGCTGTGTTTGCAAGTGTTAGAAAGAAATGTTGTAAATATATTGTGAATTCACTTGTGTTTGTTTAACATGCTAATGTTTGGAGCAAGTTCTACTTGATAGTGTTTTGGAACATCTTGTACTTGATTGTGTAGAAACAAGTATGTGTAATTTGTGTGTGTTTGGAGGAAAAATTATTAATTGATTAAATATGTTTCTTCAGTGATAAAATGTACATAAATTTTGGATCACTCTGGGTTTGTATATATTTTGAAAATAAATATGATATAAATTGAATCCATTTCTTAAATTTATTTTCCTTATTCCTTTTTTAAAAGTGAACTTGTTTTAGTAAGAAAATATATTTTCTCCTCAGATATATATTCTTAAATTTTTCTATTAAAGGTATGTCGCATTAACAAGAGTCTTGTAAACAAAAGATTCAGATTACAAACAGACTATTACTTCACCAAAAAATACTAATCAACTAAATATATATTTGAAATTGAGAAAAATATGTCTGTTGGAAAAAAATTATAAATACATAAATTAGGTTGTTAAGTGTCGCCTACCTCTGTACAGGTATCAGATTACGCATGGCGGCTTTGGGTTCGAATCCCGGGTAAGGCATGGTAAATTCTAATACAGAGTTTGTGGGTTCGATTCTCGGCTAAGACATGGTTGATATAAGCTGGGTTCGAGTCCCGCTTAGATCATGTACATATATATTATCTAGTTGATCACTTTCACTGTTGGGTGCATATATAGATTGTGAATTCGATTCCAGGTTAGGTCTTGTATGATAATAGCTAATATGTAATTCGTTAACCATACTAACTGAAAGGTTTATTCATTTAAAATTACAAAGAAATGATAGTAAAAACAGGAATTCGTTCGTAAAACATTCTTGAATAGTAACTATGTGAAAATACATCTAGAATGCCTGCCCAAGTACTCTGAGAAAAATTTTGGTTACATAGTTGTGTGACTGTAGGGGAAAATCATGTAAAATTTAGTTAGTTTTACATAGTTATAAGAAATGTTAAAGGGAGGGATGTTATGTGCATGAGGTATGAAATATGGAACAGCTAAAACAAGGGAAGAACTTAGCTAGATATGCCTCGCGAATTCAGGAGGTGCATAACCGCAGCTTCCAAGCTTGTTCAGTATAAGTCGACTGGAGAAGAATGTATGATGAAGAATATATGAGCCTTGAGTACTTCTAACAATTTAAATGTTTTTGAAATGTATGTGATCGGCTGGTTTGGGTAATTAAGTTAATTTTAAGACATTTACTTTTCAAAGTTGTTGGGTAAATGCGAATGTGTGTGAGATATACATATTTTTTTCAGGTTTTTTTTAAATTTCAGTAAATTTGACTTCGAAAGTGTATGATTGTATAGTTGTAAGAGTATTAAATGTGTATGTAGGTTTGCTTTAAATATTGCATGTTTGGTTTTAGAGCATAAAATGTTTGGACTTTAAGTATTTTTTTACGAATGTTTACTTTATAGTGTAAAATATGTTTGAATTTTAGACAATCTTTTTAATTCTTTGTGTGTAACAGATTAATGCCCTTGCTAAAACTTTAGTTATTAAAATTATTTTTAAAAATGTATAAAATCCACAAAAAAAATTTTAACAGTGTAGAACTACTTAAAAATTCTTGATGGTATTGAAATATGAATTTTTTTATGGTGTAAATAATTTAATAAATGTTTTTTGATTGTGTAAGATTCAAATATTTTTTTAAATTTAAAGTTTTCCTCACAAAATAACTTTTAAAGTAGTCTTAAACATAAATGCAATAGCGCAAATTTTAAAATTTCACTGTTATATTATAAACACAGTCCGCTCACTTTTTACTAAACACAAAAGCTTTACGCTGGCAAAAATAGGCAAGGCGAGACAGGTCGTAAAGCATTGTCAATTCATTACTGGAGGCAGGCTGTTTGGCAAGAAATTTTGCATCGGAGAGGCACAGAGGAGGGGAAGTGACAAGTTTTTCCTTTTCCCATCCCCCATTTCATCGCAGAGATGCCTGCAGGGTCTACACTATGAGCCGAGGGAGGGGAAAGGTAGCAGGCGGGGGAAGTTCTCTCTCTGTTGCACATCAGCAGGGGAGAAGGGGAAGTTGTCGGATGAGCTAGAGAGACTGTAAAGTGGCACTAGCAGCATATTAGTGTACTAGAGTCTCCATTCTTTTGCCCGCTTCATGCTATGCCATCTCCCACCTGCGCGGTCTAAAACTCTGGCTCAGTCTGCCTGTCTTGTTCCATGCTCACCTCGTTTCCCCTTCACCGTGCACACGGCCAAGACCTTGGCCTGTCTATTGTGTTTCTCCTCTCTTGCTATCTACGTGACTCATCCACATTTAAAAGTATTCGGGCTTCGCTACCTTTTTAGTCACAGTTCTCGTTTCTGTTTTTCCCCAACAAACTTTTAAGAAAATTTCTAAGAAAAAAACATTTTTGTCTAGGACGTTAATAATAATAATAATATTTTTGACTTATACTGTGTATGTGTGTGTGTTATTAAGAGTGTTTTTTCTTTTCTCAGGACGAGGGGTCACTTCAGCGTATTTATTTGGGTGTTTAAACTTTTATATCAGGGAAACTAAAGAAAAATTTTAGTTAGGAGTCAAAATGGGCGAGCATAAGTGATCCTGTATTGTCATCTTGCTTGAAGATCTTTACATAATCAATTCCTATTCGGAATCGCAGGCGGAAAACAAACAAGCTGTTGAGACAATGTCCCTTCGCCTAAGCAGAGATGAGTTAATCTTTTGGAGGACGATCTCTACTTAAGCGATCCGAGCACAGTTTCGCTTATGGAGAGATTGTCAAAACCAAAAGGTCAAAACGTGTCCACTTCCCCCAAACATGAGAAGGTTGATCTTTTGAATGACGGCTTATTTCTATCAAACTCGGAAGATTCTTGTGATTCGGAAAGTGCTCCAACCATTTCAAAACCAACATTCGAGTCGATTAGAGATATTTCGCCAAGGGAGCCGGAAAATAATTCCTTTTCCGATTCCCAAGCCTCAGTGGAAGCTTTGCCAGATCTGGCGTATCAGCTATTGGCTACGGTGTTTGCAGGAAGACTAAATGATGCATGGATACATAATAATCAAGCCGAGTCTGATGCGTATTTTTCTCGTTTTTTTAGAGGTGTAAAGTCCCCTTACTAAGCCTATTAATGGCATCGCCCCAGCCAGTTAGATTATCTGTTTCTGCAGTGGGCAAGTATTTGAAATCCATCATGGCAGAAGAAGGTGCTACAGAGACTTTTTATTTTCAAAGTAAAGCACTCCCTGTCCTCCATTCATCCGATGTGGGTTTAATCTATGATGATATCATTCCTTATCTCACAAACAGGCTTGAGGAGTTTAGTGTGCATGGTTCTGGCCGGAGTTTGCAAATGTTGACATACATTGACGTCTATGTTAGTCAATATCGGCTGTTCAGCATCGGTGCTGCACACACTAAACTGCCCAAGTTTGTTGCTGATAGGAAAGCTTGTGTCGATATAGGCTGCCCGGAGGAAATGTGTTTCCACTACACCATCGTAGCATCTTTGTATCCAGCCACACGACATGCTGAGAGAATTACTTCATATCCAAAAACTCACCAAGTTTGAAATATCGAACGTCTGTCGACAACTGTAGTCATACAGGATATTCGCAAGTTCGAGGAGAACAATTCAGTTTCTATCAATGTCTACTGTGTGTTAGACAAAGATAGCAATATATTTGACGAAACTTGTGTAAAGGGTTGGGTTGTAGTACCCATGCATATTTCTCCTGTACGCCATGACAAACACGTAAATGTATTGGCAATTCACGCGAGTGGAAATGTCACTCATTTGCATTTTTTCTGTATTAGAAATTTGTCCCGGATGGTTGGTAGTCAGCTGAGTAAGAAGAAGTGTAAAAAACATATTTACGAGCATTGTCTCCAGTACTTTTTTAGTGAGGAAAAACTCGCAATTCGCACTATTCTTTGCCAGCAACAAAATGCTGTTCGCAGTACTTTCCCCGCTGGGAACGAAAAGTGCCTGGAATCTAAAGATTATAGCAAACAGCGGAGATTGAGTTTCGTCGCCCATTGCAACATAGAAAGTTGCCTGAAACCCATGTCCACTTACTTGCCTAATGATGAAACTAGTAATACAACTACCATCAACCAACATGTTCCATATGCTTGTAGCATTTTGTTGGCTTGTTCATGCAATCCAAATTTGTCTCAGTATTTCGAGTTTGTGGGTGCTGATTATATGTACTAATTAGTTGATAAATGAGTTGAACTTACAAAGTGGGTTGCAAGAATTTACAGCGTAATTGTTCCGATGAAGCCAAAAACCCCTGCTGATGGAGCTAGTTTGGTGGCTCAGAAAAGTTGTCACATTTATAAAGAACTGCTCGGTACAGATGATATTGTGGTTGACCATGACCATCTGACGGGCAAAACCAGAGGCAGCGCACATAATAAGTGCAACTTGAATTTCAGACTGCCCAAAAGACAACCTGACACTGTTTTACATAACCTGCAGAATTACGATGCTCACTTTCTTATGAAGCCCTTGGCTGAACGTCACGTAATGTTACACGATGGAAATGTGGTAATTGAAAATCCTGGAAAAATTCAAGTGATTGGAATGACCCTTGAAAAATACAAATGTATCACAAAACAGATTCCCAATGGGACAGATTGCAATGGAAAGGCGCAATATTTCACTATCGAATACCTGAATATATTTTTTCCCTCCATATTACAGTTTCAACGCCACAATGCATTTATAGACCTCCCAGCACCCCACAATGCCAAGAACACCCATCTGCCGACACCACACGCACTTCATGTTCCACAGTCATCGCAGCTGGCTACAATCATCGCAACTAGCTATAATCATCAAAGCAGCTGGCTATGCCAACTACTTTTCACCTGTAGAATCATCATCAATGCTGTTTCCCCCGGTTTGTCTATCGGTAAGGCATTACATAACTTCAATAACAACTCTCTTGATACAAGTGTATTTGGTCCAATATCCCTTTTCAAAGAAGAAAATTAAATTCCCAGTGGAAACTGTGTGTGTGTGAGTGTTTCGCCTCAGTCACTTGACGTGTGTGGGTGAGAATTGCCCATATGTGACAAATGAATGCCCCTCTGTGCGTGTACATAAACACACCTCTCGAATGTGTCGTAAGAAATATTGTAAATAATTAGGAACAGAACCCGCAGATGTAGTATATTTGTAAATATTTTGGTAATCATTTTTTTGTAAATATTTTTTAATCTTGTAATATATGTTAAACACATTTGTAACAGTAGTGTAGCAATAGTAGTTTCAGTAACAGTAGTTGTGTTAAGTTCCAGATGTAATGTTTGTAAAAAAATGTCGTTGATGAAATGTTATTGATTAAGTCTCTTTTAGTTTGTAGGTTGATTGTTGTTCAAATGTCACTGATGAAATACTTTGTATTTGTAAAAATTACTTGTTTTTGTAATTTAGTTGTAAGATGATTGTTTTTAAAGTATGTGCAAAATTGTTTTGTAAAAAATTGTGATTGAAAGATGATAGTGCACATGTTTGTTGTAAATACAATCTTTTTTGTGTGATATTGTAAATACTTAAGTTTAAGGATTATTTTAAAAATCATTTTTCTATAATAAAATGTTAAAAATGAATAGTGTGTGACTTAATATTTATTTTTTTTAAATAGCTTATGTCACTAACTTTTTTCAATAATATCTTATGTAAAATGAGTGGTGGTTTAACAGTAGTGAAGAGAAATGAGTGGGTGTCTAACAGTATTGGTAAGCAGATGACTTGTATTTAAATTTATTAACTTTTTGCTTGCTTTCACAAAGAAGAAAATATACTTTTCTTAACTTACAATACTTGCATAGTTTTTGAAGGACTGAGGAGAAATTATGAACAAATTATGGAGAAAATCAAACATAGCTGAATGAATGAATGAATGAATTAAGTTTTGCAAAGGAATGAGATAACAGGTTAGGTTAACCTTGAGAGAGCCTTGGTCCGCCAAAGTTGGAGTAGGACACGGTCTGCTGGCCAACTTTCGTAACACCCCAGGGGAATGTATTGAAAGCGATACCCGCACACCTTCACAGAGGCAGGTAGCAAAAACCTCTGTCCCTCCTTACCTAAAATCTACGTCTACACCAAACACACTCCAGCAAACATTTTTAAAAACATTAAATTTTACATATACACAGATTACAAGAGTTCCTGTTCAAGATACAACACGATGATATCTGGAGAAGAAGATAAACATAATATATTTAAACTAGTTTTTAAATAAAATTCAACCCAAGTTATGTAACAATACCAAAATATTTTCCCATAAATTTACAAAAGTCTGTCCTACCTTCATCTCTAGTGATAGCCACGATTTACGTAGTATTTTATCGGGAAAATATAAATTTTCATCTGTTAACTTATTATTTCAGATCTATATACTGCGTTTGCGATAAGTAATTGATTTCTGTGTTCGGTAGACGAAAATACTGTTTGTGTTAACAACCCGTGTTTTTTGTTACCAAGTGACGTGAATGTCACAGATTTAATGGGAATCTGTAGTACGTCTCTATAAAGTGTAGCACGATTACGCTCTGCGGGCTTAAGTACTTATTCATGTCATCCGAGTGTCCCTACGCTTCGACAGAAATAATTTGTGTTAAGAGTGAATTATTCAGAAAATAATGAAACTTTAGTTTAAAAATTGTTTCGTTGTCTGTTGTAGGACGAATGCAGAGTTTTTCTCTTAAATTTGAACTCATTTGTCTAACGACTTCGCCACACGTATATAATCAGGCTCTCCACACACACACAGCTTATAAGACGACGTAATTACTATGCTGGACTCCACATAAAAAGGACGTGTTTTAAAAAAATACTCAAGGTATGTGCGAGAGGCATTAAGTAGTGTACATGTATTTCTATTAGACTGCCGTGTCTGTTTAAAGTTTAAATGCGAGTTTGGAAATCTGTAATTATTCATACTGACTAGCTGGACTTCGTTTTAGTGAGTTTGCACTTGTCGACATCACATGGTATTCACGTAGTTAAAATTCTTTCTCATGTAAATTATATTTCTAAGCTCGAGACTCACATTACGTCTAAGACTCATGTAATTGTACTTATTATTCACGTAGTCGTTTGAAAATTTGAGATTCTATGAGTGTAATTTATTCATATGTAGAACACTGTGAATTTCTCTCGTGTGTTAAATATATTCGTAAAAATCGCCTATCTACCACCAATATCCCTCGAAACACCTCAAAATTAGAAAAATTAGAAAAAAATTAGCCTTAGCCTACTCTTGCACTCAATTCTACACCTATATAAGACATTGCAATGCACCACTCTGGTCAGTCAACTGCCAGAGCTCCTGCTACTCCCCTCCCCCACCCAAAAAGAATAAAAGAAGTACAACATAAAGTTTTTAACCCTTTCAAATTTAACACTTTTAATCTATATAACCCTTTACATTTTTGATGGGATTAAGATCAGATTAAGAAATTATTAATAGATTAAGATCAGATCAAGAATTTTTGACCGGATTAACCCTTTCAATAAATTTAATTAACCCTTTGATATCAAATTGATAATCCGATTAATCAAACGTGGGAAGAGTTCCCCCCCCCCCCTTCCGGACTTACTACTGACACTGTATATACAAACTACTCAAGTTAAATAAAAGGTTGTAATAAAAATATATGGTTTTCCCCAGAAGAATGTAGCTTTGTTGCTTTATAGTAGTTACTTTTAGAAACGCACTTAAGCCTACTATTACAACGGTTATAGAAAAATCGAAATTTCGGAGCATTCCGAAAGAAATTTTACAAAATCGAAGAGTTACGGTCAAGAATATAGTTTTGTGATTTGTAAAAATCATAATTTTATATGAAAACTAACACCCAAAAGTAATGTCTCGACTGAGGCAAATCGGCATATCTTTTTTATAAGAAAAAGTGCAAATGAGGATTTTAGAAACTGACTAATGCAATTTTAATACTTCAGCTATAAAGTTACTGTGAAATTGATTAAGCTAATTGGCAGAAATACATAATTATACGAGAGAAATAATTTAGAAAGCTACCACCTTAATGGTCTGAAGCAGTAGTTATGATAAAGCATAGCTCAATATTCCAAATTAAGTTAACAATGCATTCTCGTGTATTTTATGTGTTAAACTAATGCGCAGTCTCCAGAGGAAAACAAATATGGTGGTCACTAGGCATTTTCGTTAAATTTCGCTACATAAAAAAAAAAAAAAATGATACGTGACCATTTTGTTAACAAAATCTGCCAATTCGTACACGGCCAAGTCTACGATTTATCTCCTTTGTGACCGTAAATACGACGAAACTCAAAGCATCCCGAGGTTTAACGAGTGTATCCAGCGACCACTGATTACTACGCATGCGCTTGTAGAGAAGGAAATATATTTGTTATGCTTATTTTCTTTTCCAGTGTAGAATAACACTTAAAAACACAACATCGTGGGTTATACTAGAACAATTTAAATTGTAAAAAGTGACTGGTAACCGTCCAGGGTTCGTGTTTGGTTCGGGTACGATGAAAAAAAAAACCGTAGAAAAATTGCAGGTGTTCTTGGCATGCGCTTGTATGGAACTTCATTAGCAGCGCACGCCATTTTATTCTCTTTTTAATACTTAATAGTGGCCAACGAAACCATAGAAAATGGACGCACGACCATGTAACTGTGATTATATTGCCTATAATCAAGCAAGAACGTGGATAAACTTGTAACCACAGGTAAAATAAATAAAAACATGCACTAAAACAGTAGGCACGTTGCTATGAATATTTATGCTATCCACAAAACAGTATAAAAAAAAGTCGATTATGGAATTCGTATCTCTATAATCCTTGCTATTATTAGCCAAGGAACAAAAACAATGCAAAACAATGAAACGATATATTTGCATCTAAATAGATTAATAAAAGTTATGTTGCGATGGTTGTTAAATTGATTTTATTCGGAAAGTACTGGATTACAAAGAATGTCAAGAAGCAAGAATTCATCGCGCAAGATTAACACATTTCGGTAAAATGGATTTTTTTCCTATTCTTCTAGTAAGTAATGCCATTCGCGTAAAAAATTCACAAAAGGTAAAACGCTCAGATGATGAGAAATACGATAAGGTAAGGTAGGTACACAATGTATTTAATTATTATTTTTTTGGAATCTTTGATGTAGAAAATATTTGAAGACATTTGTAACACTAATAATTTATTTCTTAAAACTCCTCAAGAATAATGAAATGTCTGTGCATGAAATAAAATGGTGCACAAATATATGACGATAATTTTGGCAAGATGTTTACGCAGTAAACTCAAATCAATTCTCTCTTTAAGAATGTTTGAGCACACACACACACACACACACCACAGGTTTATTCGCGATCTTCCCAGCGGCATAAACTACGTCTGGCAATTTTTGCAACGCACTTACTTACTACTATGCACAATAAACAGTGGACGTAATAAGCACCACCTTTTTCAAAAACGTCCATAGTCTATTACTGGTAAAAAAAAAAAAAAATCACCGCAGTTTTAGCTTTTACGTAGTTTTGACGATTTTGCGTCTTATTCATGCAGGACATCATATATGATGGACATGTTTGCTGTAATCCGGATAATCGGGGTCATGAGTTAAGTGTCGAATTTTCGGGCTCTGAGTTGTTGCACAACTTGACGGACGATCCTTTCGGCTATCGTCTGTTGATCAACAATTTTACTTTTGTTTGATGCGATTCCTCTCTATCTGAGGTATTCGATCAGGGGCACTTTCAGCATTTTTACATTCGATCTTTTTCTATGTAGGCTACTAAATAATTTAGGCTCAATTTATGATACACGGCCTTCAGCATAGGTTTGCCTTGAATATAATTTTAAATTGTAGGCGTACAGACGAGGATATTTTCTTATAATATTATTGGTTCTCAGCACAGGAAAGGTATTTATTCATTAGACTTCCTACAAACGCTCGCAATATTTCGAGAATGGTTGACTTCAAAATGTGACCTTTTCAATTACTGTAACACCTAGTTACACGAGTGCATCAGAATGGCGCCATTCAACGACTTCTGCCATATTATCAAAAACTAAACACGCGACTGCAACAAGTTACTTGTGTGACAATAATTATAAAATAGGTATTTTTTTTTTACAAATTTTTACAGCAAGTTTAATTCACCGACACGCAAGATTCGCGGATGTTGAACTTTCATGTATAGTTTACTTTAAAAAATTTCACCTATGGGCTATTCACGGTAAAGTGAGCTCTTTTGAGAGCTCTCTCATTTGGAACAATATTCAATAAATATATTTTATTTTTGCCTAAGACGTTAACTTCCGATTGCGGTGGAATATACACACTGTGTTTATTACTTCCATGGCAATATTTATTTACAAAGGTGGCTAAAGGATAAGAAATGGCTGAAAAGAAATATTAACTAGGGTTTCAAAAGTGCTCACTTTATCGTGAACAGCCTATAGCTTATTGAAAAGTAGACCTAGCTCTCGGCAACCACAGAACTTGGCTTTCGTGTGCGGTATGTAGAGTGGCGAACTTGCAGGCTTTGTACTTTAATTTTGATCGCCGCTGGTCGCAAATTTTCAACAATTCATTTCATAGAACAAAAGTTGTAGAAATAAATCTCCAGAAATATAGTAGACAAGTCTGCCCACCCGTAACGCTGCAAGTCAGAAGCCAGTCCCCCGTATTTCAATTACTTTGCTCATTGCCAGACAATCGGGCGAACATCTGTCTCACGTATAGCACTCGAGAGTCATGCATTGCCTTTGGTGAACGTTTTGTGTGAAATATATCGCACGCGTGAATAATTTTGGGACGTCACAGATGGCTGATTTTTCATGCGTCACTCTGTTTGTTTACATTGGTCGCGCTCTACCTCCGATTCTCATGTGTGTGCGAATGTTCACGTTTTACGACCTCTTTTGACGCGAATACGTCTTTAAATTTGCAACCATAGCGGGAGGCAATCCAGAATATCCGATGATAACAAAATTGGGGGGGATACAGGTTAGCATTGCAGCTCCGAATTTGTCGTCTACATTCAAAATTCAATTACAACACTCAATTGCCAAAGGATCAACGAAAATGTTACGTTAGGTGAGGAAAACGAAGCATCGCCCGTGACGATTAGAAGGGGGGGGGGGGGAGAGAGTGGCGCAATTTTTAGTTGGTTTCGCCGCGTCTCATAACTTCCGCGTCGTATAACTTTTGATTAGGAAGAAGCTACGACGCTCGTTTAGGTTTCAATCGACAGCTCTCGTCAAGATCAGTTGGTTGCGTGTATATATACATTTGTGTGGCGTGGTTATGGTGAAATTGTATGCGTTTAATGTAAAAAAATTAAGAGAACTGAACACAATTTTCGCCTACACTTGTCAAAAAGCCAACTGGAAATACAGAAATCGTATACGGCTGCAAAGAGCATCTCAAAAGCAATCCAGTGATTCCCCTAAAACCCCATACGATCGAGTGAAGTGTCCCCAGCACAGCCAAACCCAGTGTATTGAACAATAATGTTATGCGTATTTATTTAATAAGCAAAATTTGTAAGTAATTTGTGTTAACGAGATTACTTTGTCTAAAAATTACTTCAAAATCAAGTAAATGTTACGAAGTACATTTCGTTTAATTGCTCGAAAATGTCCAAAATTACATAAAAGTAAATATAATATCGAAAACAAATATATTTTGTTTAGATCCGGAGTACCATAATCAAGTACAATTTTGTTTGAACCTTTAGATATGTTTCTTCTTGAGACTGAAAGACGTTTATTACAGAGATACTTAAAATTTTCAAGAACCTTTAATGGGATTAAACAAAATTGTGCTCATAAAGCTTTTATTTGTAAGTCGTCTCCGGTGACATCATATTGTTATAATTATCCTTTTATGTTTTCAGCTCTTTGCCTTAACATATTTCGTCCAGCCAGTGACTGCCTTAAGAGGAATATAATAATATGGTATTAATGTTGCAACATAAATCTGTACTATATATGCATACAATTTCGTGTTTAAACTACTATTAAACTATTCGTCGAATGAAAAATAAAGTCAAAATGGAATGTGAAGATAATTCATTCGAAATTGACACCTGGCAATATCTTTCGGAACAAATCGCAGAAACAGAAAATAGATTGTCACGCATAAGCACACTTCGGGAAGTGAATCTAAATGCCTCGAATGTGAGACCAGATGAGAAGTACTTTCTGACACTGGACTCCACTTTAAAGAAGAACAGTGCGTTTGTAAGGAAATTGAAGTCATTCTGTGCCAGGCAGCTGGCTAGTTTGTTGCAAGAGATGAATACTCTCAACTTGACGAAATATCTCGGTGAGGTAGCAGGAGCCATTGTGGAATCCAAAATTAAGATGCGAGACATTCCAAGCGCGTCGCGGTTTTGTTCCGTAATGCACCAGCATTACAGTAAATTTTCTGATCATCTGCTTGAATCGTGGACGAGAATTTTCAGTGCCGATTCAAGCAAATGGTATCAAAACGAAACCAAAATGAAGATAAATATATTGCTATATTCAGAGATGATTCTTACGGGAGTGTTAACAAGCGAAGAAAGTTTTGCTTTGTTGGAAAGTGTGCTTGAAACTATTATCAAACCGGACATGGAAGAACACGTGAACGTCAGTATAATAATGACATTCTGCAAACACTGTGGCTACGACTTTGCAGGCTTGATACCAAGATCCATGCAACATCTCGCCATCATTTACAACAAGCCAATACCGACGAGTAGCATCATCCGCAAAGAAAATCAAAGGTATATAAGAGCTCTTCTGAAGGAATATCATGTGACCTTATGCAAACATTTACTAAGGCTACACCGTGAGCTACTCAGGGTTGTTCGCGAGGAAAAGAGGATATACAAGCTTAAAGGTGAAGTGGATGTTGAAAGAAAGAAAGAAGCCAACGAGCTGTTGCTAAGTTTTCAGGATGTTCATAAAAACTGTATGGAACTGGGCGAGTATCTATCTGAAGACAGCCCTCTTTTTCTTCACGATGAACTGTCGTGGATAGAAGAAATTAAACTCGAAGATGAAGAGGAATTCTCTTCCGAACTTTGGGAAGATGAAGAATCTCAACACTTTTACGAGCACTTTCCAAACATCAAAGACATTGCAGCATCATTTCCCCTCCACTCCCCAAAATACCATAATGGGAAACCCGAGAAAGAAGATTATGCCTCAAAATACCACAATGAGAAACCCGAGGAAAAAAATCATGAAGTTTTTGATATGGAAGAAACTTTATTTCCCCGAAACATAAATATCAAAGTTCAGTTCAAAGTTTTTTTGGAAAATTTACCGAAATGTGTAAACCGCGAATTAATAGACAATTCGTCAGTGAATTTCGCGATGTCATACAACACAAAGTGGAATAGAAAACAGCTAGTTCAATCTCTGCTCACTGCTCCGCGAACTAGAATCGACCTCTTACCATTCTATGCACGCATGGTGGCAACTTTGAATCCCACAATGCCTGATATTGCAAAAGACCTGGAGGCACTATTGCTCAAGGAATTTAGGTATCTGTGTCGTAACAAATGCCAACTCAATATTGAGTCAAAGCTCAAAGTCGTCATTTTCATGGGAGAGCTGGTGAAATTCCGTGTTTTTCCCGCAGCAGAAGCCCTTGGTTGTCTTAAATGGTTACTTTTTAATTTTTCCCACCCACACCACATAGAGATGTTCTGCGGCCTAATGGACACGTGTGGGAAGTTCCTCTTCAGACAGCCAGAGTATCATCAGAGAGTGAAGATCTACCTGGAAGACATGATGCGCAAGAAAGCAGCTTGTACATTGGATCCTCGCTACAGCACGACGATGGAAAACACGTTCTTCCAAGTCAATCCTCCTGAACGACAGCCGAGTACACAGAAGAATCGTCCCATCATGCACGAATTCATTCGGAAGCTTCTATACAAAGACCTGTCACGAAATTGTTCTGAAAGCATTGTGAAGTCGATGCGAAGACTCGATTGGCGAAATCGAGATGTGGCCGATTATGCTGTCAAATGCCTGACAAACGCCACGAATGTGAAATACCACAACATCCGTTACCTGGCAGAGGTTGTTTGTGGGCTGTCTTACTACCACAAGCTGGCGGGGACACAGGTAACATTTGCTACATTATTTGTCACAGGGTTAAATCTAAAATAAATATAACTTTTTAAATTAGTTCTACTACACAGTTTGTGTACTAGTCTAAAATGTACAAAGTTAGTACGGTATGAAATTTTTAGGGAAATTGTTTAGTACCTACAATTATATAGCAATCGTAGGCTCATCACCCAACGAATCAGAGTTTGTAGACGACATCTACGCACATAAAACCAAAAACTGCCTCCAGTTGTCATTTCGGCTCTTAAGACCTCGATGTTAAGAGCCGCCCAAATCTCTTCCTTCACTCGAGTCGTCATTAATTATTTGTTAAGTTTGGGTTAATTTAAAATTTCTAGCCTGCCTTACAACAATCTAGTAATGTGTCGAGTCTTTGATGGCCGTGCATGCTGATGCATGACACTAGTGAATGGAGGAAACTAGTAATCAAATTATGAGCACCGATTCACTATAATCTTAAACTCTCGACATATATTCCTTTTAGTGCACTGCCACTCTATTACCATTGCGTTATGCGGGTGAAAAGCTATGCAGGTTAAAATTCTACTTTATTTGCTTTATTATAGGAAGGACGTCTTGGCCCACCACATTAACATTTATGCTCTCAGGTGCTAGGATTATCAAGTTGTTAGGTGAGCGTATTCTGGAGCAGGCCACGTATGCTAATAAGGCGTCCTCGTGAACAAATTTTACCCATTTCCAACCTCTTTGGGGTTGAATCTCAAATATCCCGAAAACATATTTTTACCACTTTTCATCCTCTAAGATGTTGAATTTCGAAAAATTCTTTCTTAGCAAAGGCTTGCAGTATTAAGGGAAGCCATCTCTAAATTTTCATACATTTGCATTCAGCAGTTTGGGCTGTGCGTTGATGAGTAAATGGGTTAGCCAGTCGGGACACTTACATACACATACATGTATATACAACATGTTTAGGAAATATTGGTACAAACTCAGGCATGTAATCCATGACTGGAAACAAAAAATGATGGCATAGGACATTCATGGTCCATCTCAATAAGGGCATTAGAAGCCCTTAAAGGCATTGGGTGGCAAGCATATTGCATGAGATATTACGCAAAGTACTTGCGTTAGAGGAACACAAATCGGTATATGGATTAATTAAACCAAGATCTTGGATAAAATGAGGTTATGGTATGTCATACACACCCCCATCATGTAAATAACAGGGGTAGGTACACTTTGATAGCTTGCAACATTTACACCATAAGGTTAAATTGATTGTGTATACCACTGGATGAAGCAGGACATTGTAAGTAGCAAATATGGCCCCCTAGTTGGAACTCTCTAGGTCCCACCAATTTCGGTTAAATCGCAGAGGAAGGGTACAGTGTTAGTAAGGCCATGGCCTGGTGGGTAGGCAAAACGTCCTGCACACATGTTGGTGTTAGGATGCACGATGTTACACATCACAGCCAGTTCCCCTTCCCCCCACTCATACATTCCTGAGCAGTGTAGTTTCCCACCCCGTCTGCCCGAGCAGCCTGTTATTTGCATCCTGTTACTGCTTAGATTCTCTAGGTACTGCAGACATGAACATGGATAAATACAAAAATTCTGAAATGACTGACATGGATTTGGTGTATGGTGAAGCGAGAGGTAACGGCAAGGCAGCTGCACATGTGTACAGCCAAATATACCCTGCACTGCATCAGCCGAACCACCATACATTCACACACCTTACACAGCGACTACGAGAAACCTGCACGTTTCAGTGTCGATGTGGACGTGGTCGATCGGAAACCATATGCACTCCGCAGTTTGCAGAGGCGGTCTTAGAGAATGTAGCAGACAATGCTTCAACGAGCACCCGCGTACAGTATGGCGTGTTCTCCATGAACAGCTACTGCGACCATAGCATGTGCGTGGGGTACAGGAAATGGGGTCAGCAGATTATGCCTCTCGGCCAGAATTTTGCCGGTGGTTCATGCAGCAGTGTGAAATTGGTCCTGATTTCCCAGCGATGATAATGTTTACAAACGAAGCCACATTAACACAGGAAGGCTTTTGCAATTGTATAAATGTCCACATATGGGACGATTCCAACCCATACAACTGCAATGAGAGGCTACTAGCACAGCTTTGCCTTCAACATTTAGGCCAGTATAGTGAGGTAGAATGTTATTGACCTATTATTGCTGCCGGACTGTGTCTCGGGATTTCAATATTATGATTTCCTGCCGTTCCGATCGCCATAGTTACTGGAGGATGTTACACTCGCCATCAGAGAATGGATGTGCCTGTAACATGACAGTGCACCACTCCATTTCACCAGGATTGTGTGTGACCACCGCAACACAGCATCTCCTGCTCGCTGGATAGTATGGGGTGGGCCTCGTGCTTGGTCACCACACTCCTCGGACCTTACGCCATTATACTTCTGGCTATGGGGACTTCTTAAGGCATGTGAGAACGAGACACCCATGGCATCTGAAGAGGATTTGTTGCGAAGGTCAAAGCTGCCTGCGACAAAGTGTTAGACACACCAGGAATTTTTCAACGCGTCTGCCAGTCTCTAATATGCCATATGAACCACTGCATTTACATTAGAGCGGCACATTTCGAACATTTGTTGTGAAATTCGTTGTGATATGTCACCTGTATTATCTCGAATGATTATAGTGTCTGTTCTGTTGTACTGTCAGGTAGTGCCTTCAGTACCGATGACGCCTTGCTACGTCACATAATTTGCATGTGTTTACACACATTAGTACATAGTCACGCTACTTTGCCCATTAAGCCATTATCACTGCTCTCAATGCATCGCGACACTGACTGCATTGTACATCACACATCATCACTGTATGCACCAAATGTGTGTATCACGGATATAGTCACAGTTAGCCAGTGCTGCCAAAATACTGTTTTCTTCTTTTCTACCTTGTGCTGCACAACCTACAACCTGCACAGCTACACTTTGGTGTAGCACACTTCCTAATGCTAATCTGTTTGCTACATGTTGATTCCTGGCCACACTCATTCAGCGGGGAATCCCCATTGTATTCTTCCAGGTGCAGGAAGGGTTGCCTACTCACTAGGCCATGGTATTGCTACCACTGAACACGTAGTTTTCGATCCAACCGGAAATGGTGGGTCTTAGGGAGTTGCAACTAGGGGGTCGTATTTGCTAATTACGACGTCCTGCTTCATCCGATGGTATCCATAATCAATTTAACCTCACGGTGTAAATGTCGCATGCAATCAAAGTGTACCAACCCTTATTATTTACATTATGGGGTGTGTACGACGTACCCACCTTCTTTTTATCCAAGATCTTGGTTTAATTAATCCGTATACAAATTTGTGTTCCTCTAACACAAGAACTTTGCATGATATCCCATGCAATATACTTGTCACCCTTCTACAGCCCTTATTATTTGAGATATCCTGTATATTTCGTCCTCTTTTCTGGTCACGAATCATGCACCCGAATTTGTACACATGTTTCTTAAACATATTGTATATGAATATGTACATATATGTATACATATACACTTAAGTCTACTACTAAGTGCTTTACTTTCCAATTAGTTCGAAAGCTTTAGCTACTTAAAAATTCAGCACCAAAACACGACACACTAACGATGGAATTGTTTTATATCAACATTTCCTCTTTCTTAAATTTTTAAAAACATAACGCCCTATAGTGTAACACTCTACAATGAATGTTCTGTTGGGCCGCATTGCAATAAAAATAACCTCTTGGTCTATAGTTTCGAAAATCAAGGCAAAAGAAGACGTAATATCCCAGAACTGCTATTTCCATTGCCTCGAACAATTATGTAGGCAACTAAGATATTAAACAACTTCCCACTCCTCCTCAAATTATAATTTAGTCGGCAGAATGAAATGATGTCCTGATAAAGTGCTGTACATGGCTTTGATTCTAAGTGCAAACAAATGGTGATCTTGGAAAATCATGTTAATTTTAGTTACATGTGGGACAAGCTCAGCTTCATTTAGGCAGTACGAGTGTTGGTACAACTTTTAAAGACTTTGTAATATGTTAGCTTGAACACTTGCCACCGTACAGCGCCCACAAACTGATGGCTTGTACAAGGATGTATATTCTTTGTCTACTGCTTAAGGAAACTGGTACGTGTTTTTTTTAAGGCAGTAAAACATGTCATGATGTTCTTTAGGAGGACCTTTAATGGAGTAGATAGAATTTGTAAGAAAGATCCTCGTGAAATAACATAATAGTGCAGAGAATTATTTACTGCAGGATTATAGATCGTTCATTTTAAAAATTAAGTAATTTTTTTTGTCCTTAAGAAGACTTGCATTAACCCTATAAATATGCTAATGCACATCCACCTTGATATCTGTGCTCCAAGTAACGAGTTACTATGTATAATTATGATTGCATATCTTACCTTTCTCACAGTGGAAAGACTCTGGTTGTAGGTGGTGGATTCTGTGCTGGAGGACATCAGACTCGGCATGGAGCTGAACAATGCTGAGCACAACCAGTCCCGCCTGACCATGGTCAAGTACCTGGGGGAGCTGCACAACTACTACCTGGTGGAAACGAACGAAGTGCTCAACGTGCTCTACTCCTTCATCACATTCGGCGTCGATGGCCTGGACCCGCTCCCCGGCCTGTTCCGCGTGCGCCTCGCCTGCATGCTGCTCAACACGGCCGGGCCATACATGGGCGCCGACGGCCAACTTGACGTCTTCCTAGCCTTCCTGCAGGACTTCTTCTGGTCCGTGGGCGGCCACTCCCCACTGGCCACCGTCATGCATCTGCTGCAGGACACATTGCAGGTGCTGCGGCCCGACCTCAGGATCGCCGGGTGTCCAGAGGAGGCTCGGGCAGCCATGCGGGACCGCTGGCAGGAGTTGGTCCGCTGCTATCGAGGCCAAGTACTGGATAGCATTTCAGAGCAGGATGACCAAGACACCATGCCACAGCGCACAGCGGACGATCGGCCATGCGAGAATGTCGAGGACAAAACTGAAGAACCGCCCCGGGAGAGCAAAAGGGAAGACCTAAATTCCCTGAGGGATGAAGAACACATGACTGACGAAACGCCACCGCCATACAGGAAGTCCTCAACAGATGGGAAGAGCCCAGTGGAACAGAACATCACTACAGATAACAAGTATCCGACAGACAGAAAAATCCAGATGGACGGGAAGTTGAAGAGCAAAATGTTTGAACAGAACCATTACTACGAGATGCCCTCGACGAACAGATATCACCAGGCAGATGAGCAATGCCCCACGTCACAGAGTACAACCGACAATCATTCATGCAATGAAGGAGCTCCACCGCACAACGTCAGGGGTGACGGGGACATCCTGACGAAAGCACACCTGGTAGACGAAAAACCAACAATGTGCAGAAAGTCCATAACGGAAGGGAAGACTCCAATGGTACACAAGATTGCTATGGACAACAAGTACCCAAAGAACAGAAATGGCCAGATGCACGGGAAGTTCAAGAGTCAAATGATTCAGGAGAACTATGACTATGGTAGATACTTTATGTACGACAGAAATGGCCAGATGCAAGGGAAGTTCAAGAGTCCAATGATTCACAGGAACTATGACAATGGTAAATACTATATGTACGACAGAAATGGTCAGATGCAAGGGAAGTTCAAGAGCCCAATGATTACGAAGGACTATAACTATGGTAGAGACTTTAAGTACGGGAGATACCAGGTAGACTCGTCAAAGAGGTCCTCACCAATGGTGTCATGCATGTCCAGTACAAAGGACGTAAACCAGAAGCGCGATTCCTGCGTCTCTGTAGGTAACACGTCGTGCGGATCGACGGAACCTGTCAAACACCCTAAAGATGAACCTGCCAAGCACCCAAAAGATGAACCTGCCAAGCACCCTAAATATGAGAAGAAAAAGACTACAAGAAACATGCTTTCTGTTCTCGACCACTTGCAGTCCCAACTTGAGAAAATGGAGCAATTAGATTCTCAGAAAAATACCAACAACTAGAGTAATCAAAGTATACATATATATACTTTCTAGTTTGAATGTTGTCACTAAGTGGAGAAATTATAATGTTTTTTTGGTACTGGAGACACAATTGTGTTAAATAACTTTCATTTCAGACACTTTTTGAAGAAACTGCAAACAATGGAAATGTATTAGAGTAATTTCATGTAGTTAATCTTGGCAATACAAAATATAATCATTAACACAATTTCATCAGTTAACTAGTAGAGATTTTGTTAAATTATCGAGTAAAAATTGTAAAGGTCAATTAAGTTTTCCATCTCATTTTAAAACGAGCTTAAATGCAATAAATTTCTGATTGTATGTATTATTTTGTAGATACAATGCTTTAAATAATAAACCCAGGTGCATAAAACCTGACAGCAATAGGACGATGCATGGTTTACAGGTGTTTACTTCATACCGGTGCTTACAATGTAAAGGCTAATGTAAATGTACTGTACTGTACGAAAACGAAGCGAAATTCGCAGCTTAAACCAGGGATAGTTTTATTTTAGAATGAACACGTGGATCATATCAGTTGTTTGCAGTTGACTGAGGACTTTTGGAAACCCTGCTTAAGACCTACTTGTATACACGCCGTCTACTCTTCCGCCATATCTAAAATGAACATTGCCTGAGCCTCTTCACTTTATTTATGCATTAGTAAAGTGAAACTGCGAGATTATTAAAAAAAAAAAAAAAACAGTAAATATTTTACAAATCTGCTTATTCTTACACTTATTTGCATAAAAAAGAGAGAGTGAAAGGGATAATCTAAGTTTGTACAAATGTTTACCCAACACTTTTTTAATTCAATTTTAAGATATGGAACTATTTCCCCTTCATCATTACTAACTTTACTGGGGGCATTCCACTCAGTGAGCCCGTTAAAACATTTGCAGATAGGAGCAGGGACCTTTTCTAAGGTTGATGTCAAAAGTGCTCACTTTATCGTGAACAGCCTTTACTTGCCGTTATGTTTAAATAGGCAAGTATACATTGATTTCGATTCTTGCAAGTTTATTTCTTTGGAATAGAAAAATCTACAAGAAGAAAACCACACACATATAGTCTCAATGTGCATTCGCCGAGTAGTGCCGGATCTAGGTGGTGTGGTGGGTGCTACAAAGAGGAAGGCCACGTTTTCAACGGTCATCTTGGGTGTTGATATTTTCCTGTCAGAAAGTGTGAATCGGGCCTCCGAAAAGGAATTTTGTGTCCAATAAGTTTTGTTATTTTTGTTGGCAAGAAAATTCATGCAAATAGCGGTTAAAGCCTATTCACGGTAAAGAGTGCACTTTAGAAATCAACCTTTGAAAAATGCAACTGTCCCTTCCTGCATATATTTTAACGAGAACACCGACTTGCATGCGCCCAATCAAGTTGGTAACGACGGAGGGAAAGTAGTTCCGTGTACGAACTCTTAATTGATAGTGTTAGATAAACATTTGCGAATACTGAAATGATCTATTTTCCTTTAATTTTATTTAAGTTTAAGAATGAGTGAATTTGTAAATCACTTACTTTTATAATAATTTCACAGTTCCACTTTACCAACGTATTAATCAAGTGACGAGACCCATGGAAATGTTAATTGTACTTATGGCGGAAGGATACATAATGCACATACAAATACTAAGCGAGGCTTTCAAGAGTGTTCTGTGTACAGTGAGCAGCCTATACTTGTATGCGCTCATGTTTCTGCAGTAATGACCGACTAAACGTCTAAACGTGTTGTGTCAATGTCAAGCGCATTGCGATAGAGTAAGATTATTTTGTACATGCTGTGATAACAGAGAAATCGATATTTCAGGCGGTGTTTACCCTGGGTGTAAAGCCCCTGCCACACTGTCAAATTTACTCCTTCAACTATATTTGACAATAAAATTTTAAGACAAAATACGGCCATAAAATATTTCCTTTCAACAAATACTATCAAATAATCTTGAACGTGTTTGAAAATGTGCCACACTGTAAAATGTTTTTATTGGGAGAGTATAATTTGAATTATTATTTTAAAATGATTTTCATAATGAGATATTGATTTTGTTTTTCCATGCAGTCGATTACAGGAAGATATATAAGGAATGTTGTAATTAATTTTCGCTTCTTTACTAATTTCGAATTTTATTTATCAGAAATATTTTCTGCACAATGGCATATAGTGCGTCTGAGTTCGTAATATTATGTGCAATATTCACTTGAAATAACATTCATGCCCAGACAGCTTCTACATAAATTAATTATCTTCATAACCTACTTCGTTTTCTTTCATTATTTTAAAGTTTCCTGACGTCCATTTTTCCCGTGTACGATTTTGATTGTCTGAGATCGACAAACATCAAAGAAATATTAGAACCTGTCCAGTATTCAATGTTTGTTGGAAACTGAAGGCATCCAACTTTTTTCAGACAAATATGGCGGCGTTTATGACGTTTCGATGACGTCTAACTGTACAACTTTATTTGAACAAACTTATTGGCAGCAGCATGATGGAAAAATTTGACAGTGTGACAGGGACTTACCGTATGTATTCTAAATAAGCCTTTGTAGATTAACAATAAAATGTGTATTTTCATATGTCTTTAAAATGATTAAAATTTTTAAGAGTCGATACTGAAAATAGTCCACCACATAAAAATATAATCCAGTTTAAGCGTTGCCGTATTTGCTACACTGCCACTATTGTTAGACCTAATAGTTAGTAATCCTGGCATATTTTCTGTACATTCTCAGCGAATTAATATCCTCCGAGTACAAGTTTTTACCGCGGCGGCCATCACTCGGGCAGCGGCCTTCGTGGCGGACGGTCTTGTTCGTCGGGAACCTGGGTGGCTCAGTTGTTGATGGTTTCGCGCATCTACTGGGGGCGGCCCAACGATCAAGGTGGAGGATGTTGGGGGGTAACCCGAGGTGCTGGAACATGTTAAGTGTGGCTAACCACTCCACTGCTGGATTCTGCGGATTGTCAACTGTAGATGCGCGCGGAATGGAACAGCATCGGAACTTGGAAGCAATGGCGTCGGCCTTCACCCGTGGGCCAGCGGATTCATCTCCACAACTGGTAGCTTCTGGATGTCCCACCGAGCGCTGCTCACCTCCGATCGAGGGGGATTTTGGAGGAGGGGGAGGGTGTGGCTACGCAACGCATTTCTCCCCACCTTCACCCGCGATGCGGAGCTCCTGATGTCGGCGCAAAAAAACGAAGATGGAGTTGGAGTAGGTGCCATGACTGAGCTGCCCGTATTTCTTGCGCCCTCAACCGGAAGCTTAAGGACCCTGCCTGAAGTCACTGCTGTCGATGTTGCTGTGCGGGTAGTCAGACTGCCCGCGCAGGAACATGAATGGCAGTTCCACCTCAAGGGCTCATGTGCCTTTAACATGCTGGCCCAAAGCCCCGCCACCTCTCTACTAGATTCTTCACTCCAATATTAAACAGCGTGAACTCCACACCTCCTATCTCCTTTAGCATTTTAACTAGTGCTCCCACGAGTTTAGCTCCTTTTCTGTCGGTACGGGTTTTACCGTGTCTATACGGGTTTTACAATAACCCTTCTTAATGTAGCTTTAACTACACTACACTTAGGGAGTTAGGCATGGCCCCAAAGTGATGACCATGTCTACCCATTTCCTCTCAGCCGCGATGCCCGCCTCCTTTGTATTCAATTCCCTCTCCTTTAGGCGTAAGGGGCTCAGACCTGAGATGCAATTAGAACCCGACCGTACCTTCGGACTTACACTTAACACTTAGAATAAGGTAGTTAAGAAAAAATAGGTGGCGCAGTGGTAACTCACTGGACTTGCATTCGGAAGGTCCCGTGTTCGATTCCTGGTGCGGCCATCCTGATTTCGGTTTTCCATTATTTTCAGAAATCATTCCAGGCGAATGCTGGAATGGGTCCCTAACAAAGATCATAGCCGATTTCTTACCAATTCTTTCCCCCATCCTTCTCTGGAAACTTGTACCGGCTCTAATGACCTCGCTGTCGACGAGACGTTAAGCCCACTTACCTACCTACAAGTTTTTACCAGAAATCATTCCAGGCGAATGTTGGAATGGGTCCCTAACAAAGATCATAGCCGATTTCTTACCTATTCTTTCCCCCATCCTTCTCTGGAAACTTGTACCGGCTTTAATGACCTCGCTGTCGACGAGACGTTAAGCCCACTTACCTACCTACAAGTTTTTACCAGAAATAATCAAAATTAACTTTCTAAACCCGTGCGGGTCTTTTATCATGCTAAGTGTATTCAATAAAGAAAAGAGTAGTGAAAAATTGCAAAAAAAAAAAAAAATGGGTTTGGCTGTGTTTGGGGGAAGGCCGTTTGTTTTGCGTGAATACGTCTACGTTGACGCGCTCGGACGTCTTGATATTTTGTTACGTTCCCGGCACCGCTTCACTCGATCATATGGGGTTTCATAGGTATCACTGGATTGCTTTTGAGATGCTCTTTCCAACCGTATACGATTCCTGTATTTCAACTTGGCTTTTTGGCAGGTACAGGCCGACATTATGTTAAGTTTTCTTAATTTTTTACATTAAACGCATACAAATTCACAATATCCACGCCACTTAAATTTTTTTATACACACAATCGATTGATCTTGACGAGAGGTGTCGATTGAAACTCAAACGAGTGTCGTAGCTTCTCCTAGTCAAAAGTTATACTACCAGAAAGTTACGAGACGCGGCGAAACTAACTCAAACCCCACTCCTCCGCTCCCCCCCCCCCCCTGGCCCCGCGCACGATGCTTCGCAGTCCTCACTCAACGCCACACATTCTCTGATCCTTTGGTAATCGAGTGGTGTAATTGAATTTTGAATGTAGACGAAAGATTCGGAGCTGCAATGCCAAACTGTATTCCCCGATTTTGTTATCAACGGATTTTCTGGATTTTCCTCCCACTATGGTTGGAAATTTAAGGACGTATTCATATCAAAATAATTCGGATTTTCTGGGCTTGCCTGTACAGTTTCCTAGAGAAGTAGGAGGAAAGCGAAAAAAAAAAAAAAAAAAAAAAAGTCGTAGTTTAATGTGCGGTCTTACATCGCGTGTGATAAATTTCCACCGTTATAGAATTTGCAGCGGAATACGTGCGACAAAAGCACTGCATTCTAGTTCAGCGTCTTGCGTGTGTTACTATAATTTGAGTTTTACACTTTCTTTGTTTGATACGATGTAAAATTAAGCGCGCGGCATCGCCAAACAATTTTGAGGTACACTGGAAGCCGTAGGCGATTCCGCTACTTGAACGATAAAAAAAAAAAAAAAACAACGGCGTAATAAGGATATAGGCTTTTCACGGTAAAATGAGCACTTTTGAAAGCTCTGCATAAGATCTACTTGTATGCACATTGCATGTTCTTCCTCTTTATGTAAGATTAACATTGCAACGGGCCTCAACACTTAATGCATGCGTCGGTCAAGTGAAAGTGTGAAATTATTACAAAATTAAGTAGTTCACAAATTTGTTCATTTTTACACTTCAGAGCATAAAAAAACAGAAAGCGAACGAAATAATGCACAGTAAGTTGAAATTACTCGTGCTGTGGGAAAGACTGTAAGATAAGAGAGTGTGACAAATAATATTTAAGCCTCACGTATGGGTATTAGACATTGAAATGAATTGGGGTTCTTTAATGTATGTGAAGACAAATAGAGAGATATTTATATGTGTAATTATTTTGCAACTTGTAGGCAGGGTTCACAAATAAACAACTGAATGCGTAGGTGACAGACCACACACTGCAGATTACTAAAACTGGCCACAAAAACATCAACAGACCTACATCATAAGAGCATGTTTCCTTGTATCCAGGCTTATCTCCGCCTCCACACAGCTATACATATGTCACACTTAAAATATTTGCTGGGAGTAGTAGTAGGAACAGGGAGGTTCTGGATTTGATTGGTCATCAGAAGGCGTAGTGCCATAAGATTAACCTGGGAAGGGTCTCAAATAGGAGGATACTAAACTGGTGATGTTCCTCCTCCTCCCCCTCCCCCACCACCTCCACCTCCTAATGTTCCTCCTCACTTAGCACCTCACATAACATAGGCATCGTACCCGTTATCCATCAATATGCTAAGGTCATTTAAGCCCTAAGACCTTTCTGACAAGGTCAATTATGCATTTAAGCCCTTATGTAAGATGTAATCACAATTTCCGAACCATTGATGCCATGCTCATCAAATTCATAACATAGACACCGTACCTGACGTACAGCATAATGGTAAGGTAATTTAGGCCCTAAACCCTTTCTGGTAAAAGTTTAATATGCGTTAAGCCCTTTTTATAAATGTACTCATAATTTCCAAATCATTGATGCTATGCTCATCAAATTCATAACATAGACATACAACATAATGTTAAGGTCATTTAGGCCCTAGACCCTTTATGGTATAAGTTTAATTTGAGTTAAGCCCTTTTTATTAATGTGCTCCTAATTTCCTAACCATTGATGGTGTGCTCATCAAATTCATAACATAGACATCGTACCCGACATACAACATAATGGTAAGGTCGTTTAGGCCTTAAACCCTTTCTGGAAAAAGTTTAATTCGAGTTAAGCCCTTTTTATAAATGCACTCATAATTCCCGAACCATTGATACTATTGTCATCAATTTCATAACATAGACACCGTATCCGACATACGGCATAATGCTAATGTCATTTAGGCCCTAAGCCCTTTCTGGCAAACGTTTAATTTGAGTTAAGCCTTTTTGTAAATATAGTGATGATTTCCAAAACATCAAAGCTCTGATCATCAAATTCATAAAATACATCATACCTGATATCCAACATAATGGTAAGGACATTTAGGCCATAAACCCTTTCTGACAATGTCAATTATGCATATAAGCCCTTCTATAAACTCATCAAGGACATCTTAACCAACATAATATTATTTCATTTCCGATTTTAACCACGTTTTATTTGTGAGTTGGGTAGGTGGTAGGGGAAATAAATGTAATGTTAATTTCGGATTTTGGAGTTCGATCCTCGGTCAGGGTACATAATATTCCGATTTTAACCAAATCTTATTTGTGATTTGGGTATGTGCTAGGATTACTTAATGTTATGCTAATTTCGGATTATCGAATTCGAGTCTTGGTCAGAACACCTAATATTATTAAATATCCGAATTTAACAAAGATTTAATTTATTTTATATTCCTGCTTATAGTAATTAATGTGATGTTTATTTTGGATTACCGAGATCGATTCCCAGTGGGTACAATTAATAGTTTTAAAAAATCCGGGAAATGAATTTTTATGCATTCACTTACCATCACTGTCTATCATATTACCTGATCGGTGTATACTGCTCAACTCACGTGTTATATGTTCGATGTCAACTGTCGAAGGCCGAGAATTGTGGACAATGCAGTTATATGATGCAATTGTGTATTTAACGTAATCGTTAAAATCCATACTTGCATAAAGATGCAATGAATATTTAGTAGGTATGCACGTACATTCATGAATAATTAACAACTAAACATTCACCAAAGTAATATATCCTCTCAGCAAAACAGTCAAACTTGACTGACATATATATTTTCATTTGTTTCAGAATTTGCAATTAGTTTTATTTATTATTATTATTATTAGTTGTGGATGGTATTACACTTACATTATGCTAGCATTCACTATATATCCTTATCAAATATGCACGTGATATGTAGAGATACATATGTCCGCTCCCCAGGTACTACAGCTCAAGACTAAAGCCATACCGTAATCATATTTTTCATAGGATATTTTCAAGCTAACATAGTTCCTGCTTTATTCCTATCAGGTCAATGAGCCCTAAGAGGAAAAAAAAAACAATCGCGTATGCGGTTTCAACATCTACCAACAACCACAGGCAGAATATTTCAATGAATTACACTGATAAACCATTTCATCATGTAATAGCAAAAAACACTAACTCATCAACCTCAACAACTAAGATTACAAGGTCAAACACACACAAAGCTCTTTTATAAGCACACTAACTCATAATTTCCCATATACCAAAACTACAATCATCTAATTCATAACTTAGGCATCGTATTCGATATCCAACACATTGGTAAAATCATTTAGGCCTTAAGCCCTTTGTGACAAACTCAATTATACCTTAATCACTTTAATAAGCATACTAACTCATAATTTACCATATACTACAGCTACGGTCATCAAATTCATAACACGCACATCAACACCAACAACAAACAAGACTACACTGTCAAACACACCTAAAGTTTTTTTATAAGCATATTAACACATAATTTCCTATATACATAATATACAATCACCAAATTCATAACATACACATCAAGCCCAACAACAAACAAGACAATATCAATCACACCTAAAACCCTTTTATAAACACATTAACCCAAAATGACCAAAATCTACTCCAAAACACACACAATCACACAACTCATTTGCACATACCATAACAGGCAATTGCAAAACCCCATACCATCAAACTTTACAAGCGAAACTAAGTACTTGAAAACTATATCAACATATCATACAACTCAAATGAACAAATCATACCAATACAGACACGATCATACTATGAAATCACTTTAAACTATAATACCAACAACATAATACCCAGTTGCAAAACCCCTAACATCGAACTTTACAAGCAAAACTAAATACTGGACAAATATATCAACACATCATACAACACAAATTGACTAATCTCCATCATCTCTCCTCCAATACACATTATCACACATATTTAATCTAAAGTATAATAATATACAAAACGTAAAAAGCCTTGCCAAGATTCCGTTCTTCTAATTAACTACACACACACACGCACGCACGCGCGCGCACACACACACACACATATATATATATATATATTATATTATTTAAAACCAAATTATTATCCAAATAAATCTCATCGCACTCAAATCATGCTATCCCATACTACATATAACAATCAAAACATGTATATTACGTAAAAAAAACTCCATATTCAAAGGATGTTTGTTAAGATCTGCACTTTTTAACAGTTGATTCGATCCTTCTAGGATACTTTGATCTTATCTGCATAACACGTATTTACACAATTAAACCTTTTCCATCACACAAGAAGATTAAGTGTTGTTTAAGTGTAACTGTAGTTATCTAGTTGGAAAAGCATCAAAATTCAAGAATTCATACTGATTTAGTCAAAACTTCAACCTAAATGCAGGCATATACAGTTATGCTAACATATGCCTTGTTTCAATACCCAAAGAAGTAAATACGCATATATGAATTACTATGTGCAATATTTGTTTAAACACACTCATCTTAAACATTAAACATTAAATAATCCTTTAAAATTATCGCTCTTTCTATCTATCTTTAAGTTAAAGACATGTTAATTTAATATATTGTAATAACACAAATGTTAAGTACTCATTACAAAACCAACATCAACAGTACATAATGCAAGTCGATGAATTACCTAACATACCGAAACATTACCAAAGACAATTTAAACTATTTTAATTATTCTAGGAAGAACATTATCAATCATCAAGAATAAAATATGTATATTCGCATAACAAAAATACGTATATAGCGAGAATATTTAGATATAAGTAGTATATACATTGGGATTCAAGAACTATACAGGGAAGTAGATATTTCTTTTAATCACGTATCAAGTAAATAGCAGCTTGTATTGTGTTTACATTAGCTTCCCGGGGTGGTTGCATCGTTGTACTACGTTCCGTGCGGCCACCTCTGTACTTACTGTCCCGGTCAGGCCTCGGCTCATCCTGTTCCACTTTCCTTTACTTATAATCCTCTCGCCTCTCTGAGCCGTTCACGCCGGACGGGTCACTGTCTGAACCACTGCTCTATCGTCCCCTCGCCATCCAATTGCTTTCTCTCTAGTTGCGCCAGCTACTAGGGTACCTCTGACCGCGATTATTGCGAAAATTCCCTCTCCAGCCTCCCCGCGAGTAATATTCTGTGCTTACATTGCGAACAGGTGGGTTGTTTCCAAATCTTGGGGGGGGGGGGGGGGGGTCGACTGTCTGTGACCGGGTGGCCAGCATGCGGCTGTCTTCTGTCGTGAGGGCTTTGTTTGCCTTGTTCGGTGCCGCTTTGTATCCTTTGCAGGCGATCAATCTGATCGTACGGTAAGGTATCTTCCCTGAAAGTGGACAGGTCTTCTGGATGCCTTCCAACCCAGTGAGATTGGTAGTGATAGGGAAGCTGTCGTAATACCATAGCCATGAATTCTTCAACTGACAGGGGCGGGTCCAAATGTCTGGATTTCTCGTACATCTCTGCCAAGTGAAATTCCAGCCTTCTGCCTTTACCGGGAAAAAACCGTTCACTGTGTAACTGCGCACGCAGATTACCCTGGATTTTCTTATTCCAGAAGTGCTCAGTAAATTTTTCCTTAAATTCATCATAATTGGAAATGATTAGCCTATTCATCTCCCACCAATAATTTGCTGTATACTGGAAACTAAGAGCTAGGCAGCGTAGCATATCTGCACCTGATAAGCCGAAAACACTAGCATACTCTTCAAATCTTTAAAGAAAAGTAATTTGGTTTTCTCCAGTGCGTCCTTCAAACCTCGTGACCTGTTCAACCCATAGCTTCTATGGGTGATGAAAAAAGGTTCCAACAGAATTACTAGATTTCAGAGCGGTGGTTTTCTGTGGTTCTGCCGAAATATTTAATGTGGCTTGCAACAAGGCTGGTGCTGAAGGTGCCTGGGCCCGGTCTACACTAGGCTCTTCTCTTATCCGTAGGCCTCCCATAGAAACTGTTACTCCTTCAACAGTGTTTCTTAAGTTACCAACTTCCGTTTCAACTTTATTTATACTATCAGCCATCCTGTCCCAACGCTCATCCAACTGACTCTTATCATTGCCGCGAGCTTGCTCGAACTGCGATAGGCAGTGTTCAACATGCTGGCTTAGAGAGGTTAGGTCTGCCCCTACTTGTTCTCTAACTTGCACCTTCACTTGTTCCGCTACTTGTTCCAAGTCGGTGCGTTTCATGACGTTGTCCGACAAGCTATCCGTGCGGGATGAATTAAGTGTAATGGACTCTTATAGCCTGTTGGTGGCCCTTAACACTTCGTTGCATACTTCTGTTCTCAGTTCCTCCCTTAGTGCTGTAGTGGCTTAAAATATATAACTTTGAATGTCAGTTTTGAATTTCATTTTAAGCTGTTGCCATGCGTCCGTTTGTTCGGCCCTACTAGCTTGAATTTGCTCTGCCGTACTGGCTGCCAGCCTAGTTTCTTGTGCTGCCATACTAGCTGCCAACCTAGTTTCTTGTGCTGTCATACTAGTTTTTAGGTCTGCCATATTAGCTTGCATTTGTTGTAATAACCTCATAATTGGGTTTCATTGGCTATCAGTCTCAGGTAGGGCAGTAGGTGCGACCTGAAATTCTTCTGCACTCGACACGGAGAACTTCCTCGTTTCGCTCGTGACCAGGTTCTGTGACTGAAACCTCCTCTGTACCCTGCTGTATTGTGGAATCAGAAACATTGCTCGTGTACATTGTAACGACTTTATATTCGTTTCTACGATAATCAATCGGTACTGTTTCCCTTAAGCTGTACGTAGTTCTGCTGGCCCTACTCATAGGGTATTAACTTTCTCGAAAACTGAGCGCACTCAAAAACAAAACAACACTTTCTAGTGTTCAATCCCTCACGTTATTGGTGCCACTGAGATGAATTGTGCTGTGGGGAAGACTGTAAGCTAGATAGTGTGAGAAATAATATTTAAGCCCCACGTGTGGGTATTAGCAACTGAAATGAAAGGGTGTTCTTTAATGTATGTGAAGACGAATAGAGCGATATTTATATGTGTAATTATTTTGCAACATGTAGGTAGTGTTTGCAAATAAACAACTGAATATGTAGGTGACAGAACACACACTGCAAATTACTAAAATTCACCACAAAAACATCAACAGGCCTACATCTGACCAGCATGTTTTCTAGTATCCAGGCTTATACCCGCCTCCACACAGCTATACATATGTCACACTTTAAATATTTGCTGGAAAATAATAAGAAAGCTAACTACTAGCAAATCAATCAAAGAAGTCCAAGGGTAAAGTGGAGTTTAATGCAAACAAAATAGTTTCTCTATTCAAATAATTCTCCCAACTTTATATTGTAACGACATAATATTTACAAATACCACGCAGCAGCTGGACTAGAATATTAAATTTAAAACTATGTACGTCTGTCAAAAATAGCAATTTTTTTTTGTGTGTGTGTGTGTGTGTGTGTGTGTGTGTGTGTGTGTGTGTGTGTGTGTGTGTGTGTGAGAGAGCGCGCGCTTGGCAATCATAATTTAAGTCTTTGCAGTGTTTTGAAAGTTCGTACCAAAATTAAAATATTTTAGTGTGCAGAAAGTTTGGTTAATGTTCAAATAGTAATCACACTCACACGTTACATTTTTCAAGAAATCTGCCAATGTGTCTACACTAAATAAAATGCCCCTGGCTAGCAATGTCAAAATTAGGTAGAGTAAAACACGAGTTCTTATTTTCAGGCACTTTGTGATCAGCAAGAAAGTGTTGTATTAAATGTGTAGTAAACAGGAAAACGTCTTTAACACTCCACCGTTGGACCAACGGTCACTTAGTATGGCGGTGATAAGATACCTTATATCTCTGCGTTATACTTGGAAGTTGCAAAGCTCCTAAGCCCTCTTCAGACTATTTGAAAAGACTCTGTCGGCTATTTACGTAAAACGGAGCATATTTGTCGGAATCAAACTCGGTTGCCTGATTTGAATTTACCTGTGTGACATAGGGCTTAATCAGGGTGCATTCCTTATGATTATAATCAATACATTGTTATCAACCATTAACAACTTACAGAAATTAACATGTAGCTCAAAACTTAACACTATGAAAATAAATACGTAATATTGAATATATGAATAATAACCTCTCAACTGCTGCGTGTACGATAGTAAATATGTAAAATAAAGTAAAAATAAAAAATAAAAACTGAATAATGAACTTTTGTGTATAACACGTCACAACAATAGCATTTATATAAAATAAACATGTGCGTACTCGTATGCTAGATTTCCATACCACTGTAAGGCTTAACAATACTAATTAGATGTTTTTTATAATGAGACGTTACAAAGTTATCACAAATAGTTACCTATCACTTTTTATTCGACGTTAAGATATGGAACTACTTTCCATTCATCGTTACCAACTTTACTGGATGCATGTAACTCAGTGAGCCCGTAAAAATATATGCAGGCAGGGACAGTGATATTTTTCCAAGGTTGATTTCAAAAGTGTTCACTTTATCGTGAACTGCCTCTAAAAGAATGCAACACCATTACTCCTGGTAGATTTATTTTTTGCACATTTAATGTGTAACACAGCGCAGCATGGAATATACGAGCATAATATAGCAACCCGGAGGTTTTTGCTCTTCCAGGAAATATTTCATTTTCCTTTATCTTTTTTGTGATGTTGAGAGTAGTCTACGAAATTTTTTATACAAACTTTGTTGGTAGTAACCGCTAAGAAAAGGTAATTGAATAAAGTTTTTCATTTTTAAATATAGAGGTGTTTCCAAGTTTACAACGTTGAATAAGGCAAGAAAAGTTTTCAATTTCCACTTAAAAAGCGTAGAAAGCACTGAAGATAGACGCAAGGTCATAAATAATTTATTTGTTTTATACCAAGACATGAGGACCCCCATTAGCACATTTGTTCTTGAAGGACCTGTTGCAATTATTTGGCTGATTTTCTATGTGACTTAACAGTCGACAAATGAGTTTAGGAACAAGGCGGAACTGTTTCGTATTAGGATTTTATCTTTATACATTACAAGGAGAGTTGTGAGTAACAGTAATACTACGGCTCTCAAACTAAGTAAAACGAGACAAATTATTCTGTTCTTGGAAATTGTTCCCCGATTTATTTAGGTTTTACACTCAGGTCTTCAGAAAACGCTTCCATCAACATTTTCTGATACAGCACCACGTCCACTCTCTTCACGACTGTGACGTTTGGCTGCAGACCGAGTGTGTTGAGGTGGTCGACGACGAGAGCGCCCCTCGTGGCCGACCCATGAAGCTCGACCGTCGCGTAGAGCCGCGCTTCTTCGGTGGCAACCCGCGGAGTCACTGCGATCGCCGCAGCTATGGGATCGCACCTGGCCCACTTACCGTATCTCTGGATACTCAGCATCGGGGCTTCTACTTTGCTCATCAGTCTGCACTGCGGACTATCCACTGCTCCTAAAACGTTCTTCCTCCATTCCTATAAAACAAAATATTTTTTTTATTGTTACTAGGGAATGGCAATCATGTATTTAGATTAATGTCGATTTTATTTTTTAAGTCCCAAAAATATTTAAAAAAACTATTTTTATACCCAGCAAGTACTTAAACATTAACTATATTCACAAACTTGACCGAAAAAATTTTAATGTGTTTAGGAAGAAGTAAAATGCTGACAAGTTAAGTGCATATTTTTATATTGCCTTGCTAATAAAATAATTAAATTGCCAATGCTTCATACTTTGTATTTTGATCTATACACTACATTAAACGTTATATCTCTGTCATCCAAATTACACCACTTCTCCCCCTCAATATAATTAACTCCTTTTTGGTTTTATTTATAAAACAGGTTATATAAAAACCGGAACGACAAATTTGCAGCCCTATTCATAACATTTTACCACTCTGGGAATGCAGAACTATCCTCAAATGGCCTTACAATAATAGGCACTGTGCTTTACTCCTCAGTCCCCCATTTTGGCTTGTATTGTGACGCCCTTCAATCAGCCCTACACCTAGGACTGAACGGAGACGCTTAGCTACAAGAAACCATGACCCCAAGGTCGCACCAAAACGCAGAAAAACACTTAAGGGAAAAATGACAGTGATATTGTAAAATCACCAACACATGAGTTTTCTAAAGCATCACCTATGTATTTTGATCTAATTTTTTTTTTTCATCCAAATCACACATCTACATGTACTAACAAGTACCATATAAAAAGGCAAATTCCATAATAAAATTTCTACTATACATGCAAAAAAATATATATATTTCGGTGTGTATTTTAAAAATTAAGTTGCCCTCAAAACACTTAAATACTGAGGCATTATTTAAAATACGTACGAGCTTGATATAGAAATATTTACTGCCTCGCTTAAGATCCAACATTTCTTACAGGCTGATAACTTTACAATAAACAGCATTAAAATATATCTTTGAAAACCAGGTCATATTCAAACATGGACTTTAGTTATTTTATATTTTCTCCATACCATGACGTTGTAAAATATGGTCCTGTCGAGCACCACTGTGAAATAAATCACCCTGAAATATTTTAAGCCACCGTGTTAAGTGTACTACTTTATCTGTGATACTCTCTGTTATAGCGTGGGTATAAATCTATTTGGTTTGAGTTGGGAGAAGGAATAATTATAATGATTTAATAGATTTTTGGGCGCCTTATTATTAGTGATGTGACCTTGGTCTTACTACACTGGAATCAGAAGCTCTCCGGCGATGTAAACCTCATGCAATGGAAACCACATTCCAACCTTCACGGTAATTCATTTAACTCAAACATGCATGTGTAACCTTAGTAATTAATTTATTAATGAAAAAAGGAAATAAATAAAACTCAGACCCAAACATGTGAATAATTCAACAAGGTGCAAAACTAAATATGTGTGTGACAGAAATCTCTTTACTCAAAAATGAAATTATACTGTATGATAATTAACATAAATGACATACCACTATCCAAGTAAGAATAGGGATAAATCAGAATGCAAAATTAAAATAAAATAAAAGATTGAAAAATGCGGTGAAACTTTAGAGCTGCTATACAAAAAAAAATTAATACATTTTTTACTTGAGATTTCTGTTCAAAATATTAATCAGATTCCAACGAGGTTTTAAACCGTATCTCTGCAAAATATTGGTAACGAAGTAAAATACAATGACAAGTCTCGGAACATTATTGTATGTTATTGGGACCTTCAACGTACGAGCCGATATTTTGCACAAATACGGCTTAAAATCTCATTTTTTTAAGGGCTCATACCTCCCTTAATATTAGGTTTAGGTATTAAGTGTTACATATGTTTTCCTTTTACTTTTGCATGAAGAATCACATCCGAAGTTTGTCGGTCTAATTGAGAATGATCCTGTATGCCTTGATGCATGGTGACAAGGGTATCGGCCTTTCAAAAACCCAATCAGAACAATAATATCTAGCTATGGTAAACGAACATTTGTTCCAAAACAATACAACATTAGTACACTGAATTGTGCACAAACTCAGATGAGGGACAAGGACAAAAGTCTAGCAGCAAAACCAACTTTATTTACACAATTAGGAAAATCGTCCAAAGCTACAGCGAACGTCGCCCGGTATCTTAGAAGAATTCTGGTTGATAACGCCACCCTTCCCATACAGGTGTAACACACCCAGCGAGTTCATGAGAACTGATGATGTGGCCAAGGTACAGGGCGAGTCCTTTAAAAGAGGCCCCGTGGGACATGTGTGTAATGGAGCGAGGGAATGAGGAAATAAGGACCTACAAATTTACTGTGGTGCATCAGTTGCTGGATGTGGACAAGGCAACTCGAGTGCAGTTCTGCGAGTGGTGTCTGCCCAATATTGTTCCGGAGGTGTTGCAGGATGGATACGTATTCTTTTCCGATGGATCATGGATCCATCTGTCAGGGTACGTAAACTCCCATAACATGCGCTATTGATCAAGTGACAATCCACACGTGTTGACGGAAGCTCCACTGCATCCTCAGAAACTCGGTGTCTGGTGTGCCGTGTCATTACGCTGCATCGTCCCCGTGTTCGTTAATGAGACTGTGAACTCGGCTCGTTACATCAAACACATTTTCAATGTTTTTTGCGGAACAACTGACGGAGGATGAGCGCAACAATGCTTACTTTCAGCAGGATGGAGCCGCGACGCATACTGCACGTGCAACGATCGCGCGCATTGAGTCGGTGTTCCAGCCTGATCGTGTCATCAGCCGCGGAACCAACCTATGCCACCCCGTTCTCCAGATTTATCCGTATGTGATTCCTTCATGTGGCGCGCTCTAAAGGGACAGGTCTACAGCAACAACCCGCACACACTCGAAGAACTCCAGGCCAACATTATCACAGCTATCGATGCCATCCCGCAGCATGTACTTGCCCTTGCCTTTCACAACTTTTGGTGTCGTCTGCACACCTGCCTCGAGGTCAATGGCGGTCACTTCCAGCACCTACTCCAGGTATTTTGTTGTCACACTGGACTGCATTTCCTCATTCCCTCGCTCCGTTACACACATGTCCCACGGGGCCTCTTTTAAAGGACTCGCCCTGTACAATCCCTCTCGCCAAGACGGTTCACGTGAGTGCATATGTCTATATACCAAACCGTGCCTAGTTGTGCCAACTGTAGCAGTGAGGATTTGCCTGCGCAGTCTACGTAATTGTTACCTAGCATGTTCACACAAATTGGAGCCGACATCGTTTAGCAGGGTCAGACTCCTGGCCTCGTACAATGCCGCAATAAATGTTGCAAGGGTTCATGGGGAAGGGGGGGGGGGGGGGAGCGGAAGATACGAAAAAACTAAGCTAGAAACACGACGTTATGTGGACAAAATTGAAATCCCGAAAGTCTTTATCTACCATATTTTACGACAAAGTCTGAAGGACTGTTAGTGTTCTGCCCCTCTTTCCCGTAACAGGGGTTAAATAATACCTTCATGTAAAATTTGTAATAAAATTATACATATTTTTAGCTACACGAATCATTTCTATATTGTATACAGAACAGAAAGCAAACAGTTTCCATAACTACTACCTTATACATTAAACTTAGTTTTGACAGAATTACTTATTACAGCGCTTTGCCAATGATTACGGTAGAAAACCATCCAAACTGTAAATTAAACAACGTGATCTAATAAATGTTATAACTAACCAAAAAAATTATTTAAAACATTTTATTCGCACAAATCTTCTAAAAGTTTAGATCAGCGCGAATGACCTTTAGATAATCTCCTTTGACAACCCATTCCGTCAAACCGTAACCATCCCCCCACCCCTCTTTGAATTCAACGAACGTAACGATATGATATTCTCTAGGTTTGTGTTATACGTGTACTCACATACGGCAGTGCGCAGTGATTGAAAGCAGTCTCCCACGGAAAGATTGTAATAGGACATTTCATGTTGTGTATTGTGATGTATGCGGCTTCAGGATCACAACAGAAGTTGAACTCGGCTGCCGCTGTTATATTTCCGACACCTGTAGAAAAAAAATGCGGATTTCAACTTAACTCCATCCAGTCTTTTTCTAACTGACAGAGTTTCATGAATTTTTCACCAAGCATCTAAAAGTCATCGTCCTAACTTAACTAGCTTTAATACAAGTTATATAATGGATTAGAATTGTCTTAGCAGTAATATGAAAATATCTACAGAAAACTTAATTAAAGTATTATTAGCAGTTGTAAACCACACGTCCTAAAATATATCATCTGCATCTCGTACAATCTGCTGTATCTTTGACATTCCCGTCAATGATTTTCAGGGAAGTACAGAGCTTGATGATTTTGAGTAAGTATGTAAAGGCCTATGGCATTTCATCCAGAATGTGCAGAAAGAGCATGTGTAAAATATTGTATCAAAAATATAGAGTTAATTAACCAAGGCTTCTTTCCATTACATCAATCAATATATTTTCTTTAGTGTACTCATGATTTAAGTACGTGGAAGAAGAAATTCTGTAGTAGAGTTTTCAATATTATAATGTGATTCAGAACCGCGCACAGCGAAATAACGGAATAGAAAACATTCTTATGTACATAAATAAATAATAAAGAAATATATATTTATAAATATAACATTATTCATGTACATATATAACAGTCTTCATGTACAATATATACACTTACTTATATCCTAACGTATTAACTTTGCTTAAACATCAAATTTATTTATATAAATATAAAAGGAATTAGCAATACAGATGTTTATATATATATATATAAGTTAGAATATGTACAAATGCTAGAAGTAAAAAAAAAATAGTGTGTGTGTTACCTTCAACATTTCCACCCATAATGATAATTTCTTTTGCGTTAGTGCAGAAGTCTTTATCCATCCGTATTGCTAGAGCAATATTCGTCAGTGGACCCAAACACAGCAATGTTATGACACCTAAAAAAAATTGTTGTTAGTATAAAGAAAAATTTCTACGATAATATTACTATACCTAATAGACATTCATCAAATCCAGTGAAAAGCAACCAAAATTAATTTTGTTCACATTCTAGTAATGAATTCTTATTAAAAACAGCGAGTTGCCTTTGGTGAAACAGCAAAAATATTTCATCTGCACTATTCGGCTAAACAGCAGGTCTAGTCATTTAGTCGGTCCGACGAAAATTCATACATATATATATATATATATATATATATATATATATAATATATATATATATATATATATATATATATATATATATATATATATATATATATATATATATATATATTATGCAGTGTTGCCAGTGTTCCGAGTTTGAAAATCCCAAGTTGAGATCAGGAATGCCCCATTTAACTGCAAAACGTCCCAAAATTAAAACTATTACATTGGTGCCGGCCTCTGTGGTATAGTGGTCGCTATATTATGTATTTGTTTTAATGTTTTATAGATCACTTTTGAAAAAATAATTATCACAACGTGAAATATACACTGCAATGATGTCGCACATAGTTCGGCCATCCCGTGTACAAATCATTATTGAACCAGCTGGCGGGTGCTTGAAAAAGTTTTGGAGGACTTTACTAATTCAGTCTTCGTCGCTGTAAATACTTAAATTTTTTTTTTTAAGCAGAACTTTTTCAGGTATGCTATACTGGACCTCAACCGCACAACAAAAGAACTGGATATATTGTTTTTCGAAGACTGTATGGGCCACGGTGGTGTAGTGGTTAGACGACTCACCTCCCACCTCGGCGAACCACGTTAGATTCCCAGCGGGGTAGCTCCCAGATTCGCGCATCTGGAAATCGTTCCGGACAATGCCGTTGGTCGGCGGGTTTTCTCGGGGATCTCCCGTTTCCCCGGCCTTTCATTCCGGCGCTGCTCCATACCTCAATCACCCTCGTCGGGTCTCAAGACCTCGATGTTAAGAACCGTCCAAATGCATTCACTTTCACTCACTCCCTTTCCTCCCCCCCACTCCCTTCATTCCGGCGCTGCTCCATACTCAACTAAGCTTCACCCTCATCGGCTCTCAAGTCTTCGATGCCTCAAATCTCTTCACACACTCATTCAAAGAATGAAATGATACTGTAATGACACCACATCTGCCTGAAATCGGGGCATTTAAGCTGTGAATAAGCTTTTGATGAAATATCACATATGATGTGTTTTTAAGCAAAAAATATGCCTTTGTCCCATTTCCAGATTTTCTTTTTTGTCGGCAAATGGGACAGATCCCATGATTTGGCAACGTTACCAAAAGGTAGTACTTTAACAACGAGTGTTTGGAAAACACTTCACGTTTGCAATTAAGTGTACACTTAGTTAATCCTTATTTTTAGACGAAGTATCACGTGTTTCGCGCCACAAAGATAACGAAGACAGTTCGGCTTGAAAACAACCTATTACGATAGCACATGTCGATGTCAGTTGGTAAATTGGCTGATGTTCGGCCAATTTACAAGAACCCCGGATAAGAAGTTCTAGGAGCAGAAAAAAAAAAAAAAAACGTGAAACCCGCGCTCGATGATTCAGCCTGTCTGCAGCTATTTAGCGCGTTCCAGGCCTTGAAACCTGTGAGCTATAAGGCCGACTGTTGAACACTCGACCCTTGTCTCATCTCCTTTACGCGCAAGGCGCTCAAATGGCGCGACCGCTGGCAACTAGTCCGAACGCGACTAAGCGTGAATGTGAGCGAAGAGATTTGGGCGGCTCTGAACATCGAGGGCTTGAGAGCCTACGAGGGTGAAGCGAGGTGAGTACGGAGCAGAGCCGGAATGAAGATGGAGGGGGGGGGGGATAGAAAACCCACCGACCAGGGTCATTCGTCCGGCACGGCCGGTGTTGAACCCGGTTCGCCGAGGTGGGAGGCGAACAGTCAAACCACTCAGCCACAGCGGCCCCTCCAATGTGCTCGAGAACACGAAAGGATTTGTTGTGAGCAGAATACAGATCGCAGCCAACATAACTGTAAGAAACGTGGTGAAGACTTAGTTCAAGAAACGATAATCCGCATGCACATGCGAATACCTTAGGGCTGAGAGTACTTCCCAAAAAATTCCAACAAATTCCCAAAACCTTAACACTTGACTCAAATCCAAGACCGTTGACTCAAAACTCTTGACTCAAAACCCTTGATCCAAGACTCAAGACCCTTAACCCAAAACTCAAGACTCAACACCCTTGACAAACCCGAAAACAAAAAAAAAATCTAAAATTTGTCCAAAGTTCCTAACAATTCTGAAAAAATCCAAAAAATAACTATATATATATATATATATATATATATATATATATATATATATATATATATAAACTAAAAAAATTAAATTTTCAATGTTTGGTTATAACGGGTTCGGGAGCGAAAGCCGACATCATACTATGTCATTCAAGTTTTTCGGCTGCCATGTTATGACATCACCCAACCACCGTATTAAATCCAAGTGACCCCGAACTTGACCTTTGACCTTGGCCCTGTGACATTGTGTAACCTTGAACCCAAAGAATCACAAAATACTCCAAAAAGTGAGAAACTCAAAACTTCCAAAAATTCATAAGAATGATTAAAAATTAATAAGAGAATATTATAAATAATTAAATTTTTTTTAACTATATTTCCAGATGTTCCCACAGCAACACGTTCAGCGACGTTTGACCCCCCTCCAATCAATCACATTGTATTAACATGCCCCTTCTCTACCACCTCATCTTTGTTCATTCTGTCGAATGAACTCCAACCGCCATATTGCTTTTTTCGTTTGTCATTTGTTAATATTTTCAACACCTAGGTGGCGCTGGCGACTCCAACCACCATGTTAGTACTGGGTGACCTTCACCTTGACCTCACATCTGTGATCTTGAACCCGTGCTCATGACTTGATAACCTTTAACCAAAAATAAATTCTAAAATTATTTATTAAAAAAATCCGTAGAATTTTTTTAAAGTATTTAAAAATTGGGAAAAAAATCATTTAAGACTTTTTTATTAATCATTTGATCAATCTCGCAATATTCCCATCAATCAGCACTGCGATCAGCATCACAATCACCAATCCACACAAATCCACTTCATTCCACATACCAATCAAAACACCAATCCTCATGCCAATTAACACAGCAATCCACACCACTCCACATGCCAACCAACACAGCAATCCACACCACTCCATATCCCAATCAACACTATTCCACACACCAATCCACTCCAATGCACACCAATGCACACCAATCCACTTCAATCCACACACCAATCCACTCCAATGCACACCATGCACACCAATCCACACAAATTCACACATCAATCCACACAAATTCACACACCAATCATCACACCAATCGACAGTTAGTTACAGTGGACCTCTCGGTCACGTATTTTGTATTTTTACGCAGCGCTCTTAGCCTTACGGTCTTGCCGCGCTTCGGCCTCCCAATAGACGGGGAAGAGGAATCACGTCCTCTCAACGCAAGGAGGCCAAGATTAATGCGACCAGTGGCCAGACCCAGAGTCCAAGCCTGGAACGTCCGCACATCCTCGCTCACTCTACCACAGAGGTTCTGAGATCCTCACCCTCAGAAACCAAGCGTGTGATCTGGCCGGGGTTCTATCCATACCCCTAGTGCCTTTCCAGGGTACAAGCGGAGCAGTTTGGCGCTCACCGCCTAGTCTGTCATCGAGAGTGGGAATCTCTCCAGACCTCCTCCAGCATACGGAGTCAACCACTACCAGCACGAGTCCAACCCTATGATCGGACACCAGAGAGAATCTCATGGTGGGGCCAACCGATCGTCCCGTGCTACCACTTACTTTCCATGGAACTTGTGGGTTATTCATGGTCGACACCAAACCACACCAATCCTTCGCAATCCTCCTCCTCAATCCACAGCAATCGACGAAAATCTTCGCAATCCTCCACCACAATTAACAACAACCCACGCCAATCATTCGATCAATCCTAATCATTGGATCAATCCCAATCCTTGGATCAATACCAATCCTTCGGTTTGTCGCCCACCCATTTGTATAGAAATTACATTCGTTCGCCAACTGTCTCAAAGTTGGTATATGTCGACGGAATTAATGTTCTGAATGCATTTTTATACTAAAGTCTTTATTACAATTTTATATGCAGATATTTCCGTTAATAGTAGAGTGTTTATAGCAGCACTTTAAAGTTGTGATGGAAAAAAAGGATACGACAAACAAAAATAAAGAAGAAACAATTATTTGATAATAATTATTTATTATTATGTAATTGCAATTTCAGAATAAAGCAGTTCATCACATCATGGGCTCTATTCCCAGTCCTTCAAATAACTACTGATTGAATATATCTCGTTAATGTGCGAGAGATAGCCCCATTTTTTAAGGTCAATCACATAGCTAAGTCTATCAAAACGTTCATTCGGGTCTTTGCGAAATAGGTACCTTGAGATAAAAACGGGGAAAAAGAGAAATTAAACATGGCGGCAGCCGGTGCCTACTCCGGAATTCGTTGTGCGAGACTTCCCATAATCATTCTACTTGTAGCATGTGTTTAATTTTATTATTAAAAATCAATTTTTCTTCTTTTATATCCCTCCATAAAAAATTAATGATTCAGTTTTCATCGTCCCGGCTCCCCCCCCCCCCCCCCCAGGGCTTCCGCCGTCGTCACATAAACAAGCAACCACGTCATGTTTTGCGTGTTAGCAAAAGTAGCTTCAGCCAAGTCATAACAAGCCATTTAATCACTAATCCTATCTCCGTGATTTCTAGAGGAAGGAGGTGAAGTTCACAAGATTTTTTCTAACTAACGTATAAGTGGAAGCCCGGTGGGTAGGGCGGAATCTTATTGCGTCTCAGGGCTAACCCCTTACGCCTACAAGGAAAGGAAATCATGCAAGGAGACATGCATCGCGGCAGAGAGAGATTGGGCAGCCATTGCCGGCGATTGGGGCCATGAATACCTCCTGAGTGTACCTATAGTTAAGACTATAACTAAGAAGAGACTGGGAAAAACCGTCAAAGACAACGTAACTCGTGCTTTATTATTAGAGATGAACGACTAGTAGAGAGAGGGTGCTGTAGTTGGAAGTTCACAAGAGGAGGGAAGTGTTACCTGGGTTCTCCCTGACTGTCCGTGTAAGGAACGTGACTGCGTGCTCCTTCTGCAGGTTGGCCTCGACGTCTGGAGGGTCGTCGTATACGAAGTCTCCAAACCCATCGCCGCCGTGGATGTCTTCCGCCCTGCAGAACGTATCCACCAGAGACTCGCCGGCTCCCCGGTACACGGGAATCTGCGAACCATATCGAACATCGAAGTCGTCCGCAGGGGAAGAAACTACACCACAGTTGCACCATGCCATTAGGAAAATGAAACAGAACTTGCTAATTTCCTATTTTCACAACCGTGCGCTGCCCACCCCTCGGTCCTTACAAGTGTGCACCTTAATGTTCCAGTAGTAATAGTTGATAGGTGGTAATGTTATAGGTCAGTGTCCCGTGTCGGGGTGTACGTCGTGCTCTGCCCCTCATGTTAAATATTATTGTATGTGTATATCTGTAGATATGTATGTGTATCTGTGTATTTAAGCTCTCTATGTGTATATATATAGCTTAATACACATACATATATATATAAAGTGGTTAGCATACATTTGAGAAATTTAACAGAAAAAATGGTTGACACGTGCGTCTCACAAGCTCAAGGCGCTCGGTTGTGCCGTGTAGTGGATTGTGAGCTGCCTGAAAAACTGGGGCAGTTTTCAACACCAGAGAATACCAAAACAATATTTTTTCCTTTTTTTTTTTGTCAGAAAACACTGAATTTTGGTTCTTCGACTTTGTCAGTAAAACCAGTTCACCAATTGTTCATATCGTTTTGTACCCCATGTTAGAATTGTGTAGGTATTTTATTGAGTATTTTGTTATTGTTTCCGTCTTCCCTGTGCAACTTGTACCGTCTCTAATGACCTCGCTGTCGACGAGACGTTAGGCCCAACTACCTACATATCCTATTTTCACTAAGTCTGTAAGTTTAAACTGATCACTGGATTAAGAATATGTTTAGTATAGCAATGACTAAAATGACAATGTTAAAATATATTCTTACTTTTTATTCGTATTCTCATTTATGTGGATCTTCATTTTTCGGTTTGTTTGAATCTCCCTCCCATACCTCCCTCCCCATCACATACCAATCAACCATCTTTTACCTAAATCTGCGCACACCCATAATGAACATACAATGAAAATGAAAACTCTGGTAAAGAGATATTTCACTGCAGTCATGTGTTCAACAGCTTGACTTATATTACAATACAGTGCACCATGCAATAATAAAATATAGCATAAAACATACTTTCTATAAGCGTATTTGGTATTAAACTCTAGTCCATATTTTTGAACTCCTAGATTGATTTTTTTCACAGCCATTTTTTCTAAGATATAGTAGAGCCAGCTGTGTCTTTTTTTTCCTTCTATGTCGTATGGAGTGTTAAGGTGGTTATCCACCCCCCCCCCCATACTGCATACACAAAAACCTTATTCATAAAATTACTTTTTAATATTGCTACGCCCTTATCGAAGGACGTGGCAAATGGGCTTGATATAGGCTGTTCACGATAAAGTGAGCACTATTTAAGGCCCTTCTAAATTTTTACTTTCGCCAAATTACTATCTTCCTGTTGTCTTTTAATATAAATATTACATTTTGTTGTCTTTTAATTCCGTGTATACATTTCACCAATCTCAAAAGTTAAGGTCTAAGGCTACAACTAGATATATTTATTAGCGGTTAATGACTGTTGGGATGGCCTTAAAAAGTGCTCACTTTACCGTGAATAGCCTATACCAGCCCGCTATTCACATCCAAAACACCAACAAGACAAGATAGAACCGAAACCTTAAGTTTCTTTGGCAATGAACAAATAACACATGAATTATTCTGCAAGATACTTTCTTTTTATTTATTCATAAGATGTGGCATATCATTTACATGGAAATAAACAGATCCAAAACAACACATACATATTATAAAATACACTATAGAGAAATATTTGCTGAGACAGCTTGAAAACTCTTTTTTTTTTTCACCAAGATAAAGCTATTGGAATACATTTAGCTATACGCATAAAACAATATGGCGCCATAAAATATTTGTATATAAACTCACATAGTTTCTAATATCAGCACCTTTCTGACAAAAGACGCTCATTTACTTTTATTTACTTTAACGGTCTCACAACTTCTATTATTTTCTATGACCACATTCTTAAAATGTAATCGTAAAAATGCATCTCATATAAGATTAATGGCTTGCCGAGAAAACGTTATTTTAACAAATAATGGTTTGTTTAAATATTTCACAAAATTAAAAGCCATGTATTTGTATTCTGTATCATGAATAACCTTTCACTAAAATATATATATATATATATATATATATATATATATATATATATATATCACAATCATAATTACCTTGACATAAAATGTTACTTCAATAACTAGCATTTTACCATTTTACAGAGAATGATTGGTTATTTTCTCTTATCATTAAAAAATGTACTCTTAGGTACGGCTGCCAAGAAAACATAAATTTTAACTTTACTTAGCCGACTTGAATTGATGCAGACAAATTCTAACATACTGGCTAGCAAAGAAAAGTGTCTTAGTCAGTTCACGACTGTGGAACAGACTTTTGAAGAACAACTTAGTCGTCAGCTGCATGCATCGTCACTACAATCGGTGACTGGCGCCGGTACAGCTAGTTTGACAGCACGGAGAGAGAATATAGTCTGTCCCAGTAGTGAACGAACTACATCTACCAACAGGACAACGTGTGCCCTTTGTTCATTTTGGCCAGAGCGGTCATAACTTTTCGTATTTTATACAGAGTAATAACTTAACTTTGTGTGCAGAAACCCAGGAGCTGCCCTTCTCCACGAATCAGCAGACTCCCTGGTGTGTGTGGTGTGTGTGTGTGTGTGCGTGTATATATATATATATATATACACTAAACTTTTGGCTGTTACCCCCCTTCCTGACGGGGGTAATTCAAAAGTCCCAGCCAATAAGATTACAGGGAAACTTCTAAAATATTCGATACTGTTCATAATATGCGTAGAAAAACCTCTTCCGGGGCGGTGTAGTACTCTGGGCGCCACTAGTTCATTTTTCCGCGCTACAGCTGCGCCGCTATACGCCAGCGCTTCCCAGCGGCGATTAGGGTAACCAGCTGGGCGGGCATACGTCAGTACGGGGGGGGGGGGGTGTTCACAGGATAGGGAACAACAGGTCGCTTATTTTTTCAGGCCTCTCTACGCATACCCTCATTATAGTGAAGTCTTTTGATACCCATTAAATCAATTACAAATTGTTTCCTAGTTGTTACACTGCGGGAGGTTAAGTATTTTATGCATTTGAAAATTATGCATTCTCACAGATTTACGGGGAAAAAAAATTGCCTCCTAACTTTTATTATGTTGCCTGGCCATATTGTTGTTGTTGATGATAGCGTAACGCCAGGATAAGTTTGAATTTCTGAAATGCGTTGCAATTCTTGGCAGAACTTCGTAACCTTCAGGTCCCACACATATTACATTTTATTCCGCTGTTGAAGGTGGTTCACAAGTGTTCAAATTTCCTAAAGGTATTGAACGGTACGTGTGATTATAGTAATATTTGTACTGCAGTTTTAAGAAGTTCAAGGCATATCCGCCAGAAGCGCTGCAAGTACTCAGTAGCGCCAACTTCATAGTTCGAAGTGATGCAGTAGTTGTGCCGACTAAGTTGTTATGCGTGGAGAGGGCCAAAAAAAAAAAAATAGCGACCGCTCAATAACATCGTTGTAGTAGTGTAATATCCGCCGTCGTGTGCGGTTCGTGTTTTTGGCCCTCGGCGTCGGAATCTGGGCGTCACTATGTGTTGGTGCCGTTTGACTTTTCTGCGAGTTTAATGGACCTTCGAATCATGGATTTGACGAGTTTTTGATGATTTTCTGCCCGTGAATACTCGCGTTTTTGTTGTTTCGACATTTTTTGTATTAGGAATGTTGTATGGCTGTACGGTTAAATCCAAGGCCACGTGCTTTCGCACGTTTGGATTAGATGGATAGACATCGCTGTTGCCAGTCTAGTTTACACTTAATTTACGCTATGCGTCAGTACTGGAGAGTGTCGTGTCAGGTGCGGACACAAATGCTGCTGCTCGCCGCGCTGTTCTTCCGCGCCGGTCAACACCATGCACGTGGCACGGCTTCACAGTGGAACTTCAAGTGCTTGCTCTTATTAAGGTAGGGAAATATCGACGAACACACGTAATTCGTATAATTTGTAGCACTGCACGTAGAATTTGCAGGGATTTTCCACGAAAACGGTGATATTCGCCTGGTGTTACTGCACTATTAGCACAGCCAGGCCGGGCTTGGAGGCGCAGTTAGATGGGGTAGTTGAAGTCGGGTGGCGAAAAAGGGGGGGGGGGGGCTGAAAAGTATCCATTCGGAATTGTTACCATTCCGGATTTTTGTACCGACATTCACATCCCAAATATCCTGAAAAGTGCCCACAGTCGGAATGTTTACAATTCCGGTATGTGTGTTTTTTTTAGTTTTCAGCTAAGCTTGGAGTTTCCCCACAAATGATTTTCAAGCGTAGCGCCCTCGCACTTGAAAATACTCTACAACCGTACATTGTGCACCGAGCCAGAGCCCCAGCGCCAGCAGGGGAGTATAGCCCCAAATCAGTGATTCAAGGCGAGCCGGCAATTTTTTTTTTTTTTTTTTTTTGGTGGTGACTCGAAGCTTCACGCATCAGCGAAGCTTGGAGTTTCCCAATAAATGATTGTCGCGTGTAGCCTATTTGCATTGAGGAATAATGTGTGCGTGTTTTGGACACATGCCGGAATTGTAAAGATTCAGACTGTGGGCACTTTTCAGGATATTTGGGGTGTGAATGTCGGTACAAAAATCCGGAATGGTAACCATTCCTACAATATATACTTTTCAGGGATTCAGTAACTCAATGCTTTGCTAATAAAATCGGAACGGTTACCATTCCGGATTTTTCTGCGCAAGTTTGGATGCAAAATTTCTGGAATGGTAATCATTCTGAATGGATACTTTTCAATCGCGCCGGCGAAAATTTCCGATTTTTTATGTACCTGTCTCAAAAACTGCAATCTGACGGAAAGCAGCGACGTCAGTTCTACATTCCACAGATGCCCTACAGTTCAATTAGAATACAGCAGTGGAGAGTGAAAATTGTTCTATAGGCTATTCACGATCAAGTGAGAACTCTTGAAAGCCCTCTCATTTTGAACAATAGCCAATAAATATATTTTATTTTAGCCTTCGGCGTTAACTTCCGAGCGCGGTGGAACATATACACTGTGTCAATTACTTACATGTCAATATTTATTTTAAAAAGTGGTTAAAGGCTAGAAAATCGATGAAAGGAAAAAGTAACTAGGACGTCAGAAGTGCTCAGTTTACCGTGAACAGCCTATAGATACTGCGCATGCTAACGGTTGTTTGTTGGTGGTGTTTGTGTTTGACAAATAAAACGTGTGTTTAACTTGATTTTCATAATTCACCAAGCAATCGTGCTTTTTTCATACTTCACACCAATGCAATGCAATGAGCACAGCAAGGTATGTGTAGGAACTTTCCACTGGACATCTCCCAGCGAATGACATAACCTACCCCGCCGCAGGTACAGTCCAATGCATACATCTACGAAAACCCCCTTATATCTCAAAAGTGCTCGTCGGATTTTCAGAAAAACCTGCACTGAACTCTCCGTTAATTAACATAATACGCTATTGGGAGAAGTGGGTATGTCACACCAAAGTTGATATCGTTATCTCAGTAATAAAATACATCTCTGAACAGAAATAGAAGGGGGTTTATGAGCCCTGTAATGCCATTTACAAATTACAAAAATAAATTTTGATATCTTCAGTGGTTCAGAAGATATTTGGGGTGAACATCTTAGCCGAAAAAATCTGTACATGTATTGTAGATACCCCGCAAGATTGTGATATGGATATGAAATGGTTACGTAGAACCATTGGGCCTAATCAAACTTATGATGTGTCGCATAATGGGAAAATAATACTATTATATATGTAAATATTTGGAAATATATGCTTTGATAAGGCTGGAGAGGAAAAATTTCAAAGCGCAAAAAAAAAAAAAAAAAAAAAAAAGTATCGTGAGTTTTGTGACCACCTACTCATCACTTGGGGGGGGGGGGATGGAAACCAGTTTATTTAGTAAAGGCTGTGCACGATAAGCACTTTTGAAAGAAACCTTAGAAAAAAGCCACTCACCCTACCTGTATACATTTTAACGAACGAACTGAGTGACATGAGGTCAGTAAAGTTCGTAACGATGAATGGAAAGTAGTTCCATATCTTAACGTCGAATAAAAAGTGTCAGGAAACCATTTGTAATAACTTAAATCATTTGTTTCGCCTACTGTTCTTTTTAATGCGTCGAAGTGTAAAAGTGAGCAGATTTGCAAGACATTTTCTTTTGTAATAATTACACAGTTACACTTGACCAACGCGCGAATAAAGTGACGAGGCCCATGGCAATGTTAATTTTGCATGAGGCGGAAGAAACACAATGTGCGTACAAGTAGATCTTAAGCAGGTATTTCAAAAGTGCCCATTTGATCGCGAACAGCCTATAACTGACAGTAAAAATCGGGCGGAGCTGTGTCGGGGCGCACGGCCGTTGGTTTAACGTGATACTTCTACGGCAGCAATTAGATTGATGTTGATATTTGATATCCATCCGCTCGGAGACGTCTTCAACAGATGAATGGGCGTCATCTTCACTCGCTATGTCCATCGGGTCGGGTACAGCGGAGGTAGTGTGCTCGTGCCGTCGTTCATCGAGCGCGCCGCGTCAACTTTACGGACATTAAGGGTGCCTGTGCGTAGCCTAGAGTCTCCTCTTTCCAAAGATATGCGTGATCTGTATTTTGGTGCACGAGCCGGTATACCAGCCGCTATATTAGCCGCCGTGGAAGATTCATATTACACGACAGCAATTCGCGTACTAGCATTTGACACGCTCGGTGGATGCGCAGTGTGTGGTTTGTAGTAAATATGAACTGCATTCGTAGAACTGCTACCAGTTAGCGACTTGCGTAAACCTATGTAAAAAACTAGCTAGCACATCTTACTATTGCTGTATTACTGTTCGCCTTTTACATAAAGTGATTGCTTACTAGTATAGTTTTTCATTCATTTTCTTGAAAATGACTAAGTTATTTTTCATTTTGACGAAAATTACTGACTGGTTGCAAAATATAGTTGTTTTCTTTACGTACCGTGATATTATCCGCATGTAAAATTTAATAATAAAAAAATGTTGGTCCGACGGAGTTTTAAACTCACGCCCAAAAGATACACCGAGCCACGAAAGAAAATCTGTTATTTGTAAAATAAAATTAAAAAAAATTATAACAGTAACGATTTTTTATGCTTGATTACTTTTCACAATTTAAGCTACGTCATCAATGTAAATAAAACCAAACGGTAGCACGATTTGAAGAGAGTAAGCAGATCTCCGTATTACGATAATAACGGCAACGCCACCAGTTCCCGGTAATTTCCTCGAATGCTAAGTAAAGCGCTTTGAAAACCAACTATAGTGGTAACGGAGAAACGAACATAAAAATTATTACATTCGTATGTATCGTGTTACAAAATTTCGCGCCATTTATTAAAAAGTTTTATTAAAATAACATATCTAATAAATAATATAACTGCGTTAAAATTAAAAAAAAAAATGCATATGACATTTTTTCCGTCATAAATATAAACTGCCTGAAAAATAACATGCAATTTAGCATAAATAAATGGTCACACATTTTCTATTTTTGTGTGTTATGGCTCTGTTGATGGTTACTGCAGTAAGTACCTATAGCTGCGATTGATCAACATTTACGAAGTAATGAAGTACTAAAAGACGAGTAAAAAAAAAACACATGAGTAAGTGGCATGACGAAATGACGTCAGACTGAATTGTGAACCGAAAAGTGTATCGTGGGTAGAGCGCGCATGCCGTACGAGCAGTAACTACCTCTCTTGTCACAAAACTGAACAGCTGTTTTTTCAACAGAGCCACCTACGTGTATTCAACCAAGGTCAGCACAGTGTTTTCGTTAGTACGTGCTTCAAGACATTGGTACACTTTCCCGACTGAGTTGTAATAGAACTACGATGCAATCGATATCGCACAATACAGTTTAGTTTTAAAAAGGCGCGTATTCATTGAAAAACCAAGCACATACAAATGTCCCGTGATTGTGGTTTTTGACAGATTTTGTGGCAATTGGTGAGCCAATGTTCGGGACGTACGGATAAGGTAAGTCCTACCTCGTCTTAAGTTTAAGGTAACCGTGAAAAGGCTATAGAAGCACGCACTTCCATTTTCGCATGTTTACATCTGTGTCTCTTTACAGTGTTCAGAGCTGAAGAGAGTGCGTGACATAAACTAATGGCTAACTTCACTGAAGTACATAGATCTTTGGAAGCAAGCATAGAAAAACTAAGAAACTACAATCCTAGATATATAATAGTTTTTTCCAACTTTGACAGCAGATATTTTACCAGTGGTGAGTTTTTTTTTTCAGTAGGATATCTTGCGTCTCAAATGATTGTAAAAATGTACAGCACGACAAATATATTTATAGGAATGTCTCACTTTGGCAAAATACTTGTTCACAGAGCTGGTATAAACTGCTACCTAGTATTGTCCTTTCTTGGATGTTCTGTATTGGCTTTGCTGCGAGAAACCAGTAAATGTCAATTATCGTGTTTAGCATTAACTCATGTCATGTCACACACGCTCATAAGGTTGAAGTAAAACGCGAAGAACTCATAATAAAGTACTACAGATACCATAAAAATTGTCAGTAATGTGCGGTTTACGCTGTATACAAAAGAAGAATGTATATAGTTTGTAACATTATAGAATACTTTAATAAAATATAATTTTTAAATGTAAAAAATAATCGATTAAAATAGTTTAAATTTTTAACAAAATTTAAGCACCTTTCAATTCTGGATGCTTCAGAAACCCGGAATTACAAGAAAATCTTCGTCATGGAATATCTTCACAATGTTTTATATGATTGTGTGTAAGAAAATTGTGATAATAATGTAGGAAATATTTTTTATAATTTATTTTATGTGCATCTATTTTTCAGAAACATTTATGGCTGAAACTGACATAAGTAAAGTTAGTTATAAAATTGATATGATACATTATTACTATGATGTTATCACACATGGTCACAGATAATATCATGACGATCTTTCTTGAAGAATATTTTCTTGTAAATTCTACTTTCCGAAGCATCCGAAACGGAAATGCGCATAAATTTGGTTAAAATTGCAGACTATCGATCGATTAATTCTTTACATTTAAAAAGTATATTTTAGTATAATATTTTATATTGTTGCAAAATATATACATTCTTCTTTCAAATACAGCATAATTTACAGTATTCTGACAATTTCCATGGTGTCGATACTACTTTCTTAATGAGTTCTTCACATTGTACAGTGAGGTGCAGTGCCCCATAGGCAGTTGCTTTACTTCAACCTTAACAGTGTGGTGTGTAGTGAGGAAGGAATAGGAGGAAGCGTGGTAGTAAAGAAGGAAGAGAGTGCACCAGGGGGAGGGAGTGAGGCAGGGAAGAAGGAAGAGAGGAATTGTGCCAGGAAGGAGGAAGAGGGAGCATGGCATGGATGGAGGAGAGGGAGTGAGGTACTGAAGAAGGGGGAGGGGAGCGAGGTAAGGGAGAATGGAGAGAGGGAGTGAGGTAGGGAAGAAGAGAGGAATTGTGCCAGGGAGGAGGGAGAGGGAGCATGGCATGGAGGAAGGAGAGGGAGCGAGGATAGGAAGAAGGGAGAGGGGGAGCGAGGATAGGAAGAAGGGAGAGGGGGAGTGAGGTAGGGAAGAGGGAAAGAAAGAATGCACCAAGGAAGAAGAGAGAGGGAGGGAGGTAGGGAAGAAGGAAGAGAGGAATTGTGCCAGGGAGGTGGGAGAGGGAGCATGGCATGGAGGAAGGAGAGGGGGAGCGAGGATAGGGAGAGGGGGAGCGAGGATAGGAAGAGGGAAAGAAAGAATGCACCAAGGAAGAAGAGAGAGGGAGGGAGGCGGTGGTGAAGGAAGGGATAGCACTCACGTCGAGGCGGCCGATGGTGTGAAGAGTCTTGAGCGTGTTGACGCACACGTTGTCGAGGTTGGTGTTGCCGTGCACGCAGGTGACGGCCAGCAGGCGCGCGGCACCGCGACGCTCCGCAGCCGCGCACATCATCAGCGCCATAGCATCGTCCGAGCCCACGTCGACGTCGACCACCAGCCGCAGGGCGCCCCGCACAGACATGCCGACTTTCCTCGCCTGCAAACATCAGAGCACACAGCTGTATTTCAACACAGGAGTGGATTCAGGGAGGCCCACCTGGCTTCCTCTCCGTGTTGAAAATCATTATTTTGTAAAGTTTTCTTTAATAACGCCGTCTGGTTGGGGTTATTTTGCGTGACCGAGGCCTTGCACCGTGAGTGCTAAGGGCGGCCTAGGAGCAGATGGCCTGTGTCTGGTAGCCTTATCCGTAAGGTACTGAACTTAAATGCAGTCTCTCCCGTAGACTCGTCGCATAGGACTTGCAGTGTTGACCCTATCACTTAATAATTTAGCCGACCTCCCGTGGCGCAGTCGGGGGCTTTGGGTTCGAATCCCGGGCAAGGCACGGGCGTTAATTTAAGTTAGATTATAAGTTACTCTGTAAGCCGTCCCCTGCCAAGCTTACAAGCATCAAACCGGGGGACATTAAAAGGCCCTTTAAAATACAATAATTTATAATATAATAATAGACAAATGCATTATGCATGTCATCATACTGGGTGTTACGTAGCTTGCACCAAAAGTTTCATACCTAAAAATTGTGAGAAACGCTCGTTGTAACACTTTTTAAAAATACGCATTAGAGATGGAAATAGAAAACAGAAACTTACATTCGGACGTGAAAAAATTTCTTAAATGCTATTCTTTTACACTTTTAGATTTTAAATGGCACACATACAACTAAAGCTCTACCCTGTGTTTGGGAGTCTTGACAGATGGAGATTTTAAATTTTACAAAAAATATTTGAACTTTTTATTTTTCGTGGGTGAAAATCCCATTACATTTTTACTTCTACAAAGGTTTTGCGTAGACTCGGCAGATAATCGAGAACAAGATGATATGATTACGTATTGGTACCAGACACCAGAGGGGCGTATACAAGCTGTCACGATAGCGTGAACAGGCCTTAATTCGACGGTCTGCCTTAACGCGCAATCACTCATGAGCTGCTGTAATACGGACAGTCAGTTGCCGTAATCGGGACTCGCTTTGCCCAGACCCCGGTTAGCAGGAATCCCCTTTACCAGCCAGGGAATCGGTGCATGTTGCGTTATACGACACCGATATGACGGCAATGCAGAGAGGCGCCGGCCGAGATGGACTTCGCAAGCAGCCTGCTGTTCCGACCGCAACAACGCGTCATGCGTCAGCCTTCGGATACTTCGCAAGATGGGACAATTACGATATACTAACGTGGCTTTCAGTAAGGTAGATGATGTAAAGGTTGTTCACGATAAAGTGAGCACTTTTGGAATTAACTTTACAAAAATGTCACTGCTCCTGCCTGGAATACATTTTAACGGGCTCACTGAGCGACATGCGCCCAGTAAAGTTGGTAACGGTGGAAGGAAAGTAGTTCCATATCTGAACGTAGAATAAAAAGTGTTAGGTAACCATTTGTGATAATTTAAATTATTTATTTAGCTTTCCGTTTTTTTTAAACGCATAAAAATGTAGAAATTAGCTGATTTGTAAAATATTTACTTCTGCAATAATTTCACAGGTTCACTCGACCGGCGTATGAATAAAGTGATGAGGCCCATGTACATGTTAATTTTACATAATACGGAGGAATACACAAGGTGCATACTAATAGATCTTAAGCAGGGTTTTCAAAAGTGCTCATTTTACCGTGAACAGCCTATAGTTAAAAATGTTCCCCTGACATTATAGTATTTTATGTAATTTCCAAATATTTGATTCTATAGAGTAACGTTTAGCTCCTTATATTTATTTACCGCACATGCTCTACCCTCATGAGAGCTCCCCAACCTTAACAGCAAGAACGGTTTGACAATAATTTAAACAAAGTTCGTTGAAGGATGAAAGTCCTAATAAGATAAAAAAAAACTAAATCTAATTATTTATAATGCTACAAATATTCATAGAGCCATTATTTACAACCTTAGACTTACTATCTCCATTATTACCTTTGTTATTCTCAGTGAGCGAAATAATTAATGCCTATGTCAATTCTAGTATAGGCTGTTAACGGCAAAATTAGCACGTAAGTCCTACTTATGATCTACTTGTATGCGCGTTGTGTATTATTCAGCCTTATGTATTATTAACATTGTCATGGGTCTCGTCACTTATTCATGCGTCGGTCAAGTGAAACTGTGAAATTACTAAAAAAAAAGTAAATATTTTACTAATCTGATAATTTTTAAACATCAATGCATAAAAAAAAACTGAAAGCGAAGTAAATAATTTAAATTATAAGAAATGGTTACCTAAAAATTTTATTCGGCGTTAAGATACGGAACTACTCCCCATCCATCGTTACCAACTTTACTGGGCGCATATCACTCGGGGCTCTCGTTAAAATATATGCAGGTAGGGGTAGTGACTTTTTCTGAAGTTGATCTCAGAAGTGCTCACTTTATCGTGAACAGCCTATAAAAGTACTTATCGCCGTCTCTATATTGGTTGCAGTCAATCCACGTTCATTATTAACGCATATTCAATCTGTCTATTGCCATCAATCCAAATTTCTGTCACTCACGCATCCAGTTCAATAGTCCCGCCCGCCAGTCTCGCCCTTCACTGTAGCGAGCTCGCAGTTCGGAGACTTCACTCCCGTCGCCAGTCATCGCTGGGAGAGGAGGGGGAGATGACTGGAACATTCTTGCAACGGTAACCCTAGACATTAAAACCTTTCAACGGCAGAAGGTGGCAAGAGTAGTCCCGAGAGGCTTATCGCGTCAGCGGTACTCCTTTGTAAATCTCTGAGCACTCTTAGCGTTACCACTCTGTCCTATAGGTTGTTCACGGCAAAGTGAGCACTTCTGAGGCTCTAGCTACTTTTCCCTTTCAGTTATTTATTATAATTTAACCACCTTTTAAAACAAATATTGCCATGTTAGTAATAAACACAGCGTGTATATTCCACCACCTTCGGAAAATAACGTCTATGGTTAAAATAAAATATATTTATTGACTATTATTTTTGATTAGAGGGCTTTCAAAAGTGTTCCCTTTACCGTGAACAGCGTATAGGCACTTTTAGGAACTAAAATTCTGTCTTATCTGTGGCAGTCATGCCTCGATCGTTATCTCCGGTTATCTGAGAATATTTTGTGACGGTGTTTGCCAACACACACAGGATTGAGGTCTTTGTATCAGTGCTTGCTTAATGTAGGCGTTCAAATAGAAAACAGCTGAGAGCCCCCCAATGTTGCCAAAAACGGATTTGGGTTGGTTCCAGTGAAAATGTTTGAAGTTTTCGTTGCCTTTGCTTTTATATCAACATTAAATCATTTACAAAGCTTTCCCCCTAATATCACAATAAATATGTAGTATCAAAAATATAATTGCGTATAAAATAGTTTTCCCACAACTACATTTTATATAAATGTATAATCTTTCCCTCTATATACAGGTTACATTAAATATATTCTTCTACATAATACTTAACTTCAAATGGCAGCAAGGGGCGGCTCACTTTAAAATGTTACCCCCCACTTTAAAATAGTACCTCCCACCATTTAAAAATGTTAACACCCACTTTAAAATAGTACCTCCCACCATTTAAAAATGTTAACACCCCCTCCCCCCCCAATTAAAAAATGTTAACGGAACAGCAGTTCCTGCCTATATGAAAACCCTGTCCTGTCTACCCGTACCTGGACGAGACACCTCTATTTATGGCTGGTTGGCGTCACGTGGTCAAGGTGCTGTGAATGGGAGGGAAGACAGTCCAAATTTCGCGGATGGCGGCGGGCCGCGGCGCCGACACTAGCAGAGCAGCGGACCACGCCCAGGTGGACGTGAGGCGCGGTGGCTCGTAAAACGAACCCCGTCGTAGCGAAGGTAAGCCGTCCCAAACTGCCGACACATTTTCTCAACTTCACATGTGGTTCCGTTGGTTTAGCTTTCGATCGATGTGCAGGGATAGCCGTCACAATATTCTATGTATACTGATTCCTTGAATGAGGTATTTACCAGCTGCTGTCTCTAGAATAGACACGTTTTTTGTTTTATTTTGTCGCCAAATAAAAGTTCCGGAAATGGTTAATAATATACATTCTTGGAAGTAATATAAAGGTTTATATATTTTTTAGCATCGTGAAATAACTTCGATTTTAAAACACCGTTTTCTTATTATTAACGCGATGTAATTCGATTTCAATTTTATCCACGTATATTTAGAGTACATGGTGTACACTGTAAGGTGAGCATTTCTGTAAGTCCTGCAACGGCACTGCCTACAAGCTGGCAGCTGCTAAATTCAAATAGGAAAACCCATGTTAAAAAACGGGGTGTGGCCGTGCTGGGGACACATGTAGTTTGTTTTGCGTGAATACGTCTACGTTAATGTGCTCATACGTATTGCTGTTTTTTTTTTTTTGCACCGCTTCACTCCATCATGCGGGGTTTTATAGGCACCACTGGATTTTCTTTCGAGATGTTCTTTCCAACCGTACACGATTTCTGTATTTCGACTTGGCTTTTCGACGATGTTTTCTTAATTTTTTTCCTTAAACTCGCACAATTTCACCATAACCACGCCACGCAAACGATTTTTATACACGCACTCGATAGTTATTGACGAGTGCTGTCGATTGAAACTTAGAGAGTCGTAGCTTCTCTAAGTCAAAAGTTATACTACGTGGAAGTTATGAGACGCAGCGAAATTATGCTCCATAGTCCTCACCCAACGTACCATATTCTTTGATCCTTTGGAAATCGAGTGGTGTAATTGAATTTTGAATATAGACTATAGATTCGGAGCTGCAATGCTAAATTGTATTCCCCGATTTTGTCATCATCGGATTTTCTGGATTGCCTCTACTATGGTTGCAAATTTAAAGGCATATTCACGTCATAAAATTAGCACCAGTACGTCAATTTTAAAGATAGACCTTTCGAACAAAATGTATTCTTCACGATTTTTTTTTTAGGAGAAGATCCCTATGAGGGTATATTTTCAATATAGATAGGCAGAATGTTTTTTTTTTTTTTTTTTAACGTTAAATTAAAAAAATTCCTTGCAAACAGGCTATAAATGTTACGGAAATATCTCCGGTGTAGGGAACTTTTAAAAAATTCGTGAAGAATGCAATTTGTTTGAAACGCCTATCTTTAAAATTAACGCACTGGTATGAAATTTCACTAACGTAGGATTTCCTACTTAAATTTCGCAGCTGCCAGCAGGGCAGGCAGTTCTCTTAAGATCTATTTGCATTCATATTGAGTATTGTTCCGTCAAATGTAAAATTGAAACCTCCATGAGCGTGTTAACCTTATTCATGCGTTGGTCAAGTGAAAATGTGATGTTACAGGGAAAGTAAATATTTGACAAATTTACTAATTATTATGTATTAAAAGAAACAGAAAGCAAAATAAATTATTTTAGTATCCACGAGATTTTGTCGAACACTTCTAATTCAACGTTAGGAGATGTAACTACTTTCCTTTCATTACTACCAACTTGACTGGGCACATGGCAGTCAGTCTGTCCGTTAAAATATATGCGGTTGGGGGCAGTGAAATTGTTCAAAGGTTGATATAGGCTGTTCACGGTAAAATGAGCACTTTTGAAAGCCCTGCTTAAGATCTACTTGTATACACGTCGTGTATTATTCAGTCTCATGTAAAATTAACATTACCATGTGCCTCATCACTGCATTCATGCGTAGGTCAAATGAAACTGCGAAATTATTAAAAAAAAAAAAGGAAATACTTTACAAATCTGCTTATTTTTCCACTTCGACGCATTAAAATAGCAGAAAGAGAAAGGTACCCATTTGTGATGACTTAATTATTCCTAACACTTTTTATTCGACGTTAATATATGGAACTACTTTTCATCCATCGTTACCAACTTTACTGGGCGAATGTCGCTCAGTGCGCACTTTAAAATATATGCATGCATGGACAGTGACTTTTTTCTAAGATTAATTTCTAAAGTGCTCACTTTATCGTGAAGAGCCTTTATCAAAGGTGCTCAATTGATGGCGGACAGCCTAATCCAGAAATACATTCTCCCCCCCCCCCTCCCCGTAAAAATTAAGGAACTATCTGCGAAACTATGGCTCCGCAGGCGATCGCCACGCGCGAGACTCGAGTGTTATGGAAAAGGGGGGGGGGGGGGGAATGGATGCACGTCGGAAGTAATACAATGCATTACCCGCGGCTATTGCCGTTTCGTGGACGCGTGCGCGACATCCGTCAAGCGCCGACTACCCTTCTCCACCGACCGTCGCCTTGAGGCTAATAGTCTTCTGCCCCACACCCGCTCTACCCGCAGTGGTAGAAAGGAATTAGCGACGCTTGTCGCGAGGGAAAGGGCTATTACTCTCCGTCTCTCGCAGCCTCTCGACGCGATGATGGATCTGCGCCATCTCGCGAGGCGCACCTCGGATTACTCCGACACTTGGAACCCGCCCGTTCTTCTCCGCCTCACCTGCGGCGGCAGCCATCCTCGCAGCTACGGAAGTAAAATAGTCATCACGCTCCACATTATAAAGCTTCTGAAACGCTCTTCATCACGTGAACTAGGGACAAAAGAAGCAAGTTCTTTACGGAGGTGACATATAGTGGAGTGGAGGTATCTCGGGAGGTCCTTAAGGTTGAAGTAAAGCAACTGACTATGGAGCACTGCACCCGACTATACGACATGCAGAACTCGTAGAGATAAATTAGTACAGACACCATAAAAATTGTCAGATAAGTGTGATTTATGCTGTATACAGGCAATTCACGGTAAAGTGAGCACTTTTTAAAAAGGCCCCTACAACATGTGTTATCCACAAATAAATACATTTTATTGTAACTTCAGACTTTAGCTTTTGAGAGTGATGAAAAGTACACACTGTGATTATTAATCACGTGGTAAAATTTATATTAAAAAGTGGCTGAAAGATTGAAATCACTGAAAGGAAAAATTTAGCAGGGCCTTAAAAAGTGCTCACTTTACCGTGAATGGCCTTTATGAAAGAAGAATGTATATATTTTGCAACATTATAAAATATTTTACTAAAATATACTTTTTAAATATAAGAAAATATTTATCGTGGAGTATCGTCATAATGTTTACTATGATTTTGTATAATAAAATTGTAATAATAATGTAGGAAACATAATTGATTTCATGCGCGTCCATTTGTCAGCTACATTTATGGCTGGAACTGACGTAAATAAAGTTAATTATAAAATTGATATGATGTATTATTACTTTGATTTTATTACACATGATCACAGTAAATATTATGACGATCGTTCTTGAAGATTTTTTTTTGTAAATTCTGCTTCCTAAGCATCCGAAACGGAAATGCGCTTAAAATTGGTTAAAAATGCGTACTCTAGCGATCAATTCATTATTTACATTTAAATAGTAGGCCTTTATTTTAGTAAAATATTTTATAATGTTGCAAAATATATACATTCTTGTTGCATATACAGCATAAATCACACTTTTCTGACAATTTTTATGGTGTCTGTACTAATTTTTTTATGAGTTCTTCATATTTTATGGTCAGGTGCAGTGCCCCATAGGTTCACCCTTAACATCTAGGTCTCGAGAGCGAAAGGGCGGGAGATCCCTGAGAAAACCAGCCGACCAGCGGCGTCGTCCTGGACAATACCCACATGCGAGGATCCGGGTGTGAGACCGATCGGGAATCAAAACCGGTTCGCCTGGGTGGGAGGAGAGTAGTCTAACCACTACACCATTGTGGCCCCTATATACAGAATGTTTCGTAATTTATGTTACAGACTTTGGGAGGTGATTCCTTATAGAAAAAAATTACGAAAATTCAGATCGACTTCTGTACGGATATGGTCTGAGAGTGGAAAACACCCTCAAAAGCTGGGCTTTAAAATGAATTTTTATTTAATAAAATGGAAACAAATTAATATTATCTTAAGATATTTAAATATTGTAACTTACTATTAATTTTTGCCATTTCATTTAGTAAAAAAACTTTTGAAGCCCAACATTCGGGGGTGTTCTCACCCCTTAGACGTAGTTTCCGGACATATGTCAATAGGAATTTTCGTAATGTTTTTCTATAAGAAATCACCTCCCAAAGTCCGTAACATAAGTTACGGAACATTCTGTACAGTGAAGTGAAGGGAAGCACTTCCGAGATGAACGTATGGTACAGCACACTGGCAAGCAGACTCCCTGTTAAGTTGGAAGCGAACTAATTAAAATAGTTTCCATTTTTTTAATTGAGAGTGTAATATGTAAATTTGTGGCTACTGAAGGGAAAATTTATTGTTTTATGCACGTAAGGGCACGAGTGTGCAACTCAACACATTTGTTTTCCTAAATATTCAACTTGGATGGTACATGATTAATTTGGGACGGTTCATAACAACGTTAACCTTGTTACACGTAGCGGAAGAATACAAAGTGAGAGGAAGACTAGCTCATAAGCAGGGCTTTCAGAAGTGCTCCATCAACCCTGAACAGTCTATAGCGTTAGCAAGCTTTGTGCACTGAGAGAAAATCGAACAAAATATTTGTTTATTCGGTGAAATATATATTTAGTTCCCCTAACAAAATATATTGTTGAGCAAACAAAATTTGAAAACTAACAAAATTACTTTTGTTCGTCTAACAAAACATATATTGAAATGCTGAAAAAAACAAAATCTCTGTGTGGAAAAAAAAAAAAAATCAACGAAATATTTTATTGAATAAACTGTATATATTTGTTTGGCCACTTTCGTTCAAAAATACAGCTCGATAGATTGTTTGCATTTCTTGTGGCAATTAGGATAGTAACCGTGTTTGTTAGTGCATATATTGATGCCTAACAATCGTACAACTTGTAAAGTTTTTATATCAGCCCAAACTGTTTAATGTACGTGTAGCCAAAAAAATCTTACAGTTTGGGGCAACCAAATGAGAAAAACAAAATAATTTGGCTTCAGCAACAAAATATTTCATTGCCCCTATACAAACAAATAATTTTGTTGCCATAAACAAATCTTGTTTGATTCAACGAAACCTTTTCCTCAGTGTGGAGTTAACGTTTCTTAGTGGAATACGCATATATATTTTTGTTTCCAATATTGTAAAAAAATTACGCAATTTAAGTTTGTTCTTTTATTCGAATAAGAGCTCCGTCCTTCACGAACTTAAAATTGCCCAGACACCAGTAGTACTATCTCAGAAACTTCTGAACGCATACCCCTTTAACTGACACATGTAACAGATAACTGACACCGGATTGTATTAACTGAAAATTCCCCAGACACCAGTAGTACTATCTCAGAAACTTCTGAACCCATACCCCTTTAACTGACACATGTAACAGATAACTGACACCGGATTGTATTAACTGAAAATTCCCCAGACACCAGTAGTACTATCTCAGAAACTTCTGAACCCATACCCCTTTAACTGGCACATGTAACAGATAACTGACAACGGATTGTATTAACTGAAAATTCCCCAGACACCAGTAGTACTATCTCAGAAAATTCTGAACCCATACCCCTTTAACTGATACAGGTAACAGATACTGACACCGGATTGTATTAACTGAAAACTAAGAAGTCGAGACCTCCCATAATCAGAATTACAGATTAATCTAGAACACTGTGAGTCTAAACTCTCCACATAACCCACAATCTGATCCAACGCTTCACTCGGCCAAGTATGCAAGGAACGTTAACGCACAGCACAGACACTTCACACCTAACCCACAAAAGGGTAAAAACAAGTTTCTTAAAAATTCCAGTAACAAAATTTTTTGTTTCCATACCGACAAAATAATTTTCGTACGCACAAATATTTTTACATTTACACCATTACATTTTTATCCCTAACAGAACGGCTTTAATACACTCTACTTGTTAAAAACAATACATATTATTTATAAAAATTAACGATAAATCAAGAAAATTATACAAATTATATCTGCGTCTGCAAAACTAAACTTTTAGTAAAACGATTTTATTTACCTGTGGTTGTTAATTATCCACAGATTCCAAAGAAAATAAACTTTGGTCACACGCCTACAGACATTCAGTAATCCAAACTAACAAATTAAACTAAATCGAATAAAACTATCATTAACGATTAAATTCATTTTTTTCAGTTCCTGATAAATTATTGCGACACTTGTTAATTAAGGTATAAAACAGAATTCGCCAGTCGTTATGCATAAAAAAAGCTCGTTCGATCATCCAGCGAAAACAATCTACACAAATTATTTTCCCACGTTTTGTGTACAAACGAAGATCCATAAATTTAATGTATACCTTCCTTTAAACAGTAAAATTGAAGTACAGTTTGCAACGCTGCCATACGGTCAACAGATGACGGTCAATCATATCCGGCACACTGTAGCAAGTGCCATATCTGCAGACCATAAACTGCGAACGTGCTGCTAGATTCCATTTCAATCGGCAATTTCGGACGAGGACGTAGAGATCAACCATCAGTCGTGGTTCTTCGTCTGAGAAGGTTTCTCAGGACGTCTGTGTGTGTGATGGCGGAATGAAAAATAAAGGGGAGGGGGTTAGGTTATAAGTGAGGTAGACAAGGTCAAGTAAATGCTTTAGTAACAAAAATTCGAAAAATATCTTCCCCGTAAATGCATGTATTTTAATCTATGGTGGTTTCATCCTTGACATCCTGTGTTTAAATATATCTCTTTATAACTTACTACTGGTAAAATGTAATAATAATAAAATTCAAACATTATTACTACACCCAGAGCTACCTAACGGAATTGTGAAACCAGAATGGACGATTTCAGTCTGCATTTTAACGTGCAAGACTAAAAAAATAAATAAATAGTTATCGAGTTACATAGGATTGTTGCGCGCTCAGTGTATCGCATCCCGCGCGAGCGAGTGAAAATGAGGCACAGCATTTATATGATAGCGGCGGCAGCAATTCAAAGGGTTGTTTTGAATGAAAGGGTGTAATGTATACAGATAATTCGAGGTTATTTACACCCTTGTGTTTCGCATATCTATTCACAAGTTAAATGATTTCTCTTAAATCTGAATAGTTATTATTTTAAAATATTTCACTAGGGCTTCGCCTACATTTACAGTTACTAATTTAATCTGTATTTACTTTTAACCTCACATCTGGCACATGTTTATTTTTGGTTATGTTATTATCATTGTGATCTCAAGTAGTATTATGGTCTTGTATATGCTTTAAAGTTGAAATGCAACCTCTGCCTGGGCGCGTGGTACAAAAATTCGAATTTACGACTAGCAACATTACTGCAAAAATCTTTTTAAAAAAAAATGTCTTTTGGTTCTCCATCGAATAAGGGCAAATTTGATTAAGGTAGTCGCCTATTTGCAGCATTCCGCCAAGTAATATGTAATTTATAGAACCAAAAAGGAATGCAGCTGGGGTGTAACCATACAGGGTACGAAAGGAGAGACCCTAATTTGCTGGGAATGTAGCAGTAAATGAATAATGAACCAAGAAAGACGACTTCATAACGTCCTACATTACTGTAGCGGTTCTCCATTTAAGGCCTGTCAGCCAGAAGTAGGCCGCTTCCAGGTGATTTGGTTCCATTATCTTAGTACGGTACAGCACGGTACTGGTAAATTTAGAGCCCGAAATTATATTTTTGTGTGTACTAGCAGTGGTCGTCCAAAGTTAAAAATTGTTAAATATTAATAATGAAAATGTGTGGTAAAGCAAAACCCAAAAACCTACAAACTCTTGAATACCCTAAGCTAACCCCACGAAATTTTGTTTTACTGTTTTAGCAATTGTTTAAACAATTTCCATATTTGTGTTGGTGAAAATTATAGTAAGAACATTTAAAAATTTTCCTAATTCAATTTTCCATCAGTTTTTCTCTTATTTATAATGGTACTTCAGGTAAAACACTCCATAAAACAAATTTTAGTTTTTAAAGGGTAGCACCATTTCAAAATGATAAATTCAGCAATAAAAATAATATTTGTATTTTCTATATGTTCCGAGTAAATGTATCCAATTTTAACTATTAAAGTGTTCTTATATGTTTATAATGTTTTCTTGTATTCAGCGATTATGCTGGCAGTATGATAAAAATAGGGTTTTTTTTTTATTTATTTATCTTAAATTATATCCCGAATATCATCCTACGCATTTATAACTCTGTTTAGTTTTTATATTTGATTTTTACACAGGTGAGTGATAGACCTGTGGACACGTATTAGTTATAGAAAGCGAGCGGCCTATCATAAAGACGCCGCCGCACATGCCGATAAACTTATCGTAACTCGCGCCTCGCTGACCCTAAGAAGCTCATTTCTCCATTTATCAAGCAGTACTGGCGTCGTCATCACCATTACTTTTTCCAGAACAACTTGGATTGCCGAGAACGTTCTAGACGGCACCTACCTCAAGTATAAATACCACGTTCGTGGCCTCTTAAGAGATGATGATTAAGAGCCGAGAGTCTGGCGTCTCTTGCGACCTTAAGCGACAGTTGGGCGATTCCGGAGCGACAAGGGACGACTACAGCGATCCGCGAGAGTGCGTCGGCGAGCTTGTGTGCAGTGAAGAGTGGGACTGATCTGCGGGACTGTGGACTGGATGCGTGAGTGAAAATACATTCGGGACGGTGGAAATATTTGGAGCAGTTTAAGGGACGTTATCAAGAGTTAAGCCTGTGATAAAAATTTAATTGAAATGGAGATATTACTCTTATTGAGCGCAATATTTAATTACTAACAGTTAATAGGCTGCTCAGACTGGTAAATAGGATATGTTTGACTGTTTGTAGCATTGAGAATAAATACAACTATTGAATTTAGCTCTTTTATTTTTATTAAGATATCCATCCCTCACTAACTTGGATACGCCCACAGGCATTCTTGTAACAATATGCAACATAAATAACACGGGACAAAATATAGTGGACTGAAAAATATCATCTGTAAAGATATGTCCTCTGATATGCCAGACCTCGTTTTCAAATATTTGATCTATTATCCATTCACGATTATTTCCAAATTTTCTGTAGCCCTGAGATAAAGTTCTACTTTCATGATATTCCTCCGCCTTATGTAAACAAAGCTTAACCGAATTTAGAAAACTACACCAAAAGGACAACGCACCGCATTCGTGCGCACTCAGTGCAATAATATTTTGCATAAGAACTATTTCTTACTACATATTGCCAAATACATGTTTTCTCCCTGTTTTCATGCATATTGGTTATAAACGAATTATTATAATTTATTGCTAACATAAGTAAAAGTTCAATAAAATTAATAATAAAGAACAAAACATTTGTATTACATGACATATCTAAGAAAAAATAAACATGTCATACACGGGGTAATTTTTCAAAGATTTTATTCAAAAAGCGTGAAGAAACTGTGAATAGACTATGAAACTGTAGCTACTGACAGCGAAACGTGGAAATCTATTTATGTTTATTTTTATCAAATGTTTCAATTGTTGGCTATGGAAATCGAATTCTGATAAATGTTGTTCTGAAGTAGAATTAGTAACATATTCTTGGTTTAAACATTTCACAGTTTCGCTTACAACGGCGTAACGCAAGATTTTCACTTGCGAACGTTTAGTGGCGCGAATCAATTCCCGCATTAGTGAAATTGGGATTCAAGGATTTCGCCACCTGAAAAGTACGAAACATTTATTGTTAAGCAGCTTACAGTTTAATAATTTGTATATCTTGTATCTTGGTGTTAACGGCTATAAGAGCACGGAGACATGAGGGGCCCATTGCGACGCCACGATACCAGGAAACGAATATTCCCGCCACAGACAACAGATAGCCACCAAGGTACTATAACACTCTTTTCTTGTACTGACACGCATTTTGGAATCCCATCTAAGGAAGGAATAACACTCGCGATTCTAGTTTTCAGGATAGTCCGGCGAAGGGGTTAATTATTGAGACTAAAACGGTAAGTGATCAATATGACAATATTTTACACAAAATATGCTGGTGTAGTACCCTGGCTTTGTTTGGCTGCCCTAAGTTGATCGCCCCAGCAGGGACAAGTTTAAACTTTCCGGCCCGGCTTCGCCCGGGCACAATTTAGTTTATTCTGCCTGCCGCGCGCTCGCCTCGTACACCTTAAGACCAATGGGGCATGAAAGCAGCATATTTATATAATTTGTGTCATAACTTGTTTCACAGAGGATTTTTTTCAACATTTTTGGCACTTCACGGCGTAAATAACAACTTTTAGCACCTTCTCACGTTGTTAGATATTCACTGCCGTCATTATTCTCGGAGCAGTGATTGCAGATTAGAAAACAAAAATCCTTTATTTTCTTACATCAGTGCTCCGAGAATAATGACGGCAGTGAATATCTAACAACGTAAGAAGGTGCTAAAAGTTATTTACGTCTTGACGAGCCAAAAGTTTTGAAAAATACGCCGTGAAACAAGTTATCGCACAAATTATGTAAACATTACTGCTTTCATGCACCAGTGGCCTTAAGCCCTTGCACCTCTCTAGCCACTGCATCACCACACCCCGCGTCGCCACCACCGCCCACGTGTAGGTCCGTACGCGCGTCTCGATTTTAGAAATTACTTTTTTACAAAATTTTTCATAACTTTTAAATTATTGACGATAATTGTATGGTGTAGAGGACATTTCTTATCTACGTTAAACAGTTTTAATTGTGAATTAATTAATTTTGATAAAGATTAATTTATTTATGGTTAGGAAAGACAGTGAATTTTACGTTTGTTTTTATTGTGTAGTTTCAATTGTAAATACGATTATTACTACTTATCTATTAACAATAGATATGTGCTCCTGCTGACTTTTTTGTAGATCATTTAATTTTACAGAGTTATTCCTTACATGATTTTGTTATCACTAAAGGATTAGACAATGTATTCCACGAGAGAGCGCTGGCGGCAAACTTTTTTCCCGACTCGATTCACTAATACCGTTAATGCTCAGCTCCTATACGTGCTGGGGCAATATTTAATACACAAACCTTCCTCGATAAATGCAGACCATAACAGTAGAAACCGCATCCAAATCCGTTCGGAGGTTCTCGGGATTAGCACAGTCAGACAGACTGACAGACGCGCGCTAGGATCTTCCTTTTATACCATGTATTGATAAGAGAATTCTCGCGTCAAACAAGCATCCATGTTTGGAAAGGTGAAAACCTTTGGTATATTGGAACCCTTCGGGAAAAATGTCTGGGTGTGACGGACGTAAAAGTGTGCTCCGAACTGAGTCCTTCCATCTCGTCACTAATAAGTTGTTAAGTAATTCCGGTGAAAAAGATGAAACCAGAAACTATTTGTTCCATTAATATTATTCATAATGGCCATGCGTAATAAACAATCAGCAAAATGTTGAACCTTGAGCTTTAATGTATTATATCGAAAGCTGTATTCCTGTACGCTGACAGAAGCAAAGAAAGGTTGCTGTGCGCATGTCATCGTCTACCTCGCTCCCCGCAACATACTGAGCAGCCAGGCAGGTAGTCTCGCTTAGGAACGGGTTAAGTACGAATAACAGTGAGGGGGGAAAAAAAACTTGGCGCTCTCCGCTACGTATGTCACGAAACTTAACACACGGGTTTCACGTTAAATATACAGGATGTATCTAAATTCGACCGGCAATACTTCAGCTGTAGGTTAATCACGAAATAATAAGTTGGAAACGTATATACAACCTACGGTTTAAAGTGAATACTAAGGGTAGCACACATCTTTGAAGTTGGACCTGGAACACTTGTTTATTGAAAATATTGGAGATAATAAGATGACACGGATTGTCTAGTTAACGATTAACGGGGCAAAGCTTTTCAAACACCACAACATTGGCCGCTGTAATCTAATTATTTTATGTAAAGACTGTTACTGCCCCTATTCTTAACTAACATCCATGTGGCGGTAGCATATTCGGGATCTAAAGGATTGATTATTAATCCTCATGCCACAATTAACGAAAATGTCACCTTGTGTAAATACCCCAAACCTGGCCGTTTTCGAGTGATTCGTGTTTTGCTTTCAAAATATTATGTACTAATACCTGGTAGGCGGGGCTCGCACAATACCCAATAACACTCTTTTGTGGCTATTAAAGGGAGGGGAAGATACCAGAGTAAGGTACATTACAGTGGCACTACAATAAACTACGACATTAAAAAAATGTGTACCTCCCTTAGAATTAATTTTAGACCATTGGTCGTATATATATTTTAAAATTTTTTCGTGTAACCTACACCCGAAGTTTGTCGGTCGAATTTAGATACATACTTATATACAGGTTGTTTCAGACCAAATGGCACAAAAGTTGTGATGTGGTTCTTGATGAAAAATGTGGCCTTAAAGCCTAAAGTAATAATTGAGGGAGTTACGCATCCTTAATGCAAGAGGGTTAGGAACGCTTTTTATGAACATGAATATCACGTACTTTCTGATTTAATGCCGCCCAAATCTCTTAATTCATAAGTTCATTCATTCGGTCTTCTTATTTAACAACATAGCGTTTAAGTGAATGGAGCTGTTAAATGCGTGCATATTTGTTTGGTAATATAATCCTTATAACATTAGTAAAACTGGGCATGGCATCATTGTAAAGTTAGGAAACGTGTAACCATACATTTTAATCGATAATTTACGACCAATTTATAACTACCACGTTCAGATCAACAAAAACGTTGCTTTGGTGTCACCGCTTTCAGGCCAACGGTGGGCTCTCGCGGTAGGCAAACCGGCGAGCTACATAGGTTGCATGGCTGCAAGGCGTCATAACTCAACATTTGGCGAAAAGTGAAATGTCAAAGAGAACCGATGGCATGAGAAAGTTACACCAAAACAAACTTTTCTGTTAATCTGAACAAGGTGATTAATAATCTGTCAAAAATATAGATTACAGTGCATGATTACGAATATTTTAACATTACAACGATCTCACGCCCAATTTTACTAGGGGTCATGGTGACTGCGCGATTAGACGGCTTGCCTCCCACCAAGGCGAACCGGGTTCAATTCCCGGCCGGTTCATTCCGGACGATACCGTTGGCCAGCGGGTCTCCGGGATCTCCCATTTTCCTCGCCTTACATTCCGGCATCGCTCCATTCTCATCTCATTTCACCTTCATCTCTCTCGTCGTTAAGATCCACCAAAATCTCTTCACGCACTCAATTTTACCAATGTTAGACGGACGATATTACCAAACAAATGTTCACACAATAAACAGCTTTATTTATATAAACGATATACTTAGGAAAATTTGTTGTTTTATACCAAATAGTTTTTTATTTATGTTTATAAAAGCATTCCCAGCCCTCTTAAACTACGTGTACGTACCTTCTTCAACAAAGACTTCCGGCTTTTAAGTCGTATAATATTTTTTCGTCCCATTCTGCATTAAGAATCACCTCACCACATTCGTACAATTTGGTCTGAAACAACCTGTATTGTATATTAATATCTTTTGAAAGCGAACACCTGGAATTTGGGTGACTAATGACGCTGAGCGATTGGTCGCCCGATTGTCGCATATATCCCACTCGTCAGACCCAAGGCGCCGTATTGTTTCAACCGCGAGGATCGCCTCCACTGTCTCATTATAGAATTTTCTTCAAGTCGAGAAGAGCGTACATTAAAAGATCCGCCTGCAATGTGTTTGAAATCCTGATAATTTGACGAACCTAGAAAACAAGCCCTCAGTATGTTTACTTACGAAAAGGCGTCATATCCCAGGCGAGGAAGTAATGGTACTTTAGTCATCGAGTATGGTGAAAGTATTGTTTTGGAGCCTTCTAATGTAACGTGGTTTCAGACCGTATCATAAAACGCACTATCCAGACACGAGCCAAACCACGATAGGAGTGCGTATTGAACTTTGCTAAAGACTGTTCACCATAAAGTGAGCACTTTTGAAATCAACCTTGGAAAAAAGTCACTGCTCCTACCTGTATATATTTTAACTGGTCCAATGAGTTACATGTGTCCAGCTAAGTTGGTAACGATGCAGGGGAAAGTAGTTCAATATATTAACGTCGAACAACAAATGTTAGGTGCCCATATGTGATAACTTAAATTATACCTCCCACATTCTGTATTTTTTTTATGTATTGAAGTTTAAGAATGAGAAAAATGAGCAGATTTAGACAATGTTATTTTTATTAAAATTTCACAGTTTCTCTTGAGCGACGCATGAATAAAGTGATAAGGCCCATGGAAATGTTAATTTTACATAAGACGGAACAATACACAACGTGCATACAAGTAGATATTTCGCAGGACTTTCAAAAGTGCTCATTTTATCGTGAACAGCTTATACATACATTTCATCAATAAAATGATTGGGTCGCCGCTGAAAGTCCCATAGTTACACGCAGCACTATGAAAACACTGGACGCTAGTTCAGAGCCCTGCGCATAGCGGCGATGGCGCTCTTGTAACACATGCCTGTGTAACCCTTATAGCTCCCTCGCTTCTCGGCAAAAATTGGCGAAAGAACGACTCAGGCAGGCCCGTGACAGGACGGGGCGGGTAGAGTTTTATGAATACGCCCTTTTAAAATACAAAACTGAACATGCCATAGCGGGATGAGATTTCAGAGAGCATCTAATGAACGACGCATCAGTGTACGCAACAGATGTTGTGAAACTACTTTGTAGGGGTCTCTACAGCGATGTACACGCTAATGTGGCGAGGAGAACCCAGCGGCGGTTCGCAATCAACATCCGTGAGCACCGAGTCACAAACAACATGGTCCAGAGCTCACTTAAACACAGTATCCCCGTAATCTGGCCATTGCCATGCGACCTATTAATCACACTTCATTGGGCCTTTCCAGTACATGTCTCTGTCAAATTACATAATACGATACACGCGTATCTCAATAAATAAATGAAAAATATATAAAAAAAATGTACATATCTAGGGTTGCCACTTGTAACCATTTTTTCAATACATAAATTACTGAAAATGGCTTTAATATGTTTAGAATTCGCAGTTTTCCTCTTGAGTAATAAAAATAACAATTGGGCTTCTGCAGTTCAGACCACTGGCTTCATCGTGCGTTAACAATCGATATTGCATACATACGCTGCAAGGAATTCAGTTTTATCGAATGCACGCCAAAGCTTTTAAATGTTATCACATGTTGATTCCCTAATGGCCTCGTGGGGTACAAAACTATTACTTGGAAGTCGTTTTCAACATTTTATTAAAGATCAGAAATTTAAAATGTGCCGACGATGAGATGTCTGGTATAGATTGCGATGACATCGACATTTCAAACATCTGTATATCGCTCGATTTGTATAAATATACGCGTCAACTTCCTCCCTCCCCCTCTCAAACCTGACAAACGCAAAAAAAAATATATATTAAATATATTTGATACTTATATTATCTATAATATACATGATTATTAAGTTAAGATGTTCACCTCAATTATCTTCCGAGCCACTGTAGGTATCGGAACTATGATTTCGAATACGTAAATGGCACTGCGGGGCTCATAAGACAAAGTCTGTGTCTGTTCCGAGATAGTAAAAAAGGATAAATAAAATGGAAGTTAAAAATGACGCTGTCGGAAAACATATCAAGAATCGGTGACTAAACAGAAAGCATTACAGAGAAAGCAAAGGGTTAATAGGGGGGGGGGGATAGGTGCCACATATCCCCGCATTACCCAAAAGGGCACGAGTCCTGGGTTAATACAGAAATGCGTGATCGGCTCATGGCTGTTCACGCAACTAATTTTTTTTTTTCGCCGAACCATGCTCATGGTGGCAATACTCGGAACTAGGTCGTATACGACTAGTAAGTGTCCCTCAGGCAAGTGAGTCGCCCGGATTCTGACGCAGTGTGGGCAGGTAGTTGGGCTTAACGTCTCGTCGACAGCGAGGTCATTAGAGACGGTGCAAGTTGCGCAGGGAAGGAGGATTGGGTAAGCAATGGGAAGGAATCGGCCATGGTCTTTGTTAGGGACCCATCCCAGCATTCGCCTGGACTGATTTCGGGAAATCGTGGAAAACCGAAATCAGGATGGCAGGATTGGGAATCGAACCCGGGTCCTCCCGAATGCGAGTCCAGCGAGTTACCACTGCGCCTCCTCGCTCAGTCGCAATGTGGGGAAAACATGGTCGTGTAAAAGTGATTGAAGTGAGTGAGTGAAGAAATTTGGGCGGCTCTAAACAGAGACGTCTTAAGAGCCGATGAAGGTGATCGAGTCGAGCATGGAGCAGCGCCGGAATAAAAGGACGGGGGGAAATGGGATATCCCCGAGAAAACCCGCCGACCAGTGGCATCTTCCGGCACGATTTCTACGTGGGAAAATCCGTGAGTGGCCCGGCCGGGGATTGAACCTGGTATCACCTTGGTGGGAGGCAACCATGCTAATCGCTCAACCACCGCGGACTCGGTTGTGTAAGAGGCGAATGTTTGCTCTAACGAGCCACAAATATACGTCATCGTCCCTTTTATAAGAACACGACTCAGTAAAAAAATGTATTTAAATTTAATAAAAGTACGAAGGAGGTTTTGAGATCACTACAAGTAGCAAACTGACATACACCAAACGTCATCCGATTTTGTGCCCTTCAGTTTATCAAGAGCCACTGTGAACAAGTACAGATTAATTGAAATTATTGTTTAGCTTCTTACGAATACAATTTTGCTAATTTAGGGGGCCCTTCTCGCAAAATATTAGCCTATGAAAGTAATACAAAAATTTGATATTATAAATACTGTAGAAATGCATCGCGAAGCCCAGAATTACTTTTAAGGGTAAAGCTAATAAATGTGACCTTCAATGGCGACCAAAATATAGCAATTAAAAGCAAGCGTCAGTCACGCACCAATGCTATACACTCAACTTAAATCACCATTAGATTAGCTTAAGACAAAGCTTCATCAAGTACACTAATAGTTGATATCGGAAGTGTGTCCACATCAGGGTTATTCGATGCTTCGATAATTATTGATATTAAAAATAAAGTATTGGCTCACAGTTTCTTGGTGTAGCTAAAATAACTGCACTCTAAATTCGAATTAGTGGAAAACCACTAAGATTCAACGATTTGAATAAGTGAAAATGGCCCCACTTAGAATCGGTGGAAAACCACAGATTGCTTCAGTGAAAAAATTTAACTGATTGAATTAGTGACGTGATAAAATTTGACTGATTGAATAAATAAGCGATGGCCGACTGCAGTGGCGAATTAAATATTGTTTTTATTGAATTTAGCCAAATAATTACGTGAAATAAACACATTTACGATAGTATACTATTTATATTGCGCAATTTATTGCAATTTTAAAAAAAAGTAAAACAAAATCGGAGATGGCCAGGATTGAATTCGCACACCTTTACCATCTGCTGTGCCAAGTCAAGTTGAAAAACAAGAGGAAAATATGACGAAATTGTGAAGATTTTAATTGTATGACTTTACTTTTCATTTTTAGTTTAATTGGTACCGTTGGGGTTGTTAAAATGAATATTATACGTGAGTACACCTTCAAACAGTGTGCTGTGATGATTACACAAAAACAAAATGAAAGATGTAAAAGCGGAATGAAAGGCTGAATGTTCATATTACCTTGTAAAATGGTGTTTGGAAAGACGAAACACACTTTAGAAAGTATTTTGTATTGGTTTTATTAGTTTATTCGTTGTTATTTGCACTTGATAAAATATGTTTGACGATCATTTTAAACGTTAGCGGCCATTTTACACGCTGTTCAATTCACGGAGGTAAGGAACGGGGGGAATTGGTGAGCGAGTTAAGAGATTTCGATGGCTCTTAACAGCGAGGTCTTGAGAGCCGATGAGGGTGATTAAGATGTGTATCAGCGCCGGAATGAAAGGCTGGGGTGAACGGGAGATCCCCGAGAAAACCCGTCGACCAGCGGCGGCGGCGGCGTCGTCCGGCACGATTCACACATGCGAAAATCCGGAGTGAGCCGGCCGGGGATTGAACCCGGACCGCCTTGGCGGGAGGCGAGCAGGCTAACCTGCTCAGCCACCGTGGCCACTAGGGGAGTTGGTGTTTACAAAATTCCCAACACGTATTCACGTATTGCTGATGCCGATGGCGGTTGCGATCACGCCTCATCTGGCTTCCAAAACATCACTGGCTTGAATATTTATATCTGCTAGAAACGAGTATTTTTCGTTCGTGACTGACCGAAAATAGCACACCAATTGGCGAGTTTGCAGATAGTATTAATTAGCACCTTAAGATATTAGCTTCCAGGGCTGTAATGCGAGACTGCATGTTGAACTTAATCTGCATTACATGTTTCTGTATATTACATGGACCTCTGTTTGGCTTAAAGTATCCAATATAATAAGTAGACAATCTCTGTCCTGTCTGTCTGTCCGTCTTTAATTCCTCTAAATCACTTGAAACTCAACAGAAGTTCTTCAAATTTCGCAAAGCAAATATTGGGGTAAAATGCAGGTCAAGTTCGAATTTCAGCAAGATCAGATTACTCAATCATGAACTTTTACCCTAAAGCTAATTTTTTAATCCCTTTTTCCCTATGAAAAGTTTTTTATTAATGCATTGAGAATATATTGCATAGTGGCTCAGTGGATAGAACTATGTTAAGTGGGACCACAGTGGCTTAGTGGATAGAACTATTTCAAGTGGGGCCTTAGTGGCTCAGTGGATAGAACTATGTTAAGTGGGACCGCAGTGGCCAAGTGGATAGAGAAATATTAAATGGGACCGCAGTTGCTTCAATGTTGAGTCAATTTCACATAATTTCATTATTACCAACATATATCTATGCAAAATTTTTTTCAGTCTTTGTATGATAACCAAATTTTTAAACATAGTAACTGTTCTAGCCCCATGGCAATGCAAATAAAAATGTCACGGGCTCGGTACCATAGTAAACAAATACACAGACTAAGATATTTGGCATGGATTCGTTACAGGTAAATAAGTTTTATAAGCTTTCAGTTAAAATTTGAAAGGCAGCCCCAAAAATGTTGTTAATATTGTTTGTACATCATTTAGTTGCACATTTTTAGTTCCCACTACTTATAAAACTCGTATTTAGTTTTAGTCTGTCACTATAACTTTACAACGCTTTATGTATTTATCATCCACAACAGACCAAAATAACGAAATAATATGAATTGAGAATTACTCATGCTGTTCCAGGAACCTCTTTTAAGGAACCTCAAGAATGTTGAATATAATGTATTTGACATATTACTTCCAAAACTTAACGTTCTAGAACAATTGAATATTTCAAGACGAATAACCGTTTTTTAAAGACTAACCAACTTTTATTTGATCGTAAGGTGGGATTTTGTATCATTCAAGATACCATGCAATGAATTCACTATTCAGTGTGTATTAAGAGTACCACATCTCACTGTTAACTTAATATATTTGTTCGTTTCCTATATGTATTTTTTTAAGTCAATGGAACACACACCATGTTTAGCAAAGTGTTAATTGGGATAATCTTCACACTGATTACACACAAAGGGTATTTTACTATATTTTTCCCTGTAACTCATTAACCACATTGATTTTTGTGGCAATATCGTGTATCGTAAACATAGAAACACAATGTAGTCTAATTTTAGTTATGTTCAAAATTTAATTGAACAACTCTATTGCCAGGTTCATGTTGACAAAAAAAGATAATGGCCTTGGACAAACATTTGTTGTCAGTGTTATTAGGCCTAGGTACTATGTATACAGAAGCATTGGTGTTTTGAATTGTACTTCCACGAGATTGTCTAGACACATTATTAAAAAAATATGGAGAACATTCGAACATTCAAAATATGCTAGGTTAGATTAGGTTTTGTTATGTTGTTGCCCACATTAAGCATCCACGAGCTATACACTTCCGCAGTGAGATATTGCATGCACTTGCATTACTTACAAAATACGTGTTACTTTATTATAAATTATTCTAAAAATTACATAATTAATTTTTTGATGTACACTCTCGGGGGAAGGTTGCGCACCCTCCCCATTACACGCCAGATAGTCGTATTTGCAACATTAAAATAAATCTCGTTTACATTTTATGATTCCTTTTTCAAGATATGCCTTAAAAGGGCGAGACTATCATAGCCTCAATGATTAATCTCAAACCATTATTCTTATTGAGTAATATTTTTTAGGCTGCGTTTACACAGTAAACATTAGCTACTGCGGAACACTTACATAAATAGACGTGACTTTATTACACAGGACAGCGAAACAAATACACAAAGTTAATTTCTATAAGATAATTATGACATAGAAAGCTAATTTCTATTAGATAATTATGACATAGAAAGTCAACTTGGGCCAAATAACAGTTAGTACCAGCGAGCAGCTAGTTCAATTGTTACTACGAGCTGTGAAAAAAAAAAAGCGATAAAGATACGCGCATTTATGGTACTCAACTACGAAATGCAATTCTATCTTTTTTTTTTTTTAATCTATTTGTACAGCCGTATTCAGAACACGATGTCATTGTGAAAATTCTTCCGAACACATTTCAACTCACGCCGATAACGCAGTTACAGACAACACAACATTGCTTTGTTTTGTAAGTCTGAGGGGGCGTGTCCCAAAAAGCAAATGGCTTCCGGACGCCTATTCGCCTACTTCTTATTTCCATGGTTCAACAGATCCACAAGTCAAAAAACAAACCGCTTAAAAAACAGTGAAATAAAATGACTGACGAATCAGTGGAAAATGTTACTGAATCAATAAGTGAAGGAAATCTGGCATTTTCCCCACTGATTCATCGGTTAAATTTGCTGAATTGACTGTTGGATCAGTCAGGTACTGTTGACTGATTAAAACACTCAAATTCTCACCGATTCAGATTTAGAGTGTGATCTGTGAGTTTTATTGACACTTTTGGTCTCTTCAGTATCATCTAAAGCTGCTGATAGTGTTATGATACATACTATCGATAGTCCCACGAGTCGAAAGAATTAACATCGATATCACTGGGAGTTTCATTTGCGCTGATATTCTTGAGATTGCGGTATCTTCATATCGACATCTCCGACATCTACAAGTTTATTTAGAAACTTGCAGATAGGCGTAATACAATTTTAACAATACCCATATGATCAATTTATCGAAAGTCTTGAGTAACTAATGGAATTAAATATCCTCAGGTAAAAAAAAAAAAGAGGGTGCACGGAAGAAAGTCTCCATCGTGCACGAGAAATTCCTTCTGCTCTGCGAGATTTGCAAGCGATTCCTATTCCAAAACAAGCTGCGAGCACAAGGGTCGTGTTTTCTTGAAGAGTTTGTTTTTTTGTCAACTACGACAACGCGCTGCGTGTGAAAGGCTGCCGGTAACAGGGCACGTATGACGGTTACGACCATCCGAGAACCTCGGCACTTCCTTTTCTTCTCGCGGTCTTTGTGGCTCTCGTGCCGAAAGCTTCCATCGCCCCGGAGAAGTCCCAACCTTTTCAGCGCGAACTTACCGCTGTTCACGCCGTCCGCTGTTCCTGCATCGTGAACTATTTTTTATTTATTAGTTTTTTGTTATCTTGCAAAGAGATGTGTCAACCTTATTTTTTTCCTCGTCCCGTTTTTTCTGTAGGAGTGAAGCGAAGAGATTTGGGCGGCTCTTAACATCGGGGTCTTCAGACCCGATGAGGGTGATTGAGGTGAATATGGTGCAGCGCCGGAATGAAGGGGCGGGGGAAACGGGAGATCCCTGAAAAAAAATCCGCCCGAACAATAGCATCGTCCGGCACGATTCGCGCATGCGAAAATCCGGAGCGGCCCGACCGGGGATTGAACCCGGATCGCCTTTGTGGGAGGTAAGCATACTAACCGCTCAGCCACCGTGGTCCCTCTGTTGTAGGCACCGCTTTCACCAGGACCTCTGCTTGGCTATCGCGTAGCTGTCGCGGTGGGCTAAACAGTTATGGGCTGTAAAATGAGCAATTTTGAAAGACCTGCTTAAGATCTACTTGTATAACGTCATGTATTCTTCCGCCTTATGTAAAATTAACGTTGCCGTGGGCCTAGCCATTTTATTCATGCGTCGGTCAAGTGAAACTGTGAAATTATTAGAAACGGGAAATTGCACAAATCCGCACATTTTTACACTTCGATGTATTAGAAACAAAACTGAAAGCGAAAGAAATAATTTAAGTAATTATAAATGGTTACCTAACACTTTTTATTTGACATTAAGATATGGATCTACTATCCCTCCTTCGTTGCCAAATTTAAAATATATGTAGGTAGGGAGAGTGAAATTTTTGTAAGGTTGATTTTGAAAGTGCTCACTTTATTGTGATTAGCTTTTAAAAGAGTGCGTGGATCGTGAATTACAGCCATAATCGTTTATCGTGTTATGCAATTTTATGAAAGCCAATAGGGAAAAAAAACAATACACTACAATCCCACTTAAATATTTGCTCACAAAGTAAGTAAAAAAATGTTAACCAACATGATGTTTTTATATCCGGATATTTTATAGTCCATTCGCGGTTTCTTCACACTGTTTGAATCAAACCTTTCAAAAATCAACCAACGTATGACGTGCTTGGCTGTTTCCTGAATATTTCGTGTATCAAGCATTTTATGCTTCTGTTAAAATAAAGATATCTCAATTTTTAATCATCGAGTTTGACATATTTTACCTATTAACTACATTATTACATTTAAAATTAAATATAAATAAAAGCAGAGAAAATTGGACTATTAATAATTCCTAGTAAAAATAGGTCTTATGTAGTATATTACTAAAGTGTGTGCACACCAAAGCGGTGCATTGTCCTTTTGGCGTACTTTTCTAGACTTGGTTAAGCTTTGTTTGTGTGAGGCGGAAGAATAATTTGAAAGTATAACTTTCAGCAAGGCTTCCGAAAAGTTGACAGTAACCTCAAATGGACTATACATAAATGCATCAATACGAGAAAATATTTGCTCACTAAGTTGGCAAAAACAGTCATATAGGGTTGCCCTTCCGTTGGCTTCCAAGAAAATAGCTGTAGACTTCAATTCACGTATTTGGGGAACGCTAATAGAGGTCAAATGGGAAGTTTGGTGCAACGAACTCCGGAGTAGGAGATAGGCGCCAACAGCCGCCATCTTGAATTTCACTTTTTTCCTTTGAATTTTCCCTTCGTTCCCTAGAAATTTTAATTTTTTCTTCAAAATCGACTAAATTTCCCTAAAAACATTCCCGCCTTTCCCTTAAAAAAGTTCTTGTCCCAAAATAGCAAGAACGAGCCTACCCCCCCTTTTTTTTTTGTTGCAAAAATGAACAATTTAGATGATTTGAGAGGCTCGCTTCTCGAGGGCAGAGCGGTGGCGGCCATCTTGGTTTTATAGCTATAGTGTATGCAAAATCGATACACAGAATCCAGGATCGGAGTCGGACCTAACTGTCAGCCCTCTTGCCCGCCATGTTGGATCCAGGGAAAAGTGGAAAATTTTAAGGAAATTTAGTTCATTTTGAGGGAAAAAAAGTAAAATTTTTAAAAGAGAAATTCGAGATGGCAACGGTCGGCGCCTAGCTCCTACTCCAGAATCCGTTGCGCCAAACTTCCCAGTTATCCTCTACTCACTGTTTTTCGTAAAGATTCCAATAAATTTGAGCGTAACTAAGTTGTTACCTAGCGTATATTATATGAGGTTTCCTTTACACTTTGTTACAAACTTCCGCAGAAGTGATTATCTATACAGTAGCCGTGCGTAGGTACAAAAACTTAAAACTTCGTGGTTTCACGTACCGTTCTGATATGTACATTTTGCCGGGCCCTCAACCATTACTTTAATGCAAGATGAGAAAATATTTCCATGCATACAGCATATTTATTTCCCTCTGTACAAACTGTTACAATCACAGGTTCAGTTTGCAATAAATTTTGCAAAAACCAGCTTCATTAATAACATAAAAAAGGTTACAAAATTACAGCATAATTATAGCTTTTTATTGTGTTTTTCATAATAAAATAAAATAAAATTTTGTTTCACTTGTGGGCCCCTGATTATAAGCTGAAGGACCCCCCCCCCCCCCCAGTTTAAGAATTGCTGTTCTAGTATACTCTCCCTATTGTGGCTTCTGATGCCAAATTGTTTTATCGGTAACTACACAAAGCATGATTTACTGTTACACTCAAGTCACCATTTCCACTCATACCGGGGTATAGTACTGCCATCTCCCGCTATACTATTTATGTACAACAGTCAACAAATTTTGGTTTAAATTCAGAGTTTAAATTTACTGCTTCCAACGTATCGGTTCCTAAAATTTCAAAAGTATCACTGCCAAAGGACAAATATTTAGAGAAGCAATAAAAACTTTCGTCTTACAGATGTATCGAGAAACATACTGTATGTATGACCAACCGTCGGAGAAAACAGTCGGTAAAAATACAAATATAAATATGTTAACCGAAAAATAGAAGTCAGTTGTGTCGATGAACACCAATTTACTTGAAACATCTGTTCAATTGAAATATCGAATGAACATATTTTTTTGTCTTGCGGAGATACGTAGTTAGTTGATGTGTATTACGAGCTGGCAGTTCTGTTTGATGTTGGTTCAGAAAGTTGGAATTTGGCAGGCCTGAAGAGAGTAATCGGTCACAAAGTCTACAACTTGCTGTTTATCGCCAGGTATCCACTGGTTATTTACAAAAATTGTTTTGAATAAGCACTGCATTCGAAAAATGCCATTATTTAAATTTAGGTTCATAATAGGATGCAAAAAATTGCACGTGTCGCATAACATCCATATAAAAACATGGACTATTGTGTATTCGCGGTTTATTCACACTTTTTCAAATCAAACCTTTGAAAAAAAAAAATCATGTAAATGTGCGTGGTTGTTTCCTAAATATGCCATATATCACAAGAGTTTTATGCTTCTGTTGACATTAAAGTATCCTATTTTTGGTTAAATTTAACTTTTACTTATTTTTAAAGTACTAGGGGCTGGATGATTTCAACCCAATTTTGATATAGGATTATCGTTTTGATATCAAAGGGTTAATTGAATTGTTTGAAAGGGTTAATCCGATTTTAATAAGAAAAAATTCTTAAACCGATATTAAACCGATAAAAAATTTCTTAATCCGATAAATAGTGGAAAGGGTTAAATTTATTGAAAGGGATAAATTTGAAATGGTTAAGTTTTGTTGTTGTACTTCTTTCTTTTTGGTTGGGGGAGGGGAGTAACAGGAGCTCTGGCACGTCCTCACCCTTGGAACTCTGACAGTCGATGACCAGAATGGTGGGTTGCAATGTTTTATACAGGTGTAGAGTTGAGTGCAAGAGTGGGCTAAGGCAATTTTTAAAAATAATTTTTCCAATTTTGAGGTGTTTGAAGGGATGCTGGTGGTAGATTGACGACTTTTACGAGTATATTTAACACACGAGAGAAATTCAGAGTGTTTAAACTATTTCTGAAAGTGGCCTAAGTGTAAATGTTTTTTAGGGGGGGGGGAGAGATATTGCTTGTAGACGGTAGATAGGCTAGTTTGAAATATGCAATTTATGTGTTAACCGATCTGTTTTTGGAATGCAATTAAACATTAGAGAATTTCAGTGTTTATACGTATGAATAAATTACATGCATCGAATCGGGAATTTCAAACGAAAGTGAATAATAAGTGGAATTACACGAGTCTTAAACGTAACATGAGTTTCGAGCTTAGAAATGTAAGTTACATGAGAGAGAATTTTAACTACGTGAATAACATGTGATGTTGTAAAGTGCAAATGCAATAAATGGAATGCAGATAGTCAGTATGAATAAATAAACATTTCCACTCACATTAAAATTATAAAGACACAATAGCATAATAGAAACACACGTATAATACTTAACACCTCTCGCACATACCTTGAGTATTTTTTAAAACGTGTCCTTTTTGATGTGGAGTCAAGCATAGCAATTACATTGTCTTATAAGCTCTGTGTGTGTGGAGAGAGTGATAATATACGTGTAGAGAGGCTGATAGACAAATCAGTTGAAACTTACAAGAAAAACTCTGCATTCGTCCTACAACAGACAAGGAAAAAATAATTTTTTAACTAAAGTTTCACTATTTTCAGAATAATTCACTTTAAACACAAATTATTTCTGTCGAAGTGTAGGGACACTCGGATGACTTGAAGAAGAACTTAAGCTTGCAAAGCTTAATCGTGCAACACTTTATAGAGACGTACTACAAACTTCCGTAAATAGAGCACACTTGTTAATGCAAATAGTATTTTTGTCTACCGAACACAGAAATTGAAACTCTTATCGCAATATTGACTAAGCACACGAAAAAAATTTTCCCGATAAAATACATTTATATTAAATCCCGGGTAGCACTAGAGATGGTCCGTAGCTATGGTAAATCCCTAGGGTAGTCTCGTCGGCCGCTAAGCATCTAGAGGTGCGGTATTCATTAAAGAGCTGACGACTAGTACATCTCTCTCCCATGAACATTGATGAACGACTGAAGATGGCCGAGAGTGGGATAGCTGAGGTTACTTTGTCCAGAACTCATTTTCCCCATCCCCTCCTCTGCAGTACCCTGATGTCAAGAAACCAGCTTGAAACCCCTCCCCACACCTTGTCAGTGCGCGCTGCGCCAAGCTGCCTCTGATCGTAAAATGTTTTCAGTAATTTCTCAATATGGCTTCATATGATTAGTTGCGCTCACATCGGAGGAAGTCTGCCACTCCCTACAAGCCCACCCCTCAGAGCTGGCCTGATTCCACGAGTTTGGCTCCCCTACCACCCCTCGCCAGAGTACGAGGTCCTGGGGGTTGGTTAGTCACCCATCTGTCCTAGATTGTCAATTTTCTCCACTGATTCAAGATGGCGACATCTGCCTACTTGCATGGATATCGGGAACAGGCTGCTTGTAGCCACCCTCTTCCTCCCTCAACCTCAGAACCAACCCGACTCCACAATGCCACCCACCCCCTCCCACCCACCCCCTCCCACCTGCACCCTTCAGAACCGGCACTTGTCCAGAGGAACGTGCCTCCTACCACTCCTACTTCCGAAGCTGACTTTTCTGAAGACCTCCGCTATCGATCGAGCCTGGTGCTCGCAAAAAACTGTTTTATGCACCCTAGCATCAGCCCTAAGAATGCTTTTTCGTATATTTCCACGACTTGGCATCCCTGCAGTACCTGTTTCAAGACAATGCGCTCTCCCTGCTAGACTATTCAGAACATGTTTTTGCTAGTGTTGGCTCCCGTGCTTCATGTCGCCGACACTCTGAATGCATACCCCGAGATATTTGGCCTGACTTGCCGTCATTTCAACCTTACACAACAGGTTGACTATATGAGGTATGAAAAATATCTAACAAATCCCTGAAATCGAGTTCCCAATATAAGCAATATATTAAAAATTCAAACAACAACAAACTTATATTTGAATCAAGCAAACTATGATTTGTAAAATCACACAAACACAATACATATTTTATTTACTCATTAAGAAATGCTTTCGGCAATTATTCAATCATTAAGAAATGTTTTTACTATCAATTCGATATATAGGAGAGAGAAAAAATATTGGGACAGATTTAGGTGGCTCTTAACACCGATGTCTTGACAGCCAATGAGAGTGAAGTGAGGGGAGAAGTGCCGAGTCGTGCACGCGTAATATTGGGGGAAACGAGAGACATCTCCTATAAAACCCGCTGACCAACGTCTAACATGACATCCACACATTGCGAAAAAATTTATTTTTAGGGTGTGACCAGCCCGGGGAGGCAAGCATGCTAACCAATGCGTTCCCTTTCTTTACGTCTAACCAAAATCTTTCCAACAGCAAAAATGTATTCCATGTAAGATAAAATGTATATATTTGAATTTATTTAACATTTTAACAGTTTCCGATGTAAGTTTAACGATACATTGAGAATGCAGGCCGAAATCATGTTTTTCGGAGTTGGAAAATAGCGATTTCAACGTTATTCTTATATTTTTACTAAAAGGTCCGAAATCTTGTAAATTCACGGGAAAATATACTGCTATTTTTTCATAAATCGGATTGAATTTTATTTAAAAACTAGTTTAAATATGTAAAATGTTTATCTTCTTTAAACATCATTGTGTTGTATCTTGAACAGGAACTCTTGTAATTTGTGTGCTTGTATTTGAAATTAAACATTTTAAAATATGTTTGCTGGTCTGTGTTCGGTGTAGTCATAGATTGTAGGCAAGGAAGAACAGAGGTCTTCGCTACCTGTCTCTGTGAAGATATTCAGACTTTGCTATCAATATATTCCCCTGGGATGTCACAAAAGTTGGCCGACAGACCATTGTGTCCTACTCCAACTTTCAACTTGAATAGCCGGAGTGGATGAAATTTCTCTCAAGATACTAACTTGCTGCCTTGTTTCTCTGCAAAACTTAATTCATTCATTCAGCTATTTTCTCCATATTTTTTTTTGTAATATACCCTTAGGCGTTCAAAGTAAGTTAGTTTTCATTTAAATTATTGTAAGTTTTTTTTAAGTCGAGAAAGCAACCAAAAAATTATCCTGAATTTTTTTTAAAAATAAGTCATCAGCTCACCATTACTAATCACCTACTCATTTCTCTAAACTACTATTAAACTATCACTCATTACACATAAGATATTATTGAAAAAAGTTAGTGAAATGAGGTAAAAAAAATAACAATTCACACTATTTGTTTTTAATTTGAAAGAAAATGGTTATTAAAAATTCATAATCCCTTTCAAGATAGAATAAATTATACATCTTGGCATTAAACATAATACATCACAACCTTAAACTCTATAGTTTACATGTACAAGCCAAACAGGCTTTTTTGGCCAAAAAAATTCCATATTATGTCATTACAATGTCAAATGGTGTGTAGAGAAAAAAAATTACATAATTATATGATTGAAATGACGTTTCTTAATAAACTTTCCATCATGAATGAATTTTGTTTGAAAATTGTTAGACCTTGAATGAATTTTCATTAATAAGTGTTACAACTTAATGATTTTTCTTTAAAATCGTTACAAATCAATGAATTTTCATTAATAATTATTAAGGTTTCAAAGAAATTTTGATCAAACTGAATGATTAGTGTTTGGAATCGATAAACATTTTAATGATATTTTTAATCAATGAAATTTCATTAGAAATCGTTACAACCGAATGATTTTACTTTGAAAATCATTAGAACTTTATATTTTCAATCATTAAACTGTAAAAACTTTTCGCCCTATTACAAGCAAAAAGAAATCATTACAATATTTTAATAATGAAAAAAAAAATTGTGAAATAATACCGTGGAAGGAAACATTCATCACTGAATATGTGAATTTTTGAATACAATTTACATTTAGAGTTAAAACCTAAACTTAATCCGTTTCTTAACTGGAATAACAACTACTGGTGAAGGAGGTAAGGAGATTGCACTATAAATTATTTCTTGAGATGACGGATTTAATATAGTCGGAGGTGGAGAAATTAATTTCTCTCAAGGTGCTTCAGGTGACAATATTTCATTGGATGTCTGACTTTGCGCACGTGATACAACAAAATTAAAATTAAAAAATTCGTATAATTCCTTCAACAAATTATTATTGGTAAATACAGCTTTCAGAGAGACGTTTAGAGAGGGAGATGTTAAATATAATGGTTTACAACCGGAGCAAATCTTGGGTGTTGGCAGTTGTTGCTCACGTGTTATTCTTCTTAAGTCTAAAGCTCCAAACTCTGTATGAGGGAGTACCATGGCGGACGGTGCTGCAAACTTGAAAGATGTGGACGCAGTAGCTGATGGTGCTGTATACACTGTCGTAGACATTGGCACCGTGGTGGACGGTGCTACAAGCTGGGAAGACGTGGATGCAGTAGCTGTGGACACACTCATAGATAGGCACCGTGGCGGACGGTGCTACAAGCTGGGAAGATGTGGCTGCAGTAGCTGTGGACACACTCATAGATAGGCACCGTGGTGGTAGGTGCTACAAGCTGGGAAGATGTAGATGCAGTAGCTGTGGACACACTCATAGATAGGCACCGTGGTGGTCAGTGCTACAAGCTGGGAAGATGTGGATGCAGTAGCTGTGGACACACTCATAGATAGGCACCGTGGTGGTAGGTGCTACAAGCTGGGAAGATGTAGATGCAGTAGCTGTGGACACACTCATAGATAGGCACCGTGGCGGTCAGTGCTCCAAGCTGGGAAGATGTGGATGCAGTAGCTGTGGACACACTCATAGATAGGCACCGTGGTGGTCGGTGCTACAAGCTGGGAATATGTGGATGCAGTAGCTGTGGACACACTCATAGATAGGCACCTTGGTAGTCGGTGCTACAAGCTGGGAAGATGTGGATGCAGTAGCTGTGGACACACTCATAGATAGGCACCGTGGTTGTCGGTGCTACAAGCTGGGAAGATGTGGATGCAGTAGCTGTGGACACACTCGTAGATAGCCACCGTGGTGGTCGGTGCTACAAGCTGGGAAGATGTGGATGCAGTAGCTATGGACACTCTCGTAGATAGCCACCGTGGTGGTCAGTGCTAAAAGCTGGGAAGATGTGGATGCAGTAGCTGTGGACACACTCATAGATAGGCACCTTGGTAGTCGGTGCTACAAGCTGGGAAGATGTGGATGCAGTAGCTGTGGACACACTCGTAGATAGGCACCGTGGTGGTCGGTGCTACAAACTGGGAAGATGTGGATGCAATAGCTGTGGACACACTCATAGATAGGCACCGTGGTGGTCGGTGCTACAAGCTGGGAAGATGTGGATACAGTAGCTGTGGACACACTCATAGATAGGCACCGTGGTGGTCGGTGCTACAAGCTGGGAATATGTGGATGCAGTAGCTGTGGACACACTCATAGATAGCCACCGTGGTGGTCGGTGCTACAAGCTGGGAAGATGTGGATGCAGTAGCTGTGGACACACTCATAGATAGGCACCGTGGTTGTCGGTGCTACAAGCTGGGAAGATGTGGATGCAGTAGCTGTGGACACACTCGTAGATAGCCACCGTGGTGGTCGGTGCTACAAGCTGGGAAGATGTGGATGCAGTAGCTATGGACACTCTCGTAGATAGCCACCGTGGTGGTCAGTGCTAAAAGCTGGGAAGATGTGGATGCAGTAGCTGTGGACACACTCATAGATAGGCACCTTGGTAGTCGGTGCTACAAGCTGGGAAGATGTGGATGCAGTAGCTGTGGACACACTCGTAGATAGGCACCGTGGTGGTCGGTGCTACAAACTGGGAAGATGTGGATGCAATAGCTGTGGACACTCATAGATAGGCACCGTGGTGGTCGGTGCTACAAGCTGGGAAGATGTGGATGCAGTAGCTGTGGACACACTCGTAGATAGGCACCGTGGTGGTCGGTGCTACAAACTGGGAAGATGTGGATGCAATAGCTGTGGACACACTCATAGATAGGCACCGTGGTGGTCGGTGCTACAAGCTGGGAAGATGTGGATACAGTAGCTGTGGACACACTCATAGATAGGCACCGTGGCGGACGGTGCTACAAGCTGGGAAGATGTGGATGCAGTAGCTGTGGACACACTCATAGATAGGCACCTTGGTAGTCGGTGCTACAAGCTGGGAAGATGTGGATGCAGTAGCTGTGGACACACTCATAGATAGGCACCGTGGTTGTCGGTGCTACAAGCTGGGAAGATGTGGATGCAGTAGCTGTGGACACTCATAGATAGGCACCGTGGTGGTCGGTGCTACAAGCTGGGAAGATGTTGATGCAGTAGCTGTGGACACTCTTTTAGACATTGACACTGTGGCAGACGGTGCTACAAACTTCGAAGAAGTGGATGCAGTGGCTGATGGTGCTGTGGACACACTCGTAGGCATGGACACCATGGTCGGACGGTGCTACAAATTTGGAAAATGTGGTCGCAGTAGCTGATGGTGTTAATGACGCCATCACTTGTTGCAATGTGAAGGTAAACTCCACTTCCTCTTGAGGAGTTCAAAAACTGCTTACTAAATCACCCGAACAGTTGAGTAGTCTATTGAAATATTGCGAATCAAACTCATCAAGCTATTTGTTAAAAATTTGTTTAGATACGCCAAGAAACTAGTATTCATACGACCACGATATCGCAAAGCGAACCGAGCTGACACACAACTGGAAAAAGTGGAAGGGACGTAGAGTCTGAAGCCCTTTAAAAAAAAAAAAAAAAAAAAAAAAGGCCAAATTCCCTAGTAAAACATTCGAGAAGTCTTATTTCTCCCCCTCCAACCACAAGTCAGAAGTTCAAACACCCATTCCCCTCTCGTCTCGCATCACTGACTTTCAAATATCTTCAAACCAGCACCCCCAACCTCGGAGATAAACCTCTCTGCTAAGTTTCTTGCACGAAGAAATTAATAACATTTATTTATCAGTAAAATATCTTCCTAATCATAAGAAATAAATAAAGTTTAATTAATAATCCATTAAAAACTATTAGCAATGTATTAGAGATCAATGTATTTAATACAAATATATATGTTATATATGTGTTATATATGTGTTATATATAAGTTATATATTAGTGGTATGTCAACGTAATTGACATACCACTAATATGTTTAACAAATAAAATTACTTGTATAGCCTATTTATAGCCAAAAAACGTAAACATAAATGTCTGAAATTGATTGTATTTGGTAATTGATCCAATTTGTAATTATATTTTAATTGCATGTTTTTTAAATAATTACGTCTTTCTATTGGAGGATGTAAATCGCTAAAACTGTCGTAATACAATGTATGGTTTTCGTTTTTAATTAATGCAACCCAATGTGTTTCTCCATTTTGTTTCTAATCTAAATTAACAATCATACATTCACGAAGATTTGGTTTCTTTGGTAAATCGTCTCTCATATACACACCTCGGAAATAGGGAATATCCAGTTCTGGAAGACTATTTAGGACTTTCTGCATTTTTTCCACATTTGGAATTTTTTCATTCTTGTCCAACTTTATACGGTTTCAAATATATTCCTTTACCTTTTGATTTAACTGCTCTACTGATTGCCGAAACGCCTCCGAGGATTGATCCAAGAGCTGTTAATGCTGGTAATAGGAATATAATGATCCCTCCTCTCATTGTTTTTCGTTTGATTTTGCATTTTAAGCTTAGGCCTCTCTTTAACTTTGCGCACATAACTTTATCAACAACCCGAGCCCCAAGCTTTTCACATGTACATGTAGATGGATTCTTCCTTATATTTGCTGCTTTATCAGCTAGAATTGTATCTGCTATATATCTTTCTTTCAAAATTGTTCGATTGTAAACTACATCGTGTTCATTATATGCATTATACAAACAGTTTATTCCTCGATCGTTCCATGCCAAACGTTTTGCAAGTTTAGTACCTGGTCCACAATAATTGTATTTCAATAAATGTATTTCAAAATGTAATTTATTAATCAATGTATTCAATACGCAGCATCCTTTTTTGATGCGTTTAGTACGAGCCATTGTTTTCAACTGAATGCAAACACGCACACGCATATATATATATATATATATATATATATATATATATATATATATATATATAGACCTGCATTTAGAGTTTTACCTTAGTACATTATGTAATACGGTGTAATTGTGTAGAAATGAAGGTTATAAAACAAAATGTAAATCTGTTAGTAATTGTAAATACAAAAGAAAACATAATTGAACAGAAACATGGTATTCTTTTACCATCAAATATACATTGTAGAATAAGCTGTCCTTCATGTGGAAAAACTTGTTATTATGTCGTTGCTAGAGCATCCGAATGGACTTAAATTTGAAAACGTATGTGTTTTCTAAAACAATACAAGAGAAATATCAACGGCTAGCGAACATTTAGTTTTTAACTGAATAAATGCGATATTTTACAAATAAAGAACATATAGTGCCTCCGAATAAATTATTACCGAATTCCGTATTTATTTTTGACGGTGTTTGGTGTGAACCACAGGGTGAAATACAGCAAAACTTCAGTTTTGGTCGACATTCAAACGTTGATTGTTTTCATCTATCGCAGAGTTATGCACTTACACCGAAACATAATTAATGTGAGCATGCAAATATGGTAATTGTGTTTAAAATGAATAATATGAATCTGCAACATATATATGATGATCATGTGTTAGGCGATATGACATTCACAAAGTTTCAAGTTATGTGTTTTTACTGTCGGGAAGAAAAATACCTTTTTTTTTTTTGGTGATTATTCAAACACTTCCCCTATATAAAGGGAGATATAGGTCTGGTTTTGACAGGTTTTTTTTTTTTTTTTTTACTTTCAGGCGAAGAACAATGAGTATTTCAACATTTGGACATAGCGGTATAAAACACAATCATTACGATATCTGTTTAACCAAAAATCGCTATGGGAATTGTGATTTGAACGGGCATATATTATGTAGAATGTGCATGGCTGTGAAAGACAGCGATGCAGTAAATAAATAATATGTGGAAGACTTAAACGGTATTAAACTAAATGTATTTAAATCACAATCAAAAAATATTAAAGAGAAATTTATGAAGTTAGTTGATTTGAATGATAATGTTTTTGAAAACATGACTGTAATTGCAAACATTTTAAGCACTATTAGCACTGATTTGCAGAGTAGTAGATTTAGAAAAGAATAATGTTTCAATGGATTTAGTAAGAATTTTATCAATATGATAAACATAGTTTTTACAACACAACTTGCAAGAAAATTTAAGAGTTGTAATTAAAGAAGTGGTAAAGCTACTATTACAAAACAACTTGAAACACAAATTTAACAAATAATGCAATATATAAGAGATGAATTGATTAATAAAATATATGGTTTAGTTACGCAAATAGATTTGAGAAAAAGAAATAATGATTTGGAAACACGAATGAACTATTTTATCAATGATCTGAAAGCTAAAACTATAGCAAAATTAGATGTTTTAAGTAAAGCTCAAAGTAATCGACCTACTACATCAGATAAAAAAGCAACTACTTAATTCATATATAAATAGATTGAATTTAATGTAATATAATAAAAAACATGTCTGACTCTGCTTCGGAATTACATAATGTTATATCTGCTGTGAAAGAGAAATATTTACAAGTCAAACGAGCTGGTATGGAACAGGATGTTTTAAACGAAGAAATATTTAAACCTGTTACCAGTAGAATGGATAGATTTCATTCTGTGTCGAATAAACCTAAAAAAGCAGCTTTGGAAATTGAAATGGAAAATGAAGCTTTAACAAGGAAAAAGCAATACCTTTCTCAATTAACATGACGTTATTTAGATTTAAAACTATTTGTGTCTACCCGCGATACAACATTTGGTGTTTATCAACATGAAAAGTATTTGTTCCCGAGAGATTCGTTAGTTAAATTTTTGCGTGAGAACAAAATTAAAATAGGTGATTACGTAACTGATGTCAGTGAAGGATTATTTGAATTATTGTTTAAAAACTTTCCCAATGGTAATTCCTATACCGATTTGCAGAAATACAAAGAACTTATTCGTCGAACGAATGTTAATATTCGTTCATGAGATGAAAACCACCCCAAAATACATTTAATAGGATATATAGTAGGAAATGGAATATATAAAGATGAAACTGACAACTACTTTTCATCTGTATATTGGAACAATCCTAATGAATTGGTTGATAGATTAAAACTCATCGCTTCGAGAGCGTCTGGGAATAGTTCACATACGAACGAAATTGTTTCTATTATTGAAGAGTTAAGGAAGATGGTTATGTTACAAATGAAGTTTAGTAAGATTACTCAAGAGCTTCGTGCTCCTTCAAGAATAAGATATCCTAGAAGAAGAGTTATAACTCATGGTTTAAATGATCTTTTCAAAGCCAATTTCTGTGAAATGACGCTTTAAAAATGCAATAAGGGGTACAAATATATTTGAACTATAATAGACGTTTATTCGAAATATGTTCGGGGCATTCCTTTGGAAAGCAAAACTGGGAAACAGGTTACTGATGCAATGAAGATTGTTTGGCCCAATTCACTCCAAACCGACAGAGAATCTGTTTTTTTTTCTGCACTGTTCCAGAAACTAATGACAGAATACGGTATTATACACAAAATATTCGGAGCTCAAAGGTAGTATTGTGGAACATTACAACAAATCGATTAAGCAATTAATATATAAACATTTCACATCGAAAGGGACTTACAAATGGGTTTATGTTTTGCCTGAAATAGATAAATTTTGTAATTCTAGATATCATAGAACCATCAAGATGGATCCTAAAGAAATTACAGATAATAGTTTTTATTAAATTATTTATAATAATGTTAGTCATCGACGAAAGGAAACCAAAGTTCAAAGTTGGCGAATTTATACTTATCTTGAAGCAGAAAGGGATCTTTGAAAAGAAATTTATGCTGATTTGGCCTTTTGAAATATTTAAAATTATATCAGTTAGACAAACACATCCCAGAATATATTACATAGAAACATATGATACTGAACCAATAAAAGGTGGATTATACGAACATGAATTGCAATAATCAATTATACAAATGAATATTTGGTTGGTAAAATATTTACAGGGAAGAAAGATTTGTTCTTGATTCGATGGAGAGGATTCTCAAAAGCACACGACTCTTGGGTCAAGAATCAAGTTTGTAATACATTGTTTGTAAAAATTTCTGATACTAAATAAAAGATTTAAAATTATATTTGATGTGCTATTTGATTTAATAAACCTTTGGATATTGAATGGATGTACAATTTATTGTGTAGTCAGTCCCTTTGTTGATTGGATTAACAATGGAGCGATAATCCAATGTGATTAAATCCTTTTAATTGTGACATCATTCATCACTAGTTTATCGGAATACTTTGCTGGGTTTCATAATTGTTGATGCTAGGTTATATTTCTTTGCTTGTAATGATACAGTGTTTGGAAATTGATTCATTTTAAGAGAGCAAAATACTAATCCCCATGCCCCATGCCAAAAAACTTTTTGACAGTGTGTCCTAGGATGTAATTTTTTGACGGTGTAGAAATTTGACTGTGTAGAAATTCATAAATGTTTACAGTGTCGAGTAATTCACATTAATTTAAAATTTAAATGTTTTTTCTCTCATTAAAGTAGTGTTTAAAGTAGGCTTAACCTGAAATTCAATATCGTAAACAAAGTCCACGCTCTCCAAACGTGTAGCTGGGGAAGAAAGACCAGGCTGGACAAGTCATAAGGCACGGTGTTTAGTGGCCGTGAGCTGCAGCTAGGGCAATGCGCATCGTGGAGTGAAGTTTAGTGGTGCAGCAAGTAGTGGAGGGACTGGGGATTTCTCCCTCCTAGTCCTATTGTATAGGCGGCAGCAGCAAGCATTAAACTCTGTTGTGAAGGGAAAGTTGTGGGCGGATGGAAGCAAGCGGGTATCGACAGTGGTGTGTGATGCGGACTGCGACGTCTTTCTGAAGTATTCCCTCGTCTGATGGGCTGCACGTATATCTCCTGCTTGCACGCGATCTGGTCCGGCCCAGCCACGCGAAGTTCGTTCGTTGCTCCAACTCCCGCCCACAATTCGCCCCCATCAACTCTCGAGACCTTAGTTTTGCTTGCTCCTGCATACACTCAATTCTCGTCTATCCACTAGCTGGTATTGTCCATGAGGTTTTAGAAAGATTTGTCCCCATATCTTTTGTAAATACACTTCGTTGTAGTAGACTCCCTTTCCCCAATCAATTGGGAACTGATTTTTACCCAACATTAAATAATAAACTTTAGCGAGATTATATTTTCCTATATGATAGTACGTTCTAAAAATTCTGGGCTAGAAAAAACTATATGTGAAATAGGTATTTTTGTTTGCTAGACGAATAAATATATGTTGGATTGAAACTAAAGCAACTTTTCCAAGATGTTTGTTCAACATATGTTTTCAATGGTAGAAAATAAAATTTTAACTTGAGTATTTGCTTGCAATGTAATAGTTAAAACTTTAATAAAAATATGTGTTTGAATAACTGTGTCCTTTCAATTTTTAAAATTTTAGCGAGTTAAAATGTCTTATAGCTGTATTGGTATGAAAATTAAACAGTGATCAGTTTAAACATCAATAAGATTGCTGGAAATGGGAATAAAGATTGCTGTAAAACAGGGAAGAAATAGTTTGGTGGAAAATGGTTTATATTTTTAATTGAATTTATTGTGCGTTAAAAACATTTGGAATGTATTTCTTAGTGATGAGGAAAAATAAAGTTTTAACGACGAGAGATATGATTTTTTTTTTAAATTCGCTGAGAATGCTCTAGACTCTTGTCTTCCGAAATATAGGAGGGACCTTCACTGTCTGAGCGAAAATAACAGTTGCTAGGGGAGAGGGGAAATAGTCCAGTTCAGTTCAAATCCACTGCTGCCTCCCTAGGGAAACCGTCAATTTGGCCTTAAAGAAAGCTTCGTTCATAGCTGTGGCAGCACTCTGGAGGTGAAGGGCCGGCGAGCAGAAGCAGGGAAACCAACACTAGAAAAAACACATTATGAATACTATAGTGGGGGAGGAGTGTGTAGGCACGGTCTTGGAGAATAACTCACTTTTCGCACAAAGACAGCTTCTGGAGAATGGGTTGGAGGGTGGGTGGACAGGGGAACATTCCTCTGGACAAGGGCCGGTTCTGAGTGGTGTAGGTGGGAGGGGGTGGCTAGCATCGTGGAGTCATGTCGGTTCTGTGAGTGAGGGGAGGGAGGAGTTGTTACGAGCAGCCTGCTCCCGATGTGCATGCAAGTAGGCAGTTGTCACCATCTTGAATCAGGGGAGAAAATTGACAATCGAGGACCGATGGGTGCTGACTCCCAGGACCTCGTACTCTGGCAAGGGGTGGTAGGGGTGGCTGGCATCATGGATTTAGACCAGCTCCACGGGGAGGGTGGGGATGTAATTGGGGTGGCAGGCAGTCTTCCTCCTGTGTGAGCACAAATCAATAAGATGAAGCCATATTGAGAAGTTACCAAAAATGTTTGACGACTTTGGGCAGCTTGGGACAGCACACACTGACAAGGGCCGGGGAGGGGGTGCAAGCCTGTTTATTGACCTCAGGGTTCCACAGATTGTCTGGATGGAGGGGAAAGGGAGTTTTGGAGTGAAGTGACCTCAGCTATACCATTCTCGGCCATCTTCAGTCGTTCATCAATGTTTGTGGGAGACATTTATGCTAGTCATCACTTCCTTCTTAAACCCAGCACCTCTAGATACTTGGCGGCCGACGAGGCCACCCTCAGGGGTTACCACAGCTACGGACCATCTCTAGTACTATCCACGATTTAATATAAAAGTATTTTATCGGGAAACATTTTTTCATGTGTTTAGTCAATATTGCGAAAAGATTTTAAATTTCTGTTTTCGGTAGACGAAAATACCATTTGCGTTAACAAGTCTGCTCTATTTACGGAAGTGTGTAGTATGTGTCTCTAAAGTGTTGCACAATTATGCTTTGCGGGCTTAAGTACTTCTTCATGTCATCTGAGTGGCCGTATGCTTCGACGGAAATAATTTGTGTTAAAAGTGAATTATTCTGAAAAAAGTGAAACTTTAGTTAAAAAATTATTGTTTCGTTGTCTGTTGTAGGACGAATGCAGAGTTCTCTTAAATTTCAACTCATTTGTCTATCGGCTTCGCTACACATATATAATCAGGCTCTCTAAACACACACAGGTTATATGACTAAGTAATTGCTATGCTTGACTCCACATCAAAAAGGACATGTTTTAAAAAATACTCATGGTATGTGCGAGAGGCATTGAGTAGTGCACTTGTATTTCTATTACACTATTGTGTTTGTTTAAAATTTTAATGCGAGTTTGGAAATCTTCATTTATTCATACTGACTAGCTGGATTTCGTTTAGCGAGTTTGCACTTGTCGACATCACATGTTATTCACGTAGTTAAAATTCTCTCTTGTGAAAATTACATTTCTAAGCTCGAGAGACACATTATGTTTAAGAATCGCATTATTCAACTTAATATTTACTTAGGCGTTTGAAATTTCCTATTCGATGTGTGTAATTTATTCATACGTAGAACACTCTGAAATTCTCTAACGTTTAATTGCATTCCGAAAACAGATCGTTTAACACACAAATCGCATCTTTCAAAGTCGCCTATCTACCGCCTGCGAGCAATATCCCTCCAAAAAACATATTGTTTACACTTAGGCCACTTTTAGAAATTGTTTAAACACTCTGAATTTCTCTCATGCGTTAAATAAATTCGTAAAAGTCGCTTATGTACCACCAACATCCCTCCAAACACCTCAAAATTAGAAAAAATAGAAAAAAAATAGCCTTAGTCCACTCTTGCACTCAACTCTACACCTGTATGACATTGCAACCCACCACTCTGGTCAATCGACTGCAAGAGCTCCAAGGGCGAGAACGTGCCAGAGCTCCTGTTACCCCCTCCCCCTCCCTCCGCCCAAAAAGAAAGAAGTACAACAAAAAAATGAATCCTTTCAAATTTAACCCTTCCAACAAATTTAATCCTTCCATTTTTTATCGGATTAAGAGATTTTTAATCGCATTAAGATTGGATTAAGAATTTTTTGATCGGATTAAAATCGGATTAGCCCTTTCAATCAATCTAATTAAACCTTTGATATCAAATCGATAATACGATTAATCAAAAGTGGGGTGAAAGCATCCATCCCCTATTACTATTTTTATATTAATTATTATGTTCTCATTTATAACTAATATAAATAGACAGTGATAAAATAGGCGTGTTGGTAATACCTAGTAAGAAATAGTTCTAATGCAAAATATAATTTAAATGGGTGTGCACGAATGCGGTGCGTTGACCCTCTGGTGTAATTATCTAAGTTTTGGTTATGAGGCGGAGGAATATTCTGGAAGTAGCACTTTAGCAGGGCTACAGAAAACTGTGAGGTAACCATAAATGTAATATAACTAGAAAATGAATATAGCAACGGAAGAACCTCTAGCCAACAAAGCTTGCGCTTGACTTTATACTATTCATTCCTGCTGTGTGGTTTATTTCACAACATATGTCGCACTGTCAGCTGTCACATGTGCGTAACGAATACTAAGAAAAAGCAGGGAATACTCAAGTAGGTAATTGAATTCACGCTGACTGTCTGACGTTCCCCAGAAATTCAAGCAATTACTAAACGTTTATTTATTTATTTCAACTAAGGCCTGTTCTACAATGCACGGATGCCCGGTGTACAGTGCAAATGCCTTGTATTCACACGTGATTTAGACGTATGCAAAAGAAGTGAGGCAAAATGCATTAATAGGCACAATCGAGTGACGCAAAGTATCGATAGTATGCAGCAGTTCCCGCGCAGAGCGACGAAACGCAAAGCGACTAGTCAGTTTCGATAGTGTTCGTAGGGTCAGTCGAAGAAAAGTTTCTGCTACACAGATACGTGACTGACAGTTGACAGTGAAATTACAGTTCGTGAAGGGAACTTATTAGGAGGAATACACCCTTGCGGTGTATTAAGGTTGTAGTTTGATAGTTCATTTCTGATCGAATATAGGGGATATCAATTCTGTATTTGGTTGTTGCTTATGATGACTGCAACATTATTAATCATGCTTCATATTTGCATTTATTTGTAATACGTGTACTGCTGGAGTAATTGTGATGACATTGCTGTTTGACTAAATTCGGTTCAGTGGTTCGGATATTATGGGTGAATTTTGAGAATACAGCGTCTTTCTTTGTGTATTTTCGCCGGGAGCGCTATTTGTGCGCGCGAGCAACCGCCCAGTATTACAATAGGTCGCCGCGTTTAAAGATTTAACCTTGGAGTTTAACATGGGAAATAAGAGAGCGTCGGGTGCGCGAGATGCGATAAGATATTGCGTGTTTTTTTTCGTGCTTCGTGTCTTTTTCTTTTTGTGTAATCTATGAGCATGTATAGGTTGTAACTCGTTCGTGAAGTTTATAAAGGTTGTAATTTGTTCGTGTATTTAATTTCGCTCCGTGTCATTAGAGAAGACACATCAATAATGGCTCCTCGGCATACTCGCATGTCTAGGTATTATCCTAAGAAGGTATACCGAAATATTTTGTCTTTTAGTAAAGATGTCAATAAGGACGATAGGTCTTCGACTGTTGAGATTGTTGATATAGAAGAGAGTTATATTTTGTTGTCGTTTTTGTACCGTTTTGGTCTTCAAGGAATAACCGCGAAAGCAGGTAGTGGTTTATTGGAAATGTGTTTCTTCAGGAAGTCGCATACTCAAAAGGATCCTGCGCCCTAAGGAAATTAGTGACATTGACCCTTGTGATATAATATGTTGGAAGACTTTTCCAGTTCATTACGGGGAGACCGATAATACTGCTGTTATTAGCGTATTTGGTAACGCTTCCATGTTTTCGCGTAAGAATATTAAGTTAGGACTTGGTGATTAGATTTGGTTGTATCGCAAGCTGGTTGGTACGACTGGTGACATGCATATTCATGATCATGCTGAATTGTATTTTAATCCATAATAAATCTTTTTTGCCGTAATAATCGGTTTATGTTTTGTCACCTCGGATTTTCACACGTGGGAATCGTGCCGGAAGATGCCGTTGATCGGCGGGTTTTCTCGGGGATCTCCCGTTTCCTCCCGCCCCTTCATTCCGGTGCTGCTCCATACTCACCTCAATCACCCTCGTCGGCTCTCAAGACCTCGATGTTAAGAGCCGTCCAAATCTCTTATTTCACTCAAATCCATGCCCTTGTTTTCTTGCAAACCACAATGGTCCCGAAAACGAATATCGACTAACGAAATACGCTATTCCCATTGACTACACGCACGGTGGAAGGCGGACACGTGGGAGTGGCCAGCTTTCTTAAATACACTGTAAAAAACAATGGGAAAATTACCTGACAAGTGTAAGGTAGTATACGCAAACTTGTGGGGGGAACACAGTTTTCCATACGGGTACGGTAAAATTACCACACTCTGGAGTATATTTCATGTACATGGTAGTGGAAAATCCCATCCATGGATGGGAAAATTACCTTACGACGTGTGGATTTCCTCGTCCATTTGTAACTACTATTTGATAATCGCATTGTATATATTTTTTACCTTAAAATTAATTTTTATTGTTTAGTCCTACAAGCTGGTCGACATGGCTCTTTATATGTAAGTATAATTACCGCACTCTGGAGTAAAATTCACGTACAAAGCGGTGGAAAATCCCATAAATGGATGGGAAAATTACCTTACGACGCGTGCATCTATTCAGCATTGTCTCAACAGCTAAGTGGTAGGACGGGCGGAAGAAAAATCTTTAAACGTGCTAATATTCTCTGATACTGTTATGCTGTCGCCGTGGTGTGAAGGGTAACGTATCGGCCTATCGTGATAGAGGGTCATGGTTCGCGCCCACCTACCAGCAAGTGTCGAAGATGTTAGAGTTAAGGTTATATAAAAATTAACAGCACTAATACTCCGGGGGTATTTTTTTTAAATATAATTGCATTATATAATATTGTTAATTCTCCCTTGCTTGTATGGGATCCCCCCCTCCCCAATATTTTCCCTTACATGTATGGGATGCTCTCCCCACCCCCACCTCAATTTTTTCGGATACTTATCCCGCACGATTAGGAAATAGTACTTTACTTGTTATGAAAATTTACTCTAAATTTAATGGTAATTTTACCTTACATGTGGAGGTAATTAGCTTACCTTGCATGTAAAGGAATTTTACCTCGAATTGTTTTTAGTGTGCTTCTGTAGTTATCCTTGCATGCATGCGTTCCATTGGATATTGAACTCTCGTGTGTTTTACGTTGTCCGCTTACGTGATGCGTTTCCGTATCCGTGTAATTTTATCGGGCCTTACATCACTGCGTGTATTAAGTCGGATTTACAATTAAAAAAAAAAATATTTCAATAATTATTCAATAACCGTAGATCTCGCGCAGGAAACTATGCATTTTGCAGGGTGCGAATTAAACTTTTTCTAGGGGAGAAGATAATTTATTTAGTGAACTCAAGACTTTCGGTCGTTTTGGTCTTTCGGAGGTTTGATATAAACACTATATGAAATACGACTGAAAGCTAAAATAGCATGTACCTACATAATTAGGAAATATTTCAATTTTCTAAAAGAAGTATATGATACTGGAAATACATTAGGTTAAAATGTTCGCAACGGATACAAATCTAATGAGTGTTACGTTATTTTTAACGATATATTTTTAGTAATACGGATTATAATAGGCAATGTAAGGAAATCTAACAATGATAACCGTATACACTTTTCCACGATCGAAACAATTCTAGTGAAACCTATTTAATTTTTGTTATAATGGATTATTACTCTTAAGTTAGGAAAATAATTATCCTGGTAGAGAAATATATTTTTGCATGAATGGGTAAACAAAAAATTAGAAGTATGTGGAGGGAGGGGGGGGGGGGGGAGGAGCGGATTCCCTGGCAATCCCCTTCCATATTTGAGTTGCACACTGGCTTCGGGATTTAAGATTCACGTTTCAAATTATAAGTAAATACTGTTCACGATGAAGTGAGCACTTTTAAAATCAACCTTAGAAAATAGTCACTGCCCATACCTGCATATATTTTAACTGGCGCACTGAGTGGCATGCGTCCAGTAAAGTTGGTAACAATGGATTGGAAGTAGTTCCGTAACTTAACGTCGAATAAAAAATGTTAAGTAGCCATTAATGATAAATTAAACTATTTCTTTCGCTTTCAGTTTTTTTTAATGAATCGAAGAGTAGCAGATTTGTAAAATATTTACTTTTTAAAATAGTTTTACGATTTCGCTTGACCGACGCATGAATGAAGTCACGAGGCCCATGACAATGTTAATCTTGCATAAGGCGGAAGAATACACAACGTAGATGCAAGTAGATCTTAAGCAGGGCTTTCAAGAGTGCTCATTTTACCGTGAATAACCTATAACTCTTAAGTTCAGCCTATGAAAACTCCTCGAGCCTGTCCTGTTTACTTTTGGTTAATAACTATTCGTACAACCACCACAATCAGGCATTGTTTGTTTAGTATAGACGCTTATTGTTGTGAACTTAATTCACATATAATCATGCATGCTTGAATTACTGTAAATAACAGTTTCCCGCCAAATAAAAACAGACTGCTCTGTTCTAATTGGTCCACGCCACAGAACGTATATTTGAGATATAAAATATATGTTTTCTTTGATCGCTGAAGTAAAACCGAATCTGCTAATTTCTATTGTGAAGAAACACGTTAAACACCACACGCTGAGTTATGCACACATCATAATTTTTAAGTAGGCACATAATTTTTTCAAATTTGTAAACCCAGCTTAAAGGGAACATAGCCAGATACTCACGTGCGCTAGTCGAGTAGTCTTGTGAGGATAGCGACTTCTTGTCGACTGTTGGCAGTCCGCTACAGTTGCGGACGTTATCTCGAACAAGACGGCATTGATATGTCGCCGCGCCCTTGACATTAACACGCAGATGCTGCGTTAACACTGTCGTTCAGGCACATGACGTTACATGACCGGTTCCCGATCTGACCTTGAAGCTAGTCGGCGTGTAAACAGCCCGGACGATGCGAAGTTCACTAGGTGCCACAGAGGCTTTTCATTCGTTTCCCGGACTTTGTTTCGGAGCACCGTAGCAGAGGTCGACAGGATCTTCAGCTTGCTAGAGAGAGAGAGAGAGAGGAGAGAGAGAGAGAGAGAAAGCGAGGAGGCGTAGAAACATCTTCAACCGTCCTTGGTGTGGGCGGGGGGGGGGGGGGGTGTGTGTTATCTCTGCAAGTGTTTGCCGACGGCAAATATTCTCGTAGGTTGGTAACGTAACTATGGAACTCAAAAACGATCTAGCGTCTAAGTTTCCTACCCGGCGACACACAACAGCGTCTGCACGGATCTCGCAGCCAAGTCGATAGGCGCCCGTTTCGTACTCGGTATCGATTCTGTCTGGACAGACGAGACAGTCGGGCCACTGAATCCGAGATGCAGTTGTTTTTGGCCGGAATCGTCGTCACTTAAACGTTTCACGTAACACGCATCAAGTTACACTTCCACGTGTACGTATTCGAGTGCCGTGCATCACGCCATCTTGTAAACTTTCATTGGAATCAAAAAATCACGAAATACTTCGTTGCGTTTCAATTTGGCAACTTTACAAATTAAAGACTGGGAATTAAAAAAATTAAAGTTGTACAGGGGTACATGTAGTATAGCTCATATCGCATAAGTTTGGCGTTCGTGATTTTTTTTTTAACCTTGAAAACAACTCTATTGTCGTAACCTCCAGAAAGAAATGCGCCTGGAATAATGCAGAAATGTTTAATGTATAGATGCTCAATTTTGAGAGGGATAGAGTAAATAAAATCGTTTTAAATTATTTGTATAGTTTTTAAGTTTGATATTTGATGGCAAACATCTAGTACTGCATACAATGACTTTGGCACATCTGATAAACACAATTTTAAATTGGCAACAATCCATAAACCCTGTAAATATGGCTGATTTTACACATAAAATAAGTCGCTCTATTCCTTACATCTGAATTATGAAACTAGTATTTTATGTTGTGTATCCACTGTACAAACATTACAATAAATACGTCCGGTATAACTACTTTTTCTGAACAGCTTCCCTTGAAATATGTTACTTAATTTCGGAATCTATTATTATATGGTTCAGGATGTAGCTAACCTTGTATTATCCATTCATCTACCGTTTCCGGAGAAAAGAGCGGTATGTGCGCTATGTTCAATATTTAAGCACATGGCATAGCAACAATAAAATTAAAAAAACAATCATGATAACCAAATACTAACAAAACTCTGTTCGCTGTCAGCGTTGGGAGTGGCCAGAAATTCCAAGTGATATAGAGTTATCGTGGCACGCAAAAACTTGGCATTGGCAATGCTTCTCGTTCCGTAAACGTACATTCTACGTGACGTGAATCGATTGCACAGGGGTTTATTGAAAAACAAGTCAAAATATAGGCGGCTTTCATGAACGTGCAACTTGTAACGGTCTTTCAGCGCGAACGTGTTCTCCTCTGGCTTCGGTATCCTTTTCAGCCACGAGAAAACATTTTGAAAATTGACATCCAATTTGTACATTTAAAAAGGAATAAGATATTTGCCGGTGTAACTAACTTGTCTGTTCCCTCCTGCAAATATACACAAACAAGTAAATTTGCGAGGATCATGTGTGTTGAAAATGCATCAGCAGAATGAATTTTCTAACAGATTTGATTTGATAGTGGTTGGTTCTGAGGCAAAATTTTGGTCGAAAACAATTTTTTTTTTTTTTTGCGCCTCGACCTTTTGAAATTGCTATCGTGTAAGGGTGCTACTCAGTGAATTTTGTTCACACAATATCTTTTTCAGCACACCAACTTTGATTTAAATAGGTTTGATGGCACGGGAGCCATGACATATAATATTAAAACATCACCAATTTGAAAAAGAGTACTGTGTAAAAAAATTAGGTCGCTTTCCATAGCAGAATCTACACTCAAAATGTAGTGGGACTATGTTGAAAAGTTACTAATATAAGATGGTTAAGTTTGATTTTTCATGCGAGATTTTACAACGACACACTAAAAAAAGTGTACACAATAATAAATGCCAGTATAACAAGTTGGGTTCTCATAGGTCGAATCGCCCCAGAGATATAAAATTTAGCACAAAAAATGCGAGGCAGCCATTTTGAAAGTAAGTACTGTATTTACAAAATAATTTCTCAGTTCAAGCCTTCTGTAACAGAACTATTTGTATGTCAAATTTGTTGGGATTCGTTCCGGTAAGTCTATAAACATAATATAAAATCGTTATTTTATGTGACGTGATCTTGCAAAATGGCCAACAGAAAATTATGTAAAATAGCGTGTTTAGTGACTGTGGTAGGCAGGGCCAGCCTATAGAGGTAGATAATAATATGTCTAGTAGTTCGGTATTTGAGTAAACAAACCAAAAATATTTATACATTTGCCAATTTTAAAATTTATACTTTATATGTGACCTAACGTAACACTACTTTTATTCAAAACTAAGAAGGAATCGGTTGAGGATTCCCAGATATATATTTAACATCTTAATTTTTTTTTTTTTTTACGTGCACTGCCTCACGGAATGTCAAACATGTCTCACTTCGTCACATGCTGATACTGGTGTCCGTTGAAACTGTAATTGCAATCAACTGGTGTTGGGTTACTTTCGGTATTTTAACCGTTAGGTGCAACGTAATCGATATTTTAACCGTTAGGTGCAACGTAATCGATAGTTAAAACTGGACGTGCTTTCAATTTGCTCTGATCACGAAACATATGGGTCATATTTACGAAGTAGTTTGTTAGTAACGAACGCGTATATGTAGTGATAATGTTTTTTTTTTATAACTATAACCATACTGTGAGTTATTTGCATTATTTTTTTAAGTTTTGGACTGCTGTTGGTCATCTGGCCTGCCTCAGGGCCGAAAAATAAAAACCAATAAAATGAATACTTAAAACGCATTAAGTGTAACGAAATGGATAAATTGCTAACGCATTTGCATCTCTTCTCAGCACAGTTCGCTTGACAGGAAGCCTGGAAGGGATAACTTTGATAGTACCAGAATGACACACACTTCTGTGTTCAGATAATCAAATGTTCGCAGAGATGCGTCGATGTTTAGACAAGTGAATGAATTCGTTTGGGAAGTCGATTTCGTTTCATTTCCCACGTTAAGGTTGTTGCAGTAATCAATGTGCACAAGACAATCGTCTTGTGTCCTGCATACTGTACTCAACAAAAAACTGCTCAAGTTGCTTCATTCAGAAGAAAACCGACAAGAAGATTTACATAATTTGCGATGGCAAAATTTGCTTAAATTAGATTTTTTTTTACAACATGTTGGACACGTGTAGGATAAAGTAGCTAATTCGAAATTTTCATGAATTTCTTAAGAAAGCAATATAACCATTCTAATTGGAAGTTCAAACCTCCTTAAACGAATTCATTAAATACATCCTTGATACATCCGGACTCACACTCATGAAATGCAACAAAGCAAACAAGGAGGTTCAGTATCTTAAATGCTGTTCACAATAAAGCGAGCACTTTTTAAATCAACCTTAGGAAAAAGTCACTGCTCCTATCTGCATATACATATTTTAACTGGCGTACTGAGCGACATGCGCCCAGTTGGTAACGATGGAGAGAAAGTAGTTCCATATATCAACGTCGATTAAAAAAAGGAAAGGTAACCATTTGTGATAACTTAAATTATTTCTTTCGTTTCGCATAATTTTTTAATGCATCGAAGTGTAAAATTGAGCAGATTTGTAAAATACTTACTTCTCTAAAAACTTCACAGTTTAACTTGACCGACGCATGAATAAAGTGATGGTGCTCACGGCAATGTTAATTTTAGATAACGCGGAAGAATACACGTGCATACAAGCAGGTCTTAAGCGGGGCTTTCAAAAGTGCTCAGTTTACCGTGAACGACTTGTACAGTATCGTTCACAAATATAATTCATGTACACTTCCCGTCAGAATAAATGAGCGACGGAAAAAAATTTGTCCCCTTCGGCTATCTTCGGCTTTTGACAAGATGTATCGCTTGGCTCTTAGGCAACCAGTATATCAGAACTATCCGGCCAATCGTTCAGAGTTTTAACCGCGCCAAGAAGCTATTTAGCTTCTATTGGAGCATCATTCTGAGATCGGCTTCTCCAAGTGAATATAACGCATTTAATTGGATGAAACAACTCGTCCTGCGATTTATGAAGTCAATGCAAACACGTCATATCTCACACAAACGCCACACTGGAAGTCCGTGTCTCACGCACAAACAGGTAACACTTAAGGGAATAAACAACCAATTATAAAGGCGAGCTGAGCTACAGCGTTAAGCAACATAGCTTGTCCTGAAATATTTTAGCGGGATTACCTCACATCAGCTCCACACTAAACTTTCGCGAGTCGTGCAAGCAGGTCACACTTAGCGAAAAGAAAACCAATCATAAAGGCGAGCTGTGCTGCAGTGTTGTGCAGTATAACTTGTCTCGAGGTATGTACGCGAAATTCGATGCTTCAAACAATGAAACATCTAACGAATGTGAAATTACTATAATTACACATAACTGTAAAAAAGAGATACATAATTCCTCAGTTAATAATTAAAATAAACTCTTTTCTATGTGAGACGTTAAGACGTTATACTATTTGTCTCATTATCGATACACAGAAATGGGTTTCTTGCTGTCGTACGCATTTGCAAAAACAAATATATAAAACTTTAGCGGAATATATGCATATATTCATCAGAAAATAAAGCCACTGAACATTAATGAAACAATCGGTGCATGTAGCATATGTAATCATTGTATGTGCACATCAAGATTGTTTCTCTTGCAACTAGCTGCTGTCTGCATGAAAAGCCTCGTTCTATTTAACCAGGCCAATTTCTACGCTGCCAAACCAAATCTTTACATAGGTTTTATATTAACTACTGTAGCAGGCAGACGTCTGTACACGTCTCAGCGCGCGGGGCGTTTTGTTTTAAACTGATCCGGGGGGGGGGGGGGATAAGCACGCAGGTCTGGCCGTACTATCGGTTATTCAACAAACGTGAGTTACGGCGGTCTCAGGTGTGTGTATATATATAATATATATTATACATTTTATATATTATGTAAGGCAATGGAGGACGAATGACGTTCGCAGAGGTACAGGAAATTTGTCCTCAGTGTTACAAAATTGCACTTGACTATGATATTCATATAAAAATACTATACAACTGGAATACTACTTAGTTTTTAACACTTGGTACAATTTCGCGTGAATAATTTATACGTTCAGTTTATCAAAGTATAACAAAACAGTAATATCAGGCCAGTGCTTTTCTTTTGAAACTAAACAAAAGCTTTTATATAATTATTTGCGAAGGTCGCGAAAATGGGTGTTTTGACTCATAGTAGACTGACCCGCACTATAAGTAATTCCATAGCCTACACACAGTGCTTATAAAACAAACATAAAATAATACAATTACAATCTACAGCATAATGTTCATCTACTTCACAAATTCTACTAAATGAATCTGCGTGTAAGCATTCTTGCTGTGCTAAACCGTAGTTTATGTGAAATTATGGTCTGCATACGCCTGTGCGTTCAAATTAAAAAGCTCAAGAAAATCACAGTAAACATTTTGATGTTATATAAAAAGGTGTTAATTATCATGTCGGTTTATGCATTGTTTCTAGAATTCCGATTCACGTGCAAAATTAATGCCACCTGTACAGATGTTTTTTTCCAAATGCTAGCTTCAGCAGACGGTGTATCCAATAATAAAATATTGTTGTAGCATTTATGATACAGTTATTTGTACTAACTTAGACCGTAATAAACGCTTGTCCATAATTTAGGCCAGTAAATGTTATTCCAAATGCAATGTTCATTAAGACAAGATATTTTCTTGATAATGAAACAAAGAATGTGCAGATGTGTAATCCTATTTGAAAAGCATTACAAACTAAAACATTAACAGTTAAAAATTATATGCCTTTCTAATTATTTGACAAACAGATTCAAAACTAACGCTATCGTTATAGTAATAGGTAAAATTAGTTAGTTGTTTTGAAGTTAAGGCCGCACATATTTACTCAAGAGGTTGTAGGTTCAATTTCTAATTGTAACGTATTTATTTAAATATAATCTATACTACTAAATAAAATAGAAATGTCTGTCTGTAATTTTCGATTTTTTCAGTTCTAATTATTTTTATATAGTATAATTGAGAACTCGGCCATATAAAATGTTAATTTTTTTTCGTGTCTGTCTGTCCGAATGGATTTAACTCAAAAACTACTTAACGTATTGACATCAAATGTACGCAGTATATAGATAATAACCCCAGGACCAACGTAGCCTTCATTTCATTGAAATATCTCAAACGGTTCCGGAAAAAATGATCAGTTATGTAAATAGGTATTGGATAATAATTTTCTTATGATTACTTCAAACAATAACATAGATAAAAAAAATTTTTCGTCATTTCTCATTTCGTTTTTGTCTATGCGCTGTAAACCTTTCCTTCCAAAAAGCCGCAGTGGCACAATGTCTAGAGTTATTCCAAGTGGGGCCGCAGTAGAACAGTGGCTAGAGCACCCAATAAGAGGGTCTCAGAATCTCGGTGGCTAGAGAACCCAAGAAGGGTGCCGCAGAATCTCAGGGAATAGATACCCCAATAGTGAAGCCGCACCTGGTCAGGAGGTAGAACCCCCAATAGTGGGGCCCCTGTAGCTCAGTGGGTAGAGCACACAATAGTGGGGCAACAGCGTCGGGGGCTAGAGCACCACATATTGGGGCCGCAGTAGTTCAGCGGCTAGATCACCCAATAAGGGAGCCGCAGTAGCCCAGTGGCTAGAGAACCCAATAATGGGGCAGTAACTGGTCAGGCGCTAGAGCTCCCAATAGTGGGGCCGCAGTAGCTCAGTGGGTAGAGAGCCAATAGTAGGGTTGCAGCTGGTCAGGGGCCAGAGGACCTAATAGTGGGGCCGCAGTCGCTCAGTGGCTAAAGCACCGAATAAGGGGGTTGCAGTAGCTCAGTGGGTAGAGAACCCAATAGTGGGGCCACAGTAGCTCAGTGGGTAGAGAGCCCAATAGTGGGACCGCAGAAACTCAGTGGGTAGATAACCCATTAGTGGGTTGACCATGAACCCATTAGTGGGTCCGCAAAGGGTCAGGGGGATAGAGAACCCATTAGTGGGTCCGCAAAGGGTCGGGGGGTAGAGAACCCAATAGTGGGGCCGCAGAAGCTCAGTGACTAGAGAACCAAATATTGGGGCCGCAGCTGGTCAGGGTTTAGAGCACCCAATAGTGGCCGCAGTAGCTTGGTGGGTAGAGAACCCAATATTGGGGCCGCAGTCTTTCGGGGGCTGGAGCACCCAATAGGGTAGCCGCAGTATCTCAGTATCTAGAGAATAAAAAAAAAAAGTTGTCATATCAATTCAAATTCCTAAACATCATGCTAACATAAAACATGTGCGAATCGATGGCAGGGTGTAATTTAATAGCTCCATTAATCCAGAAAGAAGAAATATTATTTTTTTAAACATAAAAGCTTAATGAAACTATGGTGGGATTTAATTTAATAACTTAAAAACAATCATGCGAACGAAGTCGAACAGGTCAGCTTGTATAAAATATAATCTTTGTATTATAGTTGTGGTATAAATAAATTTACGTTTGAAGGTGTGTTGTGTGTGTGTGTGTATATATATATATATATATATATATATATATATATTATATATATATATATATATATATAATTTAGATTCTCTATTTACAAATATGACTGAATTGCAAGCTTAAATGTAATGTTAAATATATATGTATTGGAAGTCCACTTAGTAGGTTAATGCATTCATTACAAGAAAAGGCAAGTATTCTTTTGGTTACTAGTTTTTAAGGTTTTACTTGTAAAAGTACCATAGAATGCACACACATTTCCTAATTTACAGCACTAATATTTCTATTCCGCGACAACTTTTTTCTCTTAGTTCTCCTATTGGAAGTGACATTTCCCAAGAAAGGTTGACTCCTACGGACAAGCATAAATCACACCTTTACTCTACACGAGATTCGAAACCGGAACCACTCACATTCAACACTCACACTCAACACTCAATCGACTGCACCACAGGGGGCAGTCAATAGGTCAACCGGAACACTGTCAGTGGTTAAAAGAACTTATCTTAAGTGAACAAAAGCAGCTTATTTCATTGGAAATAGTTTCTAGGTTACAATTTAAGTAATATATTAATTGTTCCACACTGTACCTATAATTCACTGCCACGTTGGTTGGTATTGGCTTGCCTATATTTGCGCTAAATTAATTGCAGAAACTGCAGGCAAAGTTTTGAACATTGTTTTAAAACATTTATAGTTTAGCTTAACGTTCAAACATCACTCTTTTCTTTGGAATAAAATAATTTTAAATAAAAATATATCCATATTCTTTTCTCAGTTATATATTGTTTTTTTGTCTAGCAGTGAATGTATTAAATATTCCTTTATCATTTAATAGAACTTTATTATAATTTTAAATATTTTAATTTTATTATTCATTATTAGAATACATTTATTCGCTGCACCGTATTGTGATTTATGATTTCGACAAGAGAGACAATTCAACAATTCAATGTCATCAAAAATACTGTGCCAACAACAATGGATACGTCACGAAATTATATTCGGCAGTGGCTAGATAGATGACAGCTCTGTACGAATTTGTGTTATTATTTGCATGATTTTTTGATTTTTTTTTGTAGAAGTAAAACTGCTCTGCTGTAAAATGTGTTCAATTTGGCTTAGCTCTATGCTGTCACAAGCCCCTCAATGATTGCAAATTTTGTGAACAAATTTTGACTTGAGTAATGCATTCCCGTTGAGATATTTCTTATGCCGTGCTGTAAACTTTCAAATCAAATATATATATCCTCCACTCACCCCCATTTTAATGGTGAAGGATATGATGATAATGTGGAAAAGGAACAAGTAATCTGTTGATGCATCAAACCACAGAAAGTATTTCATCTCCATCGTTGTTAGTTTTATCTAATATGTTTTTAATTCGATACTATTATTAATATTTTAACAGAAAAATTGGACTCAATAATAGAAAAGCAATTGAATTCTATCGAATAATACACACAGAAGGTAAAGAAATCCTCCAGTACACACTGTCACAAGAGCACTGCTTCCTGTTGTCGCCAGTAAAAAGTCTCAGTGTCCGGTTTTGCATTTGCTGTTACTCAAGACAAAATACTGAATGTTTTTATGTCCGTGCATAAGCTTACATGCTCGCTAGACCTAAGCGCACACATAACAGTTGACTGTAATTTCCGAACCACATAAGATATAACTGTCAAATTCATAACAAGGCCGCACCCCCAATGATAAGGGCCACAGGGCCAAGTATAACCCATGTCTACTTATAAGCATACTTGGCTGTAATTTACCAACCATGTAAGATATAATTGCCAAATTCATAACAGTCATCATCATTTACAATGGTGAGAAGAGTCGCAGGGCCAAGTATAAACTATGCCTACTTACAAGCAGAGTTGGCTGTAAATTCCAAACCACATAAGATATAGTTGCTAAATTAATAACATAGACATCATCCACGACGACAATGGTCGCAGGGCCAAGTATATACTATGTCTACTTATAAGCATAGTTAACTGTAAGTTCCAAATCACAAAGGATATAGTTGCCAAATTCATAACATAGGCAACACCCACAATGACAAGAAGGTCCACGGTCAAGTATACTCTATGTGTCATAAGTACAGTTGGCTGTAATATCAGAACCATGTAAGATAGTTGCCAAATTGATAACATAAGAATCACCCATGATGACAAGAAGGCACACATGGTCAAGTATACCCTGCATCTACTTATAAGTATAGATGGCTGTAATTTCCGATCTCTTTAAGATAGTCAACAAATCCATAACATAGGCATCATTAACAACGATGAGAAGGGTCGCAGGGCCAAGTATAATCCTATGTCTACGTATAAGCATAGTGCCTATAATTCCCATAACATGTATTATATAGTTTACAAATTCAAACACAGGTTTCACCACTGACGACAATTTTCGAAGGGCTGAGTAAAACCATGTCTACTTGTATGCCCTGTGAACTGTAATTTCCATAACATGTAAGAAATAGTTTTGAAATTCAAACATGGTCCTCAACCCCGACAATGAGAAATGTCGAAGGGCTGAGTATATGCTTTGTATAATTACAAGTATAGTTATCCGTAAGTACCGAACTGCATAAGTAATGGTTGCCAAATTCATGACATAGGCACAATCCACAATAACGAGAAGGTTTGCAGGTACAAGGATACCCAATGTCTACTGATAAGCATAAAGGGCTGTAATTTCTGAAATTTGTAAGGTGTGATTGCTAAATTCATATCGTAGACATCACACAAGACGAGGAGGGTCGCAGGGTCAAGTATATTCATATGTCTACTTATAAGCATAGGTTGCTATAATTCCCATAACATGTAATATGTAACTGTCAAATTCATAACACAGTCATCATTCCCAATGACGAGATGGGTCGCAGGGCAAATTATAACCATTTGCCTACTTATAAGCATAGTTGGCTGTACATTCCAAACCACATACATTACATTTGCCAAATTCATAACACACTTCATCCACGATGATAAGGGTCACAGGGCAAGTATACTTTGTTTACTTATAAGCATAGCTGGCTGTAACTTCTGAACCATGTAAGATATAGTTGTCAAATTCATAACAAAGGCACCACTGCTAATGATAAAAGGGTTGCAGGGCCAAGTTAGCCCCATATCAACTTATAAGCATTGTGGTCTGTAAGTGCCAAACTTCATAATATATATAGCTGACAAATTCATTACGTATGCATCATCCACAACAATGAGAAGTGTCGAAGAGTCAAGTATACCCTATGTCTACTTGTAAGCATAGTTGGATGTAATTCCCAAAATGTGTTTTAGATATAGTTTGCAAATTCATAACACAGGCATCACACCCGATGATAAGGCTTGCAGGGCTAAGTGTACCCAGTGTCACTTATAAGCATGGTTGGCTTTAAGTTCTGAACTGTGTATGATATAGTACTAAATTCATGACATAGGCATCACCCACGACAATGAGAAGTATCGCAGGTTCAACTATAACCTACATCTGCTTATAAGCACGTATGACTAACATTTACGAACTGTGTATGGTAATGTTGTGAAAGTAATAACATGAGCATTATCCACAATGATCAAAAGGATCACAAGATCATGTATACTCCATACCTACTTATAAGTATAGTTGGCTGTTATTTCCATAATGTGTAAGATATAGCTGTCAAATTCATAACACATGCCTCACAACTGACAATGCGTAGGATTGCAGGGCCAAGATGGCAGTCGATATCTGTAGAAAATATATTTCTTCATTTATTTTTGGTCCTTTGCAAATAATACATTTATAAGCTGTCTTGTTGGTGTCTTATAAAATAAATCAAAATATAATACATGTTAATGTATTGATAAACAAAAGGGTAACTCTCACACAAAATAACATGTCTGTGTTTTACTGTTCACATTCGTGTTATGACACACCTCTGTGTTTACAGTCATGCGACAGGTAATGAAAGTTAACAGCATCAAATTATTTGACAGATGGTTTGGGTATTTAGTGTGCCTCTGCAATGCTACAGAGTTTCGTCCTGATTGCCCATTTATTTGTAGCCCTGAACTTCATCACATGATCAGTTGAGAACCTTATTGCATTTTTGGACATGCCTTATGGCCTCCTCCCTTTTTAAACAGATGTCCTCTGACAAAACACACATTTTGCACACCTTGCATCCCCGGACATGTGTACCTTCTATGTCACAGGTGTATACAACCAATTTAATACATGTTATTGTGAAGCGATGTCTCGCCAGAGCCAGAAGGTTCAAGGAAGTGAAACATCATTCTGTAGCGTGTCTCACCATAGCCAATTGGTTTAGGAGAGTTTCATAGGCCTTGTTGAGGCAGCAGGTTTATCTGCCACTGAGGCAGGCCAATGTTACGATGTTCCAGAGAGCACTGCGAGTCGATGGGTATTACAGTTCCGGGACATGGATGACATTCGTCGTGGAGGAACGGGTACATGGAGGGTGTAGACTGCAGCCGAGGACAATTGTCTCTTTAACCAGGCACAGTTTACTCCTTTCAGGAGCACCATTCAGCTAAAACAAGTCACACACTTTCCTGGTAGCTCGATTACCATTCTTAGGTGCTTGACGGCGGCAGGACTGAAATACCGGCGTGCTTCAAGGAAAAAAAGGCTCACCGATGAACACAGGATTTATCGACTCGTGTTTACCGAGGAAAACATTGACCGTGACTGGTACGATGTCTTATCCGACAAGTATGCGTTTTCCTCAGCTAATGATGGCCACAATGCCGGTCTTTAGACCTTGTGGGTATGTGGCCGACTGCTCACCCTATGTTCATGCATCCATTGTGTGTTGGCAATGGATGAGTGCACATGCGATAGGCATGTTGCAAGAACCAATGATCGAGGTCCGAATACACACAGCCTCAATGCCGGGCAATATTAGCATATTCTAGAGAATATTATGATTCCCTTGGTGCGAGTTATGTATAAAAATGGCGAGTTGTGCTTCCAGCAGGACCATTCTCCAATATAAACTTCTCAGACGGTTCAAGAATGGTTTGCAAGGCAAGACCAACTGGAACTCGTAGATTGGCCACCTTACAGTACCAACTTAAATCCAATTGAGGATGTTTGGTCAGAGATGAAGTGCATGATGGTGGAAAACTGGCCTGATACACAGCCAGCAATTAAAGATGCTCTCTGAGAGGTATTAGCAGATGCCTGGGTTGAAGTAGCTAGTAGTGAACACTATGCTACTTCTCTGGTCGCCTCTTTACCATGATAACTGTAGCAGGTGGTTGAGTATGAGGGATATTGGTCCTCTTATTAAAGTTACAACATAGGCCCTTTTCAGGGCCAAATAAACACTAATGTAAAAAGTGTGACATAAAAGACCAATGGTACACCACTTGGCATAATGACCGCATTGACATACAAACTAAAATTGCGATGTGGTTCCGAACCCGAAACAGAAGGCACCAGAACCATACATGCGAGACCACCTTTGTTTGTTACATGTGTGTATCATTTGGATGCAAACATATGCTTACAAATAAAATACAGTACAGGATACTGTGACATTTTGTATTACAACGAAACAAAATAATATAACTAGTGGGAATGAAATTCAAGTCGTACTCCAGAAACCTAATGTTATTGTGTGAAGGGGAAATGCCATTTCTTCGGCAAGTTCGGCAACCATGCACATATTGTGATTAGCAGACAGTTGACGGGATGGACTGACAACATAATATAATTCCAGTTTAAGTTCATGTCCTGCCCGAACTGATATTTATTTGTCCAATTCTGTATTTCATTCCAGGTAAATTGAAATAACATTGAACTATTTCTCGAACTGTTATTCTTTACTGCGCGATGCTCAGTTTGGTATTTTTAGTCTGACGAATAAAGTTCTCATTTAAGTCCACGAATTGCCCTGAACTTTAAGAAAATGCGCGATTTCATTTCCAGTTCACTGCAGAGGAAATATGAAAGAACTGTATCTACAACTATATCTCGTACTTCCTTATGTTATTATAGTCAGACATTTTCGGTTCAAGGTATACAATTTTAATACATGTTCACGACCTACCATTAACTAGAATTATCTTCACAGTTGCCTTTCTAGTTCATTGAAGCATAAATGTGAATTAAGTGAATCTCGAACTATATCTCGTACTTACTTGTGCAATTCTAGACCAATATTTATAATTCGAAGAGGAAAATTCCAATATATGTATACTACCTGCCTTGAACTAACATTGTGTTTCATTTTTCATTTCCAGTTCAGTAAAGAGGAAACGCTAAAGAACTGTACCTCGAAATGTATTTCGTACTTCTTATTTTGTTCCATCCCTAAATTTTTAATCCGAGTGTCAAAGACCATCCAATATTCACAGAATCATACAAATATATAAGTTCTGGTGAAAGGTTCAGGAATTTTGATCATGGAGTTAATTGACCACGGCTCATATTCGATCAATTCCTCTATACAATGGCCGTGGGGGTTAAGCGGTTACACTTCTCGGCTCCCACCTAGGCGAACCAGGTTCAATCCCCGGCTGGGTAACTTCTGATTTTCGCATGTGGGAATCGTGATGGTTGGTTTTCTCTGGGATATCCCGTGTCCCCAACCCTTGCGTTTCGACACTGCTAAATTCTCACCTCATTTCGCCCTCATCATTTCCCAAGAGCTCGATGTTAAGAGCTGCCCAGATCTCTCAACTCAACTACAACTGTAATTTTTTATATTCTTAACCTTGAAAGGTAACCATAGTTGTGACCCACCGATTATTTCCACAAGCTGGCGACCATATGTGTTTTATAGGCACATGGTGTACAAATTCGAAATACTGTGTTTGCGAGCCAATTTAACTGTTCCATTTATTCGACAGCCTACATACATGTATAACATACGAAATGTAGACGTGCTATATATGTTTATTGCTTGTATATAATATATTTTTCATTGCTAGTTTTTAGTATAGATGGAACTAATTTGTTTTCATTTATAAGTGTGCTTACATGTGAAACAAATGTGATGAGAGCATTGTGCTAACAATACCTATTGAATTTTAATTTTAATTAATTTGGTTTTGTTTTGAATAGAGGGACAACTGATATATTCTGCCACATACAGCTGCATAATGGTGTGACTAGTTGGCTACAGAACGATAAAAGGTTGCAAAGTGAAAGAAACTACTGGGGAAACGAGACAAACCATTTTTTCATCGCATTGTAAAAACTAATAGTACCCTGAGATTCCAAACATTCTTGTACACAGTCGTGTAATGTAGTGATTTAGAGAATCGAAAGCTTTAATAAACCGATCAAGATTAGGCCGCCTACAAAATCTGGCCCACAGGGCAACACAGCAAGTTGATATATTCACTTTGAATTTATGCACTATGTAACCATTTAACCAAAATTCTCAAAAATGTTTTAAAACAAAGCTGATTTCAAATACACATTACATAGACACTGGAAACACTTTTCAATAGAAAGAGATCCTCCGAAAGTGTAGCAATATGCAATCCTAATTGCACCTAGTGACAAAGTGGAGACAAGAGAAAATGAAATTATGGATGTCTGGTGGGAAATCTCTATGATGATGATCAAGAAAGATGCAAAAGTTAAGTCGTCTTGCATTATCCGCTAATATGCAAAAACAGTTTGTAAAACAAGTAACACCAAAAACAATAAAACTATTAACTAGGCTGAATACCGTAGTATAGCTGAATACCGAACATAATACTTATGGCGGTAATGTATTTACATATTTGTATGATATACTACATTTATTTCTGAGCAGTGCAATTATAATTGTTTGTTCCTAGAGTATATGCAATATTCCCCACGTAAATTTGCCTTGCAGTGGCATAAAACTGAAACTGAAATTGAACAGGAAGATGTGGCCTTGATTACATCTTTTTCAAAGCCTTCACTTTGAGCCCAGTGCTACACTCTAAATTCGGATCAGTGGTAAAAAATTGATTCGCAGTGAAATTCAATCACTCGAATCAGTGCAAATGGCTTCACTTAAAATCAGTGAAAACAACTGATTGTTACAGTGAAAAACGTTAACTTATTGAAGTACTGACGAGAGAGAATTTCACTGAGTGAATAAGTGACGGCCGAATGCAGTGGCGAATTAAATATTGATTTCATGGAATTTAGCCAAAGAAATTACGTGAAATAAACATACTTACGATAGTTTATTATTTATATTGCGCGATTTACTGTAATTTAAAGAAGCAAAAACAATATTGGAGGTGGCCGGTGTTGAACACACAAACCATTTCCATTTCGCTTTTAGGTCGTTACCTTACCATCTTTGTTACCAGGTTAAGTTAAAAATGAGAGCAAAGTATAGGTCTTATACTTCTCATCGAAATCGTGAAGATTTAAATTGTATGCCCTTACTTTTCGTATGTTGTTTTATTGGTACTGTTAGTATTGTTAAAACGAATACTATGTAAGAGTGCACTCTCTTCACCACATTATATGTAGTTTAAACGTTCAAGCACAGCGCTGTGGTGATTACATGTAAACGAAATGAAAGACGTAAAAACGTAATGAAAGGCTGACTGTCCATATTACAGCGTAAAAGGGCATTTTGAAAGAAGAAACACATTTTAGACAGTATTTTGTATTGGGTTTTCGTCGTTATTTCACTTGATACTCATTGTTAAACGGGCATTTTTTAATGTTGTTGGACAGCCATTTTTACATGCTGTTTAACTAATCCACCAGTCAAAAACAAACCACTAAAAAACATTGAAAAAAAAACTACTGATGAATCAGTGGAAAACCTCACTGAATAAATACATGACTTAAATCTGGCATGTTTTCACTGATTCATTAGTAAAATTTACTGAAGCTACTGTTGAATCAGCCAGGTACTGCTGACTGATTAAAACGAATCAGAGGAATGTCACTGTTACAGAGTGTATTGCAGCATTTTGGTGGTATAGGCTATTCACAGTAAAATGACCACTTTTGAATGCTCTACTTAAGATTTACTTGTATGCACGTTGTGTATTCTATCACCTTAAGTAATATTAACATTGTCATGGGTCTCATCATTCATGCGTCGGTCAAGTGAAACACAAACTATTAGAAAAGTTAACATTTTACCAATATGCTAATTTTTACACTTCGATGCATAAAAAAACAAAACATGAAAGAAATCATTTAAATTATCAGAAATGGTTACCTAACCCTTTTTATTCGATGTTAAGATATGGAATTACTTCCAGTAAACACGGGGAAAAAAAGGGCCAGAATCGGCCCGGTAAAAGCTAGCCGACAAACTCCGGCCAGCCAATACCGTCCTACTGTCTTATGCCGGAAACGACCCGATTGAAATATGGACTGGTGGCTGTTTTCCGACAGTGTCAAAAATACACTGTACCGCTACCGGCAAGATATGAAATGCATTCCGGCCCAATATACACGTAAAGTACGGGTCAGAATCAGGCCGGTAAAAGCTATTAACCAAACTCCAGCGAGCCGATACTGGCTGTCTTATGCCGGAAGCGGCCCAATGGAAATATGGAGTGGTGGCTAACTGTTGGCCGACAGTATCGGGCCTGCAAAGGCTGGATGTCATTACGATGCCGGGCCTGCGATAGCTGGATGTCGTTACGATGCCGGGCCTGCGACGGCTGGGTGTCGTTACGATGCCGGGCCTGCGACGGCTGGGTGTCGTTACGATGCCGGGCCTGCGACGGCTGGGTGTCGTTACGATGCCGGGCATGCGACGGCTGGGTGTCGTTACGATGCCGGGCATGCGACGGCTGGGTGTCGTTACGATGCCGGGCATGCGACGGCTGGGTGTCGTTACGATGCCGGGCATGCGACGGCTGGGTGTCGTTACGATGCCGGGCATGCGACGGCTGGGTGTCGTTACGATGCCGGGCATGCGACGGCTGGGTGTCGTTACGATGCCGGGCATGCGACGGCTGGGTGTCGTTACGATGCCGGGCATGCGACGGCTGGGTGTCGTTACGATGCCGGGCATGCGACGGCTGGGTGTCGTTACGATGCCGGGCATGCGACGGCTGGGTGTCGTTACGATGCCGGGCATGCGACGGCTGGGTGTCGTTACGATGCCGGGCATGCGACGGCTGGGTGTCGTTACGATGCCGGGCATGCGACGGCTGGGTGTCGTTACGATGCCGGGCATGCGACGGCTGGGTGTCGTTACGATGCCGGGCATGCGACGGCTGGGTGTCGTTACGATGCCGGGCATGCGACGGCTGGGTGTCGTTACGATGCCGGGCATGCGACGGCTGGGTGTCGTTACGATGCCGGGCATGCGACGGCTGGGTGTCGTTACGATGCCGGGCATGCGACGGCTGGGTGTCGTTACGATGCCGGGCATGCGACGGCTGGGTGTTGTTACGATGCCGGGCATGCGACGGCTGGGTGTTGTTACGATGCCGGGCATGCGACGGCTGGATGTCGTTACGATGCCGGGCATGCGACAGCTGGATGTTGCTATGATGCAGTGCTTACGACGGATGGATGTTGTTACTCTACCGGGCCTGCAACAGCTGGATGTTGTTACGATGCCGGGCCAGCAATGGCTGGATGTCGCTACGATGCCAAGCCTGCGATGGTTGGATGTTACTACGAAGCCGAGCCTGCGATGGTTGGATGTTACTACGAAGCCGAGCCTGAGATGGCTGGATGTTACTACGAAGCCGAGCCTGAGATGGCTGGATGTTACTACGAAGCCGAGCCTGAGATGGCTGGATGTTACTACGAAGCCGAGCCTGAGATGGCTGGATGTTACTACGAAGCCGAGCCTGAGATGGCTGGATGTTACTACGATGCCGAGCCTGAGATGGCTGGATGTTACTACGATGCCGGGCCTGAGATGGCTGGATGTTACTACGATGCCGGGCCTGCTACAGCTGGATGTCATTACGATGCCGGGTCTGCTACAGCTGGATGTCATTACAATGCCGGGCCTGCGATGGCTGGATATCATTACGATGCTTGGCCTGCGATGGCTGGATATCATTACGATGCTTGGCCTGCGGCGGCATGATGTCCACAAATAAGCAGAATAACAATGAAAAAACCTTCTCGATTTAAATTTTATTAATAGTAATTTCCTCTTTACATATATTCATTTCATAGACTTGTCAACACATTAAATGATATGGAGATCCTTTGCTTGCCGATTACGGGATTCGAACCTAAGATCCTTTGGTTAACAGTCCAGATTGCTAACCTATACACCATGGAATTAGTTGGTGATATTCTCCAGTAATTAAAAATATATCATAACACAAATTATTACAAAGGAATGTATAAATTTCATGATAATATAAGAGAAATACTTTTAAAATGCAGATTATTTAGAAACTATTTCTTCAGAGGCTTGCAAACCAAATATTTTTTATTAGTTTTTTATATGTCTGTCAGATGGTTGTACAAATGAAAAAAATTTCAATGTCAACAAATGTCATGGGCTACCACGTGACACACATAATCACGAAAAAAAAACATGCTAATGGTTAACACACGGTCTCAAAAAAGACACCATCCCATTAACAGCTGGCTAACATCTTGGCTATTCAAAGCGCTTTTCAAAAGTTTATCGTTAAAGACATCATATTTGTATCTTTATTGTGATAAAGAGCCTTGTCTCGAAAACGTTATCAGGCCGAAATAAATAAGATAATGGCCAGCTTACCGAAAAAACAAAGATGATTTACGGAAATTCGCCCAGAAACAAAGTTTAAGTTTGTTGGGAAACGAAACATAAACAAATGACCTCGCCATTGTTATAACATGTTATTTTAGCAGTTCTCAACATGATTCGCAAGTTTATATTTCTGATAGTTCTGTTTTCAAGAAATCAATTAAATGTTGTTACTCAAAGATGGTTACTGTGCAGATGGAATTGGTTTCATATCCCAATTCATTCTTAATTGAAAATGACGTGTGAGATTATTAACCTTGGCATAAAGTGCATTAACACATTATGAACGCACAGAGAACCTCATAAAGAAACATAACATAGCGTGATATATTTCACTGACTATTTAATTATTGAACCTGTTTTTATTTAATAAATGTTTGTTGAGAATGTAACAGCATCATTATTTTTTTGTCAGTGAGACAGGTGATTTTTTTATCCATACTTTTTCGTTCCATATGTTCACAAAACATCACCGAGAACACATTCGAACCTTATTCATTTTCTTAGGGATTTGAATTTTGACAATTTCTGAAATGGGTTTTAGGTATTTATATAACCAACCGTTTAAAGCAAAGATCATGGCTATACCTTATCGTGTTACTAAGCTATTGGTGAGTTTTCCAAAACACATTTTACTTCTTTTCGTCCCCTAAGGCAATGACTTTCAAAAAATAACCTACAATGAATTTTTAGGCATTTGTATAGGTAGCAATTTGAAACGTACAGATAAACAATATACTATCGCTTTAATGCGCGATTATGGAGACGTCGATAGCATATTTGAACACTTTTCACCCACTTAATGTTTAAATCTTAAAATATTTTTGTTATCGATATGCTTTTAACTTCAAACGATATCTCATTAGGTTAATAAGATATAGAGGGATACTCGAACATATCTTTTACAGCTTTTCACCCTTTCAGTTGTTTGATTTCAGATAACCCTGAAATCAATTTTGTGGTATATGTTTAGGATACATTTTGAAGCTAAAAGCACAACCATACCTCGTCGGATTAATCAGCTATTGAGGAGTCCTCAAAAACATGCTTTACCACTTTTCACCCTCTTAAGGGTTAAATTTTGTAAAATCCTTTCTCAGTGGGTGCCTGCATCCAGAATGAAAGGAAAGCCAACACTGCATTTTTAAACTTTGCATCTCATCTAGCCGTTTTGTCTGTATATTGGTCAATGACAGTCAGTAGGTAACTTCATTGTGTACACAGATATTTAAATTCAATAATTGAAAACAAATTTCTTGCTATCGTTTAAATTCGACGGTACAGTCCATTGTTCCATCCAATGTTCATATTTTGCCAAAACAGAACCTCACTTATCCAAAGACATTTATATCAACAAAGTTTCAATATCAGGCAGCAGTCTCAAATCCTACATGATGATATTTAAAAAAATGGAGATTTAACTGTCGTATTATACATACAATAAAGAAATTAGTTCTGATAATTTCATGAAGGCCATGGAAGGAGGGATATCATAAAAATGTATCATGAACAGAAATTTGCTTTTACCTTCATTTCCGATCTAAATAAAAGTACATGCTATATATCATCGTAACGTGTGCGTCCAGTGCGAGTCCTGTCATTTATATGTGGTTTTCAGTTACACAACGAATGATAAATATTTTATTTACACCGTTTCATTATATTTGTTTTGACGATTTTAATACAAGATTCACGAACGTGTCTCTAAGTTACTAATTATATATTACTGATAATCTGTCATTTTTTGTTCTGTAGCCGGCATATCTACTGGAGTTTGTGACCTTGGATTTGTTATATATTCACCTTGAAAATTCTAAAAGAAACATCAAAGAAACAGACGATCCTACATCGAGTTCAGAGCATATATATAAAAATAACAAATAAAAGCTTTCCCTCGCTTTACAATTACGGTTCAACGGACATCATCTAGGAATTAGTTTTTTATTGCGCAGTCAACGAATAATTCAACAAATATGGAACCCTGCATGGCGAAAAACTGATGACTAGTTATTTGTATATTATATACTTATTCATTAAAATGTATGTAACTGTAATCTCCAAATATCGTCATGCAGGACAATGATGCGATGCGAAGACGTCATTTAAAAGACTTGAGAAGAATTCGCTTGCTGCATGTTAACCTAATTGCCACTTTGCGTAAGTGGTAACTGTGAGTAAAAATTGTAGCTCTGAGAAACGTAGCGAACTGTAATATATATTGCATATAGAGTAAGTTCATATTCGAAACAGTAATATTAACTATTAATCACTGTGTTTGGGTCTGAGAGACGGTAGCGAACAGAGAACGTCACTGTACTCCACGCCATAAAAACAGCAGTGTAACACTTAGATCTGTGAGGGACCCACGTAGGCAGGCAGGCTGCTACAACAGCTTGGCCAACTTGGCTTCCGCCATCTAACTACTGTATATGCACTGGCACCTGCCCTGAGCTCTGCACACGTCGCTACTTGTATCGCCCGTAATCATGACCGCACATACTGTACGTTTCTTTACGTAGCCTGTATATTGTACGTTAGGGAATCTCATTCCTGACTTCATACACTCCACACAAAACTAAACAATCATAAAGTGTGGCGTGTGAATTTATCGTGAATATAAGCATAAATACGATTTGAACATGATTACATAATATATTGTCCCCATTCCAGAGATCATTAAATATTTGTTGTATGGGTTCCGAAGCAAGAAGATTACTTATTACCGCATGTTTTAGAGAAGGCAACAAAAGCAACACAGAATTTTGGAGAGTGATTCCAGTATAGATTTCTGTGTGTGGCGTTACCTAAATAATCTCTCAAGTGGAGGTATACTTTCTTCCGCCAGACTTATAATCCTCATTGTTTTCTTCTGCGTTAGAGTATGAAGCATGAATTCAAACGGAACTATTTAGTTTAAACGGTATCTCATTGCATCGCTGAAGCAACACAATGTTAAGTACATATCATTAAGCTATATTCTTTAAAGAAAACCGAAAATTATGACACCCACAAAGCATTCTGTGAAACCAAGACATGCGAGGAAACCTAACAAGGTACGCCACTAGTTATTCGAAGCACTTTCTGAATCAATTTAAACATTAACAAAAAAAAAAAAAAAAACTTTATACTCAATTTATAATATTTAAACCATTTATTTATTTTTTCTTACGATAAATTTATTTTCTGTCTCAAACAATATATTTGGAAAATAGTGTGGTACTGCTGTATTTAACGGTTGTTTAATAATTCTAAATAAAGGATTGTTTCACCATATTTCCTTGCTTGACTAAAAACATTCAATTCAATTTAACTTTAAGCTACTTTCCTTGGGTAAATGGGCACATGTAATCATGAAAATGTCTGTCTATGATGTACTGTATGTCCGCTCATAATAACATTCGAACCCGTGAAACATATTTCACCAAATTCGGTACACATATAACTTAGTAAGAACATCCAATTTTACAATGTTCTGCCATACCGTTTGCTTATTTTCAAAACAGTTGCTATTTTAATATATGTAAGTTTTTAACCTAGGAAGGTACGTTCTTATTGGTTCACCATTGTGGAAGGTAGCACATCATGAAAACAATAAGCTTTTATATCATATCTTCGTAAATTACACAATAGATACCTGCCACATTTTGCAGGTAACTAGTACCTTTAAGGCCTATAGTAGACCATGGTACCTTACACATTTAAGATTAATGTGAAACTTACTATATTTTCATAACGGTGCCAAATATTTATTTTTAAATCTGATATATAAACATATATATTTATATATTACTCACATACCTATAATTATATAATATTTTATATGGAGAACGTATCGCCTAAAAACATTAAATATTCCAAGAAATAACCAATTTCGTTTACCATTTTGTAATATAGCGCAGCACGAAAAAATAAAATAATTGTATCGTAACTCGGAAAACAATCTACACATTTCTACCAAAATTGACAAACAAGTACTACATTGATTTGAATTAATTGGGCCAGGCATTTATTTTTAAATTGGTAGCAATATAAACAGACATTTTGATACCTATACTGTGTCTATAAAACGATGTGACCAATTTCAACCAAACTTGGTGTGTTGAACGTATCACCTACCGATATTAAACATGCTGGTACATTGTCTCATTTGTCCGCCATATTGTAAGGTAGCGCTACACGACAATATAGTGTGTCAAATGTCGGGAAACAATAAACTTAATACTATCTAATTTGGCAAACAAGAGTCACCACGGTGATCAAATAAACATACATGTTTTACGTGGATAGGTCACTTATTTTTAAAATGGCGGTCATACGAACATTTTGATTACTTATCTATAACCACGAAACCGTGTAACCAAGGAACGAAAAAACAGAGTGCGACCCGGGGGGGGGGGGGTCCATACAATTTTGAAATATTGCCCATGTACTAGTGAATGTTATCGGAAATTCGGAAATTTTATCGAAATAACACAGCACATTGAAAACAAACATTCGAATGAAATGAGGCTTTATCTGTGCTTTAAGCAAAACATGTTATACATTACAAAATATCTGGAAGAATTACTTTCTGGGCCATATTGGTAGGTTAAATGTTGTTTAACATAAAATAATACAGGAATTATCGAAGTCATTCCGCTTAAATTTCTTTTTATCGTTGGTAAAGTGGGCACTTTATGCGCAAATATATGTCTCTTAGAGTTTAACTGTGTGAAATATCTCGGCCATTAAAATATCGACACAATGAATCGAAACATTTTTTGTAGAACATTTCCAATGCAGAAAAATATATTGTAGCTGTCTGTTAAAAACTGGATTCATTCCTTTAATCGGCAACCACTCTGCAATGAGAGACATTGTACAACTAAGATGCCCGAGGGCATCTCGCTTGTTTTCTGACAACTTTGACAAGTTCAAGTGCCATATTAAAAAACTTTATAAGCTAGTTCACTTAATCGTCCTCAAAGTGTATATTTCCTTCGCTTTATACGATAACTTTTACAAATCACGGCCATCTAGGAAATTGAAGAACGGGGGTGAAGGAACTGTTTATGGCCTTCTACGATACTTTAGCCCAAACATAATGATGAGTTGCAGCGTTTTTCGCTGCTGCATGCATCTCCGACCTGAAACGTCACCTCCTCGCTCGCTTAACACAGCAGTAGAAATCGGTATATTAGATTAACGTGGCTTTATTGGGCAGTCTGCATTAAAACATTTGACATAAACTGGCATTACAGCATTAGACTTGGATGGAAGTAGGGCCTCTGCTTCTACATGGCGGTATTCAAGGCAGCAAGATTGTTTGCCTTTCTTCCTGACTTAACGAAGCACTAAAATACAAGAAAAATAACATTAATGCGGAGCTTCACGTTTCTCTTGTCGCTTTTACAAAAGAAAAGGAAAAGTTATTCCTCTGGGAATACCAGCTCGCCAAGAAAAGTGATGTGTATTTTTATAATAATTAATCACTTATAGGAGCTGTTGTGTTGTAACTGTGAGGCTACTCTCCTCGCACTTCGACAAACCAGGTTCAAATCCGTAGTTTCGAGTGTAGGAAACATGGCGGGTATTTATGTTGGCCAGTGGGTAGTGTCGGGGTACTCCCGATACTCAGTTTTCTGTCGATGCTCCATCTCTACCTCTCCTCAACACCATCAGCGCTGAAGACCTTAGCTGTTAAGCGCAGCTTACGTCTCTCATGTCACTGGTGTTAACTTAAGACTGTGTGTCACCTACATACAGTATTTCACATCTAAATTGTTCATCTCCGTTCTCAATTAATGTTAATTTTGTAACCATAAAATATCATATGTTACTCAAAAATGCCACTTAGATATGACGTGAAATACGGGTTTTGTACGTGCCTTACGAAAGCTTTCCTATTATGCCTTTTATGTTTTAACTTTCCGACTGAATTATGATTATGTTCGGAACCATGAGTCTTCGTGGAAGACTTTTTTTTTTCTTATGAAACTCGCAAATACTCAGCTTCGATTAATCTTGTGGTCTGTAATACGCAGAGTCAATTTCCCTTGTTACTGTTAATACTTCCAGCCCTACAATTAAATGTCTGGTGAGAAAATAAGAATAAATTTCAAAAATTTAAAAGAGAAGACACAGGACATGAAAAAGTATATAGGAAAAATTACACTGCACTTGCGGTGTATTACATTACTTAGTTAAACTATATGTTTGTTAATCTAATGTACACGTGTAACTATGAATAAATAGATTATTAAAAACTATCTCAACATGTTTGCACGCTAACTTTGCTTTCCAAAGATATTTTTGTATGAACAAATAATGAAGTCCGTTTTATTTCCTAAGTGAGAATTTGTTTGAGTAAATAAGCCTAGTAGACGTATTTTTATACAAGGTATGCCTAGTACCGCGACAAAACGAACAAGCAGTCAGGTGGTGTCCCCCATTCAACCGCTTCATAGTCCGCCTGGCTCTGTGAGGTACCCACGGTTTGCAGCTCGCGCTACTGTCCGCGCCAGACATCGTGGCCCTTGAGCTCCGTCGTCCGTCAGTAATGGGCTGGACACGGACGGGCGCTGCAGCAGGCGGAGATTACTAACGGCACGGTTATCTATACTCTTTACTAAAAGCATTTTCGAGTGTGTCCGCTGGATGTTTTCACTCTAAAGACTGGTTCAGTTCACGCCATACGAAGCTGTTCAAATGTAAACAGATATTCAGCATTACCGCTTGTGTGCATGGGGGAAAGCTCAGTTTACGAATATAGGATTTCGATGTGAATACATAACAAGAAACTAGAAGCTAAATATATTTTTACTTTGTTTGGTAATCAGAAAATGTTACAAATATTTTATGAACTAGGCCTAATTTTAAAGTTGTCGCAGAGGTACGTTTCTGAAGGAAAGACTGCACACTTGTTCAGTACCTTGCACATATAGACGATGACGCATATGATGCGCGTGCCTGGATCGTCCTCAGCGCTTCGCACTTCTGGACAAAATACGTCCTGGTAGGAGGAATGCTTAATGAGCGAGTGAATATATTTAGGCGGCTCTTAACACCGAGGTCTTGAGAGCCCTTTAGGGCAAAGCGTGATCAGTATGGCGCAGCGCCGGAATGCAAGGGTGGGGGCAATGGGAGATCAGTGAGAAAACCCGCCGACCAGCGGCATCGTCCTGCACGCTTCCCACATGCGAAAATGCCGGGGCGATCTGGCCGGAAATCGAACCCGGTTCGCCATGGTGGGATGAGAGTATTCTAACCACTACACCACCGCGGCCCCACTAATGATTAATGTTCACTATCTGATTATAGTTATGTCTTATATACACAATGACCTCGTTACAGCAAATATGTACTAACACACTAAAACCAAGTGTTTTTAAGTGTATTAGTATCAACGCAACATTTTAAACGACTATGTCTGCCGAAAAGTGCTCACTTTAAAGAATATTTTGTTAACAGGAACAAAAAAAATGTAGCTGATGAAACCAGTATAAAAGAATAGCCGACAATATTACTTTGCGATGCCGTAAACTGAAAATAATGCAGGTAAATTATCTCAACTTTAATCACTAAAAATATTTTGAAAACAGATGACACTGCACGCTCAGTTGCAGGGATATTTATACGAGAATGACTGAAAGCTTTCCTAATGCCCTATAGGATTGTTTGGCCTAGTTACGGAGCAGAAAAATATACGCTTGCTCGACCAGGTCCGGGTCAGCGTTCAAGAAGCAAGCTACTGTCTGCGCCAGACCTTGTGGCAACGTGGGTGCGGGGGTTTGTTGGGAAGAGTTGAAACAACTACGTATGCAGCTCTGGCTTTGTAGCATCCGACCTAGAAACATTACTCCACCTCACGCATTTTAACTGCTGATTTCGATTTCAATAGATGTCGGTGAATTTTAGGAATATATAAGAAGGCTATTTATAGAATTGAAAGGGAAGTAGTAAAAAGTATGAGTAGGTGTTGTGACCGCGAGGCTAATAGGTATAAGTGTTAAGGCATGCCGATCAACAAAGCAGCTGATAGTGTTGGCAAGTATTCTGGCATCAGTAACAGGTTTATCCAAAGAGTTAATGAAGGTTTGTTGTATAGTAGTCCATATATATCACCTTGTTTAATATCACGAGTGCTACATATGAATATGGAATATATAGGTTTACCATGTTGAAAATTTTAGGCAACTGTGTTTACCAGAAGACATAAAGCATTAAGGCCAAATCGCCTTGCTCGAGGACACAAGTTACACCTTAGTCATAAATTTGGAAGCTACAACTTCAGTGAACTGAAAACGGCATACAACTATTCATACAAGAATTTTGAAGCATGTTGGACCAGATTGCCTTCATAGAGCTCAAAAGTAGTACATACGATAATTATATATTAAGTAGTCATGACATCAACTAATCCAAAATTACAACAATGCTTATAATGCTTATCAGAGTGCTTAGGATATAATGCATATTTTCTTCTTGAAAAGGCTTTTACCTAAGCCTGCTAAATTATAAATGGCGTTGAACATATTAGAATAATTAAATATGATGGTAGTAGTATGTAATGTAATATGCTGGCTGACTTGTGTATTTTCCTCTAGTTTTTGTTTTCAGTCATTCAAGGTCATGGGGTCACGCAGGTCACCTGCATCTAATATGATGGTGGTAGTTAGTAATGTAATATTCATGTTGACTTCTATGTATTTTTCTCGAGTTTTTGATATCAAGGTCATTCAAGGTCATGGGCTCCTGGTTAAGGTCACCTGTATTTCATATGATGGCCGTAGTTAGAAATTTAACAAGCTTGTTGACTTTTGTGTATTTATTCTTGATATTTTGTTTTAAAGGTCATTCAGGGTCATGGGGTCAAGGATGAGGGTACCTATATCCAGTATGGTGGTAGTTGTGTGTAATGTATTATGCTTACTCTCTTATGTATTTTTTTCGGGTTTTTGTTTTCAAGGTCATTCAACTTAATGGGTCAAGGTCAAGGTAGTCTGCATTCAATATGACAGTGGTAGTTTGTAAAGTGTTATTCTTGCTGACTTTCGTGTATTCTTTCTCGAATTTATGTTTTCAAGGTCATTTCAGGTCATGGGGTCAAGGTAGTCTGCATCCAACATGGCGGTTGTAGTCTGTAATGTATTATGCTTGCTGACTTTTGTGTATTTTTCTAGAGTTTTAGTTTTCTAGGTCATTTTAAGTCCTGGGGCAAAGGTCAATGTAGTCTGCATTCAATATGGCGGTGGTAGTCATCTCTTTTGCTTGGCGACTTTTACGTGGTTTTTTTCGAGCATGTATTTTCAAGGTAATTCAAGGTCATGGTCTCAAGGTTAAATGTCGTCTGCTTCTAATATTGTGGAATTAGTTAGTAATGTATTATGCATGCTGATGTTTATGTATTTTTTCAAGAGTTTTTGTTTTCAAAGTCATTCAAGGTCATGGGCTTGAGGTCACTGTTACCTGCATCCAATATGACGGACAGGTGATGTCAACCAAGATGGCGGTTGTCTACCAAAATGGTGGCCACCTATCACGATGGTCGTCTTTTGCACCTTCCAAGATGGTGGAATGGGTATGGGTGAGGTATGACCTCTGGAAAGTTCATTTTTCAAATGCGTTTTTTTGTGTTTATTTATTTAATGATTTTAAATGATAGTATGTATTTTTTGACGACTTTAAAATAAACTTGAATAAATCATTTTCTAACTAGTTTTTAATGGTTTATAGTACACTTTTCTTAATTTTTTAACGAATTTTTAACGATTTTTTAATATATTTTTTTATAATTTTTTAAATAATTTTTCAATACTTTGTGGTATGATTTTTAGAATTATTATTTTTTAATTGTTTGAAATTTTGTCATTTGTTCTTTAGTACTTTTTTGGAATTTTTTGGGTCAACCATCAAAGGCCAAGTTCAAAGATCCTGCTCTCCTGACCCCGGGGTCTTGAATCCCGGTCACTTGGGTCGATGATTTCTGACACTGGGTCGCTGATCCGGCTCTCTGATCTTACCCATGGTCGCTGATCCGCCTGAGAAAACAATAATTATTGGGGGGGGGGGGGGGAATGAGAAATGTAGGGACGTTTAATAAGGAAGAAAGGGAAATTTTGAGGGCGAAATGGACAAAAGGGAAATTCCAACAAGGCGGTGGGCGGTTCCTCCGCTCCTATCACCCCTCCCTTTTTTATATCGCTGCTACTCACATCATTACTAATTAAATTGTTATTGTGAATTTGTTCCTTTTTTGACTTGCACAACTATACATAATAAACGGGGAATAAAGGGTTAGAAATAAAGGGTTGAAAATTGTTAATAAATCAATAAATATTGCTAAACGATCACTGAGAAATTACGCTTGAGTAGATCAGAATGGACATCCCTGTACGACATTTTGGAACTCTGGCTCAGTATAATTTCATTTGACTGCACGTCATATTAATAATCTTTAAAACGTACCTCCACTCCCCATACCCTTTACGTCAGTTTAACCTCTACGGTTTTAGAAGACAGATTTTGGTAGATGTGTTATAAAAAATTCAATTCTCTATCTCTATTTGTGTATTTCTTACAGACACTGAATACAGTCTTCTGACGGTTAAACTTTCGTTTTTTGGTCAACCAATTTGGACTCAAACTTAGAAAATGCTATACTTTATTCCACAAGGAAGGCAATTCTTAGAAGAAACATTTATTTATTAAATGTTTATATGTGCGAATGTTTCGTGTGTAAGACAGTCCAAGATAACGCAAGTATCACGTTGGGATCTATTTTGGTTATTTTGTAGTTGTAGGATTGACAACGATTTATAACAAAATATATATAGAATGTTTGACTATCATGAGTTTACACTTTTCGTAATGGTGCTATAATACACACATGGAACATGCAAGCACTTTTATTTAACTTCAGTTAGTACATAATTGAAAATAAAAATTGAGTTACGACTTAATACGTACCGTTTATTGAGATTTTGGTGCATGCATCCATATATTAAATGTAACAGGCATCAAGAAGTGCTCACTTGAATGCAAAACATTTATTTAATGCGAATATTTTACTTCGAAATATATCTAGTAGGTCGCTGCATGTGTTCTATTTATGTTATTACTTTTTTAAAGGTTAATATTTTGAGTATTTTTAAATTACCGTAGATCTTTCAGGAAACTATAATCACTCCTGCAGATAATATTGTAGTAATTTCGTCTTATAACGCTTTAATAATCAATAACCATTTCTTGTAATCCAAATTTGGTTAAGACGTGTCGGGTAATCATCACGGTGCATGTAAATAGGCGTTTACTTTATGAACGGAACAAAATTGTTTAACTTTTCCGCATTATCATCCCATGGAACAGGAAAACTGTGCGAATTATTTTGAGGACAAGCTAAACTTTACACACTTATAGACGTAATACACCTTTGAATTAGATTACAGTTAACAAGGCTCACCCAGGAATGTGTGAAGCAAGTACAAAACTTGCAAGAAAAGACTTTTGGGATCACGTGCTGTGTGTTTTGGAGTAATATTGACCACTTACTGGAGAAGCATGCAGTGAATATACAGTAGTTGATCGGGTATTCATTTGACTGTGAAGTCTAGACTTCAGACCGTTGATTCACACACATTTCATGGTCTCTAATTATCTTTCATATGAAAACATTATTTTACATAATAACTAAAAACTTTAAATTACGCATTATCACTTGGTTTTCAGAGATCTCGTGTGTATTGGCAAGGGGATTTATAACGTAATACCTCATTTTAAATTTAAAATTATGCATGATTTGGAAGTAGTTCTTTCTTTTGTTTCAGTGTGGTCTGTTCAAATTTATCATTTACTATTTGTTCCTCTGATCTGATACAGGCTATTTCATAATTCCGATGGTTTTCACCACTAATTTACTTTAAGTGCAATACATATAATGTGTTGGAATATATTCGGACTAAACTGAGCTGAAAGAAATATTATTCGTGTTTTGTATCCTTTTTCCTCCAAAGCCATGTTCCCTGCAGCAGTTAGCCACGCCCACTCCGCGGAACGCGCCTATGACTTGGGAGGGGGCAGACAGCCGATCATACCCGAAGTGGGACTTGGAAATATTTTCAGCTACACGAGATCGCTCATTTTTTGTGACGAGAAGTGTACATGCCCACGATTGTGGACACTTTTACTGAACGGGTTAGTTCCGTATTAAAAGAATTATGTAAAAATTCGTCGACAGTGAAATGATTCAATTTAGTTTCGGTTATTTAGCCTGCTCACAAAAATTGTAGCACATCCACCTCTGGAATCCGAATACTATACTGGCCAGCTTATTCAGCTGACATGAACTGCATGTATAGTCTATTCGCGGTTTCTTCACATTTTTTGAATCAAACCTTTGAGTAATCACCCCAATTATGACGCGTTTACTCACTTTAGTCAATGCATCCGAGAAGACCTTTGTTTTCATATAGAAACTGATGAGATTCCTTAGTCTACATTGTTTTTCGCTTTGTGCCTTTTGTTTGATTCCACTTTATGTGCTACTAGGAGTCCAACATGAAATGTAAACTACTTTTTATTGAATACCTATAACATCCTGGAGTCTGATATATGCTAAACTTTTTGCGAGTAGTATAAATGCAATTATGAGTAAGTGTACGCATTAAGTGTTTCATACGGAGTGTTTTTCAACAACACCGACAAACTCCGACAGGTTATTCCTTACAAAATAATAAGACGAAATTAAATTTACCACTTTCCCTAAAGTGATTATAAATGGGGATATGCGCCGCCAAAAATCAAAATAACAGAGTACTCACGATAAAGCAACAAATCAGCGAATGGTGTTTTGTATAACGAAGATATTACCCCTCTGTAAACGCGATCGGTAATATCAATCCCCTTCATGGTGGAAACGGGGCTTGATATTACCCCTCTGTAAACGCGATCGGTAATATCAATCCCCTTCATGGTGGAAACGGGGCTTGGAAACTTATTTTTGAGCGTTCTTAGTAACCATTAAGATTTACGCGATTTTAAAGACAAGTTATGAATCTGCAAGTCTAAATTAATAAAAAAAACGCGATCTTGATGGAACACTTTACTGTGGAGATTTTTCGAGCAATCTATGCGTTAGTGCCTACTCACAAAACAGAATGTGTGTTTTCTGACAAGTAGGCAACGCACAACAAACATGGAGGAATTTTAATAAAAAGGATTTTGCGGGGGCGTACAGCTCCCTAAAATATCACTTAAACGGAAAAGTGTAAATACAATTTCGACTGCCTACATATTTACTAGGGAAACATGCTGGAGTTTGTCGGTGTTATAAAAAAATGTGTGCCTGACAACTTCACGCTTTCCCTTGTTCAGCGCTCTTAGAGAGAGAGAGAGAGCGACAGCAAAGATACAAATTATAATCAAGTAAATCGAATTCCTCAAACACAAATAAGTCATAAAACTGCTCGTACAAATCACCAAAAGCAAATTTACCCTTGTCAGTATAGAATACCCTACAACCCCTAACCATAGTCTCGATTTACACACTTTTCTTCCCTATGTTAGAAAATCCGTACAAGTACAGCTGGTTTATTTTGTCTTCACCCCTCATTGATCCGATAATCCCGCCATATAGCACACTCCTCATACCATCCCTTGCAAATGTCAGTCCTTAATAGCACAAAACTCTGCTTTTTACCAACCTGACGTGCAGACAATACTGCTGCAATTAGTGGTTTTGGTAATGCGTCTATGTATTCACGTAATAAGATGAAGATGGAACTTGATCAGATTTGATTGTATCGGAAATTACATCCGATGATAGGGCGCTATCGTTAGAGATAGGGTTCGCTGCCGCAGAGTTTCCACTGTAGGCAGTAGGGACCGCGTTGTTAGTACTGTTGGTAAAGGCGAGGCGTCTATATCGCAGCGCGGTTCTAGCAATTTGTTTTTGACATTTCCAAATTGCAGTTTGAGTAAAGGTGAGATTTTGAGTCTTGTGCAGAGCTTGTTTCCAGTCAATTGTTATTGTGTTTCCAGTGAACCTCGTAAGGTTTATATGTTCATTTGTTTTTAGCGTTGGAGAAGAAAACTGATTTGGTTTTGATATTATATATTATATGATATATATCAATATAAAAAGTGCTATTGAGATGAAAACAACTAACTTTCCTAAAGTATTATTATATGCTGTTTTCGGTTAATTGAACACTTGTGTAACATGATCAAGATATCTCGACCAAACTTATTCTTCATTTTGAAAATTGTCACTAATAAAAATAGCATGTATATATACATATATTAATTTAATTTAAGTGATGCCAATGCACAAAAAGGCTGTTCACGATAAAGTGAGCACTTTATAAATGAAACTTAGAAAAATGTCACTGCCCCTGCATGCATATATTTTAATGGGCGCACTGAGTGACATTCGCACAGTAAAGTTGCAAACGATGGATGGAGAGTAGTTCTATATCTAAACGTCGAGTAAAAAGTGTTAGGTAACCATTTGTGATAACTTAAAATTATTTCTTTCGTTTTGTGATTTTTTTAATGCATCGAATTGTAAAAATGAGCAGATATGTAAAGTATTTATTTTCTCCACAATTTAATTTGACCGACGCATGAATAAAGGGACGAGGCCCATGGCCATGATAATTTTACATAAGGCGGAGGAGTACACAACGTGTATACAAGTAGATCTCAAGCAAGACTTTCAAAAGTGCTCATTTTACCGTGAACAGGAACGCAACTAATAAAAACTTAATGCAGGACGAAGAAATGAAATACAAAGAGAAGTTTTTTTTTTACTTTTTTAAACGTCTGTATTTCCTATCGATAACGTACAATTAATTTACATGATTACAGTTTGTTAGGTAATGCTACACGACAGGCAACAACATCACACAGACTACACAGTATAGCACAGCATGAAATGTGAACGCTGATGGAGGTGACACAGACTGTGTGTACACCCACGGACAACGAAAGAGGGCACGGTCATCAGTAGCGGTCGCCACCGGCGCCAGCGAGCGAGGCCCTATTTCGGGCGGTATGCAGGGGAGGTGTGACGTCACTTCCTCTTGAAACACGTGACGGCGTTGAAGTAGCAGCGCCAGTACACGCGCCCCTTCTGCTGCCCGCGCCGCTGCAGGTCCATCTGCAACACAAGGCAACAGCGTCATCACAACCACAGTCATCCGTCATCTATAATGGTTAAGATGATAACCAAATTAAAAAAAAAAGAGATATCAGAGAGGTTTTTGAAAAAATGCCTCCTTAATGTAGTTGTTAGTTGGCAAATCGTTATAGTTTTCAAAATATAACACTCAAATTCTCCGAAACAGAGTGTTATAGGCAGGTTCAAATTGTTGAATTAGTGACTAAGCGCGGCAAACTGCATTTGTGTTACAAGCTACGAAAGGAACAAAAACTACTTTTCCTATACAGTTTATGGTTTAAACTACTTATTAAATGAATGTTAACAGTTTCGCTTGAATGGAAAAAATATATATATATTTACGACAAGTCTGGCCCCTTTTTTCAACAAAATTCAGAATGCCAATACTCGCTCACCTGTTTATAAATCTCACTCACACTGAATCAGTATGTTCTGCACACCATACATAATGCATTCAATGCAATTTGATTGGGAAAAAAATATCTAGGAGCAAAGCCTAGTATGCTGCAGAATTCGGGAAAAAGACTTTTGAGTGTTATATTTTGAAAACTATAAGGATTTGACAACTAAACTGCATTAAGGGGACACTTTTCGAAAGCTCTTTCAGATAACTAAATAAAAAAAAAGTGGGATATCACCTTAAGCCTGGTACACACGGGCATCTTTCTTGTACAAGAAAGTGAGCACGTTCTTGTACACCCCGACTTGCATCGTGTGAACGACCGCCAAGCATGCTAGTACACAAGAGCTTGTATACAAGCTGGTTCCATATAGGGACGATCCTATATTTGTTGATGCTGGCAATAAGCAAATATTTTAATAACTTTAATACGATAAAATATTTATTAGTCCCACTATTGTAAATAAATTTGTGTATGAATGAAAAAAAAAAAAAAAATAGAGGTTTGTCTTTTTTTCTGTGAGTAATTTTATATTTTCTAAATTTGCGTATATTTAGTGCTTGGAAATATGTCTGATTACACTAAATCTTTTATTCTTTTTTATAACAATTGCTATTAATAATGCACAAATTACCTCTACAACACAAAAAACTGCTTCCAAATCATACATAGTTGGCATCAACCATCTACATTCTTGCTCACCAGCTAGTGTCGTGTGTATGGATCACACAATTCTGTGCATACTAGCTAGTAGGCACTTTTGTGTTCAATCTTTGGTTCACCTTTATTTCCAATTTCTTGTACAAGAAAGATGGCCCGTGTGTACTAGGCTTTAGAGGGCACGTTAGGGAGACAGGCTCCTCGCAGATTTTACCGTTGACATCTCACCGCGACTATTAACAGCGACCCATAAAATTATCTAATGGTTGGTGGGTCTAGCCCAGCAGCATTGTGAAAGAGTCGATGAGAAACCATCACAGAATCACCGCGCCGATAACCATCTTCAGCGGTCGTCATATTCCTCAATCCTCATCATCCATTAACAATCACCAAACATAATCCATCTACTATAAACCATCATCGTTCGTCACTATTATAGGCTACTCACGGTAAAGTGAGCACTTTTGAGGCCTTAGTTACTTTTTACTTTCAGCCATTTATTATCCCCTGGCCACCTGTTTAAAATAAATATTGCTATGTAAGTAATTAGCACAGTCTGTACATTCCACCGCGATCGAAAGTTAACGCCTAAGGCTACAATAAAATATATTTATCAACTATTATTCCAAATGAGAGGCTTTCAAAAGTGCTCACTGTACCGTGAATAGCCTATATCCATCGTTACCAGCAAGTATTACCCATCATTACCAGTCATCCACCTTTATCCATGATTCACCATTACTCATCCCTGCCTGCACATATTTTAACGGGCGAACTGGCTGACATGCGCCCAGTAAAGTTGGTAACGATGAATGGAAAGTAGTTCCATATCTTAACGTCGAATAAAAAGTGTTAATTTAATTAACCACAAATGATTATCTATTTCTTTGGCTTTCTGCGTTTTATTAATGCGTCAAAGTGTAAAATTTAGTAGGTTTGTAAAATAATTACTTTCTTGATAAGTTCACAGTTTCACTTGACCGACGTACGAGTAAAGTGATGAGGCCCATGGCAATGTTAATCTTACTTAAGGCGGAAGAATACACAACGTGCATACAAGTAGATGGTAAGCAGTCTTTCAAAATTGCTCATTTTACCGTTAACAGCCTTTACTAAGCAATGTCCCGTGGCCTGTAGGCCAGGCTGCAGCGACGACTACAAACCAAAACTACAGATGGGGCGGGGTCCACTCCCCTTCAAAAACCCCGGGGGGTTACGTGAGTTGGTGATGGAGAGCGTGGGGAGGGGGGGATGTGCCTGAGAAAACCCGCCGGCCAGCGGCAACGCAATTTACGTTTCCCCACATGCGGAAATTCCAGGGGAGGGGGAGGGGTGACTTGGTAGGAATCGAACCCGGATCGCCTTGACGGGAGACGCGAGAGCCAACCACATGGCCACTGCCTGTAAACTAGCACTGGACGAATAGCTGGTGATTTAGTGTAAAACAAGATAAAATATACCCGCTACACTCTACAATTCTCTACGCCTACTCGGTTGCACATGTACAGTTAACTAAGCTGTTGTGAAATAGACTTAAAAATATAAATCTTGTTACCGGTTTTCCCTACGTGCCTGCATATCGCCAGACACGACAGTGCTTTGAAATGAGGCCAAGATTAATTATACACGGTTATGCATAAAAAAAAAAAAAAAAAAAAGAACCAATCGACACGTCACTCGGTCTGAGACATTTAACACCAAACATTTTGTTTTTTTACTTTACAGTAATTTTTCTTCTCTCGATAACAATTTAATGCGAATACTTTTTTACTACTATAGTCCATTCACGGTTTCTTCGGCCTTTTTGAATGAAACATTTGAAAAATCTCCATGATTGACGTGTTTTGTTATTTCCAACATATACCATGTATCACAAGCGTTTTATACTTGTGTTCATAAAAGTTACTTTTTTTTTCTGTAAATTAAAATATTATTAATATTTTGTCTATAAATTATAATGCTTCATTTATAAATAATTTTAATAAAATCCGGGAGGAAATAGGTATGTTGGTAGCGCCTAGTGAGAAATAGTTCTTATACAAAATACTTTCGCACTTAGTGCGAACGAGTGCGGTGCGTTGTCCTCTGGTGAAATTCTCTAGGCTTAGTTAAGCTTAGTTTGTACGAGGCGGAGGAATATCCTGGAAGTAGAACTTTAGCAGGGCTTCAGAAAAGGCTGACGTAACCGTAAATGGATTATAACATTTTTATTTTCCAAAGCAGACCCTTGCCATGTAGATGTTCTCTGCAAAAAGAAATTGTTTATTAGTGATAAAATTCAATGAAGTATGGCGATAAATATCACACATTTCTGTATCATACTCATTGATACACCCACATTGGCTCGCAGAAGTTACTAGGGAAGAGTGGATAAATATCCGAAAATAATAGTAACATGCGAACCGTTGCTATAATTTTATAAGACTTAAAGCTTTATCTCATTTCCTTATTTAATTATTACTATAGGTTGACTTACATTTCAAGATTCACATTTTGAAACTGATAGATGTAAATATACATATCACTTGGAAACAAACCCAGGCAGAAAGAAAAATACCGAATTCGTAAGAGACTTTTCACAAGAAAATGTACTCGTTCTTAAGTTGTTTGAAGATAGTGTCGTAAAATATTTATAGCTTCCCCGACTCCTCCACATCCCTACTAAGTGAAATAATTTTGTTAAGTACCAATAAACCAAAAGGCGCAAAGTTGTCAGATTTCTCCCTCGTCAATGAATTAAATTCACTTTACAAATTCATTAGGGTGTCTAAATGCATCGTTTCTTTTGAATACACCTCGAATTATTGCTTCGAAATGTCAGATGGGATGAAACTTAAACAAACTGATGAGTTCAGTAAAATAGCATCTATTTATTTGAGCGATCAACAAGCGTTGATGACGTGCTAAAGGAAGGAAGCAAGGGTAATGTGTTCATAACCTGCTTTATTACGGAAACCAGCCTACTGACACGTATAAAATGGGCCTTAATTTCGGGCGATGAAGCTCTAGTATACATAAAATAAAATAATAGCACTTGACACTAACATTTCTCTGGGTTATTTATGAAATCGGCAGCAATTACAGACTTGATTGTGTATTCGGAGAACTGGAAAGTAACTAGCGTAAGTATAAATTTTAATTCTGTTTTGTATGTAGTGCCCTAAATACTAATCGAGAAAAAAGGTCAAATTAGCAATATTAATTTTTAGAGTAACTCAATAAAATAATTTATATAAAGTTTTTTAAGGGGGTAATAGCCATTTCATCTTCGATTTTTCTTGCTAATCTTCGTAATGAAAAAATGTATGACTTGACATAAAAAATCGAAGCTAGACGTGACATAGCGGACTACTTAATGATTTTTTTTATATTTTGTACGGTTTTAATTATTCCTGTATTTTCCCATGTGGTATTGGCATTATTTAATAATTACGTAATATTTTATTACGGTCACATGTGTGAAACTAATTATGTAAAAAAATAAGTTGAATTTCGAAATAATCGTTAAGATGTATGTTCTCAATGCCTTAACTAGCATGGGTTTTAACCTTGACTCCGAAAATTAAGTTGTGGAGTTAAAATAATTTATGCAATTATATATATAACATCATTGTAATAAAATTGCTTTACGCTAATTTTAAATTAAAAAACAGAACAATTAAGAAAAGAGTTTCAGTTCATATGGTATTGAGCCACATAAAATCCACTCTCTTATGCATAGAGTATAAAGTTCTAAGGTGTTTGCACCACTTTGTCATTAGTAAGCTCACCGGACAAAAATATAATTATCTGCGACTAAAATGTATCTATTTGAATGAAGTTCCTCCACAAACATGGAAAAAAAGAACTGCGATTTCATTTCGCATGGACTGGAAAAATGTCCGGATATAGGTCATATGAATAATCGGTCACACTCGCATCGAATAATTGGGCAGTTTGGATTGATTTCGTTGTCTTCCGTAGCGTTACATATTCTAAATTGTAAAATAATTTCTGGTAAACTTCCTAAACTGTAATTAAAGTTTTTAACCTATACAGTGTATGGAAATATTACTACCTACGTATCGGGCTGAAAATATGAAAATGTTCAGCATCGCTACTATGCAAATTTGGGAACTTCCCTATGTATTAGACTCATTCCTGAGCAATTGTAGGAACGTTACTATGCATGTGCGGGAACATATTTTACCATTCGCGCTTTTTCACTGCGTATACACTGATATGGTAAATTTGCAAATAATTTCTCAGGATGTAAGTAATATCACATATTTTTAAAACCGTAAAAAGCTGAGGATTTCGCGGACTGTTCCGTATGTATGAACAGTCCTGAATATTTTGACGTGAATACATATTTAGATTTGCGACCACAGTGGAAGGCAATCCAGAAAATCCGATGGTAACCAAATCGGGGGATACAGTTTGGCATTGCAGCTCCGAATCTATCGTCTACATTCAAAATTCAATTACACCACTCGACTGCCAAATGATCAAAGAATATGTTACGTCGAGTGTGGACTACGAAGCATCGCGCGTGAATGGAAAAATGGTGGGCGGGGGGAGGGGGAGGCGAAATTTTGAGTTCATTTCGCTGCATCTCATAACTTCCGCGTAGTATAACTTTTGACTAGGAGAATATACGACGCTCGTTTAAGTTTCAATCGACAGCTCTTGTCAAGATCAATCGATTACGTTTATAAAAACATTTGTGTGAGCGTGGTTATGGTGAAATTGTATGTCTTTAATGTAAAAAATTAAGAAAACTTAACACAATTTCGGCCTATACTCGTCAAAAAGCCAAGTTGAAATACAAAAATCGTATACGGTTTGAAAGGGCATCTCAAAAGCAATCCAGTGATACCCATACAACCCCATATAATCGAATTAAGCGATGCCGGGAACGTAAAAAACTAAATCAAGGCGTCCGAGCGCGTCAATATAGACGTATTCACTCAAAACAAACGGCCGTGTCCCCAACACAGCCAAACCGAATTTTTCATGCCAGTTAATCATATATTGTATAGAGACTTGTGAACCCCGTGAACGCGAGAACTAGCATCTTGGAGTAGGGAAGGAATGTTGTGTTCCTAGTTAAGATAGACGAAATTCGATACCTTGTTTTCCAGCAGCTCAATACCGCATATCCATGTTCGTTCAAATTTACTGTCACCGCAAGCAAAGGAGCCATTTCTGCGTAACTAAATCATCCCCAGAATATCAGGGAACCTCCTCAAGCTTCAACCACGCCGTTCACGTTTGTCCTCATTGAAGGCTGCCTGAACTCTACAATGTACAGATGCTTAGGGCTATTACCATACCGGCAGACAGGAGATTTGTCTGACTAAACGGCACATTTACATTAATGAACAGTCCAATGTTTGTCTCTTCACACTGCAACTGCGCAACTTTGTGTGAAGATGTGAGCAAAGGCCTCTTGTGTATTACTCTCTTCTATATACTCGTAGCATGCAGTTATTTGTACAGCGCTCTTTCAGAAGTGGGTCATTGGGTTACAAAGGATCTGCGCTGACTTCTTGTAACAACTCTAAAATGGAAGCGAAGAGCTATTCATTCAAAAGTAATGAAACACGCAAGTGGTATGTGTGTACCAGTTTCATTTGACGAGAATTCGCCACAGCTGATACTCACATATGACCGTATGCTTCGATACACCTGTAAATTCGGCTACTTCGTTAACACTTTGGTCTTTGGATCGCAAAAATACAATAACTCATTTTTGCCAGTTTTTAACGTCTGCTTTGCGCCCGACTAATCACACAATGAACAAAACATTTACCGCACTGTAACACAAATTCGTAATACGTGTATCATGTAGAAAACTTGTAGCCACACTCATGGTTGTGGAAGCTGCAACACCATAAAAGAACCATCAAAAGGGAAGGAAATTAGTTACTCAAATTTCTAATAGTATTACAAAGGAATGATCGCAGTTTCACAGCAATGCAACATTATTTGCAAAAAAAAAAAAAAAAAAAAAAACAGTATACATGCAGGTCAGGGAAGAAGCAGTATGTTTTGCTTCGAAGATGGCCAGGACATTTTGGGCGACATGTAGTCGGGCATTGTCTTTGTGGAATATGACTCCAGGAGTGCCGAAGGAAGACTACAACTTTAGCCTCCACAACTTTCCTGATACGACATAATGCTGTTGAATACCGACAATTCATAGCAGCCAAGATTGCTTATGATACCCAACCCAATGGCTCGCAAAAAACCATCACACCCATCGTTCGTGCATTACGATGCTGGACAACACATTCTTGATGGTGGCGCTCACCTTCATAAAGTCAAATGCGTTTGCGGACATCAATGTAATCCAAGTTGAAGCAGGACTCGTATGAAAACTCGATGTGTTGCCACCCTCCACCCCACTGATTGTGTTTGTGAGCCCATTGTTGCCTGAGGCATCAGTGGCTCAGGTTCAAGGAAATCCTCCAAAAAGTTATGCCTGCTCGCAGTCCTCTGCGGGGCAGACACTGTTGAACCGTGCAAACATAAATTATCAAGCCTTTTGCAGTATTCCAACGTTCCAACACTCAAGACGAAGCTGAACAACTCGTCACTTTCATATGGATGAGGTATATATCATCCCGTGGTCCAATTCCAGATTTTCGAGTCGTCCTGCTCTTTTCAGTTTACTGCTTCCTCACTGTCGGGGCATTATGTTCTGTATGAGCAGCAATTTCGTGGTATGAAAATCCTTCACGCACGCCAATTATTCAGCCCCCTTAAACTCCGTAACGTGCTTGAAAGGTCCCCTTTCAATTCGATGAAGCATACTGACTCCAGTAGGAATGTTTACAGCTCACTGGCGGTGAACAACTGTCTGGATCTCATCATTCCTTTATATATACGATTTTACACGTCAGTTCAGAGGGCGTTGCTGCGCCTAGGCATGCACAATCATTCTCAGATTTAATAATTTGCATACCATATCCAGTGTTTCATTCCCTGTAAGTTTCGTTTTATTTGTATGTTTCCTCGAATGTGTTGATTCTTTCACACACGTGATTATATTTATAGCCTGCTCATCTTAGCACAATGCCATTTGCAGGAGCCAGTTGTCAGTGCATGTTTTACGTGGTGGTAACAAGTTTTTGTTGTGGGAGTTTATTTATAACATTTTTCTTTTATTTTGTGGTATAGTTTCTCAAATAGTTTACAACGAAGGTGTGCTCTGACCATCTATTCAGATAGTAATTTAGTGTTTTATTAGTGCCAGTGGTGGAAGAATCGTACCCCAACCTACCTGTCCTTTGTCTGTACTTCTTGACTGGAAGAAAAATGTTACTGAATATTGTTCAAAATATATTTAATTTGGATTTTCGTTTTCATTTACTTTACCATAATATTGTCAGGAAATGCATTTGCAAATCATAACAATCTTTTCAAAACTGCAATGCTTCCGTAGTTTCTGTGTTATTGTCAAACTAGTAGTATGAAACAAAGAAGTGCTTCAATGGTTAAGAAAGGCCGAAAATAAGTTAATGTACACAACACCATCTAGCTCAAATAATATCAATATAAATAAGAATCTCTTGAAATCTTCACATAAAAAAAAATGTACGGATGTCCCAAAATTCACGCCAGCGGGTGAGGACACTTAAACTGAGCAATTGAAAATTTCACTAATATTTTGACAAGCCGAAGGCTTAGGGATGTGACCTCTGCATGGTGAGGCAAGGGTGCAGATAGCTAGAAATCGTCTGCACTCAGTTCTATTGAGATCAATCAGTAGTGGACTTATAGCCCAATTTACCATAAACTGTTTGCGTTTCAGATAGTGATGAACATGTTCATTGCCCGATTCTGTGTTTATCATCGTAACGTCCTTCGTAAGTGCGAGTTATGGGACATTCTGCATACAGCATCTGGTAGCACAAGACCTCAGATCTCCATCGCCCAAGACTGCTGCACTGAGATGCATGAACTGACTTCCCAGATCACGAGAAATCCAGAGTAATTAGAAACACAGTGTTGAAAAAATGCAGATTTTGGACACATTGTGCAACAAGTACTTACGTTGGGCTACAAGTCGTTCCCGTGCGAGGCCGGGGTCGACGTGTGTGTAGTGGGGCTGTCCGCGATTTGGACCCGACTGCCCTACTACAAGGTACAGTCCTGTCGTGCCAGCCACCCTGGAGAATGCATGAGATGAATGAGGCAGGAGATTATGTAAGGTGGGAAGAAGGAAATAGTTACTCTAAAACACTAGTGTTTACTTATGTTTGTCAGCTAAATCCACCGAAAAAAGTTAAAGGGGTGGCTTACGAGCTAGCACATTTTATGTGCCCAGATTATTCCCAGAAGTTCGAACCCGTGATATCTTAGCTGCACTGCCCTTTTGAGATTTCAGAGTGGAAATAAGGAAAAGTAAACAAGATTATAACTTGCAGCTGCTCTCTTGCTACCCACTCCAACAATTTAGTATGTAACCAGTCACCCTTATAGACGCTCCTTTCGAAAATACCCCTCAATTACTGCGAAACAAAAGTGAATCAAGACAAAATGGTTTACATCAATAATATTTCACTGCAGATCAATGAAACATACTTCACTGGTATCCTTGAAACTAAATCCGATTGATTCAGTTGATAAAATACCACGTTTTAAAAGATTTATCCATTTTGGTATTTGAGTCTCCCAGTTCTCACATAGTCACTTCCCATGCATTCTCCTGGGTTCACTTAATGGGAAATACTCCTAATTAGCGGAATTTTACTCTGGTAAAAAATTGTACTCATGGTTACAGGATTACAGGTTACTTGAGTAATTCAATTTCACTAATCCAGCAGTGACCTCAAGTATAGTTTATTGATTAGTGAGTAGTTACCTGCAGTGTTTTCGTCGAGCAGTACATCACTGACCTATTAGTCATTCTTTTTAGAACAAAAACCTAGTGTTTAAAGTTAGAATTTTCATTTGTACTGTTTTAAAAAGAAAGGCTTAAGACAATGGAATTTCCAACTACTGTGCAATGGCCTTGCAACTACTTATCTATCAATTCTGTGCTATTTATGGCCATGCTGGGAACTTGACTCGAAATATTACATATCCATGCTCCTAGTTACACGAACGCGACTTCGTAGTGATCATGATCATAAGCGAATAAGCTCCCAACATAGTTGCTATGTTTAAAGTTTTTTCTTATGCAAGCTATTGAAAAAGATACATTTATTTAAGTCAGTGAGATAATCTATTAACTTCTGTAAATTTTACTTCTACTTCATAATGAGTATTTATTTCTGCAGGAGTACAGTTTATGCTTCGCTATTTCTCTACAGACTGAAAAAATATGCAATTTACTTTTTCTCCTCCCGTGCTTCTGCCAGACGTTGCATGCTGATTTATAGCGCAAGTTGACACCTCATCACTGGCTTTAGGTGTTGTTTCATCCAAAAATTGATAAAGTGCTCAAAACTATTATTAAATGTTGAAGTCAAAAGAATGTGAATCTAACATTTAAAGTTAATACTCTTTAGGGTGAGCAATCCTCTTATGGTCTTACATGTAGTAAAGAATTATAATACAATCTCTATAGTCATTAAAATGTCCCATATTGAATTTTGTAAATAAGTTTAATTCAAGGTGCTATCATAGCAATACACATATTAAAACAATTTAAGCATTTAATTGGTAAATGAGTTTTATGCAAGGTGCTATCATAGTAATACACTTATGGAAACTATTTTATGAATTTTGGAATTTTGTGAATGAGTTTTATGCTATGTGCTGTCATTATAACGCACCTTTTAGAACAATATAAAGATTTTGAAACGGATTGCCGTATATAAATTATTTATGCTTGTCACATACAATTTTCTGTGCTTACTCTGCTATTTTTCTCATTACTGCTTTCTGGTTTTGTTTCATACCTTGGCCGAGGGGAGGGAGTTCGTCTATACTTTGAAGAAATACGAGTTAAGTTAATAAATTTCCTACTTGACTTTGTTTGTGATGTCGACGAGGCAGCGACTGTGGTCGAGCTGCGCCGAGCAGCTCGGCCACAAGCTCCGATGGGGCAACCTTCCGAGCAGGCAATCCTGGTGAGTGCTGCCAGTAGGCCTCCCAAAATCGATTGTTTTGCCTGTCTTTACTATTCTTAGCTTCATTGATCTCTTTAGAGCCAGTCAATATCTTGTATTTTTCTATTGCTGTTAGTAAACTCGCTAACCTTTGCTTGAGATCAGAGGATAGTCTGTTAAAGGCAATTGCAATAAAATGTGAAGGGTTTACTTCGCAATTACTATGTGAGGAGATTGTGGTATTAGAAGGGAGCACTTTTGAAGGTTTCAAACGCCTTGAATTCCAGCCTTTTTCACCCACGTGTGAAGCGCCAATGTGAATGGGATTTCGTCTTTAGATTTCAAAGGCTTGGTGAGCCTTCTTCAAGGTTTATCATATCCAAGGCTCCGAAAACCAGGTGGCTGATGCCTTATCTAAGATGTTTGATCCAGCTGATTTTGATGGACAAGGCAGTGACAACTGAGTCATCCCTTAACATCATTCGTAGTTTTCCGGAGTTCTTTGTGAAGCTTCGTCAGGCTCAAGCGACTGACAATTTTGTAACCAGGTCTAAAGGTATTTGAATAGTGGTGCCATGTTTCTTTGAGTCAGAAAATGGCGTTTTGTATTTCACCACCAAAAATGGCTGTACTCGAAAAGTTGTCGTGTCCGAGTCGCTGAGACCCATGGTGTTAACATATTTCCACAATTCAGTGTTTGGGGGACACCTGGGTGTCAGCAAGACTTTCCACGAGATTGCAGGATATTTCGCCTGGCCTAGTCTTGGGGGCGACATTTCAGCACTGTGTAAATGATTTGTGTTTGTGACAGCAGGGAGACTGATGGCAGGGCAGGCGAGAGAAGATGGTTAGGAATATACGAGTACTGAAGATAATCACCAAAACTGTGGGTTACAATTTTCCTTTTGCTGTATTGGTTGTGTTTTATTGAAAATTGCGAGCGCCATGCACAGAGACGAAGGGTTGATATAGTTACCTAGGTTTTTGCATGCAAGTAGGTAGATATCTAAAGCTATTCACTCCACCCACTGCAGTAGGCTTATCGCAAAGAGTGCAGTGTTCTGTATTAAATGCCAAGGTTTTCGAGCTCCTTGCATCTCAGCTATGCAGTGTGACACTAGTCAAGTGCTGTAGAAGTGAGATGGCTTTTTGTACACAAGCATAGTGCGGGAAATTTTCAGTTCCTGTAAAACATTCTTTGAAAAACACTTTCTTGCACTGAGCATAAAGTTTGTTCAGCCAACAAAATGCTTGTTTATATGTGCCCAAACATATATGTAGCAGCTCTTACAAAATATTTTACTGGCTAAAAAATTTGAATGCAACAAAACACTTTTTGTTTATGTAAGGAAATAAATGTTTGCGCTGATTAAATCTTCGCTGGTTAAAAAATTTGCATGAATCTATATATTCAACCAAAATTATTGTAATTTTTTCTTCGCCGTATACAAACAAGTATTTTGACGAGGCAAACAAACCTCTCAGTATCGGCGCTACCAACCACCTGCTCTTCCATTTCCATGATGGTGGGGCTGCGGTGGTGTAGTGGTAAGACTTCTCGTCTCCTACCAAGGTGAAATGGGTTCGAATCCCAGTTGGAGTCGCTCCCGGAAATTCTCATGTGAGAATCGTGCTGGAATATGCCGTTGGTTGGTAGGTTTCCTCACAGGTCTCCTGTTTCACCTGCCCTCTCACAGCGGCACTGCTCCATACCCACCTTGCTTCTCCATCATCGGCTCTCAACACCTTAATGTTAAGAGACGCCCAAATCTCTTCACTCACTCAATCTATGGTAGTGGCTAAGCTTTATACAATATTATTTTATTATAACAATACTCTTCACAAATGAGTCCTCAGACTAAAAGCTCTAGTTATTATTACCGAATTGCATTTTATAATAGTCCAATTCTGACAATAAAATAAGTTAATACAACGCATATGGCTTAGTCGGCATTTTCCGCAATAAACTGAGGCCGGGAAGGTTTTAGTGACGCGGTGTCGTAATTACTTACGTGGTTGCTGATATGTGATTCAGATAAAGAGCAATACTTTTCTCGAACAAAACCTGTGACTTCAAAAGCCTCCTAAAAAGCACAGAAAAATATGTGTGAATGTCCGAAAATCGCTGACTGTACACACCTCAACCAGCACAGATATTTCAGTTGGTGACTTTCTGGTTTTTAAAAATGCACAAAAATGTATTCCTATTACCTGCAACAAGACTATGCATTCTAAGATGGAAAGGAATAGAAATTGCTCCAAATAAGTGAATTTGACCGAAGAGAGCTGTTAAATCTGCTCCACTTAAATCAGTAAATTTACACTGGTCAATTTAGTTACTGGCATATTCACTGATTAAACAGTGATTCTATAGTGATTCCTAGTGAATAGCACTGGCCTGGGAATAAAACCTCAGAGCATTCTATGGATTAGGCAGTAGATAAAAGCTCATTGAAGATTCAGTAAAATAATTATATTGATCGAAATCATTGATTCAGATTTAGAAAGTTTTTTTTATAAATCGAAACTGTCTTCCTCAGATTCGTTGGTAAATCCTCCGAGCAGTAAATCACCGAATACTAGCTCGTCAGTACCTCGGAGTTCTGCCAACAAAATAGCTTTTTTCTGGTTCACATAACATGAGAATATACACACATTCAGCAATGTTATATAGTGTTATACATTTTTCGTGATGGAATGTGTTGGTCCTCTTCTTGCATCTAAGGTAAGTCAGCAAATACGACAACCTTTCACTGGCCTTCAATATTTTATGCATTGCAGATGGATCGTCACCCCCTCCCCCTTTTTTTCTCACCAATCCATCGGGCTGTAAAATATCTTCCTATGCTCACCTCATTTAACAGAGAACTCTGCTTGGAATTGGGGAGCTGCCTCTGTACAACATCTGGTTTCGTCATTCAGGCGAAAGTTTTCGGTGATTGGTGTTGCGGCAGAATCTCCAGCGACTTTGTGGGTCAAGGGAAGGCAGAGAGTCAGGGAAGGGGTACTGGCGACTTAAAAGGCCTTCTGGTTCTTGTTGTTGATAGAGTACATATTTCGTGCTCATCCTGCCGCTGTAGGTAATCCATCTTGGGTTAGCCACCGGGGTACATTGGTCACTGACTCTCTGGGATAGTTCTCCCTAAACGAGGCATTTGAAGAGTTGTGGGAGTGCCATGCTATAGTTATCAGAGCTTGGTAACCCACACATACTCTATAAAGGGTGGTGGATGGAGCGAAGGACATTTAAGTCCTACACAACCTTGACCCACCGATGGTAACACAAGGCTCCTTACACAACCCCTGGGTATAAGCAAATTGACCTCTGCTGTTCGTCTTTCTACAAGATATCCTTTCCTCGTGACTGGGGAAAGGGTATTTGCCATGTGGCTTGGGCTAAATATATGGTACTACAGGCCTGACCACTTGGAGGGGTGTTGAAATACTTAGCATTCAGGTAATTTGGAGATCAGGACAGGAATTTCAATACAACGAAATTCCGATGAATGGTAAAGGTGAGAGCTGACTACAGTTACTTTCTGCTGGAACATGCAATTGGAGGCGAGTTGACTGAGTGAGCGATGAGCCTGTAATGGGTGTAAGGCTTATGTCCAGTGAGGCTTCGAAGGACTTTGTACATATACAGAGCACAGACTGTCTTTAATAGGCGTAAGACACCACCTGGTGGGACTGGCCTTGACTCCGGGGACAGTGCATGTCCCTATTGGTCACTTTTAGTTTAGTCTGGTCATGATGGAGGGAAGGGAGTACCATACTATGTGGGAAGGGCTACATCTGTTCGCCCAATAGTCGCTCATCATATGCTATCGCGCAGTTGGTTCTTGACAATCCATGGAAAATAATACTTAATAGCATGGGGGATGGGTTTGGTTCCACTGAAATTTCTTTCTGGTGACCTGTCAATTGTTTTAGACTCGTGGTGGTAGTGGTCAACTTAGTATGTTTGAAGAGATCAGGAGAAATCCCTTTCCCTAAGAATGGTCGTATGTTGAGCTTCATTAACGCTTCGGTGATGTCCTTGAGAGACACCAGGTGTCTGTATAGTATCGTCGCCAAACCGCACGCTTGGTTCCGAGTGCTACGGTCTCTGTGCTTGTGAAAGGGCGTGGTCGTGCACATTTGTGAATCAGGTTGGGACTGCGGACCTGGAACATACAGGTATGAGCCGGACACACCTGTGATGAAAGGGCGTGAATCATTTCCCCACCGATTGGTATGGCTTGTATGGCTAAAAGCGACGCGTTAAAATATCAAAAAAGCACGGCCATGGCTGCGCGTTGTTTTGTACTGTTAGCTACCATCACGTTGTTCCAAGTAGTATTGCTTTTATTTGATACTGCAGTCTTGAGTTTTCCTCCCTCTAACCCTCACTGCAGTAAAATCGTGTTATATTTTGCAGGGCTAATTGTATTGATTGCTCACGCGAGGAAGATACTGGAGTGGGGAGATTGTTGGAGTCTGACGTCATCAGCAAATGTAGCAGTGGGGTCGCGGTTCTTTCTGTGGTACCTTATCTCAGGGTGCTCTTTTCTTATCTTTGGTGTTTGTTGCCTATGCAGTTTACCATGGCCAACAGTTCTTTCCTGAAAGTGATTTATTTTCCAAATTGGTAGAAAATCCAATGAATTTCCGAGATCTCAGGAAATATTCAATAGAATCACTTTCTTTCCCATGGCAGATTACTATAAACTGGTTGAAATGAATTAATATGAGGTTCTTAAAAATATCTCACTCTGTTTTTCCCAAAATTTCCTCAGATATTTTGTCATGAAACCACTGTAATAGGTAATGCTACTTTTTATTAACTCCCAACAAAATCAAGCTGTATACTAAAGGGCAATCATAAAACAATGCAAAATGTTTAGATCTTGCAGTCCATTATATTTAATTTATTGTTTTCTTTTGACTTTCCATGAAAAGTAGAAAGCTGATCTGCTCGCTTTGGAATATTGTATTAGCTAAATTATAAGTCTTTCAGTAACATGCCAGGGCGGTGCCTTCTTTTTGTTTGATGATTATTTTTGTTCTCCAAGTTTCCATTGTATTACGAGTAGTTACACTAGAATTATACTATATTAATACCAAATAAAATTTCTTATCATGGCGCATTTTGGGTATGGATTGCTAGTGAAACAATTCCTATGAATGTGTGCAATTGAGTTAAACTTAAGAGTAAGATTTATTTATTGTGAAATAGTTGTTTGAGCAAATACGCGTATCTAGGTAAATAAATGTTCTGCAAATACGACGTTTTGTCATAAAAGTTAAAAAACAATTATCTGTTACCTTATTTCTTTACTTCTGTCATATTAGGTGTATTCTCGGAGAAAAAATTCGAGGAAATGGTCAAATATCGCATTTTTAAAGCTTGCCTATGAAGTTTCCTTAAGCGGCAAGAGAAAAGTACAAAGATACGGGCGTAGTTTAATCTGTGGTATTTCATCGCGTGAAATAAATCCCCTTTGTTACATATCTAATTTGCACAGTACAGCTTACGGTGGAAACACTGCACGCCTTGCGCGTAGGAGCGATGAGGCACCAGGCGTGAGTGTTAGCGTCACCCGTATCGCTCCTTCGCTTCTTGACCTTGGACACGGGGTTCTCACGGCGGTACTTCCCACTCTTAAGAGGTCAGGCAGCTGAATCAACCGGCATCTGGTCTCGTTCTATAAGTAAATCTACATTTGTAGCGGTCAGAGAAAACAGGCCTAACAAAATAAACTGTTTGGTACACCCACCCCCATCAAAACAAAATCAGTGTCCTTTAATTATAATAGTTATAATCTTATTACGCTTTCTGAAATTTTAAGTTAAGAGATTCTGAATACAACTTCATTTCAAAATTTGGTTAAAGAAAAAATACTGTATGATACAAAACATTATGCCCGGAAATATGAAACAATTAATTTAGCTCAGATGCATACTCTCATTATACATCACGACCAGCGATATCTTGCTGAAACTCGAAATTTATGTTTCTCTTTTCATCTAACTACTTCTGACTTGCTAACATATTCAAAACTCTAATACGCAGCTCACAATTTCCTATTTCATCGATAAAATTCAAGGAGGTTCTGCTTCAGAATAGTAACGAAAATCTCCCAAAACTGTTGTTTTACAAGATTAATTTAACATGGTTTACCATTTTTAATTCTTTGTAACGAGTGGGACGAAGCATTTCTAAATACCTGATTTCGTATTAATTGGAAAAGCACGCATTAGGAAACCGCGGAAGGGGTCAAAGTATTATATCGAAGTGCTTTCCGAAAGCACTTCCTGAAGAGCCAGTCTCAGACATGAGAGATCGCCCACGCATAAATATTTCATACTTTTTGTTGGTAATGGCCTCCATTATAAATCTGGCATACGGTGCTGTTAGTATCCACAAATGCATTTAGTAAATAAGCGTGTTCATTAATTACGGGAGATCAGTGTTACTGCCACTAACTATAATCCACAGGAAACATTTCTGAAATTTCCGGAATTCCTCGTGTAGCTATTTGGTAATGGCTACTTATTTACATTAGGTACTTCCAAATAATATAATGAACACATGCCATTCAACATTTTATTACATCACCTAATTAACCACAGATGACGCTAATCCGGGAATTAGTGGAGAATATTACACGAAAATTTGAAAATTACTCACAACAAGTGTTGACACAAATACAGTAAATATGAATATCTTCAATCCTTTTCAAGTCGATGACACCTCTACTGCTAAAGCACAGCACTAGAGCTAAACCAGTGACAGGCCACTGATCTCTCCACCTTAAGCGGTAACTCGGAATTTGACATCCACTTGACAAAGACCAGTGAACCCTGGAAATATTGGAAACACGAGTCCTTTTCTACTCCACACACGCACACCTTTCTTTCTTATTGGTCCAGGAGCTTCAAGGTCGTGCAGAGAGTTCGTAAGATACAAATTAAATACTTTTTTAATTACCTGTTGTTCGTTATAATAACACGAACAGCGAAATCACGTAGAACAATATATATACAGCAGGAGAATCGAAAATAAGAGAAAATATGTTGAACATTTGAGTTGTAAACGGATTTAACACATTTGGTGAAAATACTTCCCTGTTCATGTCTCTTACCCTTCCACCCTGATATCGGTCTGGCAACTCGGCACGTGCTATACTTTCATTTTGGTTAATTATAGTTTAGTAAGCAAGCAGTACAAAAGCGAGGATGATGATGATCCCAGTAAAAAATGAAATGTAACAACTGGTATGCGAGAGCCATCTTGGTGTTAGTAGCACATGCAAACGGAATTCACTTCTTGTCATCTCTTGAGGATGCAGTAGCCACTGCCAATCGTCGCAGGCACTGAGACTATCCATTGCCGTGCATTGTGCAGTTAATTTACATAGTATATTGGCGGTTTCTTCGCACTGTTTTAAACCACCCCTTTGAAAAATCTCCCCACGTATGGCGTGTTAAGTTATTTCCAACATATGCAATGTATCACAAGCGTTTTATACTCGTGTTCATAAAAACTACTTTTTTTTTTTCTGTTAAATTGAAATATGGCTCATTTTATCTATAAATTATAATGCTTCATTTACAAGTAATTTGAATCTTAAAAAAACAGGGTGAAAATAGGTAGCTGTGTTGGTAACGCCTAGTAAGAAATAGCGCTTATACAAAATACAGCTACACTTAGTGCGCACGAATTCGGTGCGTTGTCCTTTGGTGTCATTTCCCAGACTTAGCTAAGCTTAGTTTGCAACGAGGCGGAGGAATATACTGGAAGTAGAAATTTAGCAGGGTTTCAGAAAAGGCTGAAGTAACCGTCAATGTATTATATCCGCTTCTACTAGAGCGCTACTCACGGGCTGAACAGTTGAAGGCTGTTCACGATTAAGTGAGCACTTTTGAAATGGACCTTAGAAAAAGATCTCTCACTGCCCCCTGCATGCGTATTTTAAAATGGGCGCACTGAGTGACATTCACGCAGTAAAATTCGTAACGATGGAAGGAAAGTAGTTCCGTATCTTAATGTCTAATAAAAAGTGTGTTAGTTAACCATTCGTGATAACTTAAATTATTTGTTTCGCTTTCTGTTTTTTACTGCACGGAAGTGTAAAAAAACGAGCAGATTTCTATAGTTTTACTTTCCTAATAATTTTACAGTTTCACTGAATCAACGCATGAATCAAGTGATGAGGCCCATGGTAATGTTGATTTTACGTAAGACGGAATAATACACAACGGCAAAAAAGTAGATCTTAATCAGGGCTTTCAGAAGTACTCATTTTACCATGAACAGCATACAGAAATGGGTTTATAGGCTGTTCACGATAACGTAAGCGCTTCTGAAATCAATCTTAAAAAAAAAAATCACTTCTCTTTAACTGTATGGTATGCTACCGTACACATCTGCATACCGACTCCTGGTTAAGTTGGCAGCGAATTAACTAAAATAGTTCTAAGTCTTGACATTTTATCGCAAGTGTAATGTTAAGATCTATAGCAAGTCACATTAGTAAATTTTTTGCTTTGTAAATATTAAAAGTTCGAACTGGCATATTAACAAGATATTTATGTTCCCAACAATTTCACGTTTACAGTTTACTAACCGATGAATAACGTAATAAGTGCTATGGAAATGTTAATTTTATATGCGCCGGAAGGATACAAAACTAGGGAGAAAGTAGATCTTAAGCAGGGCTTCAAAAAGTGCTTATAGGCTGTTCACGGTAAACCGAGAACTTTTGAATGCCCTGCTTAATATCTGCTTGTATGCACACTGTATTCTTCCACCATATGCACGATTAGTATTTCCCGCGGGCCTGATTACTTTATTCAAGCGCTGGTTAAGTGAAATTGTCAAAATATAAAGTAAATTTTTAAAAGTTTTGCCTATTCTTACACTTATATGCATTTAAAAAAAACAGCAATCGAAGGAAATAATTTCGTTATTCACGAATGTTTACCTAACACTACCAATTCAACGATTAAAACACAAAACTACTTTTCCTCCGTGGATACAAACTAAATTAGAATCTCGGACGCGAGTTCCAAACGAAATATGCTTATTTCCTTCCGTCAGCTCCGCTATGAGCTTATAAATATTGATTACATTGTGTTTTTACGAGTGACTGCCCACTGTGTTCGAACCTCAACAGAAAAAAAAAAAAGCAAGTTGCAATATGACAAAAGTGACTAATTTGAGTGCGGTTGGAATTCAAGTTCGCAGAAATTTCGACATAGGTTTTTTTTTTATATTAACACCTGCAAGCGGACCTCACAGTTAAAATTTTTTGTTAGCGCCTAACATAGTCTGAATATGTGTGAACATGTTCAATGAAAAAGTACATTTATTCATGTGTTTTATTGTAAAATTTTTGAATGCTGGCTGTAATTATAGCGAAATGAACCGTTCGTGTCTAGTGAAAAATAAGCCCTACTTAGGTGGTGCGCTCAGGGACGAACAGTGCACAAATAATAAACGACAAATATGATAATACAGTTTTGAGAAAAAAAAAACTTTGTTATTAAAATAACAACTAGCTGGAAAATTTTTTAGCAGGGCCCAGGTATTTTCTGACTGTCGGGTAGGTACTCTGAAAGTTCACTTAAACATCAAAATCGACGAGATACTTGTTACATGATCTTACTAGGGCAAAACATGCCGAACCCGTGTCTTAAGGAGAGATTTGGGTGGTTCTTAACATATGGGTCTCGAGAGCCGATAAGGGTGAAATTAGATGAGAATGGAGCAGCTCCAGAATGAAGAGAGGGGGAGACGGGAGAACCCCGAAAAAACCTTCCGACTAGCGGCATCGCCCGGCACGATTCCCACATGCGAGAATCATGGGAGAATCGAATCCGAGGTTCGCCTTGGTGGAGAAGGTTATTCTAACAAATGCTGGGTTGGGCACCTTTGGTGTACCCGCACGTTGAAGGCTGTGAATGAGCGTGGGCGAGGTACTGATGACGGCTGGGTAGGTCTTGAAGGCGTTCGGCTTCACGTTCGAGGCACAAGCCGCCGCGTATGAGGCAGAAAACCGCGGGAGCGATAACGGTTACACAGGGTCGCCTTGGAACAAAAAAAATAAACTCTTCAATATCACGTTCGGCCGTAAGTAGGCATTGCGACGGGAATGGGAAATATCATAAACAATCTTAGCGTGTGCTCTGTTCCTGCATAAATTTAAACGACGATTATATGGTCTTAATACAGCAATGCATTCAGAGAAAATGCAGCATCCATCGCTATAGTTTAAAACATTGTTGTGCAGAAGAATAAATATTGTAAACCCAAGACGACTAAGGGGCGACAGTGGCTGAGCGGTTAGCCTGCTCCCCTCCTATCAAGGCGAACCGGGTTATCGCATGTGGGAATCGTGCCGGACGATGCCTTTGGTCGCCGGATTTTCTCAAGGATCTCCAGTTTTCCCCCCGCCCTTTCATTCCGGCGCTGCTCCATACCCACCTCAATCAACCTCATCTGCTCTGAAGACCTCGCTGTTAAGAGCAGTCCAAATATCTTCTCACTCACCCAAGGCTACTTACAGCGATTTAGGCGGCTAACACTTGTCAAGGATCGCAGTTATGTTTCAATAACGAAATTTAGGAATAGGCAACAAAGTACCGACTAATATGTAGGACGTCTTTAAATTACTGTTAATAGGACGTCTGAGGAACGTACCTGATTTCGTGAGGGATGAACTAAATTTGATTACTAATTTATTCACACAGCTATTATTTACAACATTAAATTATCTGTATCCACTATTATTAATTTTATTTAAGGGCGACCGCACTATTTATGTCTCTCAACTGTAATTAACGTCCTTCGTAATTGTCTCTGGTAACAGTAAATTATATCATACTCATTATTAACATGTGCTCAATATATCTGTTGCCATAATTTGTAATGTCTTTCACTCACGCATCTAGTCCAATAGTCCAGCCTGTCAGCCGCACCCTTCACTACTTGATAATCGCAGTTGCATATTTCCCTTCCACTGGTCACTTCTCTCGCTGCTCGTCTTCTGTTACTCGGAACTCAGCCACTCGTTCACTCAACTCAATTCCCGGCTCGGAAGGCTCACACTTTTATATCGTTCACTTTGACCATCTGGAATGTTCAACGCACCCCGAGTCACGCTGAGAGAACGAGGTCAGTAATCCAGAGCATTCTTCAGATAAACGTACAAATCAATACAACCAGGGTCAGCAGCACTCGCTTTCTGTAACAGATACGCGGCCACCGGCTTAACGCTCGCTTGTTCGTTGTAAACAATCATCTGACTTTCTGCCACCACTATCATATATCTGCTATCCTTCACTTCCACTCGATCACGGCGGATGCGAAGCAGCGAGCGTGTAATACTGTCCCCTCCTCAAGTCCGAACAGACACTGCAACATCTGGAGCATCGTATTGTGCAAGTAGGTCGATGTGGGCAACCTTCGGCTCCGCCTGAGAGCCTTGACGATAAATTCGAAAGAGCACATCATTGATCTTATTCATAATTCTGTAGGGGCCTTTCCAACATTTCTTTAGATTCGGGCAGTGTCCTTTTCTCCTCTGCGGGTTTTATAGCCACACCAGTTGTCTTTCTTGAAATACCTCTCCCGATATTTCGTCTCATACCGGGTCTTCATCCTGTCACTATACTGTATAGTCGTTTGTGCCTTACACAAGGACTAATCCATTCATTATCGGTTTGAAAAGATGAAGCAACTCTATAATTTCCCCACGTATCTTCATTTAGACCATGTCTGCCAATTTGAAAAGTGCTTGCACTTGTGGTGGATTCTACAGGTTGTAGCTGGATCCTCGTCCGACGTAAACTTAAGCACTGGTAGTTTCTGTCGACTGCCTCACTCCCTTCTTGAGTTCACATAACTGGTTCTTTTCCCCCCGAACCACTTCCTTCATGGATCTACTATCCTCATAGCCAATATTGAAGGGGGGCCATCTCATCATTCACTCCACGCCATGAGCTTCTTTTTATGCTATGCGGAAAAGTGCACATTGGGCATCTCGACAGTACTCGGAAGTTATCGTGTGCAGTTTACAACTGCTTTGTTAGGTACAGCTTGCAGAACCAGCTCGTCGACACGGTTTTCAGTTGTAGGGCATGTGCACGAAGCTCACAGATTTCTTCACGCAAGTGCTTGCATGCGCTCATCGAAGCCACTTGTTCATCTCGCTGCTTCTTGTCCCGTTGCTGCTGCTGTTGTGGGCGATTGGCTCTCCGGTACCGCTACTGTCCTCAGGACCAACACTCCCTCCGTTTGTGTGGGAGGTGGCGAAGATCTGTAGCGCGTACCCTGGAAGCAATGTCTTTCAAAGCCAACTGCAACTCCTTCAGTGTCTTCGTTATCCTGTCTTCGTCTTTGTTAAGCGTCACTGCCCGTACCGTACGTCGGGGTGCGGGCTCCTAGCTTGCTGCCCCACCTCCAGTGCTCGGGCCAGGGCGTCCCGCATGTTGTGGGGTGCAGCCAGACGTACCGCTTGCCGTACCTCTGTGTCGTCGATGGCATCGATGAGGAAGCCAAATGCGATAACATCGCACGCTTCTTCGGAGCACCCTTCCAGAGATAGCTGAGACAGCCGCACGTTGTCTTGCCATGTCTCCTGCAGTGGCTCCCCTGGTTGTTGAATGCGGCCTCGCAGCTGTGTATGGTGGTCACGTCACAGGTTCCGGTCGCCAAAACGTAACCCACCCCCCCCCCCCCCCAGTTTGGGCACTCCAGTCGATGTCGCTTTGGCAGATGTTGTAGAATTCTCAGTGCGGGGCCTCTCAGTACTGCGGCGAGGTAGTTTGCCCGCTGTTCGGTTGTCCAGCCATTAAGGGTAGCGACTATTTCAAGCTGGTGTTGGTACTCACGACATAAAGTCTGGCCATCGTAAGGGGCGGGCTTGATTCTTTCTTCCCCACTACTGGTTGCGCGATACCAATTCCACAGATCTTCGCGCTCTCCTCCGAGGCCTCTGCGTTGGTGACGACTTGCTATGCTTCCTCACTTTTCTCGGCTGTCGATGTGGTTGTAGGTGAACTGCCTTGCTGAAGAAATTCCTTCTTCATCGCACTAATTTCCTGTTTCCCTTCATTCTCGACACTGTCTATCCTTTCATTTACACTGTCAATCTTCTTGTCTACATAGTCAACGCCATTCATTAACTCTCAAATGCCTTCTATTTTTCTGCCCACATTTTCATTTGCAGTTTCTGTTTTCTACCTATTTTATCTTTTTAGTATCTACTAAATCACTTACATTAGTTATCTGGCTATTTACACTACTAATTTGGGTAATCACAGTTTCTTTTACACTAACCTGCAGGCTACCTAGCCCTTTAATTAATTCTCGCAGTGCTTCTAGTTCTACAGGTATTTTTCTAGTAAACATTCACTGCGTCAGTTGTAGAAAACAGTTTAAAATATTTTCATCCATAACTATTACAATTAATTTATTCGTTTTAAAATCACTAACTATTTGCCTATATTCTAACTTTATTTACAACAGATTTATTAATATTTGCCTCCATCCCACTTCTGATACCAGTATTACAAGGACGCCTGTGGGGCGTATCTGAGTTCGTGAGGGATGGAGGTTTTAATAAAATCAGAGAACTAAATAGCTGTGTAAATAAATTACAAATCCAATTAAGTTATCTATCTTCACTATTATTATTTTTAACAATGAGTGCAATATTTAATGTCTATTTCAACTCTAATTAACGTCCTTATTAATTGTCTCTGGTTACAATCAATTAATTAATACTCATTATTAACAAGTGTTCAGTCTATCTGTTGCTACCATTTGTAATGTCTTTCACTCACACATCTAATCCAATAGTCCAAGTCTGCCAGCCGCACTCTTCACTGTTTGATATTCGCAGTCGCAGATTTTCCTTCCGCCGGTCACTTTTCTCGCCGCTCGTCTTCTATCGCCCGAAACTCAGCCACTCATTCACTTATCTAATCAACTCGACTCCCGGCTCGGAGTCCTGCCACACTTTTATATCGTTTGCCCTGCCCATCTGGAATGTTCAACGCAGCCCGAGTCACGCTGAGAGAACGAGGTCAGTAATCCAGAACGTTCTTCAGATAAACGCATAAATCTATGCAACCAGAGTCAGCAGCGCGCGCCGCCGCAAAACGAATTATCGTGCCGGCTCGCTTTCTGTAACAGATACGTGGCCAGCGGCCAATAGCTCGCTTGTTCATTGAAAATATTAATTTGACTTGCTGCCGCCGCTATCATATAACCGCTGTCCTTAACTTCCACTCGCTCGTGCGGGATGCGAAGCAGCAAGCGCGTAACAGTATTAAACAGGCATACTCTAGACTAGTGCATGTTTTTTTTCGTAGCCAGCACATTGGACGCACCTTTAATAATTTAATGAAAAAGCTTGTTTCACACACAGCAACGTAGTTTGTGTGTTAGGTAAGAGAGCCCTTTAACACACGAATGAGATGCACTATACACTGTTCACGGTAAAATGAACACTTTTGAAAGCCGTGCTTAAGATCTACTTTTATGCAAGTTCTGTATCCGTCCGCCTTATGTAAAATTAACATTGCCATAGGCTTCGTCACTTTTTTCGTGCGTCAAGCAAGTGAAAATATGAAATTATTAAAAAGTAAACTTTTTTTTATTTCTGATATTTTTTACACACTGACGTATTAAAAAAACAGAAAGCGAAATAAATAATTTAAATTGTCACAAATGGTTAGCTAACACTTTTTATTCGACGTTAAGATATGGAACTACTTTCAATCTATCGTTACCAATTTTACCGGGCGCATGTCACTCTGTGCGCCCGTTGAAGTAAATGCAGGCATGGGCAGTGACTTTTTTTCCAAGGTTATTTTCAAAAGTGCTCACTTTATCGTGAACAGCCTTTATCGTCTCGTACACGCACTAAGCTGCGTGCAGATATGGGACTTTACTTAACAGTTCTATTTTACTGGTAGAAAGTTAGTAGCGAAGTTCAACATAGGGCACGTTAATAGTTTAGCAGATAAACATGCAACGATTTTAAAGGCTGAGTGCTGTGAATAATACTTTAAGCTACGTTAAATATTTTCAAAATAATAACTGCTGTGCGCAAAATGCGAGGAGAAAGTTGCATTTCAGACTTGTACGGAATCTGATTTCTTGTTGAAACGTATTGTGAACGCGTATAAAAGTTAATTAAAAAAATGTTTATTCATAGCATACTACAGCGTATCTCACGCGTCAGTAATGAGGGTAGGGCCGTGCGATATGGTCATGCACAGGTTACGATACAATATATTTACAGTATCACATCTGTGATATTGTTTCATAAAGTATAGGAATGTATTTCACATTCCTGTATTTGCGGTATCAGCAGTATTCGCGAAATAGATTGGCGATATTTCAACATTTTATGTAATTTTATAATTCGGGATATAAAATGTAACTTCAATTTTTTTTTTTTCAGCGTCGATAATTTTGACGTCGAGATTTACATTTTCGATATATTCGATGTATCGCCATCGATTTTTTAGTACTATGTGAAGGCGATGCGATAAGTGGAATTTATAGCCATATGGCTACTGTGTATAAAAACGATACTGAATAGTCGATATAACACAGCTTGATGGGCGGGGAAAGGGCAAGAAAGAGACTACAACTCACCGTGCTGTCTGGCAAGTCGGGGCGCTCCGACATCTCAGAGGCGCTGTCTTCGTCGACGGCTTTCTGCAACGCCACGATGATCTTGTCGAGCAGCATCGCCGTCCGCTTGGGCACCACAACCTGCAACACGACTCTTAGTCGATCAGCTCATTGTCTTCCAACACAACCTTTAGCACGAAAAAAAAAAAAAAAATCACTTTCAGGGTTACCAACTTTTTTTAGATTTTCCATAAGGGACACCTCCGACAACTCGACACATGCCATCTTACCTCAACGAGATGCTAAAGGAGTAAGTGAGAATACATTTGGGCAGCTGTTAACCTAAGGTCTCGAGAACCGAAGAAGGTGAAGCGAGGTGAGTATGGAGCAGCGCAGTAATGAAGCGGCAGGGAATCGGGAGATCCCCGAGAAAACCCGCCGACTAGCGGCATCGTCAGACGCGATTCCCACATGCAAAATTTCGGGAGCGACCCCACCGAGAATCGAGACCGGTTCGCCTAGGTGGGAGGCGAGTATTCTAACCACTAAACCAACGTGGTCCCGTAATAAAAAACCGTTTTTTTATGTTATCTATAATGTGCAATATTCACCGTTATACATCAGTCAACATTTTCTCTGAACATATACAATAACAAAATATTATTTGCAACTGTGTTCATAATTCACTGTGATTCGAAATTCTGATGCGATCGCTTTAAAAACAGAAAACGCCAACACGCGCGGGAAGGAAAAATACTTTACACATCTCAGCAAGTGCTTAGATCAAGGTGAAACGAGTTCAATTCCCGACGGGTTCGCCCCAGGATTTTTTCAGGTGGGGAATCGTGCCGGATGATGCCGCTGGTAGGCGAGTTTTTCTCAGGGATTGCCTGTTTCCCCCACCCTTGCATTCCGGCGCGGCTTCATACTCTCCTCGCTTCACCCTCATCGGCTCTGAAGACCTCGACGTTAAGAACCGCCCAAATCTCTTCACTCACTTACTCATGAACGCACGTTTGACAAATCCCCCTATGTTAACGTCAATGTTGTAACTATCTGCGACCATCGGGTCACAGCAACAAAGTAAATGCAGCTGTAATCACAGAAGCGGTCAAATTACTGACTCAATGTTTACTAACATTCAGTTTATTTTCGAAGAAGTCCGAGATACGGTATATAAACTCCTGAGCAGTTGCTTAAGAGGTACGTGTATAAAGACTGTTCACTATAATGTGAGCACTTTAGAAGTAAACCTTAGACAAAAGTCACTGCTCCTGCGTGCATTTTTTTTAACGGGCACACTGAGTTGACATGCGCACAGTAAAGTTGGTAACGATGGAGGGAAAGTATTTCCATATCTTGACGCCAATAAAAATATAGGTAACCATTTGTAATAACTTAAATTATTTTGTTTCGCTTCCTGTTAATTTTAATGAGTCGCAGTGTAAAAACGAGCAGATTTGTAAAATACGTAATTTTCTAATAATTTCACAGTTTCACTTGACCGACGCATGAATAAAGTGATGAGACCAATTGCAATGTTAATTTTATATAAGACGGAAGAATGCACAACCTGCATATAAGCAGATCTTTAACAGGGCTTTCAGAAGTGCTCATTTTACCGTGAACCGCATATAGAACTGTTTATGCGAGCAAGTGCTTTGAGATGTCCGTAAACTTCGTCTAACCTAGTATCAATGCAACTAGTAGGTATAAATTAATTATAGTCAGTGTTTTATTCATACAGTAAAAAATTGACGAGTCTGTTAAAAATTCTAACGTAAATATACACGTTCATCACTGTTGATCATGTGTTGTTGACACTTCCATTGGCATTGACTGAGTCGGTTTTGAGGTCGTACAGAAGTCGAAAGTCTGTACACCTCATATTTACTATACGATTGGAGCCTACGAGGAAACGGGTTTCTGGGATGGAATTACAGGTAGGTTATGTATATGTATTTAGCATTAGACTTACTTGAATACTCAAGCCGCGTCTTGTTATACCTTCTGGAAAAAAAAAAAAAAAGTGGATGCGGAAACAAGCAATTATAAAAAGAAAATTGTATTCTCAATTTAGCATATCTACAATTACGACGAAAGTGAATACCATGTCTTGTCATGTTATCAAAATTTTAATTTTAAATGATAGTAAATGAAGTAATGGTAAAATTGACGCAGTATTATTATTGTTCCAGAAATTTTAGAATTTTAATGTATCGACAGACACGACGAACAAACAGAAGAAATTAAGCAAAAAAATCAGCGGTTCGAGTCTCGTTCCGGTTACGAGGTTTTCTCAAAGCTGGACTTTTAATTTCCAGCTGAGTAAATAAATAAAAGCTGAACGGTTTTGCAGTCCGGTGCGCTAGCGGATTGCGTTAACAAGGCAGGCGTGTAGAAATTATTCCAAGACATGTGTGCGTAAAATTTCACGTTAGCGTTGCGACCATTTAAAAATAAAAACTGAAATGTTCTGATAGTTTTGAACTTTTTTAAATGACAGATGATCAGGCATGAAGTTTGTGAGAGGTAGGCTAGGAGTTATAAGAATTATTTGGTTTGAAGTGAAAAGGCGAGAGAGTTGGAGAGGAACCCAACCATGACTGGACAGAGAGGCATAAGATTGTGGTGGTGTGGACACGTGATGAGATTGGAGAAGGAAGGTTATCACAGAAGAAATTTGAATGACAATTGGATGATAGGGGATTCAGATGAATATCAATGAAAAGTTGGCTGATGAGAGTGAAGAGAATCGTAGAAGAGGGAAGTCGACTGGGTGAAGCGCGAACTGAATAATAAATAGGCATTTGTTTTAGGCTGTCCCAGCCAATAACAGGAAACTGTGGGAGATGATGATGATGATGATAATTGGTGACAGGAAAAAAAGCCTGGTAGGTGTATGTTCATCTTCGAGAAGATTTCAGAATAAAAGATAATACCTAGTGAGTTAAATGTATGTCGAGGCAAGTCTCAAGATGGCACAATTGTTTCACAAATCATCATCTTCCATACAAGGCACACGAAACACAGTTATATTTGTGACCTACACAACCGAGGTATTGGCCCTCGGAGCACCAGCTTCAGGGTTCGAATCCGGAATAAATCACGGCCGTCTGTTGTTTTCAGAGGAAATTCAGGTATATCTCGTGTGTAGTTATCCCGAGGTCACAGACTTCGGCATAAAAGAGCAGAAGCTTAAAAAGCCCATAAACATAGAAACGTTTTACTTAAAATTAATATTTTCCTCTTAAAGTAGGCGTAATTGTAGCTTGTTGCCTCAGTCGAATTAGTGTCACCAAATATATTTCAAACAGTTTCTACGGAGGATGGTATTATGTACTGACTCAACAGTGGGCAATTTTGCGAGTTTGTACTTCTTTGACATTGGAATACTTACTAGCCGTTGCGCTCGCTTTGAGCCTCGTCGTTATATCCGCAGGAGAGAATGAAAAGCCATAACGTCTATAACTCTGTGCAGTTTCAGATTTTCTGGCGGTTAGCGATTTTTCGTATTAAAAGCCAGTTGCAGTGTCCGCCCCTCCACGTGCAAACATTTCCGTGGAACACGAGTGGTGGACAATGGTGTCGTATATATAGACTGTTTACGGTACAGTGAGCACTTTTTAAGGCCCTTCCAACAGACACTAAGCACTTATAAATATATCTTATTACAGCCTTAGGCCTTAACTTTTAAGAATGGTGAAACGTATGCACTGTGTTTATTGGTCACGTTGCAATGTTAAAAAGCAGCAGGAAGATAGAAATTGGGTGAAAGTAAAAATTTAGATCGGCTTTCTTAAAAAGTGCTCACTCTACCGCGAACGGCCTATACTAGGTATTTCCAATACACCTATTTTCTCCTTGTTTTTATTCATACTAATAATTATAAATGAGATATAAGTTATAAATAGAATATAATTAAAAGTTCAAATTAACCTAAAATAAGATACTTTCATGCTTACAGAAGCACCAACGCTTGTGATACACGACATATTTAGGAAACAATCAAACACGTATTACATGGGGTAATTTTTCAAAGGTTTGTTTCAAAAAGTGTGAAGAAACCGTTAATAGACTGTAACCTTGGTTTGTTGTATAAGCCTCACCCTGTACCGGCATAAAGTGAAGGACTTAATAAGCAGCATTAAAATAAACTTAATGAGTTTTTTTTGCCATTAGCTATTCTTCTCCGAACTTGTGATATAAACTATGAGCAAACGGCACTACACCTTTACTGTCTATGTGAAAGACGTATTTAGAAATATTTTTCAACGAACCCTTCTCTTCAGTATGTGTGATTTCAAGGTTGAAGATGTTTATGTATATAATTATCGGATACATTACCAACAAACTGGATGTGTCCGACATAAACTGCCAAGAAAGGACATTTTTTGTTTTGTTTGTGTAACGTTATCAGGTTGAAATGAAATACTGCAAAACCAGGCACGTGTGAAAGTCTTGCAAAGTTCATGTAACGTCAAAACACCGGAAAACTGCGAATGCAATGTCGCAGCGGAAAAAACAGAGTTTGGAATTATTTAAAATTTATTTTCAAAAAGTGATTTTTACGGGCGGGCTACGCTTTTATTGGTAGAGATGAACGACTAATTTATCGCGATAAATATGTCAAAAATGATTTAAGATGCAATAGTGAGTGGATAATGTATATTTATACAAAGATATGCGACCACCGAAAAAAAAAAATAACAGCTGTTTTATTTTATGGAAATGATTGCACCTACCGCTTTTATTTAACTCTTTATATTTCAACACACGGGTCCATTCCTGGTCTTCAAAAAGGAATTATTAACAAAAAGGTCTAAATCAACAAAAGAAGTTAGTTAGCGTTACTATCCTTAAATCCCACTGTTTTCAAAAAATTAATGGAAAACTTTCAACGAAACTGGGGAATGGCTGCAGGGTAGACAATACTCACTACTTTACACTGAGTTGTATTCCAGGCTAGCGACCGGAGAGAAGTGAGCAAATTAATTTCAGCTGAAGTAATCATATTTATATCAAGGGCACGCGTACCTTCTATAAATTGGGTGGTCCAGGATTACTCATCCGTGGAATGTCTTAGTTTGAAGATTAAAATATTAGTAGGTACGCAAAAATGTTGCTAAAATAGGATATTGTAAGTCACATTCCGCAACCACGTCCTAGAATATCTACAAAAAATTCAATCGCGAAAAAAAAATTGTAATGAATTTGTAAAGTGAAATTATTTAATTAATTAGTACAATAAATCTGCGATTCTTGACTTTTATTACTTTTAAAAGACGTTACATTAGTTTTGTTAAATTGGTAAAAAAAAATACAAACCAAGAACCTAGAACACTGCGTGTGTGGAACAAATATATGAAGTCAATCTACGAAGAAAGCTGCTGCTGGGGAGATTTTTGTGGAACCCCCTCCCCCCTTTTTTTTATTCACCATCGGGCACGTGTGGACAGTCCTGACGCGATGGACACATCAGTTTCGGTATCCTTGGGTATATCTCGCACAGAGCAGCATGCTCTTAGGCATACTGAAATTCGAGAATAAAATATATACTGCTCGCAAAAAAAAAAAAAAATTATATTCCCCGCTCGCCAACTAATGTGTAATATTTACGTTTCCAGGAGGAGTGTATCGTACCTACGATGTGTGAATCGTGCTAACATTGGCGTCCTCCCCTCCCCGCCCCACCAGCGACATGCGTATTATACGTGCAAATGCACAGTAGGTTCGACCTCGGGCCTTAAAAGCAGACGCAGTTGAGGGATGGGACAATATGCCTCAGGGAATGCTTAATGATCGTGTTTTTGGCATGCCTCGTCGGATACAAGCGTGCCTCAGGAATCGTGGAGGTTCTACACGTTCTTAAAGTTCCTCGGTGTGTCTGAGGAGACCTTTTTTTATTGTTATTGAGACTGATGAGAATCCTTTGTTTAGTTGTTTTTCAGTTTATGCCTTTTGTTTGTGTCATACTGGGATGATGTTGACTAGTATTGTGAGTTATTTCCCCTTTATGTGCTACTAGGAGTACAACATGAAATGTAAAGTATTTCTATTCCATATTACATCCTGGATTCCGATATATGTTTAAAAAAATGTTGCGAGCAGTATAAATCTCGGAGACCACAATTTTAAATGAATAAATTTGACTGTTATTAGTGTGTGCCCGGGCACACTCAGCACATCCCGTGCGCACGCTCATGACCAAGGCGTTTTTATTCCGACCAATATCTGCGGAGTGGTCCACATATCTTGTCGCCCCGTGCAAATTTCTTGCCACCCATTACATACATATACATGCCCAGTAATAACGCAATATAATCCAATACTTCATTAGGCATTTCAATAATCAGACAGATTTTTAGGGGGCGACAAGACACGTGGACCACCCTTACGCATTGAAAAAAAAAATACTTCTGGGGGTGACAAGACAAGTGGACCATTCTGTACATTATTGCCGAGGATATAATATTTTAAAGCTTTGAATGTGTTATTACTTCAAATTAGTTTTTTTGTTTATGTTTTCTAATGGAAGCGTCTGACTTCGATAGTAATGAAACTCGTGCTTGTCTGTTAACAGGGACCAGGAAGTTAGTTTCGTCTCATGATGCTCCTAATTTGGTTTAGAAGCGTAGGTCCATCAGCGTTTGCGTGCACAGGAGTTTCGCACACATTAAAAGTTTCGGTCCGCCTTGTCCTTCCACACTATAAAGGTCCACTACAGCGGTGGTCGAGTTAACTCCGTAAAAGGCCCCGCTGAAACCACTTTAGGTCCTGACTCAATTAGCTCCTCAAAAGCAAATTTGGCAGCCCTAAATACTCGTTACCAACATCAGCAGATTGTGGGTAAGCACTTCCGGCATTTGTTAAAAAATATCGCTGGAAAAATATGTCTAGAATATTTAATTTTATAGCGATTCACAATAAGCTTTAGAGACTTTAAGGCACTTTAAAGAACCTATAGAACAATATTATACTATGTGTAACTTGGAGTGGGGTTAAGAGAATTTAGGCTGCTCTTAAGAGGCGTTCAAGGTCAAGAAGCGAGGGAGCGATACGGGCGAAAGTTACACGCACACCTTGCACCTCATCGCTCCTACGCGCACGGCATGCAGTGTTTCCGTCCTAACGATTTACTGTGTAAACTAGATCTGTAACTGTGGGGTTTTATTACACGCGATGAAAGCTCACAGATCAAAATAGCTGCGTATAATCGTACTGTTCTCTTACCGCTTAAATAAACTTCATAGGCAAGCATTAAAAATGAGATATTTGAACACTTTCACCATTTTTTTCCTCTCCATTAATACACTTAATATGATAAAAGTAAAAAGATAACGACATAGACAATGTTTTTTTATTCTTTCGGGCCAAACTTTGTATTTCTAGAACATTTATTTACCGAGATACGCGTTTACGCGCAAACAACGATTTCACAGAAAACGTTTCAGTACATAGGACCCTTAGCATCGAGGTCTTGAGAGCCGATGAGGTGAAGTGAGATGAGCGTGGAGCAACGTGGGAATGCAAAGGCGGAAGAAACGGGAGATCCCCGATAAAACCCGCAGACCAGCGGCATTGTCGCGCCACGATTATCACATGTGAAAATCCCGGAGCAACCCGCCGAGAATCGAGCATGGTTCGCCCAGGTTGGAGGCGAATAGTCTGACTACTACATCACCGCGGCCCCTTTTTACGTCTCATGTTAACAATGACTTGAGTATTGTTTTTTTTTTTATCTTTTAGCAAATTGCTTTATAAAGGTTTATGATAATAAAGAAATGATGAAAATAGTTTGTTGGTAACATTACAGGTGACTATGTAGCAGTTTTTACTAATACAAACCTGACGAATACAAATGAGTTTTCCTGTAATTGTCGTCATACTGTTTACACAAGTCGGTACTGAACTCTTCTGCACCTTAATTGGTATTATACAAGGGCATTCACTAGGAGTAAAATACGCTACGTATGAAACCTTGTGGTTGCTTCTTTGTAAAATCAGACCGGCTGGTACCCTGGATGAAATATTGCATAGGCTGTTCATGATAAAGTGAGCACTTTTGAAACGAACCTTAGAAAAATGTCGCTGCTCCTACCTGCATATATTTTAACGGGAGCAATGAGTGGCATGTGACCAGTAAAGTTGGTAACGATGGAGGGGAAATTTGTTCCATATATTAACGTCGAACAAAAAGTGTCGGGTAACCATTTGTGATAACTTAAATTATTTCTCTCGTTTTTTGTTATTTTAATACATCGAAGTGTAAAAAATAGCAGATTTGTAAAATATTATTTTATTAATAAAGTCACAGTTTCACTTGACCGACGCATTAATAAAGCGATGAGGCCCATGACAACGTTAATTTTACATAAGGCGAAAGGATACACAATGTGCATGCAAATTGATCTTTATCAGGGCTTTAAAAAGTGCTCATTTTACCGTGTATGTAAAAGTATCTATAAAAAGAATAATTTTCGGTGGGTATTATTTACAACCTTTATATAAATAAACTTTACCATTTCTCGTACAGATAACCGCAAAATACTCGGGTGAAGTATACTCTTGCCAGTATAAATAACTATATTCCAATAGAATGTTCTCAGTCTCCATAAAACGTACGCAAATTGCATTATCCCCATTTCCCGGAATGTCTGCCTCGTGCCAATGATTCAGAGCATTATTCATGCAGATCACAGTAATAAACTGACGGTAGGAAGAAAGAGCTGTAATGCGGAAACAAGTATACGAATGATCAATGGGGAGAGAAGCCGAGGAATTGCCTTCAAGACGGGCTGGCATCAGTTACCGGATACAGCTTCACGTCTCATTATTCACGAGCAGTGTCAGATTCCCCTTAGCCTCTTGTTTGTCCGTCACGGAGCCGGCGGTGATGGCAGTGCAGATAAGGAGCGAGGACCATAGAAAACGTTGCAAACCGGAAAACTGAGAGCTTAGTGTAAAGAAAGTTGATATCCCGTTATAAATACACTCAAGTAATTATGTAATGGCCTATGAACATAAATGTTAATTAACTTCTGACGGGAGCGGATACCGTTATCTGAAAATACCTTAAATCATGAAAGTTGCATACCATAAATAATAATTATATGTAATCATTAATTTCAAAATTACTACAGATTTGGTCGATGATGTTAATATTAACGACTTCAGCGTCCATAACGACTATGATAAAAGCTTGCTTGAGTAATATTCTACATAGACCGCAGAAGCCGAACACACATTTTAACTTTTCAGTTGATAGTACTCGGACAGTAAGCATTTTATACATTGTGTGCCGATCATTTTAAACAGTTTGACAAAAGTGCTCGTGAATTCTCTAGGACACGCCCACGCGCCCTTGCCTGCCATAGTAAATGTAGTATGCTCTCTGAAATCCAAAACTGTCGTAAACTAGAGTCAATGGATTGCCGACTGCAAACTTGCTACTATTCAAGAGCCAACACAACTTTAGAGCGTCATGAATGTTTTCTTATTGCATATCTATTCTTTCTTCGCACTTTACACTCCACTTAAATAATCAGTTACACTTTTATTTCATTGTAGACTTTTTATGTTACGCATTTATTTACCCCACTTGTAACGTATGTCGTAAGTTGGTTTAAAAAAAATCATATTTTAGATACTCTAGACGATAAAAATTACAAAATTAGTTCATTCCAATTTGTTGTGTGCAATGGCTAGTTTTGACGGTACGTAAAATGTGCATTTAAATACTATTATTTTTAACCCTAGACGTTGTTCTAATATAATGTAGAGAATATAGCTAAAAAATTGAGTAATGTTATTTACTCGTGCAACCACGATCAATGAGCGTGTTACAAAAATGCATAGATAAAATAATTTTCAATATTAATATTAATTTTTTTAAATTTCAATTTATATATTTGTCTTTGAACTCGAACAAAATGTCGGAAACAACAAGTCTGAGAAATTTTGTATTAAACTCGTACATTAAAATGATCCCGTGACATATTGTTCTTAAGAATGAAAATAAAAGAAAGGGAGGGAAAGTCGAGATGGTAGTAACGAAATTAATTTTAAATGCATTCTACGTTTTGTTCGTAAAAGCTGTGAATAATCTGGTGTCTGTGGAGTGAAACAGATAAAATCATATATGCATATAATATGTCTCACGGAATTACTTTTTTGGAAGGTTGCAGATTTATTTTCGTTAGTAGCCCTTTTTGTCTCTTGGACATAACAGAACTGAGCTCTAACAACCTTCAGCGGCCACGTAGGTGCGTTACGACGCAAGAAACTACATGTACTGATCGTTTCGTACGCGATTCGCTGAGTGCCGAGTTCAATTTATAAATGTTAGTTGCGGGCATGAATCTAGGTTTCATTTTTGCTGCTCAGAACTAGTTTTTCATGGTCCGTTATTATTTAGCGGGGCAATTTTGTCTTTTGCTTGTGTTACGTTATCGACTGTTTGGTACCGTGGAACGAGTGGCTTTCGCAACATTAGACCGTTCTGTGGCAAAGGCGAAACGAGAAAATAATTTTCGCGCAGCTTTGTGAGAGGGAAAGTAGGGGAGGGCTCTCTCGAGCGCCTGCCGTTGGATGGAGGGGAAACCACATGACACTGCTGACGCTATACATGCCACACTGATAAAGGCTGTTCACGATAAGGTGAGCACTTTTGAAATCAACCTTAGAAAAAAGTCATTGCCCCTGCGTGAAAATATTTTGACGGGCGCAATGAGTGACGTATGTCCAGTAAAGTTGGTAACAATGGATAGGAAAGTAGTTCCATAAACCAACGTCGAACAAAAAGTGTTAGGTAACCATTTATGATCAATTAAATTATTTCTCTAGCTATCTTTATTTTTTAATGCACCGAAGTGTAGAAATGAGCAGATAAGTACAATATTTACTTTTCGAATAATTTCACAGTTCCACTTGACCGATGCACGAATAAAGTTGATAAGGCCCATGGCAATGTTAATTTTACATAAGGCGGAAACACACAACGTGTATACAAGTAGATCTTAGGCAGGGCTTTCAAAAGTGCTCATTTTACCGTGAACAGCCTATAACATCGTTCTCTAGTACCGCGCTATTAAATACCGCACTGTGCGACTTACGTTTTTTCTACAGGTAATACTAACGCGCGGGACAGCTCGCGCCCAACTGCTCTCGGCCGCTGTCACTACTGTAGTGAACAACTACATTCAGATTGGTAATTTCTTCACATAACCTGTGCACTCTCAATATATTTGGAAGAATTGTATTGCACATTAGAATTAGCATTAGAATATTAGAAAAAAATGTTTCAATAATAATTTCTTAAACAGTTATCCGGAGACCTCCTACTATACAAAATATTTCACTAGCACTACAAAATATACCATGTGCCATTTTCGCTACGCACTTAAATGGTTGCCTTTTTAAATTTTTTCCCCATGCATAGGCCTACGTTGTGATTTCTCGATACTGATGGCACGTTATCATCTCCTCTCGTCAGGATTGTGATACAAAGTTATTCATTAGTTGTAATGACATAAATGCATGTGCCTATAGGAAACATGCTTTTTTTTTTTTTAGTACTCTATTTCCTATCTAGCTTTGAGTTTTTATGTCCACCCATAAAATTTTCATTACGAAGATGGGGGCAGCGGTGGCGCAGTGGCTACGGCGCTCGCCATCCGGGTTCGATACCCGGCATATTCATTCCCGGATCTTCGCATGTGGGAATCGTGCTTGACGATGCCTCTTGCCAGCGGGTTTTTTCGGGATATTCCTGTTTTCCCCGCCCTTGCATTCCAGCGCCACTCCATCCTAGGGTCTCATTTCACGTCATGTCCGGGGATGACAGACACCTGCAGGTCCCAGCTGGAAAGCCCGTCACTCGGTGAGTGTTGCCTCGCCCTGGGTTCACTTCCCACTCCAGTTTTTTTATTACGAAGTGATGTTAGACAGTTTTTCCAAAAATAAATAAATAGTTTCAATGTACGTATACTATTTATTTATGAGTATGGCTAATTGAGAAAGTCTCTCCATGTTCTCGTTTAGAGATTCTCGTACCAGATCCAGTGACAAATAATTGCACGGGACTGTTAACAGTTACGTAATTCGCCATGTCACTTATTCGTGTGCAGAGGGTAGAACGAGTAGAGTTGGGGGGGGGGTGGGGTAATGGGGGAGATTTACGTTATCTCAGTTAATTACCGACCCGGAGAAGCCACAGTTTCCTCAGACTGGTTGTTGATTGTATTTATTCATGAGCTGTAAAGATTTTACATTCCCAATTAACCCAGTAACCCAACTACAATGTCAACTTGGGGAACGCGAAACCAAGTCACGGTAACAAAAGAACGGACGACATCTATTGACACGCCGTTATGTGCGCGAACTGTCGCCGGGGACAATCAGGCGAGAGTTATTAAGGTCGTGTGTATTGATCAGCGATTGAAAGATCCCAACCAAGCTGCTGCCAGTACCTGTTTAACTATCACGTATTTGCAGCTACAGTTTGCCAGTAGTTGCCATGACGTGACATTAATTGTCTACGTCGTTATTCAGGAGAGCTACAACGAAATCTTCAGATCACAGAAGTTTCTGTCGCTGTAATTTTAGGTGAATAAACACCGACTTTCCTCGGGATAAACATGGACCTAATATCCGTGATGACACATGAGATAATTAATGTGCCAACGTACTTTACTTTCATTAAGATCGACGTACTTTTGCCAATTGTGACAATGGATATGTTCTGAGGCAAGTTGCACTTGGTTCGTTTCAGTTATCGTATCGTTTTCCCCTTCGTTTTTGTATTTACGGTCATACCTGGCTAGGCAAACGTTTTATATGTTTTCATTTCACGTTCGTATTTTAGTCTACCCCGGGTTTCTATTTCTTGAATACTAGCGAGGAAAACACGATTTAGTGGTTGATCTCTTTTGGAATAGCTGCTTTATGATAGCAAAGAAAATTTTTTCAGGAAGCATTGCGAGTAGAGGCCTGCTAAATTCGCGTTATTATTTGAGGATTTTTTTAACTTTTAACACTTTCCCTTTGGTATACGCTTGTCACTGGCCCATTCTTTATTTGGCACGTCCCGGGTAACTCTGCGCTAATAAATTAACACTTCTCAATCGTTTGCCCCAATCATGTACAATTCCGTCAGTACGAGAGTGGCTTAGCATCTAAGCAGCAGCCAATGGAGAAACGACGCCGGCTCGAGTGTATACAGCACTGTGAATTTTAGCTTGACATCAAAAAACAACTCAAATTTTGCAGGTCCCTAATTATGAGCTACAGTGGTTTCGTCCAAGTGGACATTTCACTACTGCATTGGATACATTCATGATGGAGAGTGAAGGGGCGAGGCTTTAGCGGCTGTTAACAGCGCGGTCTTAAAAGCTGAAGAGGGTGAAACTAGGCATTTATGGAGCAGTGACGGAATGAAATAACGGGGAAAACGAGAGATCCCCGAGAAAACCCGTCGATTAGCGGCATTGTTCGGCACGATTACCATGTGCGAAAAATCCTGGAGCGACCCCCCGGCGGAAATAGAAGCCGGTTCGATGGGGTGGAAGGCGAGTAGTCCAACTACATACTATACCACCGCGGTCCCACTCTATTGTGAGAGGTCTCCGGTGTTTGGTAGCGGGTAAGGCACGGGGCTGTATGCCATTTTCGTGCTTAAGAGACATGTTTTAGTTTAATTTAGTTTGTACGTTCCCATCAGAAGCAGAGGAGCAACAATCAGTCATAACAATTACTGAAATGAGAGAACAAAAAAATAACAACTAGCGTTTTATAGTTTATACCTCAAAATATCCAGTCCTACTAATCGTCTGCTATACTTAAAACATATAAAACAGTTCAAGGCTGTGACACTGAATTTGTGAAAATCGTATATCATATTACCGTATATAATCTTTTTAACTACCGTTAGGGATATTTTGTCGTTAGCGAGCTCGACGATTATTGTAATAATAAAATCAGCGCAAATCAGATTAATAAAAATGCGCTAAGGAGGTCATAAATGGGGGAAAAAAATAGGATCTGACACGGCTAACGTACAGAATTTATTATTTCATGCCTTCAATAAGTAATCTTGAACTTGGAGATCATAAAAAAGGAAGTAAAATATATAATTGAAATACTAACTCCACTTGTTTTTAAGGAAGAAATTATCTACCAGCTTCGTCTGTTTCCTCTGCGCGAGGAGCTGCGCACCTGCGTTCCGTTCTGAAGATTTTATTACGTCAATTTAAGTCTGAACACGGCAGCACATAGTCGATAACTTTTGTCAGTTAAACCTACATATGTGAACGAGTCGTATTACTAATTAATACCTTCTCGCTGTCAATACGTAACTAAAACCAACAGAGTTAAAATAGTGAGCACAGTTGGTTTGATTTGAGCAAGCTCCGAGAAATAAAGGCGTTGGCAAAACTGACGAATACCTGTTACGGACAGATCTAACTAAGTCGCATTTTACGAGCTGTTACACGCTTTCACGTAATACTTCACAGTGCGTTAACTTGATAGTTTTAGAAAAGTGGCAAAGTTTTATTTTTTAATTTTATATAATTTAATAGTACCTTAATTTTACAGATAGTTCATTTATTGCGTCCGTGCATTAGTAAATGGCTAAAACGCTATAGTTGAATTTTAGAAATGTTCCCCCTTGAACGTGGACGTGATTTCGGAAAATGACATAGACCAGTAGTCCTAGTGTATAATATCTCTACACACGGCCGTTTCTCTCCGAACGAAGAGAACGAGAAATCCCAGTATAGGTGGTCATTATAAACCTGAAATTCGGAAATCAAAGTAAACTAAAAATGTGTGCATCCGTGCATCCTAAATGAATTGAAACTCCTACATCTGGGCAATGGAAAATTAATACCGAAGTACTAAACTAATAGTTTCTTTACTTAAACAGAAAAAATGAGACTCCTCTATTGTCACCAATACTTGAGTCAAGATAATTGGGGCTTCATGTACGTTCGAAAATACTGCGAAAGGAATGTATCCGTTAAAATAAAGTACCATCATACTTTTAATTATAAGAATGTTAACTGGCCTGTAGCAAATATTTATTCTCCAGCCCCAGGTGCATACGATAAACTGTTTACGCAAAAAGTAAAAAGTAAAAAGTGTTATCTCGATCATTAATAGATAGATACCTGTTTTCCGCGAAAAGATTTCAAGGCGAGTTGTATTCCAACACACTTTAGTTCAGAACCACTTTCGTGATTTGATAATTTGAATTGTTACGCTTAATATCTGTCTGCCCGCAAATCATGGGCAGTATCGGAGAAACTTAATTCTGATTGGCTCACTCATGTAACAGACTGTCGTCACACAAAGACAAGCGACCAATAGTCAGACGAAGATTGCGAGCGTTAACACATGATATTGACGTCTAGCCTCCGAGTAAATCTTTTCGCGGAAAACAGGCGGTCCTATAAATATAGCGTAATATCGTATTTAATTCATGCTACAAGCCAAATTATTTCCGGATCTGACATGTTTAGCTGGTTTTCTTGAAAGAGCGAAAAAGAATCTGCGGTGTAATACAATAGCCCATTACTGTGCCCACACCTGGGAAACGTAGACGCAAGGGTAGGCGTCATGTCTGTGTGTTAAATATGGAGTGCAGGCCTTGGTAGTTTTTAAAAAATATATGTCGGAAACGCCTATTAAAAAAATAATGTTACATGTGGACGCCTGATGGGCGTATCTGAGTTCGTGAGCGATGGAGGTCGTAAAAAAATCGAAAGAAACTAAATTTGATTTCTAATTTATTCACTCCGCTATTATTTACAGTATTAAAATATATGTCTCCACTTTCACTAGTTTTATTTAACAGCGAGTGCAATGTTTAATGTATAATTAAACTCTAATTGACGTCCTTCGTAATTGTCTCTTTCGGTTACAGTCAATTCATTTATACTCATCATTAATATATGTTCTGTCTATCGGTTGCCATCATTTATGATGTATTTCACTCACGCATCTAGTCTAATAGTCCAACCTGCCAGCCGCGTCCTTCCCTTCCGCTGGTCGCTGCTAGTCTTCTATCGCTCGGAACTCGACCACTCATTCACTTCACTTAACTCAACTCCACTCCTGGCCCGGAGGCCTGTCGCAATATTTGTAGCTTGGCCCTAACCATCTGGAAGGTTCAACTCACCCCGAGTCGCGCTGAGAGAACGAGGTCGGTAATCCAGAGCATTCTTCAGATAAACGCAAAAAAAATCTAACCAGGGTCCGTGGCGTCCCTGTAATGCCCAAAGCTTCATTGTATTGCTGCCGCTATCATATGATGACTCTCTGTCCTCTTAGCTCGCTCGCGTGGGGCGGCGAAGAGCGAGAGCGTAACAATACTTTTTTTGTGGGGCAAGGATTGAGGACGGGCAACATAGCAAAGTTATTTACCGATTTGCAATGAAGTTTCGATCGCAGAGGTGTCCGTGAACAATTAAAACAGTCTGTAGTGGTAATGCTTTTTAATTTGTCCTCATTTTGGTTTCACGTCTCAGTCGTGTGTAGAAAATAATTTACATAATGGGAAAAACAGGACTTCTCTGAAAGGTCTCCCTAGAATAGACTAGTACTATCCTTACTCAAAAAGGAGCTGAATATTTACATAAATACAAGCTCAGGTCGTCTCGTTTGACACAAAATTTGCTCCGAGATTAAGGTGTTCCAAAGGGAAAAGTTGTAAATGTTGAACAATGTGTGGTTAAATTTTAAGCATAAAACCAATATTCCGGCCAAAACAAAACTTACTATGAATACGAATCTTGTAAATGCTCCGTTTTCACTTTGTGTTATTGACATGGTATTTTCCAAAACATAGAACGATTCTAATACGCAAGCAATGTTATTCCTTCTTCCTGAATTTTTCATAAGGTCTGTTCCTCTCGCCGTAGTGTTAGAAACGCTTTTCTAAAATATTTCCACACATATAAGAAACAATTTTTTTAATCGATGTTGATATTGAAAAGAGGCGGAGAATGGCTAAAAGGAAATATTTGGAAGGGCCTTAGAAAGTGCTCATCTTACCGTGAATATTCTGTATTTATGTTTGATAACGTGCGAAGCCGTAGGCCGATGGGGAAGAAAGCTTTACGTTGCAAGTAGAATGCCTTAGAACTATACAGCATACACAGCTCATTGAAAAGTAGTACACAGACTACCAAAATTGCCAGAATAGTGCGATTTATGTATTAAGTGAAAGGAAAATGCATTAATTTTGTAACACTGTAAAATATTTTGCTAAAATTCGTTTAAGTGTTTTGACAATTAAAAATTAGTCTATTTTTAATAAAAATAAAGTGACGTATTTCAATTTTGCATTCTCCAGAAAGCTTATTTGAAAAAGAAACTTTCGTCAAGAAGAGCAATCATAATTTATATGATTATACGTAAAAAAAATATTGGTACTTGTGTAAAAAATATTCTTTCTTGTTGATTTTATGTACGTTAATTTAAGTTATAAAAATAACTTTCGTTGCTGAAATGGACGTTCATAAAAATGATTTACTAAAAATATTTGTAAACATTATTACAAAAGTTTTACTACATGTAACGAGAGCAGTTTTTATGATATTCTTGCATCATAAAGGTTTAAAATTTTTTTTTTCGAACATGTTCTGTTTGAATAGACCCTCATTAGTTAAAAATAAACATTTGATTAAGTAATTTCCACCAAAATATTTTACGTTGTTACAAAGATTATAAAATTTCTTCATTCATATTTAAATTAAATCGTGCTTTTCTGACAATTTTGGTAGCGAGTGCACTACTCTGTATTAATGACCCTGCATACTGCACAGTCTAGCGCAGTGATCCACTGCGCCCACAGTACTTCCACCGTAAGTGGTGTTAGGGAAGAGAGAGAGAAGAGATTTGGGTGACTCTTAACGAGGTCTTGAGAGCCAATGAGGGTGAAGCGGGGTGAGTATGGCGCAGGGGGCGGGGGAAACGGGAGATCCCCGAGAAAACCAGCCGACTAGCGGCATCGTCCGGCGAAAATCCCCCGTTGGCCCCGCCGAGAATCGAGCCCGGTTCGCCTAGGTGGGAGGCGAGTAGTGTAACCTCTACACCACCGTGGCCCCGTAAATTGTGCTGGTCCCAGAAATTGTTTTATATTTGTACCACCCACTATTTAACTCGTATGCATTATCTGCGACTATTATTTGTTCAGATAATTGTTTTATACTGCATAGTTTTTTGCAAAGTTATATGTCAAAGTAAAAATGTTATTGCTTTTGTAACATAGGAATAAAATAATCAAGACTATTTGTAGATCATTTAAGAAGGGCAACTGAAAGGTCTTTTCACGGTAAAATAAGCACTTTTTGAAAACCCTGCTTAAAATCTACTTGTATACACGTTGCGTATTCTTCCGCCTTATGTAAAATTAACATTGCCATGGGCCTCATTACTTTATTCTTGCGTCGGTCAAATGAAACTGTGAAATTATTAATAAACTAAATACTCTACAAACCTGCTAATTTTTACACTTCGATAAACAAAAAAAAAAAAAATGAAGCGAAAGAAATAAACTCAAAAAGTGTTAGGTAGCCATTTGTGATAACTTAGATTTAAAATATGGAACTACTTTCCATACATCGTGACCAAATTTCCTGGGCGAATGGCTAATGTCACTCAGTGCGCCCATTAAAATATATGCAGGTAGGGTAGTTACCTTTTTCTAAGGTTTATTTCAAAAGTGCTCATATAATCGTGAACAGCCTTTAATTCGTTTTAAACTACGCGGAGCAAAAGTAACTTTACAAAAGATTCAGGGGCAGCCACAGAAAAAAAAAAGCAAGAATTTCCTTATTCTCAGTTATTATTTGAAACAGCAAAAAACATTTCCTTGTACGATTTTATGTACGTCTTAAAGAAACTCTTGGCATCTTTCGGTGCGAATTATCTCGTGTCTGTCCGTAAGATTGTTTTCATTATTTGTACATTTTTAAAACGTTAAAAGTGTGATTTTAACATTTAGATATTTATGCGAAAAATATGCGCTCCATTTTTTTTTGCGAGGAAATAGTAATTATTGATAATACCAAAGTTGAAAAGAATTTGGTATAAATACAAAATAACAAAATTTTTGGGGCCGAAGCCCTTAAGGCTGTTGTCTGGCTGAAAATTTGGTTTAGGGAAGTTTTTTTTTTTTTTTTTTTTTTTGCGTTCCTGTTGAAGATGGATACATACAACCTGGGACATTTTTGAACAGAAAAGTACGCGTTTCTTTGCTATCGAAGCCTTTTGGGACATTTCTGGAGAGATCAGAAAACTAAATAATTTATTAAAAAATATTACTGAAAAACAAATTGCTATCTTTGCCTCGATACGGAGCTTTAGAGTATAATTTTTCACTATTTGATTTTTGTTTTAAGCTTATATCTTTGCAATTGGCTTCAAAAATAGAATTTCATTAACATTTATTTCCCTATAACAAATTCTCAACCAGGCAACGCTCTTAATAAACGGAGAGGATATGACAGCTCACGGATTTATACCCTCGCTCTCATTTTCTTTTTCACGGATATTAACTTTGTGGAGTTTGGAAAGAATCGTCTGAATGATAACAGGACCTCGAATGCTCGTCTGCGCTCTCGTGTCCCGATCAAACGGCGTGATATTACATCGACTATCGATTGTGGCTCACTGGTGACTCACCTCTTCACATCTGGATGTTGCCCGTATTTTTCTCGCGCAGCCTGCTGATAGCGAAAAAGAGGGGAAAAAAACCATCAAAGTTGTTCGGTTCGTGGCGTTCAGTGCTCGGGGCGTGAAAATTTGTATGTAAACAAAGTTCACTTCGGGTTACCTACAAGTGGGTGACTGACTCTCCAGTGGTAAGCAAACCAGTTACTGTTGTTATCCTGCAGTGACGTATCTGGAGACTACACTGTAAAAATATTTGGAAATTTTACTGAGAAATTCTTTGTAATTGTACAAATGCTTGTAAGAGTACACAGATTTCTCTTGTAAAACTACTCGGTTGTAATATAGGCTTACCTCAAGAAATGTTTGTACTATACTGACCTGTATCCGCGAGCTTCAGCAAAATTACGGACACTCGACAACGTAAAACCGTGTATAACTGTTTGAGCATACATTATAGGTGATGTAAAGCATAGCGACGTGCTAAATGAAGTGTATTGCAAGTTTGAGTAGTTTTGAGTGTTTTACGTTATTCAAACAATCGTATAAAATGACAATTTCAACAAACGTGACCATATTATTCAATAACACTCAATGTTTCTTAGCTACACAGAACTCTGAAATTGGCTCTCAATAGCTCGTTAAGAGCCATCAAAATATAACTGTACAACATAAATATTAAAATGAAATTAATGTACCTATTATTCTTAATCAAATAACTTAATTAATATTTTGCAGACACTAGCCGCTATACTAACTGTAAAAATTAGTTTAAGGCTCGTAAGTTAAGTTGGTCTTGTGGTTAAGGGTACCGAATAATAATAGAAGGGAGGTGGTTTATAGTCCCCATGCTGGCAAAATGAATTTTTTTTTTTCGTAATTAACTTATTACATTTGTTTTCAAGAAGAAAAAAAATATTTTATGTAGACTTCTAAGTAATGCCAGTTGTAATACAAGGCTATCATTTGTAATATTACTAATAAAATTTTGTAGATTTTACAAGAAAACTCTTTCTAGTTTTACAAAGGAATTTCTTGGCAACTGGGCTTCTAAGGATTTTTCTTGTAAACGTACAAAACCATTTTTAGAGTTTATCATTTAGCATAGACCTGCAATTTATTAAGTAGTTGATTATTCTAATATGAATTCAGAACGTGTTTGTTATGGGCAGGAGTCATAAATTAACATGATATACATACAACCACTGTGCTATAAGAGGTAGTCGTAAAATTAACATGATATACATTCAACCACTGTGCTATAAGAGGTAGTCGTAAAATTAACTTCCACTTCCTCATGCCGTTTTCTGTAACAAAATACCGCAAATAATTAAGTACTTGGAGGATTCATAAAATTTTGTTTCTAATGCTAGCCATTACGGGTAGTTAATTATTACAAAAAACTTACAAACACTAGTCGAGACAAAAATTTAGCACTTCTAGGGAAAGTATACAGCCCACCAACTTTTCATTGGTTTTATTATATATAAATAAGTTGTCTACATTACATAAACTCAAATACTGGCTCCAGTTTTACCAAGAGAAGGACATATGACAAGTCTTCCTAACTTGAATTTACACGAGGAAATTCCAGTGGTCGTTAAAAAGATTGCTGTCAGGTTCCTGTCCATTGCTTTGTGACTCTCTATGCTGCAATTTGAATATGCTTGAAATTAAACCTACAGATGCTGGAGTTTGTCACGGCTATGAATTCTTTACTGGCCATCTGTGTTTCTAGATATAATCTATTTTCCTTCCTCTCTCTTGTCTCTATCGCCGTTTTCAAGGTATGTGATGTATCCGAAAATACATTCACCAAATGCTTGGAAACATCTCCCGCATTTCCTTCTCGAGATTTGCCACTGCATACATCCGTTCAAATCTGGGCAGTTCGTTATTTCAGTATTTTTTTTTTTTTTGGAGGAACAAAGTAAAGTTATGACTTCCTAGTAGCACGATACACATACACTTGAAAACAAAATTAGTTTCTGGGCATACCTACAGATAAATCGTCATTGATTAAAAAACTAATTCAAATTTTAAATGTTATGATTGTTGCTCTGACGCAGTTAGCGTTTTTCTGTAGGTTGAGTAAAGGCTTCCGCGGCGATCTTCAAGATGTCTGGTTCTCAAAGACGATACACGTTCAAGTAGCTCATTCTCGGTTTTGGCTCACAAACACACATAAAAAAAAACAACCAGAATAAGGGGGAAGAGAATGGTGGTGAGTATGGAGCAGCGCTGGAATGAAAGGATGGGGAAAACGGGAAATCTCGGGGAAAACCCGACGACCAGCGACATTGTCAGGCGCGATTCCCACATGCGAAAATCCGGGAGTGACCCGGCCATGGATTGAACCCGGTTGGCCTTGGTGGGAGGCGAGCAGACTAACCGCTCAGCCACCGCGGCCCCCAGAAATAATTGAGGGTTACAAGGTTTTTTTTTTTTTCGCGAAAACGTTTACTTGTATTGGTAAGAATACCTTTTCCTAAGTGATAGGTCCAATCATAATTCAGTTACTCCGCCACTGAACGTCTGTGATTCGCGGGCAGACACCTAGGACTCGTGGCGGTCAAGATAATCCAATGGCGAAAGTGGACCTCAACCAAAGTGTTTTGAAGTACAAATAGTCGCGGAATATTTTCGCGGAAAACAGGAGCTCCTAGCAACAGTAAATTATAAAATTGCATAGTACCTGCATAGACGTTAAAAAGGTTTATTGCAGTATCCATGAATTTAAATTTCCGTTGTGACAAAACCAAAACACGGCAGTCTGACAAACACATTTGAACCAACTTCGTTACTGCAGTGCGATATTATTATGGCGCAGTGGAATTGTAGTTTCTTATGGGTAGAATAAAATAGTATAAAGAATGAGTCAATGAAGAGTTGTTCCAATAGAAATGAACAGTATTGTCCCCAAGATAAGCGGGCAAACCAGTATGAATAACCGTGACTTCGCCAGTGCCATACTTCATAAACCGAGAATGACTTGCCATATCAATTTTTCTATTCTATTGATTTGTATGAATAAACTCAATTCTATTTAAATTGTAGGGATAGATTATTTTGCTTGAAAAATAACACGCCTTAAAATTATTATGAATTTATACGTTACTCCATTGGGTCACTTATTTGTCGGTACTCAATAAGAACAAGATAAGCTCTATCCATCATCTTTCTACTTAGTACATCACTGATAGCGATTGTATATTATCAGCGTATTGGCGCAATAAGAATATAGTTTAGGCGAGGCCACACACTTTACACGTATTCCCAGAAACCATGAGATACAATATCAGTTATACATATAATTATTAGTATTAATATATTACGAACTTAATGTTAATATTTTCATAGTACATATAATTGATAGCACAACCAGTTTGTTGAAATTTCCTATTTTTGTCCGCTTTAAATATGTGAAAATTTAATTTATTATTTGGTGTCAAACAATTCTAAAAAAAAAAAAAATCAAAATTTTCACCATCACTTTTAATTGCTCAATCCCACGTGCCATTCTGGTATATTTACAGATAAAAAGTACTATTAAAAAAAACTAGTTTGTAGCTAATGTTGTGATGCTTAGACAAAATTGGGGGTTTCTGAGGGAGACATGGGGCCTAGTACCAGCCCCTTATTTTAACCTATGCATCAGCGTTATGCCACAAATATGGCGGCCGCTGTAAGTTATTGAAAACGGTTAGATCAAATATACCGCCAAGTTCCTTTGTGGCGTTGTCTTTAATCATGCCTTCGTACAGATTTAGTGTTCAGTTTTTTTTTCTTTACCTTGTGTGTTGATATTGTGCCTACGCGCAGGATAGTTTTTAAATTTTTTCTTATTTGTTTCATTATCTTTTGTGGACATTGAACTCCCTGTTTCTCGCGGGGCCGCGGTGGTGTAGTGGTCAGGCTACTCATCTCTCACAGCGGCGAGCCGGGTTCGGCTCCCGGCGGGGTCAATCCCTGGATTTCCGCAGGTGGGAATCGTGCCGGACGATGCCGCTGGTCTGCGGGTCTTCTCGGGGATGTCCCCTCTCCCACCCGCCCCCTCATTCCGGTGCTGCTCCATACTCTCCTCAATCACCCTCATTGGCTCTCAAGACCTCGATGTTAAAAGCCGTCCAAATCTCTTCATTCCCTTCACTCTCTCTTTTTTTAAATATTATGAACGAAATGCTACAATTTATTGATAAAATATAAATAAAATTCAACTTAACCAAAAAAGTAACTTTTACGTTTGCAGGAGTAAAAAACGCACGTGTTACAAGATATAGGAAGCAACCAAACACATCATAGATTGCTTGATATATCAAAGGTTTGATTCAAAAAGTGCGAAGAAACTGCGAATAGATTTTATATAGTCCTACGCAGTTACGAGAGGGATTGTTTGTTTCCGAGGTTACCAGAACTGATGATTTAACCGGAACAACCTACAGCTACGGACACCCGATTTTCAAAAAATTCCTGTACGTTCTATTTCTCCAACTCATTTTGGTAATCTGAAATAACATAACTTTGGATTAGGTTAGGTTAAGTTAGGTAATACTAGATTAAGCCATCTCAATAAGTGTAGATGGGCTTAGATAACTTCAGTCACCTTTTAAAATTTCACGCAATATAATTATTAACAAATGAATAGGACACACATGTTTTAATATAGAGTTATTATTTTATCTCAACTATTCATGTCACAAAAATGCAACAATTACATTATACAAAAAACAATTATATAGCAACCCAACTGTAATATTAACCATTCATGTAGCCACCTAAACGGCAAACAATACTATTACCTCTTGCTGCTACTCACATCAGACAGCATGTGAAATAGTGATTGAAGTCACCTAAGCCCACCTGCACTTATTGAGATGGCTTAATCTAGTGTTGCCCAACCTAATTAAACCTAACCACCTAACCTAACCGTTACTGGCCACGCGGCTTCTTCAGAAGACTGTGTGGTCTTTAACTCGGCCAATGTTATATTACGTTACTTAGGTGCTGAACGCCTGCGATCCGCAGGCAGGCACATAAGGTGCGCAGCAGATGAAACCATCCAACCACGAAATCGGTCATTGAGTGAAAGTGTTTTGGAATAAAATTTTACAGGAATTATTTCCGTGAAAATCGGTTGTCCCTGCTTACAACATTGCTCTGTGAATAAAACAATGTATAGTATATTCGCGGTTTCTTTGTACTTTTTAAATAAAATCTTTGAAAAAAATCACCCCTTGTATGATGCGCTTGGTTGATTCCTATATGTATGTCAGGTGTTCTGAAATTTTATTAACATAAACTTACCTTATTTCTGATTCTACATAACTTTTACTTATTTGATATATAAATTATAATATTTCATTTATAATTAATATGAATAAAAACAAGGATAAAATAGGTGTTGGTATTTCCTAGATAGAAATAGTTCCCATGCAAAATATTATTCAAGCGAGTGAGCAAGAATGCGTTAGTGTTCTTTTGGTGTAATTTTGCAGATCGGTTAAGCTTTGTTTGCACGAGGCGGAGAAATTTCCTGGAGTTGGAACTTTGGCATGGCTTCAGAAAACTTGGAAGAAACTGAGGATGGATTATTAATAGCAATGTCACACCGGGATAAGATTTTTGTTGAATCAAACAAAGTTTGTTTGGAACAACCAAATTAATTGTTTGTATTGCGCAATGAAATATTGTTTTGTTGAAACCAAAATATTTTGTTATTCTAATTTGGTTTGCTACAACCGAAGGCCTGGTTGATGCAACTAAACATTTGTTTGGCTCTACGTAAATTAAACGGTTGCGGTTCATATAAAAAGAATTCCGGAGGCGGACGGAGAACCAAACCTCTATATTCTTAGCCTGAGCGCTACGCCTTAGTAACCTCATATAAAATGACAGCTGATTATGCTTGAATGTTAATAGGCTATTCACGGTAAAGTGAGCACTTTTTAAAGCCCTTTAATATTTCCTTTTACCCTTTTTTTTTTTATCTTTCTGTCCCGTTTTTATATCAACATTACCATGTGACTAATAAATGCGGTTGTATACTTTCACAACTCTCTCAAGTCAATGGCTGAGGATGCAATTAAACATACTTATAAGTGGCTAATGCCTAGTGGGAGAGCCTTGAAAAGTGCTCACTTTACCATGAACAGACTATATAGGTTAACACGTACATTTCAAATACTGGACAACGCGCGCAAATAAATATTTCAAGTTTTACAGCTTTACTTTTTTGTTTCTTGTTGAACTTGTGTTATTAGAATGTTTACACCATTACTAAGCATCTATATATGCACTAAACACCACTTTTGTTATCCTAATTGTAACAAAAAAATGCACACAAACACTCTGCTTTCGTTCGAAAATACAGCTAATCAAATGACTGGCCAAACAAATATATACAGTTGATTCAGCAAAGTATTTTGTTGCAGCCGATTTTTCCCCCCCTGCACAGAGGTTTTGTTTATGCAAACGTGTATTTGGTTATATGAACGACATTAATTTTGTTGCCTTTCAAGTTTTGGCTACTCGACAAAATATTTTGTTGAGGCAACTGAATATATTTTTCACCATATGCAAACAAATATTTCGTTGGCTCTGCCCTCAGTGCAATGTACTTTTTACAGCTTACATAATTACCAGCCACGTTAAGGCTACTGCCTGGTTGAGCATTTAGTATAGAGAAATACATGTTAGTGAAATTCGGTATTTTGGAGTTCCTATAAAAGATAGGTATATACCACTGGGGACATTTTTGAGCAGAAAAATACGAGTTTCATTGATATCGAAGCCTGTTTCCTGGAAAGATCAAAAATTTTTATAATCAAATACAAAATCACTGAAAAAACAAATTTTTATATTTTTCTGTATACCTAGGTTGAATAGTTTCATTTCTCACACTTAGGTTTCTGTTTCAAGTTTATATATGTATTCAAAACTGGCTTCAAAAAACAGAATTTCATTAACATGTATTTCCCTATATCGAATTCTCAACCAGGCTACAACCGTTCAGGATTTTTTTTCAATGCGGAAGTCGTTTTAGGAAAGGAGTTAATGGCCTTGGCGCAAGGGGGGAGGGAGAGAAGGTTGCGTCAGAAGGGAGGGATTAAGCCAGAGAGAGACAGGTGATTGGGTGGTCATGGGGTGGATGGGGGGAGGGTTAAGGGATTGACCGGGGATGGAAAGGGGAAATGGGTTGCTGTGCGTAATTTCGCAACGCTCGAGCTACCGGGAAATAGAGTTAATGCCAACAGGTAGTTGTCCCCCGCCCCCGCCCATCCAACAACCTCACGGGAGTTTGCGACCGCCCAGCCACCTGAAGCCGCCGACGACTCTGCCCGGGCTGATTCCCTTGCGCTCACAGGGGCCTGTTGACGCGTCGCTAATGAGCCCCTCCATTGTCGGCGCCTGGGCAGATTACTACAGGCGCCATAACTCACGGCGCAAACCTCATCTCCAACACGGGCCCTTGACCGCCCGCTAACACACCTCTTCCTTATCTGGCCACCACTCCAAGCTTGGCGTTACCACCCCGCGCTAAACTCAGCACCTAAAAACCCTGCTTTCAGATCTACTTGTATTGGCCGTTCACGGTAAAGTGAGCACTTTTTGAAGCTTTCATCAGACATAAGAACCAATAAATACGTTTCATTGTGGTTCCACATGGCAGGGTTTACAATAACAAGTGGTGGAAGGATACAAATTGATTGAAAGAAAAAAGTAACTAGGTTCTCAAAAGCGCTCACTTTACCGCGAACGGCCTATTATATTCTTCCGCCGTATGGAGGGCCACGTAGGTTGAGCGGCTAGACCGCTCGCCTCTCACCATGGCGAACTGGGTTGAATCCACGGCCGGGTCACTCCCGGATTTTCGCAAGTGGGAAGCGTGCAAGACGATGCCGTTGTTCGGCGGGTTTTCTCGGGGGGGGTTCTCACGTTTCCCCCACTCTTGCATTCCACCGCTGCTCCATTCTCATCTCATTTCGCCCTCATCGGCTCTCAAGACCTCGTTGTTAAGAGCCGCTCAAATCTTTCAACGCACCTAAATTCCGCCATATTTAAAGTTAACATTGCCGAGGGCCTGATTACTCTATTCGAGCTTCGGTCAAGCGAAACTGTGAAATTATTCGGTAAGTAAATATTTTAGAATTTTTCTCCTCCTTGCACTTGCACGCATTAAATAAACAGAAATAAAAAGAAATCATTGCAGTGATCACGAATGTTTCCCTAACATTTTTAATCTAACGTTAACAAGTGGAACTACTTTCCTTCCGTTGTTACCAACTTAACTGGGCGCATTCCACTACGCGTGCCTGTTAAAATGCGTGGTTAGGGGCAGTAACATTTTTCAAACATGTAGTGTGTTTACGATAACATTTCAATCCGGATTGAACCTGGACCAGACTGAAGAATCCAGGTTGAAATGTTAGTATAAACACATCCGTACTGGACTGAAGTAGGAGTGAAGTGAGATAATCCAGTCCAGTTGTCGAGGTGGACTGGAATGTAGAATCCGGATTGAAATTTTACTTTAAACACTGATCGGAGTGAAATTAGAACAAAGAAGAAGGGGTCGCCATATTGACTCGTTAGTTTGTTATGTAAGAGGTCATCATCACTATGAGACTAGCAAAATAAGAGTTTTTTTTGGAAGTGAAGCAAAAAATAAATGACCCGAAGGAACTGATAAATATTTGGATGGAGAAATTTGTGAAATTCATTTTATATTATGTTTGTTTTATAGTTCTGCCAGTCACCAATAGAGTGCTTCTGTCTCGTTTCAATCCTTATTCAGTCTTGTTTACACTTTAGTCCAAGTTTGAAACTTTACCTTGAACACTTATTGTCGATACGAGTTCACTCCGTGTTCGTTACAAGTTGATTCCAATCCGAGTTCGATCCAGTCCGAAATTTTACTCTAAAAGCACTGATTTCAAAAGTGAACCGTCTTTGTCAACTGACTTTAAACGTTCATTATTTTAAGGACCTAATCCCTTGCGACGTCAAGAACATTAGGATCAGAAAGGTGTCGTAAAAAAAGTATCAAATTTTATTTCTTCTGCGAGATTCTCTGAACGGCTTACGACCCCAACAAGAATCTTAAATGGGATTGAGAGAACCTGTTCCTGCATATTTTGCAGATGTTTATTCCCGTGTCAGGATGACAGTATTTTTAGCGTCTCATTTCCACAGAGATTATATTTAACAGAATAAATATAAAATGTGTAAAGCTACCATGTCTGCGTATACGTCTCCGTATAAAAGTTTTCGCCGCCTTTAGCTGTCGAAGGATTTACATAAAGTAATAAATTCTTCACGATGTTTACCATAGTCTACTGTCTCTGGCGTAGAAAAATATACTGACGTCTGCCATGGAATAATATTTAAGGGATTTTGGCAGCCTGCGTTAATGGACACAGAAACACGCAATCTTGGTTTTTTTTTTAAATATATTTTTGGCCATTACTTACTTTTGAGATTAATTTTGGAAAATAATTTAACTATATTTTAGAGACTGTTATCGTTGGACTTCTTTAGCCATTCTCGGACTGTAATACTTAATCGTTATTTACTTAACACAGAAAAAATAAAAGTAGTCCATTGATATCACATTTATGCAAAATTGTGAGTGATAATATATCTTGTCAAAGAAGAAATTTAAATAACAATGCTGAATATATTTTTATGACTTCAAAACTATTAACACTGCAATGATTTATATTTTACCTTCAAATGCTTCATCGCCTTTATGCGCAAACACTGACATGGAGTGTATATTGCATCCATGGGACTTCAAGATGCGACTGACTCTTCATGACACAATAAGAAATACAAGACATGTCTCGCGTCCCTTTGTTACTTCAAAATTCCTCTACCAAAATTTTTGTTTCTAAGTATCGTGGAGAAAAATGCACTTTTGGAGAACGATTTATAAGCTAATACCTTTGGTCAACAAGTGTGAATAAGCTAGGATTCATTCACAGCACAATGTTCGGCAATTTTTCTTAAAGCAGATTTATATAGGCTTAGAAACAATTTCATGCAGCGAATAACCGGACTAAGGTTCATTATACTCAGGTTGGGAGCAAAACTATATTCCTTATGGGATAGTTCGGTATGTGAGGTGTGCTGGCGTTCAAAAAGGGTAGTTTTTAAGCTGGCGGAAAACGGCTAAATTCTATTTATTTTTGTGTAAAAGTTCGTGTTTTGCTCGTATGGTGACATATACTTGGTCAAGCCAAAATTTAAAGTAATAGTTTACCTATCGGCTATTCACAGGAAAATGAGCACATTTGAAAGCCCTGCTTAAGACCTACTTGTGTGCACGTTGTGTATTATTCCGCCTTATGTAAAATTAACATTGCCATGGGCCTCAAAACCTTATTCATGCGTCGGTCATGTGAAACTGTCGAATTATTAGAAAATAAAGCATGTTTCAAATCTGGTCATGTTTACACTTCGATGCATTAGAAAACCCAGAATGTGAAAGAAATAATTTAAGTTATTACAAATGGTTACCTAACACTTTTTATGTGACGTTAAGATATAGAACTACTTTCCATCTATCATTATCAACTTTACTGGTTGCGTGTCACTCAGTGCGCACGTTGAAATATATGCAGGCAGAGGTAGTGATTTTTTTCTAAGGTTGATTTCAAAAGTGCTCACTTAATCTTGAAACAGTCTTCACGCTCGCTGCAGCAGCGCACCGTTGGGGGCGGGAAAATCTAGTTGCCAAGCTGAATGCATTGTGAGCTTCCCAACTGGGGTGAAATAAAGCGTAACCGGACTTTCCTCAAGACGTTCGAAAGCAACAGCTGATTTCAGCAGTCCGTTACGCGACCAGACTGTTCGGGGCGTTTGCTACCAGCGAGAAGCATGCGGTCCCGTGGGAGTTCGAGAGGCCGCTTTCTCGACGATGCTCGCGGAAGCTTGCAGTCATCCTGAAGGAAGGTCTATAATACATTCACGGTTACTTCGAGGTTTTCTAAAGCCCTGGTGAAGTTCTACTTCCAGAATATTCCTCCGCCCCGTGCAAACTAAGCTTTAACGGAGTCTGCAAAAACACATCAAAGGACAGGGCACCGAATTCTTACGCACTCATTTGTAATAATATTTTGCACGAGAGATTTCTTATTAGGCGCTACCAACACTAATGTTTTCTAACTGTTTTATTCATAATTATTACAAATTATACGTAATAATCTATAATATATAAAATTGAAGTGTGTGTGTGTTATTTCAAAATTAATACCGATATCTAAGCGTAATATGCTATTCAAAATATTTGTCTGTCTGTCTGGAAGTTTGTCCAGAATAGTCTCCGAAAAGACTGAATCGATGTTGCTCAAACTTTCAGAGACTATAGAGTTTATTTCTATTTAAAATCTGCTGTGTATTTCATCTCGATATCTCAAATGGTTATGAAGTAAATTAATTTTTTCTTATAGTTTTCTTTATGTTTCATATCTAATTTTTTGCAAAAGGATTATTGTCAAAAAGCATTATTGAAACAAGATACATTAGTTTTAGAATATCAAAGTAAAATAACATATTATCAAACGACCAACACTACCGCGACGATAACTGTTTTCGATAGCAGAATCCAATATTTCAAACCAATTATATAGGTATGTACTTCAATAACTCCATAAAAGCTGAGCGAAGCGATGGCGGGCTGTATTTTAATAACGCCATGAAACCTAAGCAAAGTGAAAATTCTATTTTAAACAAATCCTAAAGTCCACGCAAAATAAGTCGCTGGCACAGCTAGTTTATAAATAAAATACATATTTATCGAAAAATAAGTTACTATTATTTTTGCAGAGGTATAAAACGCTTGTGAAACATGGCACATTCAGGAAATAACTGAACACGTCATGCATTGGGTAATTTTTCAAAGGTTTGATTAGAAAGTGTGAAGAAACCGCGTATAGACTGTACACATTCAGTCTTCATCGTGCGTGTGTAGATGCGACGAAGCATTGAGTCCTACATAGGGTCTCCCACCAAGGCGACCCAGACCTCCTAGAGTTGTGCTTCGGAACCTGCCACCCCTGGCTTTTATAGTCTAGTCACGAATTATTCACACTTTTTTTTATATTTTCTTTTACCCTTCGAGGACGGCACAAATTTACTGGCACTGAAGACAATGTTGAAATGAGTTGCCTATATTCTCCACTACAGCAATATCATTCGTGTTGGTCTCTGTATTTCCACTTACCATCTTCCTATTGGTCCTGGCTACACCGGACTCGCTTACTGTACTATGCAACGTTTATTACTGGCTGGCAGTCAGCCAATGAAGTCGCGCCTCGTCTGTGTACTAATCGAAGTGTCGCAGCAGATGTAACACGTTTTACAACTCATCGTGTTCATTGGAGAAATTAGTAAAAAGAGGAGTTTTTATGACACGAACTGAAATGTTGACTACTTGTAATTTATTACTCACACTCCGGTAAAGTCCGGCGATACTTGAGCATTTTCTTTGCCAACTAGTCTTTCTTTTTAACTATATTGACGGAAAGAGTTTTGTGTCCAATAAGTATACTTCATAAGAAGTTCGACATTGATTCGTTGACGTTGCTGTATACATAGCTGACTGAACGAAAAAAAAAAAAAAAAGAAAAAAAAAACCTGATTTTGTCTTACAGTAAAAGTTAGTTGAATCGATCGGATCATTCTGTTGGGTCACCAGAATTTTCGTTCAAACTATTTGGTTGAAATAATGGTCTTGTAATTGTTTGAAACTATACAAGCAACGATTTGACAAAAATATTTTCCTTTTAGTTTCGAAATATAAATTTGTCTCTCTTCTGGAGAGAATAGTAGCTCTTCTATTTTGCAACTTACCAGTAAACCCTCAACACCCGACACATGTTGTGAAGGGTTGGAGTTCAATCGACCCGTGGCTTTCCAACCTTCCCATTGTTCTAAAATTATACGTAGTTCGTCCAGAGAAAAGTAGCACAAAAAAAGCATATTGGAAAGTGTCAGTTTTTTAAAATTCCTATTGATGTCTCACTTTTGCACTTAATATTATTAGAAATTAAAGAAAAATGCTGAAAAGAAACTAATTAACGGAAAAACTTAGTAACAACACATTAAAACATGGTCCTAGAAACTTCATTAAGTTCTTAATTCGAGGAGTTATTCTAGCCTTTTATCATTAAAAGATATGCTTATTAGTAACCATAATTACGGAAAACAATGGCATATAAACGAAAATATAAAAGCTTAATAAAAGTATTTCAACCGTCAACATCTCAGATATTTATTTACCATTTTAAACGCAACATTATTATTTTGCGCTTGATAAGTTGATTATTAATTTGTGGTCACTGTGAATATTTTGTTTCTGGTTCAATTAAAAACTCGTAAACTATTTTACCGGCTATTTTTATTTGGGCAATATCCAGCTTAGCAAGGAAAGTGTGTGAAGTTATAGGTAGTTTTAACAATTTAAATGAAAAGAACAAAGGTAATTTTCATAATTGGTTTTATAACTCCGCCGGGTCATGTGCAATAATTGTACGAGTTGAAATGTGTACCATTTGCAGGATATATTTTGTAACTGTCATAAAAATTCACTGGAAAAACGTTTGCAAGGAAAAATTGATCCTTGTAAGTCTATGTACTTCGTGTGATATTATCCTAAAGGACCCTGACGTTCAAAAATACTGTAAGATAAGTTTTTCTTCGAAGTCTTCCAATAATTAATGTTTCAAGCTGACATGAGTATTAAGAAGTAGAATGACAAAATTCGAATGCTGTTAACCCAGATTTTCATACAAGACCATTAGAAATATTAGCCTTAAATAAGATAAATTAAATAATTATTGTAATTATAGTATGCTCACAGTTAATAAAGCATTTCTGATAACCCTGCTCAGAATCTGCTTTTTGCCCATTTTCAATCATTCCACCATTTGTAAAATTAACATCACAATGAGGTTATATTTGTCATAAATGAGTGAAAATAAGTCGTTACCTTGTTAGCAAAGTTACTCCCATGCACATAAGAAACTAAAAGAAGCAGCTTAATGTTCACTAATCTGGAATACTATACCTTCATTCTGTCTTTAATAGATGGAAATAATTTTCCTACGCTGCTACCAACTTAAATGGGAACTTCACTCTAAATTCTAACCAGTGGAAAACCACTGATTCTCAGTGAAAATGGCTCCACTTAGTGTGTTTTTTTCCCCCACTGATTCTAATTGTTTCAGTGTAAAAATTACGCTGATTGAATTAGTGATATGAAAAATTTCACCGATTCTAAGTGGAGCCATTTTCACTGCAAATCAGTGGTTTTCCACTGATTCGAATTTAGAGTGCTGTCTGTTAAAATATTTACAGATAGGAGTAGATAGTTTTTTTTTTTTTTTTTCTTCAGATGTTACTATCGGAAATTGCTATCATGTTCCTCATTTTACGATTTTCAGATGCTAACCTGGATCTTAACCTAATCAGTGTGCGCGGTCGGGTTGTAAAATTAGCAAAGAATTCTATTGCCATGTGGCTGAAACGGTAATATCTCTAATGCTAGCTAGTTACGTTCATTTCGGTACTAAATTCCCTCGGTAAAATGAAAGAATGAATTTGGTTTTACTGTGATTGCGTCAGTTTTGAATTTCTTGCAGGGCAATGCACAAAACTGTTTTTAAGCGTGCACTGCAGGATTTTTTTTGCTTTTGTAATGTAGTGAAGCTGCATTACATATTGCGGAACTTGTAAAAATGCAAAAATTCCCCTGTTCGAAAAAGAAAGCGAATGAGTATTTCATGATTCAAAGCAAAGATTTAACATAAAATACTCAACATTTTCTCACACTCACCTCATAATCAGCATTTACAAGGAATTAAATATAAATTACTATTAAAATTTAAAAAAATACATTAATCTCGAAATGCTATTTGTAATATTAAATCTGAAGTTCGATTTTTCATGTGTTTAAGGAGGCCAAAGCAAACATATTGGTAAACAATATTGCAGACAATTTGAAGATTATTTCCTAAAATCTATACAAGGCGAGCGCAGTCAGTCTGTGATTGAATGTGGGGTGTAAAAGAAGCCCGATTATCTGGGTCATTAATCATTCTTCGCTTCCATTGCTTCTGGAGTCGTTTTATAAAAGGATCAGCAACACGATCTACTAGAACGATATTTCACAAAAGGTGGGCAGATGCAATTAATTACATTCAGATATTCGCTCCAAATTATTGCTCTGTTACATTACAGTGGGCTAAACTTTTCTGTGTTTTATCAGGTTTTAAATTTTAATGCTGTTCTGCCACACAGATATTATTACCATTTAGGAGCGTTGTATGGGAAATAAATATTTTATATCTGTGCCAAGAACTATTCAAGTTGTGATACACTTTTGAAATCAACCTTGGAAAAAAAGCCACTGTCCCTACATGCATACATTTTAATGGGCTCCCTGTGATAACTTACATGATGTATTTCGCTTACTGGTTTTTTTTCATGCAACGAAGTGTATAAATGAGCACAGATTAGTCAAATATTTACTTTTCTAATAATTTAACAGTTTCATTTGACCGACGCGTGAATAAAGTGATGAGACCGACGGCAATGTTAATTTTACACAAGGCGGAAGAATACACAACGTGCATACAAGTAGATCTTAAGCAGGGCTTTCAAAAGTGCTCATTTTACCGCGAATAGCCTATACTATGAGTTATCTTAAGAAAATGAAACAATTACAACTTTTCAGTTTTTTTTCTTCAAATTGTTGAATATAAGGAAATTTCTTCATAACTATTTTATGTGCTGATGTCCTTCTAAACTCTGTTAAAAACAACTTAAGAAATAACAGATTTAATAAATTTTCGCTTCAATAGTTAGTTTAAATGATTGTGTGCATTTTACTTGCTTGTTCCAAAATTAGAAAAATTCTGATTCTGGTATGCGGTTATGCAGAACGTGTGAAAAATAATTTGTTTTAGTGTTTTGGCATAAATACATAATAATGGAGTTAATTTCCTGACTAATGCCCTTACAACGTCCCTCGCCGTGTCTTGAAGATTGACAGGGACGTGAAGTAACTGGTGAGGCATAATTATTTGTAGAACAGATGATACACATTTTCCAGTCTATGCAGCGCAAATAAAAATTAATAAATAAATAAAAATGATGTGTTCCTTACGTCTCCATTGCAGCTAATAGCAAAGTAACATACAGCTATCCCTCGCGCAAATAAAAAATTAACACGCATTACTGTTTGTACATAGGCATCTGTATGGAGACTACTGCCTCGCCAAATATAGTCTCTTCAAGATTTCTTCACACGTTTTGAGTCAAATCTTTGAGAAATCGCCTCATGTATGACGTGTTTGGTTTTTTACTAAATATTTCATTATCACAAGAGTTTTATATTTGTATTAGCATAAAATACATTATTTTTCGTTGAATTGAACGTTTACTCATATTCTATCTATAAATTATAATATTCCATTAATCATTATGTATAAAGGCACGGCGAAAATGTGTTGGTAAAGCGTAGTAAGAAATAGTTCTTATACAAAATATCACACGGAGTGTGCAGGAATGCGGTGCGCTGTCCCTTTGGTGTAAGTATCATGACTCGGTTTTGATTTGTTTGCACGAGGCGGAAGAATAACGTGAAAGTAGAACATTATCAGGGATCCAAAAAAAAGTTGGAAATAACCGTGAATGGGCTATATGCAGTAACATGTATTGAAGTATAACTAGGGATAGGAAAAATTCGCGAGTTTAATTACCTGTAGGCTAGACTCCACAGTCATGTGCATACTCGAGCCTCAGATGTTTGTTCATTGGCTGCTGCTCCAGAGGGTAACCTTTGTTACTTCACACCTGGCAGTATGGCACTCGCTACTTGTTTCCTTGTATGTCTGCTATTGGCTTAGTGGTCCAGGACGTGTCTAATAAACTACGATACAATTGGAAAGTCAACTTCAGTGTACACGTGTTTGACGTCTATCTTGTCCTGAAATGAACTCGTGAAATGTTCCTATCCCTACGTATAACTAGTCGAAACTCGAGGAAATCGAATCTACAAAGTCTTGTCTACGGGACGATCACGAACACTACCTTCTCAATTTGCACTTTTTAAATGACAAACATCATGTCATAATCGCAAAAAAAAAAACAATATTATGACTTTTTTGTGGCTAAACTGTTTCATGGATGCAACAGTCAGCGGTTACTCGTAGAATGCCAAGGTAGTTTAAGAAAACTTATCATGTATGAAATAATATAATATTGTTATTAACACTTCAGTCATAAATACAAGAGGAAATTACACAATTAATTTAAAGGCACATTGCTTTAAAATTCGTATACTAAAAATTTCCTGCAGATAATTTTCAAAAGCAATGACCTTTCTACTGGTATTTTAAAACGTGTATTAATAGGTGAGAGGGCCTGCATTAAAATTTCAAGGAAGCAAATATTTTTTAAGAATTTTTAATTATGTTGTACGAAATAAAATTCCGTAGGAAATTTATTATTAACTATATAACTAGATATCCAAATTTCTGTGTTAAGCAAGGACTATATTTTTTCATAAAAAACTAGGATAGCCATAAGTTTAAAATATTAAAAAGAAAATTTATACTGGTTTAAAACTAAATACTTTTAACTTTTAACTGCAAACTGGTTTATAACATATTTAATAAAAAGTACTTACGTCTAACAATTAAATATGGGGGAAATATTAGATTCCGATTTACGTACATAACATAGCAAGACGTTAGAGCAAACACTTTCCACATAATAAAAATAAAAGTTATCATACTTCATATTCATTACCTACGATACGAAATACTATGCAATATTACTGTGATACAATATCTCACAAAAATACGTACACACATTTGCAGGTTGATCTGAAGTACCTTTGTAAGTCAGAACAAAATAAGCGTTTATTATTTCGTGCTCAGTTAAGTTTGGCTATTGAAAACGTAGCGAGATACTTGTGTGTTCATACGCACGATTCTTACGTTCTGTTTCAACAACTTGCATTGGTAATGGGTTTTAGCTATTTCTTGGCTTTCCAGCCATGTTCCACGAAAATTATAAAGCAGCTTAGTACTTAAGACATTAAACAGATTCCTTGATTAGATAATAATGGATAAACTAATTAAAATTTATTTTAACTTTGAGTAAATTATTTGCACGAATAATAATACATCCACAACACCCTTCTTAAAATCGCTCATAATGAATAAAGAGTAACATAGTCCTTTTACACTAAAGTAATATGTTTTTAATTATTGCTTTTCGCAGATAATACTAGAGCAAGATCTCAAATTAGCTATTACATGATATTTACTTGTACTGGTTGATTATTAAGATAAATTAACGTTTTTTTTTGTAATTTTTTTAAATGTTAAAATGTACAATAATTTAAAATACGTACGTTACAAACACTCAAATCTAAGGAGATAATTTGACATTAGTTTTTAGTGCGCGTGTAACGTTTGTATTAGGTCATTTCATAATTTATTAAATTTGGTGTGCTGATGAATAAACAGCAGTAATAAGAGAATCATGAAACAGCGAGGGGGGGGGGGGGCAAAATTCTTATCGGCAGGAAAAGTAAACATTATCTCTATGCAGAAATTAATATCACAGTAATTTGAATTAACTTTGTACAAATTAAGGTTAACATTGCCGCGCACTTTTTCGTTTATAACGAAGTATTTACAGCCTCCGCCTTGTTAAATATTTCATTTGTAAGGGGCATGTCAGTGTGAAGGTAATCTTCGAGCCTTAAATTGCAATAAAATTAGGCAGGTGGCACGAAGTTTCCCCGATAATACAACGATATAGTCTATTCACGGTTTCTTCAGACTTTTTGAATCAACCCTTTGAAAATCACCTCATGAATGACGTTTCTAGTTAATTCCTATATATGCCATGTGACACAACCGTTTTATACATCTGTTAACGTTAAATAATATACTTTTTGGTTAAGTTGAAGTTTCACCTATATCTGATTTATAAATTGTAATATATTCGTTTGTCATAAATACGAATAAAAAAAGTAATAAAACACGTGTGTTGGTAGCGCCTAGTAAGAAATAGTTCTCATGCAAAATATCATTACAATTGAGTGCGCACGAATTCAGTGCATTGTCCTTTGGTGTGATTTTCTAACCTTAGTTAACCTTAGTAGGCATGAAGCGGAGGAATATACTGGAAGTAGAACGTACGATTTCAGAAAAGTTTGAAGTAACCGTGAATGGATTATATAGGCTGTTCACGGTAAAGTGAGCACACTTTAAAGCCCTTCTAAATTTTTCCTTTCACCTAATTTCTTCCTTACTGCTGCTTTTTAATATGTTACTTGCAATGTGACCAATAAACACAGTGTTTACATTTAATTACTCCCATAATTTAACACCTAAGGCTGCAATAAGATATATTTATTAATACCTCTTGGGAGGGCCTTAAAAATTCTCACTTTACCGTGAATAGTCTATACGCCAATTGACTGTATACTGAACTGCCCCACGCCACTGCAAAGTTTATCGAGCGGGCCAAATAGAATAAAAATTCCCCTCATGCTTTAGTGATTTTTTTTTTGTCTCGAACCACTTGAAAGGAAACACAACGTTCGTGAACTGAGATATACCGGGAATAAAAGAGGGTAAAGAGGGGAAATGAACTATTACCTGTTGGGTTCAAAGATTATCCCCGTCAAGATTCGAAACTCGTGTTTTGTGCTTCGGCACCCACGTGAAGTAAGCGGGGCAGAGAAAGATATTCTTGTCTCAGTTCGCAAAAACTTCGATCAGTTTATTGAAGCATCTTTCAACACTTGTCACTCGGGATAAGATCTGCAAATTGACCTTGGTAGTCTATGTGCTTCTCCAATTTTTTTAATGAATACTAGTGAATTAATTTAGTTATTTTGCATATAATTATTTGAAATGGCAGTAGATTAATCACATCGGATGATCTACGTTCCTGACCCCATCCCCCGGCAGCCCTTGGTCCAGTGGACGTTGATCACGCGGGGACTCACCGGGTACTCGTCGTAGCGCACGCCGGACTGGTAGTCTGGGTAGTCCGCCTCGCCGACGCTGGCAGTTGTGGCCCTCCTCTTGTCCGGCGACCCCCGCAGTCCTCTGCAGTCTGCGCTGCCCGCCAGCAACACCAGCCCCAGGAGCAGCCAGAGGCAGCCCGCCATCGCCGACCGCTGTGCCGTCCTCCTCCTAGCTGGAGAATGCCTCGCCGTAGCAGTCATCGGGCACCCAGGCGACACCAGGTGGACGGGAAGGGTGTGGGCACGTCGCTTAAAGGACCTCCCTCCGGATGTGTCGTCGGGGGTTGTGGAGGGGGCGGGGGAGCAGCAGGAGAAACGATGGCTATCACACCTCTGCGCAATCGTCGCGTGTCGTTAGCGTCGCAGTTATGTCTGTCGCCCGGTTTTATCGGCACGCTCCAGTTTTATAGAGTGACCGGGTCCGATGGAGGGAGGACGGGAGAGAGGGGGAAAAAATGGCTGGAGTGAGAGAGGGTAGGGGGTTGCGCGCACTCGAAACAAACAAGGGTGTGTGGGTGAGATGGCGGGGGTGGGCCACTGCGTGGTTGTGGGCTATCCGCGAGACTGCGTTCGTGCGCACGAGGTAGGGAGGGAGTTGGGGGTCTTCAAGGGGTTGCGAGCGACTCGCACCTACGGCTGTGGCGGGCCACCCCTCCACCCCTACTATCTTACCTCCAACCACCCCCTCGAACCTTCAGCACCGAGAGCGCCGTCGGCGGCGGGACAAAGAAGCATACCCACGTGCGCGTCTCAGATACCGCGACAGCCTTAAGAAACGACTGCCTGATCCTCCGTGGATAAGCCCGGGGCTTCCCACTCCGCTGTTAGCAGCCTGTCATTGTCGACGTGCGGACTGCGTGCGCACACTTGCGAAACCAATCTCTGAGAAAATAAATAAACTGTAAAGAAAAAACTTTTTTAAAACCAACCTTTTATTTTTAAATGCACTAAAAGGAGAAAAATAATTCTAGCAGTTACAGAATTTGTAGAACTTTTAAGACTTGGTCGAACAGCCGTAATAAACCTTACTACAAATTAATATGTTTGTATCAATTTACATTTTATATATGAAAGCTTGGCGCGAATAGTTAAGAGCTTTACGTAAGATATAAATGAGCTATACATTATACATTGCGAAAAGTTAATAGCCTTATGCACGATATGTGCTTAACTACGATTAAGCAAATGAAGAATACATTCTATATTGTAAATAGTTGAGATTCTTACTCAAGATATGTGTTTACTACGCTTACACAAATGAGATATATGTTCTTTACTGCGCCAAGCTTTTATATATTAAATACAAATTGATACAAACATATTAATTTGTAGTAAAGTTTGACAGCTGTTCGACCACGTCTTACAAGTCCTACTAATTCTGTAACTACTATAATTATTTTTCTTTTAGTGCAGTTATAAATAAAAGGTATTTTTCAGTTTATTTATTTTGCACTTTTTAGCATCTACATTTTTTTGTTGTTACATATGTGGGCTATTTATACATTCGTAAGACTAAAAAGACTAAATATACACAGTAAAACACTGGTGGCCCCTTCCACATTTCGGGCTGCAACCTGACACAGTAATGCGCTGCAGGCAGACTGCAAGCCAGTTCATTGCACAGAGGTCGGACAGACACTGTACATACAAACAATGTAAGTTAAATAAAAGCTTGTAAAAAAATTCCCTACTTGTAACAAAATATAGTCTAGTGTAAACACATTCTGGGGTAACCCAAGGAGTCACCTTGTCTGAATGTGTATGATAGTGATGAAGCCTGTCCGCCATGTTGTGACAACCAAAAACATTGTAACATGTCACATTTAAAATGAAACTATCGTATCAGAGCATGTTGATATTTAGCCTGAAATTTTAGCTTCATTAGTTATTATTTGTTTAAAAACTTCCACACACTGCATTAAATATAAAAACCCGCCTCAACATTTTCAATGTTTTGGGTATCATAGTACGGCGATGGACGAATATCTAGCTTCAATGACGCCATATCATGGCATCTCCTGTTATTCCTATCTCAATGTGGGGTACTAACGGTTGGTTCACAACCAAAGAACATACACAGGGAATAGGAAATATCAATATTACCCTAATGCGGCCTAAAATCTTGTGCGAAATTGATTCACAATTTAATATTTACGTATTATTTTTAGCCAATGAAATTTTTCGACTCAGTTCTGACGTCAGTTTGTTTTGGGGAAAATTGTTTTAATGTTTTGGTTGTCTTTACACAAATAGAATGGATTTCATTAACACGACAATAATTAAAACTAATTTTTTATTTATTGTTGAAGATAGGGATAACTATTAAAATTCTTTTACTGGTGCACTGTCGCCATGTTGAAAATTTTATACTATGCTTTGTGTTTCATTTCTTATGCAGGTGCATAAGGCAACGACAATCAAATATTTCCTGTGTGCACTATGTCAGGAACTCTCTCATGTAGACAACCTGCTATGCACAGTTTTTCGAAAACGTGAGGGTCGGTTCCTAAGTGTATGACCTATGTTCTGTGGTTACTGTTATGCTTTAAATTGTGAACCAAGCTTTAGACTAATTCTGGCATATTGTGACAGCCAGAATTTTCAAGGGAATCGTGCCGTTTGAGCCTGGGGGGGGGGGGGCGCAGAATGTTACACTGGCTGGAGTACAATGGCATTAGTTAATGTTAATTATAACACGTACTAGAAGGAAAATTACTTCAGAAAATAATAAAATTCGCTAGAATTTACAGCAATTACTTAATTTTCATAATGCTTGAGGGTTAATTAATAATTTAAAACTTATTATTGTCAATGTTTCGGCCAAAAAAAGGGGGGGGGGGTATTACTGTGTGTCTTTTCTTGAATCTGTGATTAAAACATCTTGTATAGTGCATTACGTTACTCTAACGCAGGAAATTAAACTACATGACGAAATTCAAACCACGGCATCTATTGACTAATATAAACAAGCAATCCTAGTAGCAAAATGTTTGGGAAAATTCATCTAGTATATTTAAATTGAAATCGAAGTTAAGAAAACAACGCCGGGAGTCCGCAACTTCAGGCACATGTATGCACAACAAGTTGCATAGCACGAAGGCTAACAGAATTGGTGCGCCATGCGGAGAGCTCCTACATATAGGCCACCATACACTCGAGGTTCGTGGGTGACACTAGTGGTTGCTTGTTATTATACGTGTGTCAATCTACTATGGGATATTTGGCAATTTTAGTAGTAAAGATCGAGAACCTATCTACATTTTATCAATAAGTTATAGCCTTTTTGGTAGCAAGAAATAACACACAGTGCAAATTAGATACAATAGTATTACACAACTAGTAAATTGTAAAGTTTCTATAACCAACCATTTTCAATAATACCTCTGAAACTTAAATTATGACACGAAAACGAATAATTTCTGCAAAAGAAGGAAGCCGACCATTAATAAAACCCCTCTTATCACAAAAAAAATGTAGTTTTCCACGGTGGCTTGGCGGTTAGCACGCTCGCCTCCCACCAAGGCGAACCGGGTTCAATCCCCGGCCGGGCCACGGGATTTTCGCAAATGGGAATCGTGCCGGATGATGCCGTTGGTAGTCAGGTTTTCTCGGGGATTTCCCGTTTCCCCCTCCCCTTCATTCAAACGCTTCTTCATATTCACTTCAATCACCCTCATCGGCTCTCAAGACATCACTGTTAAGAGGCGCCCAAATCTCTTCACTCACTCTCTCTCTCCCTCTCACTTATGCTAATCTGTACACACGTCTGTGGAACGGTGACAGCAGAAAGGAGAAATTAAACAGTACTCTCAAAACAGCCCAGTGAATCGCCAACCACCTAGAGTACATGCATAATTTATACATAATATGGATTCGCAATGAGTTCAGAGTTTTTGGGATCCAACAAACGAAATAACTACTGTGAAACAGCTGCTGTGAAATAGAGGAAAATACATGAAAGTTGATGAAGTACAAATTAGTTTATTAATAATTTTCAACATTAATTTTATAAATGCTTTCGTTGTAATTGCTTGGCCCACCTGTCCGACTTCCGGCGTAAAAACAGGGACGTTTATAATACGCCCAGTAATATAAACCAAATTCATTTTTTGACTTCAAAATGTCATGGTTTATTTGAATAACCAATATAAAGGGTTCTCAGCCTTTCGAGACATATAATCTCCTTGTCCTCAAGTCTATACTTTGTATTAAATCGTTTATATGTAGAGACCTGAAGAATTCGCGGACTCATTTTGAGACAAGCTAGAATTCAAAGCACTTGTGTTTATATAATTTTACCCATTGGTCCACATGGTGTATGACACCTCCTGGGGAACGCTGACCTAACCGTTGCATTCCACTGTGACAGCAGAAAATCAATGTGCAGTTAATATCAGCATATTTGTACATAAGACTGTAGAGTTTAGCCTGCATGTCATTGAACTCGCGAATTTCTCAGGTCTTTATTTATATGTACACTTGGACCCGGAATAGAACTCAAGCCTTCGCGAATGCGAGACCAGTGTGTTACCACTGCGCAATCTAGCTCGGATCTCGTATAGTAGTAATGTTACGATGAGGTATTTTCGACATCATCAGCAACAGCTACATATAAATGCTTACACCACCTCTTGAAGACAGGGGTTGAAATGAATGTTTACATACCTTAATTTCCAGGTGCTTTCAGCCCTTTGCGAAAACAAGACTGACTGTTGGTTTTGACCAGGCAGCTCGGGTTTGCGTTATCTCGTGTCTATTTTGCATTTAAAAATAAACATTTTTTATCGAGAGTTTCCAGATACAACCAAAACCGCTTAGGCAAACACCATTACCCCCATTTATATTCATACCTGATAACCAAGATAAAATGCAAATTGTGCACGTACAGTTTCTACTTAAAAGGGAGATAGTCAATTTTGGTCGAGTTTGCGTTGCTAAGTAGGCTACCCTCAGTTACAAAACTAATTGATCGCCATGAATGATTGGTGCGAGTACAACTAAGGTTGCTTCACATGTTTGTTTAATTTAAGTTTAGTACAGTTTGCTCGCGCGGATAAGCCACTAGGGAGTATACATGTCCCTCCATCATTGAAAGCTGCAAGATAACCAATAAGGTATCATTAGTAGTGCGAGACACAGCCATGTTCAGTGAATACGCAGTATGCCCCGACGGTGCATTCGACAAACCTTTGCCCAGCCGGATGAGTTTGAGACAGGTCGCATCTTCGGTCTCCTTCGGTACATTCTTCGCCACTTGAACCATTCTGCCTACGTTATGAGCCGGTGTTGGACGCAGTGGGAATAGGAGGGTATACATGCCATTCGAGAATGCTCGTGTTGACCCTGGTGGACCACCAGCATTGCAGGATCGTTTCATCATACGACAGGTTGTATGCCCTCCGCGGGCGTCGCTGTTCACCATCCAGGCGCATGTCACGGCAGCCTGGAATACGCCTGTATCCACCAGTACTATATTCAGGCGACTCGCAGAGCGGAATCCGTCGTCGCGGCGTCCCTTATAGCGTCCACCATTACGACCTGAGCATCGCCGAGCATGTGTGACCTTCTACCGGGAACTGGCATTGTGGCAGCTTGCGGATTGGCGACGAGTGGTGTTAAACGACGAATCACGGTTCTGTCTGGATACAGACGATCGCCGAATTCGAGTCTGGAGACATACTGGCCAGCGCTACAGTGATCTACGCTTCATTGCAGAGCGGCAGACCTCCCCATAAAGAGGTGTCATGGTGTGGTGTGCATTTTGATACAATTCACGCACTCCATTGGCAGTGTGATTGAGGGAATACTGTGACGGCGCGGCGATACGTCCAGGAAATTCTGCAACCACGTGAGCTCTCCTTCCTGGTGCAGCTGGACAAACGCATTTTCCAGCAGGACAATGCACGGCCTCACACAACACGGGCATTTCTCGCCTGCACTAGACTTTTCACCCATCTAGAACGTTTGGGATCACATTGGAGGGGAACTTCGGCCAGCGTCAACTACGACGGATTTGAAGGGTTAGTTGCGCCAGCTGCGACAGGATCTTCCTCACGACAACATCCGACATATGTATGCTTCAATGTCCGACCGTAGCGCCGCTTGTCTCCATGCTAAGGGTGGTCCAGCACCATGCTAAGCGCATCCTGCGAGTGTTGGTCCCCTGCAATTCATGCTTGGCGTGGTACAAAATCGTGTTTTCTGTATACATACTATCATGTCCTGTGCCTGTACCCATTTACGTGCCCTTGCGGTGGCATCTTCAGGGTAATATTTTTTTTTGTAAATGAGTGTATTCCGCCCATCGCACAGGAAAAAATTTCCGCGTGATGTCAGTACAGGATTCTGTGCCAACCCACAGCATCGCACTATACTGTCTAACCAGACCATCGTGATAGTTCAGTGGAAACAACTAACGACCTTGTGTGGTTCGTGCACTACGAGGCACATAAAACGTGCTATCTCCACAGCTCAAGTCGCTGCTCAGGAACTAAACCACGCTTCGGCAGTCTTCGGGATGGTATAAGCTCAATCATCAAAACGGCATCGATTTTCTTTGGCCTGACGCGTAACAATTGTCAGGTTCCGAGAAATTCGCTATATTTTTCCTCTTAAACGCGATATTTAATTGTTTAAGCACAAGTGCTTTTTATACATTCATCACTATGAATTATTTTATTATTCAAAAAGTTTCCCTTCGGAGATACACAATCGAGATGACCGTGTACCAAGCACATATGAAATAAAATATCCAAAGTCGTTAGAAAATGAATCCTGAGGAGTCGCCACTTGTACTAAAACGTGTCCTTTACACGCGCACATATTTCACATTCATACGTCTAGTAGTTCAGTTAACCGATAAAATATATTTATTAACGACTCCATTGGAATACTATTGCAATGTTTACAAGAAAATTATTTTTATTCCTAACTGAAATTATAATTTTTTTCTGGTATATTCAGCACTATACCCACAAATAACAGTTCAGTATGTTTTTGAATTATACATTTAGAAGCAGCGCTAAAACCTTTAAAAACAATCTTTCCAGCTTTTCATTACTGTTGACGTCGGTTAAATATGTATATAAAAAAAACTATTACTATGAAAGCGTTGCGCAGCTTTCCAGAAGAGTATCGGAATGTCTTACTGACACGACGGAAACACGATGCGAACTGGAAAATACGAAGAAGAGATAAACCGAGAGATGCTACCGGACAGGCGGACGTAGGCAAGACACAGACAGTCAAATTTTTCGTGTTTCCCTGCCGAGCCAAAATTTAAAAAAAATTGAGTGTACTATAAATCCTGTTGATTCAGATGCTTAAAAAAAATATATTGTTCTTGCAACTCAAGTTTCCCACCTGAAAAGTACTAAACGAATATTAAAATATATACTTAGTTTAAATACCAATTCACGCACTTCATGTTATAATTGGCTTGGCAATGATAACACTTTTGGGAGATGTAATAACTTTTTTTTTTTTACAAACTGAGATTACGCACAACCGCCACTCCGGCATATCGGAAGTTGAAAACTTTTTATATGTGTATATAATCTATTCGCGATTTCTTCACACTTTTTGAATTAAACCTTTGGAAAAATCACCCCATGTGTCACGTATTTTGTTATTTTCTAAATATCCCATGAATCGCAAGCGTTTTATACCTCTGTTAATATGAAAGTATCTTAATTTTAGTTAAACTGAAGTTTTACCTGTATTTTGTTTATAAATATATCCGATTTTTAATAAATATGAATAAAAACAGTGAGAAAACGTGTGTGTTCGGTGGCGCCTAGTAAGAAATAGTTTTCGTGCAAAATATAATTGCAACCGAGTGCGCACGAATTCGGTGCGATGTCCTTTGGTCTAATTTTCTTGACTTAAAGCTTAGTTTGACGAGGCGGAGGAATATCCTGCGAGTAGAACTTTAGCAGGGCTTCCGAAAAGTGTGAAATAACCTCGAATGGATTATAGTATGTGTTATATCGATCAATGGAATATAGAAAACTTTTTCTAACATTTTACTATTACCGATGGTATTTCATCCAATGTGTTGACATGTAAAAATACAACTTACTGTCATTATAGTAAATAAAGTTTTTCCCACAGGGACCTTAACACTAATAATAGCTGCACTGGTGACTGACAAAGCCCTAAGTAAATCATAAATAATAACAATATTTTTAATTAAGTGGTTCTCGGTTCAGCTTTTTCTTGCTATTTCTAATCCCCACTCCAGTTCCACCCTTCTCAAAGTTTTCTCGATTCTATTGTATTTAGGACCCGTAACATTAGATTATCAGCACGTGATGTTGAACCTTGGGAAGTTTCTTTGTAAACTTAATTTTTCATCGCCACGGAAAACAGTACAATTTTAAGATAGCTACAGCTAAATAAATATGATGGATTTAACAATATATATTTCTGAGTAAAAATATATATTACATGAAAAATAAATTTAAAATTTCGATAAAAAACAAAGCCAAAAAAAATGCCTACGCTAGTAAATATACCCTAATCAGGACATTGTTTAAACACCAGGAAACAATGTCCAGTGGGAAACAAAAGACAAAAATATTTTCATTCGAATTTCAAAAAGACAAAGGGGTATTATATCTAAGTAAATCTCCAACAAATTCATAAAACATTTTTTTTAGGTAACAATAATTAACAACAAATGTTTAAAACAATTGAGAATATGGTAAATATTAAATACATCAATGTTTAATATATGAATCCTTTAATTATAAGCGTGTTAGTTTTTTTTTTTTTGGCAATTGCATGAACCCTGTACTAATTTTTGTTAATGAACTCTGATATGAGTTTCTCAATATCGAGATCATCAGTAAGATTTGCGTACACAAGCAGAATACACAATGAATTCAGTCTCCTCTGCGACATATCGTTCGCAGGTAGCTTTTCAGCATTCGAAGCTTGGAGAAAGCACGTTCGGCTGTTGAAGATGTTGGATTAAAAATGCCAGGTAAACATTTGTGAGTACTGAAATTATTTCTTTCGTTTCCAGTTTTTGAATGCATAAAAATGTGATTAGAAAAGTAAACATTTGATCAATTTGCTTATTATTTCGCAGTTTTATTCTACCGACGCATGAATTAAGTGATGAGGCCAATGGCAATGTTAATCTGAATCTTCGCAATAACAGATGATGACACACATTTAACAGGTTAGCTGCTTTTAGAATTGATTTTTCTTGTGCAATGTTTAGTGATCATATAAAAGAAGATCTTGAAAAGAAACTGGACTACGTAGTCTGCGGCGTTATCAGATCTGAGAACTGAACAGGTGCTCATATGTATTGATGGATTGATTTTCGTAGCTCTCGTATACATGTCATTTCCCTTATTTATTGTACTTAGCAATGAAAAGACTGCCTTCCTCTGAAGTGCCTCATATCAGGACGATAATGTACGATAAAAAATTCTGTACAAACACTGTTTGCTGTCGCTTTAAAGGAATGGCCGAACTAACTAATCCTGTGGGAAACCATCTATAGTCTGAATTGTACAGGCGACAATTTATTATCGGAAGAACGTAAAAGTTTATAAATGTAGAAGACTACATGACAGTTTCCGTCTCTTAATATCACAAAATCTAAAAGTTCAGACTAGCATATGCTTGCTTTACCGAACAGGACTTAGAGTTTTGAGTCACGTACGTTAATCTAGATGACATTAGCAAACAAGACATTCGATTCAGCAGGTAGCCATCATGATAGGCATTGCATAAGCAAATGATGCAACCTCCAAGCTTAAATACTTGTGGTGATACTGCACATAACTGGGATGAAAACTGTTGTTTACTGCGTAAAAATCAATGCTAGGTTGGTAATAAATAAGTAAATGAATTGCAGTTTTTACAATAGTGCAATGAGAAAAATGTTTGTTTACCTCAACGAAATACTTGCTTATAGGTGATCAAGTAACTATATAGTATTTTTTTTACAAAATAATGTGTTGGTTAATTGAAATTTGCAGTGCAGCAATATTGAATTCTTAAATATAGTCCATTCACGCTTTCTTCGGCCTTTTGGAATCGAACCTTCGAAAAATCACCCTAGTCGTAACATGCCAACCTGTTGTGTTCAATCACTTGTATTCTACAATTATATAACCCTGTGACTAACGTTAAAGTGCTCGTGTCCTTGAATATATTAATAATCTACTTAGTATCTTCTATAACTTGTAATATTCATTTCTTATTAAACACGAATTAACGACAGCGAGAGCAGCGACGTGTTGTCAACGGCCGGTAAGAAATAGTTCAGTTAGGATATTTGTTAACCTCATTTTTATGTACACTATTTGTAAATTTTCCAGTTTATATATTTGTATTGTTAGGTAGCACTGGCGGAAACACATTTCATTGCTGCAGTTAAAAATATCAGTGCAAATTACCGTGCGTAGGCTCTGCTCTAGTGACACGGTTTTTTTCCATCCGGAACAAAGGTTCCATGCGAAGCGGAGCGTGTCTCTCTCTCTTTCTCTCTTCTCTCTGTCTCTCTCTGTCTCTCTCTGTCTCTCTCTGTCTCTCTCTGTCTCTCTCGGGAAATCCGTACAACCTGTGTAGCAGGAAAGGAATACATTTTGTTATTATTAATTTCAGCATATTTCATACTAATTACAGCAACAATAATGATGGCTGAAATTTAAATTTACAACTGAAACTAGATTTTATAGTTTAAATACATATTATATGTTACTTAGATGCAACGGCGCAACGCTTATAAATCCAGCAGGTTGGCAGAAGTAGTGTGGAAAAGAGAATCTTGTACTTCATCAACTTTCCCTGTGGAACGGAGAATCTAGAATTTGATCAGCTTCCACGCGCTTGTCCCAATATGGCGGGCGATTATACGCAGTTTTTATCAACGACTGGCAGTGATGTGACGACATGCCAATGACATGGCGTGTTTCTGAACGAAGCGTCAAGTTCGTACGTGTTTTTTTTTTTTTTAACATCCTAGGCAAGTTACAATGTTGTGATAAAAATGTGTTTCCACTGCAGGTTTAAATGTGTTGTGATTGCTGCGTTCGAAAGGGCGTGGTAGCTGTGTTATAATCGTTACGCAGGCCAGGTGCGTGTGGATTTTAAATGTGTGTAAAATTTATACGTTTTAACGATGAACTCTTGTAATGACGAAGTTACTTATTGACATTCATGTCGGTTTATCACAACGTTATACCTTTACGTTAGGTGTTTGAAACTCAGTTGTGTAACGAACTTACGTTTCTGTGATTTGAATGTTTGCCACAGCCCCCTCAAAATATAAGCCCAACCAGATAAATTAAAATAAATAATATAATAAACCTACAGACCAGTAAGTACCAATGCATGTAAATATTAGCGGAATGAATGTTACGGTAGGCGTATGTGTTTGCATGTTCACCACTATATTTTACGTTTGTCGAAGCTGCATACAATAAATAAGCGACACGAGTCGCGTGTTTGAATATACTGTGTCGTTTCGTTGGACAGGTTGTCCCTTTGTTTTCGTTTTTATTCCAAATAAGGTCGTCCTTTTAACGAAATAACCCAACACATGTTAATGACAACAGGTTAAATACTACTGTTTTAGCCACAGTTGTAACAAACACCGCTTTGGCAAAATATTAACGTGTATTATGTGTACCGTGCTATATAGTGTGTAATAAATAGTTATAAAGCCGACCTAAATATTGTTATAGGCCTAAATTGTGAACTTTCGTAGGAAATATGACAATTTTTTGAACAGCTGTAAAACAGCAACCAACGCATTTGACAGTTATAAAAGTAGAAGTCGCGTGGCAGTGTTTACGTATCCGTCCGCTATACGTAAACATAATCAGAAACCAAAAGTAGAAATTTAGCAGGGCTTCAGAAAAGGCCGAAGTTATCGTGAATCTACTATACAACGAGATGTATTTATGAATCGATGAGAGTTATTCGCAGAGTCGAAAAACTTTGCTTGAGTACGAAATATTCGAGAGACTCAATTTTACTTGTTTAATTGGCCGTATACAAAATGCGTATTTTGCTAGCTGAAACAAGACTCCTCCTCAATGTGCCAACTTAACAAAATCCTCAGCATAGTCAATAGAATTTTTACCTCAGTGCATACACGCAACTTCTTAACTAGAAGTGTAGGTGGTTTTAGCTGACTGCAATCGGCTTATAATTTTTCATAAAATATATTTATCAAATTAATACCGCACATGTATCTTTTAATATTCTGTTATTATTTGTTCCCAAATTTTCATTTCACAAAACAATTTCAATAACAAGTATACAATACGAGACAATGTTAAACACTAACCTAACTGTAATATACGGTATACGGAGAGCCATCAGACTGGTTGTTGGTACTGTTGTGGTTTCGACCTTGTCGCAATCCAAACAGCAAACCAAACGTTAATGACTAACTGGTTTGGGAAGGCGTAGCTCAAACTGACGACACTGGGTTAACTGCAACACCTTTATATAAAACCCAAATAAATGACAGTTATTACTACACTCTACAATAGCATGTGTTAAAGCGGGAGAGCCACTTATGATACTGTTACTTGCTGCAGCTGGCGCCGACTCCGCTTCCCCGCGCCGTAATCGGAGACCCGCCTCGCCCTCCCCTCTTCCTGGAACGATGCCCTCGCGGCCTTCTGATTCCCCCTTCTGGGAATCCCGTCAATGCCGACAGCGGCGAGACTTGCTGGCGTCGCAGACCTCCTCTCGCCTGCTAGAGTTTCCGATACGTTTAGCGACGACGCAAGAATGTTCTGGTGAGACTGGCTGGCGCCTCAGCCCTCCGCGACGCATCACGTGAGTTGGGGAAGATTCTAGGTGGCGGCCTAAGACACTATTATACTGCCACAACCCAGCGGCCGGCAGTCTTTGACGGAGGCTGCCTGGCCGAGTGTGCGCCAGTGAAGTGAAGTGTGGACGTCGACTAGAGATTGCGGGATGACGGCGAGTAAGGTTTTCGTGGCTTGAATGAACGAGAGGGTGTGAAACCGACGAGTGAAACCTACTGTGCGTGAGGGCGCTTGGAGGACTCTAGAACATTGCGACTGGCGGGACATGGACTGAACTAAGGTGGGACTGAATGGAAGTGTAATACTGATTTTATTGTAAATATTCGAACTGTCAACTATGGACGCATAAATTATAAAATAATTGAGTTGATTGATACACAGTCTATTGGGACTGATATTTAATTATATAATTTCATTGATTTCTTGCCGTAATTATTAATTTTATTAATTGGTGCCAATTGTGAGTAGTAAGTGATTTCAATTTATTGTGAGAATTTGAGTTCAGAGAATTTTGCTGTGGTTATTGAAAATAAAATAAGGAAATTATAATTAATTCTTTTATTTGAATAAGACCTCCATCCCTTAACGAACTTTGTATAGACCACTTAATTTCTAGAGAGAGAAATTGTGACAATACTGTTAACCAATTACTCAAAAGCCACGTTATTAATAAGTAGCTAAAATCTCTGAAGCTATTGGAACTTTGTGACCTAAGTCTTGATGGCAATAACGTCTCGGTAGCGACGGCTGGCTGACGCCAGGCCTCGTTTCAAGTCTGCTCCGGTATTTAACAGTCGGCGTCGTTTGTAAACTAAGATGCTGTTTTCCAAACGTCGCTCAGCTTGTGGCCTTGCCTTAATTGCAGCCGTGTGTCACTTCTCGTGTGTAGGGCGTCCGCTCTAGCGAGTGTTATGAGCATGGCTTGCCCGCACCATAACAATATTATCTAGAAATGGCGTTAACCCATATAGTGAAGCTAACGTAATTCTTAGTTCTGGGCATGGCTTGTAGTACCTGCATCTGTACGTACCTATAGTTCGTTCCGACCATTGACCGAAAATGAGGCAGAATGAGTTTCGTCTCCTGTGCAAGCCCCCAATATTGTATCTAGAATTATCATACCAACCATAAAAATCAGGTTTGGTTTTCGAACAAACCCATGTTTTACGATAAAGAAATTCCCATTTTTGTGACAACTGTGTTAAAAAGTACTATACTCGCATATAAAACTGTTTATGTAAAGTGTGTATTAACAATGGTTAAAGCTACGTAGTGTCGACGGATCTGTAGAAAAAGCAGCAGTTCGATTTTGGTAACTAAATAGTTTTTACTGCGTAACTGGTACGCGCACTCTACCTGCCCATGTTGACTCTACGGTTCCTACGACAGGGCAGTCCGCTCCTACTACAGGATCGATAGCTTCTTAAGCAGAGCTACTTTTTTTTAGCATAGCTTAACTGCTCCTGCAACAGTTATAACTGTATTACATTAACATAACCTCATGTTTACTTCCAACTTTTCTGAAGCCTTGCTTAAGTTCTACTTCCAGGATATTTCTCCGCCTCGTGCAAACTAAGCTTAACTAAGTCTGAAAAATTACACCAGAGGGACAACGCACCTCATTCGGGCGCACTCAATGTAATAATATTTTGCACAAAAACTACTACTTACTGGTCATTGCCAACATACCTATTCTTCTCCCTGTTAATATTCACATTAATTATAAATAAAATGTAAAGATTTATAGATATAATGTATTTGAAACACCAATTTAACCATAAATAAGGTACCTTTACATTAATAATAGTATGAAAAGCTTGTGACACACATCATTAGGAAAAACCCAAACAAGTCATACATAAGGTGGTTTTTCAAAGGTTTGTTTCTAAAAGCGCGAAGAAACCGTGAATAGGCTATATTATAGACTTTTCATGGTTATTGGGTTCTTTTGAAAGTACTGCTTAAGATCTACTTTTCACATCGATTGTATCCTTCCGCCATATATGTAACATTAACATAAGTATGGGCCTGATGTTTTGATTCATGCTTCAGTCAAGCGAAAACTACAAATTTTTAGGAACTTAAATGCGTTACTTATTTGTCCATTCGTATGGTAATGCGTATGAAGCAGACAAACTAACTAGATTTGCCATCAATTTAAACATTACACTAGCGGTACAGCGACAAGATTTCTAACTATTCTTAACTTGCTGCCACCTGAACTCAGAGCCTGTGTTCTTGTGCGTACGGTAGCATCCATGCAGTTAACTGGCAGTGATTTTCCCAGTGGTTGGTTTCAAAAGTGCTCACATTACCGTGAACAGCTTACACAGACTTCTGCTGCTAAAGCCTGTTCACGATAAAGTGAGCACTTTATAAATGAACCTTAGAAAAATGCCACTGCCCCTGCATGGGTATATTTTAATGGGCGCACTGAGGAACATTCGCCCAGTAAAGTTGGTAACGACGGATGGAAAGTAGTTCCATATTTTAACGTCGAATAGAAAGTGTTAGGTAACCATTTGTGAAAACTTGAAATTATTTCTTTCGCTTTCTATTCTTTTAATGCACCGAAGTGTAAAAATGAGCAGATTTGTAAAGTATTTACTTTCTTAATAATTTCGCAGTTTCATTTGACCGACGCACGAATGAAGTGAGGAGGCCCATGGCTATGCTAATTTTACATAAGGCGGAAGAATACACAACGTGTATATAAACAGGGCTTTCAAAAGTGCTTTTTTTTTTTTTTTTTTTTTTACCGTGAACAGCCTATACCATGAAACTCGGTTACAGAACTGTCCCGTTGTCACTTCTTCGCATGTGGGAATCGTGCCAGACGATGCCGCTGGCCGGCGGGTTTTTCTCGGGGATCTCCCGTTCCCCCCACCCTTGCATTCCGGTGCTGCTCCAAACTCACCTCGATTCACCCCCCCCCCCCATCGGCTCTCAAAACCTCGAAGTTAGGAGCCCTCCCAAATCTCCTTCACTGGCTCACTTTCTCAGATACTGGGACATTCAGCAGGCAGCTGTTTTCTTAGCGAGGTACAAAGTAGTGGTGTGGCACACTTTACGTCACTGCAGTACTGTTGACGTAGATACACATGCATATTCAGAAAACCCTTCTTTTAAAGGAAAAAAAAATGATATACCTATAGCAGCAGTATTTGCTGGATTCCAAAGGAATCGTCTCAACAAACCCAACTTGTTAAAAAAAATACACCTAAATACGATTTCCTTTGAATAAGTATAAATCTTCCGAAACAAGATGATTATAGTTTTACGAACGGATTACAATGCTACTTTAAAGTACAGGTGCCAGTCAACACCATGAGAATACTTGACATAATACATAGTTAAAGACCCAAAGAATTCGCGAATTTTTTCGAGGGTAAGTAGAACTTCAGCCACGCGCAGATTCGAGTTTCTGTTTCTATTAGGCCAGAGTTTGTTGAGACACTCCCAGGACGGATTTCAACCAATAAATAACCTGTAAGAAAACGAGGAACGAATCCCGTGCTATCTGCCCAGTGGTTAAACTTGAGCGACAGCCAATTAACAACTAGCAGAGGCTCTATTACACAGAGGAGTGTGGAGTCAAGCTTGTTGCCAAACGAATGCGCGAAATTTCCGGTTGTCTATTTATAGCTTATTTATGTCTAGTAACCAACATAGCATACAGCACATGGAAGGAAACATTACAAAATGGGCTATGGGAGAGGAGTATAGAATACAATCCATTATACTGTGAAAATGGGTTTTTAATAATAATTTTCCGACATAGCTTTGCGTTAGCAAAATTCAAAACGACTAGAGACCCATAAAACTCGGAGTTATTATATGGCAACATGTTAGCTTTGATAGTAATTTGCATTCACGAGCCGGCGCCATTTGTTCATTGGCTGCACCCTTCCGGCAAAACAATGCTTGTTTCGTGCGCACCATTATGAAGTGTTTTATTAACTGGCGCAGAGTTACGGAGGGCGTGTTGAATACAGTATCGTCCAGTGATAAACGTAGCGCAAAGGCACGAACTGCTTCAAGTGTAAAGTGTCGCCAAAATTACATGAATTTTGCAGCACATGTGTACTGCACAACTTTAGTTAGCGATCGCCGTGTTAAAGGGAATTTGAGATCTTGTCCGAAGCTTTACTTGCAAGGTTTTCAAGTGAATACATTTCATTGTGTTGCGACATCACAGCATACAAGATTTGACTGGGAAAATACAGATGCATTACTAATATATAGAAGGAAAAGAGTATATATAATAAAATTAATCTACAATTACAGTTTAGGCCCCAGAAACATTTCTATTTTCAGTAAAATATCATTGACAATTTCTTACGCTTGACGTTTTATATTTTATGACTGCTTTATTACTTTTTGTTATAAGGCCTTTGAAGTTCAGAAAAAGAAAGTACATCCTGAAGAGAGAATAAAATAAATTTCTTCTTTGCATATCGTCATACTTTTATTAAAAACAAGTCGCTAACGATGTTTGCTTTATATGCAACGAAACATGCAAAGCAGACAAGACTACAGACTTTACACCTTTGCTCGTCCTGAACAGAATCGCATTATCAAAAAAGCAAGTAACGTAATTTATTCAGTTTGAGAATGTACGTGAAATATTACTATCCTATCAATTAAATTATTTACTATAAAGTTTAGCTTTTAGGAATTTTAACCTCTATACCTTTAGTTGTCTGGATCCTGCTTACTTGCAGTAGTTAAGTGTCACATCTACCTGCGTTGTTTATCTCCTTTATTTTCTTGGCCGAGAAGCGCGAATGCTATAAGGGTTATACTGGCACGTGCTATAAGAGAACCATTGCCTCTAAGCGCAGGTCTCTGAACTGGCGTGCAGTGTTCTCGTAGTGCTGTGTGTAACCTATGGAACTTTCTGCGGTGACCCTATATTTTTATTGACGAAACGTCTGCACTCTAAATTTTAATCGGTGAGAATTTCACTGTTTCAATCAGTCAACTGCATATCTGACTGATTCAACAGTCACTTCAGTGAATCTAACTGACGAATCAGTCAGTTAAAGAAAATGCTAGATTTCCTTCACTTCAGTGACGTTTTCTATTGATTCATCAGTCTTTTTTTTTTCAACTGTTTTTCAATGCTCTGTTTTTAACTGATGGATAGGGATAGGAAAATTTCTCGAATTAAATCCGGGACAAGATAAACGTCGAACACATATAAACTGAAGTCACCTTCAAGATTGGATCACAGTTTATTAGACCCACCCTGCACGCCTCTGAGCCAATACCAGACTTACACACAGCTGAGGCTCCAGTATGCAGAGGACTGAGGAGTATAGCCTACATGTCATTGAACTCGCGAAAGTTTCCTATCCCTACTGATAGATCAGTCAACAGCGTGTAAAAATGTACGTCGAACAGCGTTTATAAAGTGAAATAACAACGAATAAACTAATAAAACCAATACAAAATAGTTTCTAAAATGCGTTTCGTCTTTCAGAATACCATTTCACGAGGTAACATGGACATTGATTCTTTCATTCCGTTTTTACGTATTTCGTTTTCATGTAATCATCACAGAGCTCTGTTTGAAAGTTTAAACTGCATATAAAGTTGCGAAGAGAGTGCACTCATATATACTAGGCCTATTAGTTTTAGCAATCCTAACGCTGCCAATTAAACCAAAAATCAAAAGTAAGGGCATAGAATTTAAATCTTCAAGATTTCGACAATAATTATAACATGTGTATTTTCCTCCCATTTTTCAACTTGACTTCGTAGCTCAGAATTAATTCATATTAGACCCTGCCACCATAACTCAGAGGTAGGATGGCCAACCTGTAGTCGAGGGGTCGTGGGTTCGTGCCCCGGCCCCTGCGCGGCAAATTTTCAGTTCGATTGTCGCGCTGGGAATTTGTCAGCAAGTCGGTCTCACTTGAGCTTCGTCAACGTCAAATTGAGGAATACGAGAAAAAAAAAATACATTTTGGTAATGGCTCAAAAGCGAAGGGGAAAGGGTGCGTGAGTTCAATCCCGGCTACCTCCGAAAATTCTTTTGCTTTAATAAATTACGGTAAAATGCGCAATATAAATTGTAAACGGTCGTAAATATGTTTATTTCGTGTAATTATGTGGCTAAATTCAATAAGATCAATATTTCATTCGCCACTGCAGTGGGCCGTCACTTATTCATCGGCGAAATTGCTTCACATCACTAATTCAATGAGTGAAATTTTTTCACCGAAACTACTAGATTAAATTCACTGGGAATCGGTGGTTTTCCCTGATTCGAATTCAGTGTGTACCAAAGTTCAGTACAGGCTCCTATCGTAGTTTGGCACGTGTATGGCTAGTGTGTTTTAAGATACGGCAGTCTGAAAAAGGAAGTTTCTAGCTACATTGGAGGGCTTCGAAATAATATTTACAGTGTGCGCGATAACTATAATGTACTATTCCTTCCTCGTCTGGGGTATGATGTCTTTTCGTAGGTAAACCTAATTGTGGGGGGGGGGGGGGGGTTAATAGTTTCGTCAGAAACACAAAGATTTCAAACAATATTCACCACAGTTGAAGCGCCGGACAGACGGAACCCTTCAACGGCTATGGAAATGTCCCGCAGTGGGTGATTACCGAAACATCAAATCAAGAACAGAATATAAACTATTGAAATTATTATTTATATGAAACATTTATTACAATTACAGTAGAACCTTGGAAACTCGGCACTTGGTAACTCTACAGTCCGTAAAACTCGACAGTTTTATAGGCCGTTCGGGTTAAATGGCATGCGTAATAATCAGTCTGTTCTTGCCGCAAGAGGCGTGAGGTGCGAATAAGTCACCTTATTCCTGTGTTAAGCAGGCCAACTGGTAGCTAGTTCAGCTGTTTACACTATTGTTAAAAAATAATACTGCATTAAATAACTTTATATTTTCTAGTTAGAATGTTGTATTTAATGCTACGCCCTATTTCGTATTTTATTTTTAAAAAATCTGCTACTTTTCTTCAAGTAATAAGTTCTCGATTATAGTTTCACTTTTGATTCCATTAAATTCGAAATTTCACGAGCTCGACACCGTCATAATCCACATTAGGTCAAGTTCCCGAGGTTCCGCGGTATTTTGCTTACCCTGAGTTTAATTTGGATTATGTAATTACAACAGCTTCATTAGCCTACTTGTTTTTGGCAATGCAGGTAAATACTTAATGGCATCGGAAATGAATTGCTTTAGATACTGGAGTCTACAAGAACTTGTACCCGTATATAAGTCCTGGGAGTAAGTGAAGATTTTGTTAACCAATTAGCGGGGCCGGTCGCATTTCTATAGTAAATCTTCCAGCGAAACACCTGCGGTAAAAAAAAAATAATTGGTGGAAATATGAAGGCTCTTCACATCCAGGCAAAGAATATAGTTTAAAAGGTTCTGGTCAAAGTTCGGGTGAAATACTTCCGGGCATTTTCAGAGGAACATGCCAACTAGGCTTACATTCACTTCTTAGTCTCCCGCACTTGACGGCAGTAAATTTCCGTTATTTTGCTATGAGCAAACGATACTTGATGAAATTCCGCTTCATAATTAGCGAAAGTTAGTTAAAGGCTGTTCACGATAAAGTAAGCACTATTTTAAAGGGCGCACGGACAGACATGCGCCCAGTAATATTGGTAACGATGGAGTGGAAAGTAGTTCCACAAGTAGTTCCATATCTTAACGTCGAATAAAAAGTATTAGGTAACCATTTGTGATAACTGTAAGTATTTCTGTCGCTTTCTGTTTTTTTTTTTATGCGCCAAGGTTTAAAAATTGGCAGATTTTTTAAATATTGCCTTTGTTAATAATCAGTTTCACTTGATCGACGCATGAAGAAAGCGATGACGCCCGTGGCAATGACAATTTTACATACGGCGGAGAACATACAACGTGCATACAAGTAGATCCTAAGCAGGGCTTTCCAAAGTGTTCATTTGACCGTGAACAGCCTATCAAGGCATTTCCTGGGGTTTGCGCGTATACGCGTATATAAGGCTGTTCACGGTAAAATGAGCACTTTCCAAAGCCCTGCTTATGATCTACTTGTATGAACGTTGTGTATTCTTCCACCTTATGTAAGATTAACATTTCCATTGGCCTCATCACTTCATTCATGCGTCGGTCAAGTGAAACTGTGAAATTATTTGATAAGTAAATAGTTTACAAATCTTGCAATTTTTACACGCGGAGGCGTTAGAAAAAACTGAAAGCTTCTGAAATAATTAAAATTATCATGAATGGTTACGTAACACTTTTTATTCGACTTTAAAATATGGAGCTACTTTCGATCCACCGTCACCAATCTTAACGGGCGTATGTCACTCAGTGCTCCCGTTAAAATACATGCAGACTGGGGCAGTGACATTTTTCTAAGGCTGAGTTCAAAAGGGCTCACTTTACCGTGAACAGCCTTTATCATTAAACGTATGTTATCGGGAAATGACTTTGTTCGACGAAAGGAAAAAAAAAAAATATTATCCACAGCGGCCACCTTTCACTTTTACCCCATTAAATATATTTTAAGGAGTATAGCGAAAATAATTAATGACTTTATTTTTAGGGCATTTCTGCGCTGTTTCTTACGGTTCGGCTTTACCTACAATGCAGAGAGTCTTCGGTTTTCGTGCCATAATTCCAGTTTCAGAGGTATTATTGTTTGACTATAGAAAATCTACAATTTACTAGTTGTTTAGTACTTTTGTATAGTATTCTCACTGAGTGTTATTTTCTTCTTTAAAAAAAAAGGAACTTGTCGATAAAACGCAAATATGGCCTGGCATTTTACAACAAGCAGATACACAACAATTAAAATTACCCGCAAAAATATCCAACAACTCGCGAAACGTAAAGTTTCTACAATCGTACATCGGCAGTAATTACTTTGAATCTAAAATTATGACGCGAAAGCGAAGAATTTCTGCAAGAGGCGCGAAGCCGAGTCTTAAGGGAAAAAAATAATTATAAAGTGATATGTATTGTATAATCCACTGGTTTTCATAGCATGTAATAACTCTTTTGCATCTATAGTCCGTTCACGGTAAAGTGAGCACTTTTAAGGTCTTTACAAATTTTTCTTTTAAGCAAGTTTTTATGTTTTAGCCATTTTTTAATATCAGCATTGTCACGTGACTAATAAATACAGTGTATACTTTCACCACACTCAAAAGTTAATGTCTGAGGCTGCAATAACACACATTTATTAGTGGTTATAGCCTGTTGGGAGGGCCTTAAAAAGTGCTCACTTTATCGTGAACAGCCTATAGTTTGCGAGGGATTCTGCTTTCCGGAATGTATATGGAGCCCTGGGAGAAGCCCCTTGAGGCGTTTAAAGTGTTTTCTATGGGTGTTCCTTTTAAAATTAAAGCGAGCACAGCCAAAACCTCAAGCAATATCTTAAGTGAATAGCAGATGAAGTGTAATGACGGAATCTCTCAGCCTTGGCAAGCACGACACGACAGCGCCGACACGACACTTAAAAACTAAACAGCCAATGAAATGCAATATAGATCTGGCGTAAGCCCGACAAATTCTGTCTTCCGACCAGCAATTTTGAATAAGAAATGATTTATATTTTCGTCGCGTCACGAGGCACGACGTACCTTGCAAAATGAAATTGTATGGCAAGCTTTTCCTACAGTGGCAAATACGCAGCTTTTATTATAATAAAAAATATAAATAAAATATAAATAAATAAAAAAAAATCGCCGTATTTAACTCTTAAAAATAATTTTACCTTTGTATGCATTAGCGGTAACACTTTGTCGCCATTATGTATTCCAAATTGCCCTCTTATCCACCGCCTTTGAAACAAGCATAGCCAGCGCCTTCTAAATAGTTAGGTAAAATGCAGAGAGCGTCGTGTCGGTTCTGTCGTGTCGTGCTGTAACTCAAGCAGTCACAGTAAAACTTTAGTTGTGTCGTTGCTGCTGTTTTCGTCGTGTCGTGTTTGGTTTGTCGGAGCTATTTGATTCCTGCTTAACGCGTGATAGAAAAAAAACTACTGCGAGCGACTCATTACCGTAATATAGCCTGTTCACTGTATCTCCACTCTTTTTTAATCCAACCTTTGAAAAATTACCCCATGTATTACGCATTTGGTTGTTTCCTAGATATGTTATGTATCACATGCGTTTTATACTTCTGTTGACATATATCTACCTTATTTTAAAGTAAATTTAAGTTTCCCTTTTATTTTATATATAAATTGTAATTTTGCATTTACAGTTAATGTAAATAAAAACGGAGAGAAAATTGGTGTCTCATAAGAAATAGTTCTCACGCAAAACAAGAATATACCGAGTGCACACGAATATGGTGCGTTTTCCAATTTGTGTAATTGTCTATAGTCTGTCCACGGTTTCTCCACGCCCTTTTAATCAAACCTTCAAAAAATCGCCACATGCATGACGTCTTTAAGTAATTTTATAATCATACGATGTATCACAAGCGTTTTATTCCTGCGTTAACGTAAAATTATCCAATTTTTCGTTAAATTGAAGTGTTACCAATATATTATTTTTAAGTTATAATATTTCATTTATAATAAATAATTATAAAAACAGTGAGAAAACATGTGTGTTGGTAACGCCTAGGAAGAAATAGTTCTCGTACAAAACATGACTAGAACTAGTGCGCACTAGTATGGTGTGTTGTCCCTTTGGTGTAATTTTCTAGACTTATTTACGCTTAGTTTGCACGAGGCGGAGGAATTTATTGGAAGCAGAACTGATCAGGGCTTCAGGAAAGTGTGAAGTAATCGTGAATGGATTATAGACTTATTTTAGCTGTGTTTGCACGAGGCGGAGGAACTGCCTGAAAGTAGAACTTCAGCAGGGTTTTAGAAAAGTTGGAAGCGACAAGTGTTTGGATTCAGCCTGATATGTGGCATGCCTTAATTTAACACCAACTTAAATAACCAAGGGTGAGTTACAGCACCATCGGATTACAAGTCATGATTTTTATCCCTGATAGGCCCACGTGTGACGTAACTAAGCGATGCTGGGCAATGAAACACGTCACTATTAAGTCACGACTTACTGAAATCCTAAAATGAGTTATAAATACCCAACCAACAGATATTCGCGTCACACTTGAACTATAAAATAACTGCTATAAATAAGTGTTTCCAGGCCGCAATAAACACACCGTCCACTGAAATATCATGCCTTATCTTGTCACGCCATAGCTGGCGTGTCATGTGGTTAAACCCATCGTTAACAGTTATCGCATTCTGACGTCTCGGCTGAGTTGACACGCAATAACAACATTACCCTCCCCTCGCTACCACAGCATTGCGTTTAAGGTTTACTAATAGCTCACAAGTGTCTAGGATGACAATTTAAAAGTTTCACGAAAAAAAATAGTTTCTGTAAAATCAGCTCTTCCATACAAACGTGTTCAGTAAATTAATTTTTCGCAAATATCTTACTTGGAAAGGTAAAAATAATTTATCTATCGTTGCTTGTATTTATACTATTAAATAAATGTAAAAATAAAATAACCAGTAAAAATATTTATGAAATGTATATTCAGTGATTGTGGGCACAGTTTTAATAAAAGTTTTCAAGTGTCGTTGATCTTCAGATATATTTTGAGTTTGTTTTGCGGATCAATATAGTGATATTGATATCAATGTGAACAAACGAAAGTACCTAATCAATATATATAATCTTTACTTAATCACGATTAAAAACCTGTTAATCTTTATTTTTATCGTTTGTCACAAAATTTAATCATACTTAAGTACGAATTCCTATTTCAGTGAAGGCGTGCCTACAATTCAAGATGAATTATATTAAAAATTTTTTGAAATGCGGCACTTGGCTCACAAGCAATTTCGATTACATTTAACTGCTTTTCAATTAAAATTCGACGTAAAAGTTAAACGGTAATAATGAATGATGGATCTGGACATAATTATTGCATGCTGTAGCCTAACGCAGACTTAATGTACTACATTTATATTAAGCTGTGATGATTTAAAAATTAAGAGTCCCACAATTCCACTGGATTTACCGAAGATAAACTTTTCCTCACTTTTCACTCTTAATAGGCGGCTCTTTGATTCAATTCCGAAGAGATATGAAGTATGATAAAACATAGAAAATATTTATTAACAGCCTTAAGAGGAACGACAAAAAAAAAAAAGGAAGTGACATGCAGTTTAATTCGCTGGATTCTCTCGCGTGTAGTAATATCCCACTGTTGGTGAGCTGGTATGTGAGGATTCACGTGTGTACGTGAAAGCCTATGAAGGTTATCACATTCGGTTTCTCAACGGTCTAAATAACCTGAATGTTAACCATTATTAGGAAATGGTTATGAGAAGAAAGTTCTTTAACAAAGTGCATTGGAATTAAGAGTTCTCGAACTACACGATTTATTTCAGATTTCTACTTAAAATCTAGGCTCTGCTAAGACAGATATCAAAATACTACCTGAAGTTAATGATACGCACTGGGAAGATTTCGGTGAATAAATTTTATGTATTACACACTATCTTTCCACGGCCATAAATATGCAAATCGCCAGCTGTGCCAACCAATTCACGAAAATAAGACTGAAAAAAAAATTTAACAGGTGCTTGTCTGCATGATATTAATAAAAGCCGTGCTAAAAATCTCCATTTATTGCATAATCCTTCCAACGAAAATAATCAATATTTTTATTAAATTTATAATTAGAATTTGATAAAAATGATTGCTTTGTTGAAATGCGTTGTTTTCTTTCTTAGTAATCTCATTATCATGATAGCTTAAAACTTGTTTAGGAAACCTAGCTCCTTATATTCTGTGTATGTGATCGAGCCATTCCTTTCTGCTTGTCTTCCTGTATAATTTGAAATAAATTTATTATTATTATTTTATTTTATTACTGATCTTTTTTGTTTGTTTTAGAGCTCCAGTAAATATATCTCAGAACGTTAATTTCCATGTGTTGTATTTGCTGCTGTTCTTTATTCTAAATAGCGAATATTTCTGAACCGTATAATATAGCTTTGTAACTTTAACTGGGCGGTCCCACAAGATGTATTTTGTAGAATTTGGCAGATAGTGTCACATGTAAGAACTTATGGACCTTATTCATTATATCATCACACTCGTAGTAGATGGCGCAACCCAGGTAATGGAAGTAGAAAACTTGTTCTGCGCTATTGTTTGTGAGAACTGCAACACCCAGAAATAATGGCCCTAATGAATCCAAACTCAGAGGATGTGTAGAACAGAGTACCAGTAATAAGTGATTACCACTGCAGAGAGATGGCGTACAGTAGGACCAGCAGTATCCTCTCTTGTGTGACCGGGAAGGACCCTGTTACGCCAAGTTCATTACGTGAAGAGCCGTCAAACGAAGTGAAAGCAAGCGCCAATATGCCTCGTCGACGTCAAAGGGCGCCATATCAGCACGCGAGTGAGTTCGATCGGGGCAGAATAATCAGTCTCCGGGAAGCGGGTTTGTCATACCGTGCATGCTGCTAAGACAGTGAAGCGTGTGCGGCACCAGTGGATAGAAGAGGGTCGTACTGGACCACGCAACGTGACCACAGCACGGGATGACCGCCATATTGTCCATATGGCCGCAACGGACCGTACAGCCTCGTCCACAGTGTTGGCTCGACACTGGAGCACTGCAACAGGCGTGGACCTGTCTGCGTCGACGGTTCGACGCCGTCTGCTGCGAACTGGACTGGTGGCACGTATGTCATTGCGTCGGCTACCGTTCTCCAGAAAGTACAAACACCTCAGACTGCAATGTGCACGTGAACGCCGTCGCTGGCGTGCTAAGTGGCAAAATGTAGTGTTTTCGGACGAGTCCCCCTTTCAACCTGCCCTACAGTGATTGCTACATAAGTGTTAGACACTACCGTGGTAACCGCAATCTGGAAGCCTGCATTATGGAGCGGCATAGCGGACAAACGCAAAGTGTGATGGTTTGGGGCGCCATCGGATACAACCTGCGATCTCGACTCCAACGTATTGTGAGCAATCTGAACAACAGCTACATTAGGAATTTTTAGAGACCGAGGTACGGCCCCTCTTTCAGGTGGCTCCACATGCCATATAGGCCTACCAGCAAGACACTGCCCGGCCACCTGTGGCGAGGAACGTACAAGACTTCTTCAATGAGCTGCGGGTACTACTACTTGCCTGGCCTGCACGTTCGCCTGACATGTTGCCCATCTAACATGTCTGGTATATGGTTAGTCGGCGACTTTTTCGTCACGGTCCTCCAGCAACCACTGTTGATGCTTTGTGGACTCGCATACAAACCGCGTGGAGGGAGATTCCCCGGGAACATATTATCCAGATCCTCTTTTATCCCATGCCTAGACGTTTAGGAGCTCTGATTGCAGCACGTGGGGGCTTCATATCATATTGAATTCTCAAGGACAGAGATCATGTAGAGTTCTGTGATCCTAATCAATCGTTTATTGTCATGTATCTACTCTTAAGTATAAAGTTCATTTCAGTCACGTGTATCCTCCTTGGTATTGCATTTTCACAAACACTGAGATATTTCACACAGATAAGACTTCGTAACATTTTGTTCAATCACAAGCTAAAATCACGATTTTTTAAATTGTTTTTTAATCTAAAAAATTTAACACGCTAGATATAAATATGTATCTTGGCATCATATAAAACAGTTTTTGGATAACGGGACTTTATTCCTGAAAATTGGCATTTTCGCATAATATTCCTAGGAGAGCTTAGTTAATCTACGTATAGATGTTTCGAGACATTCCTATTCTTGGAGTATCATCTAATCGTCGGCAAATAACTTCGAAATAACCCATAAATTTGCATTAATTTGAACACTAAGATTTACTTTGCATTTACATTTCCTTGCCATTCTATCGACGTAGATACATGGGACATACTTATTATCCTTGTTTTAATACCCGATTCGTAATGTTTCTCATGTAGTAAACCATCTCCATTGTTGGTTACAATTCTTGTTTCTTCACACACACTTTTAAATGATTTCTGTCAACTATACTGGAAATCATTTCTTGTCCATTATATTCATTTTTCAACGCTAGTAACATTATCGATTGCTTTGTCATACTCTATGAAGGTTTAATGTGAGTCCAAATTTCCCTCTATTATTTTCTCGGTTATTTGTTTGAGAGCAAACACGTCATCACAGGCCGACCTCCAGTCGCGCAGTCGGTTGGCGCGCCACCGAACTGGGGTGCAGGAGGCTCTGGATTCGAATTCCGAATAAGGCAGGGCGTTAAATTAAGTTAGGTTATAAGTTAATCTGTAAGCAGTCTCCTGCTAAGCTTTAAAGTAAAAACCGGGGGACGTTGAAAAGCCCTTTACAATACAATACAATACCGCAGCATGCTCTTCCGCTTTCCCTAAAGGCTGTTCACGATAAAGTGAGCACTTTTTAAATCAACCATAGAAAAAGTAACTGTCCATGCCTGCATATACTTCAACGGGCGCACAGAATGACATGCGCCCGATAAAGTTGGTAACGATAGATGGAATGTAGTTCCACATCTTGACGAACAAAAAACTGTTAGGTTGTGATAATTTTAATTATTTATTTCGCTTTCTGTTTTTTAATGCACCAGTGTGTAAAAATTTGCAGGTTTTTAAAATGTTTAGTTTTCTAATAATTTCACCGTTTTACTTGACCGACGCATGAATAAAGTGACGAGGCCCATGGCAGTGTTAATTTTACATAAGGCGGAATAATACACAACGTGCATACAAGCAGATTTTAAGCAAGGCTTTCAAAAGTGCTCGTTTTAACGTGAACAGCCTATAATAACAAAATGTCGGCAATTCTCTGAAGTCTTTCCATAACACGTTTACTGTAAAACTTGAATGCCACATTTGCAATGCTTGCAAAGCTATAATTTTGCGTCTTATTCTTATCTCCTACCGAATAGTTTTTTAAAAATATATTTTTGGGTTAACCAGTAAACAACATTTTATCTAAGGGCTCCGTTAGTATGGGAAGTGCTTGCGTTAATAAAAGCACACAATCGACGAAGCGAAGGGTGGCGCCAGGCAGCGCATCTAATTCGGTATCGCCTTTATGCGCAAGACACTGAACTGGCATGCAGGGTGAATGTAGGTAGTTTAAGCCGTGACCCTGTAATTTTATCGGTGGGAAGTTTAAGCAGAGTTCAGTAATCATGTTTAAACTGCCACATTAACTGGCGTGCCCCCATTTTAGTTGGCAACAAAATCAGAAAAGTAGTCCCATATCTCGAAGTCATATTCAAAGGGTACATTTTACATCTGTGGACACTGCATTTATTTTAATTATCTTCTGTCTGATTTACACATATTAGAGTGGCAATCGACATGTCTTTTACATGCTTACATTCTTGACAATTTGACAGATTTTTACTTGATTTCCACATGAATGAAATGAGAGGGCCAGTGCGATACTAATTTTACATGTGGCGGAAGGATACAAAATAGGTAAGAAAGTAGATCTCAAGCAGGGCTTCCAAAAGCGCTCAGTTAACCGTGAACAGCATATACTTAGTCATTTTGAAGTTACTTTGAACCAGCCAGAGCGACTTTGTACCACCTGCGTATTTTATTTCAAATGAAGACACTAATAATTCTTGCACATTATCATGAAGATTCCTGCTCTACAACAACTTGCATACGATATACTGAAATTACTAAACAGTCTCAGAAACTGACACATCCTACTAGAGCTTAGTGTGGTGGTCTGTCAACTCAAGGTTTTTAGGTTCGCACCCCGTACTCGACAAACAAAATATTTTCACTCGTGTGTTGGAAAGTTGATGGAATGAGTACCCGAAGAGAAAATGTCCCTCTTTAAATCGAACGAAACAGTATTTCGCATGGTTATGTTGCTTATAGGATGTAGGCCCTTCATCTAGCACTAACAGACTCGGAATAAGAGCGACAGCAAGCCGCCATGGGCATGGTATCGTGGCGATATCAAGTCACTACGGACCCGGAAATGTTGTAACATCAAGCCGCCACAGACCCCGCATTGTGGCGAGATCAAGCCACTCCAGACTTGGCATCTTGGCCTCATCATGCTGCCACAGATCTGTCATCATGGCGGCATCAAGCCGCCACAATGTAAAAAAAAAATTTCAAACTTCCTAAACTTTAGTGGGAGTTCTTGACCTATTGTTACGCGCCGCAGCTGGCGCTTCTGGGAAGCTCGTGAATAACTTACAGCGTTAAGACTTGCTTGAGTCACAGCCCCTCCTCCCCTCTCCCCACTGAGGAAGCCGACAGGAGGCGCAGGAATATTCTGGACATTAGGACACTCGGCGCAACTCGTGAATTAGCGAAATTTCTGAACGACCTATGAATACAAGCCACAGCAGGGGTGTAGTCTCTGGTGAAGGCCATCTGGCAGAGTGCGTGCGAGTCATCAGGTATGGACGACAGGATTTTGCGGGACGACGGCGGGCGAGGTGTTCGTGGTGTGAACGGACGAGAGGGCGTGAAACCCGGCGAGTGAAGCCTACTGTGCGTGAGGGTGCTCGGAGAAATCTAGAACATTGTGGATTGGCGGGACATGGACTAAACTGAGGTGGAACTGAGTGGACATGTAATACGGATTTTATTGTAAATATTTTAACTATTAAAGATGGACACAGTGTGTCAAAACCCATTAATTTATTTGATAAATTGTCTGTTGGGACTGATAATTAACTAATCTATCAATCTATTTAATTTCATTGCTTTCTTTGGGGTAAATATACAGTGTATTAATTGAAGTCATTAATTGTAAACCCTTAGTGTGAGATGTTGAGTTGAGAGAATTTTGTTTCTAGTTATTGTAAATAAAATTAGGAAATTATAATTAACTCATTTATTTAATTACGATCTCCATATCTTACCGAACTTGGTTTAGCCCACTGAAAATCGAGAGAGAAATTGTAACACTATACACTGTATGGAAATAATAACACACATCAAGCTGCAGATTTAGGAATGTTTAGCGTTGCTATTATACAAAGTTGGGAACTGCACTACGCATTTGACTGTTTCCTGAGCAAATTTAGGAATGTTACAATGAATGTATAGGAGGAAATATTACCATTCCCGCTTTCTGACTAAGCGTATACACTGGTATGGTAAATTTCCGAATTATTTCTTAGAGTGCATGCACCTGGCATCTTGGCAACTTCAAGCCACTACAGCCTGGTCATCTTGGCAACATCAATCCGCCACAGATCCGGAATCGGGCGATATCAAGCCGCCATTTACCCGGCACCGTGGCGACAATAAGCCGCCATGGAACTAGTACCTTGGTGACATCCAGCTCCTCCTGCTGCCGTTTTGAACCTGATATTTAATAATTCTTGGCCTGATTTATTTATGGCATTCATTACGTTCTTGGCCTCATGGCCTATACATGGTCTGAAAGAGTAGGTATCTAATTAGCATCTTGCTGGATGCACTTTGGTGTGTTTTCGACACTGTCGAGAAACATTTAGCTGACTGCCCATATTTATATTGGCCTGATTTCGAGATACGACATCGGTCCAGCATCAGCTGGACGAATTCAGTCTGCTAGCTTTTACAGGCTCGATTATGGCACGTAGCTCTCATGTTCGTTCGGTATTTTTTTCCATCGTATTTAAGGTGGGTAGCCAGCCGCATGGCCAGAGGAGGTATGTACCAAAAAGGTCTAAAACAACTGTTTTAAAAGATACTATTTCTTTATCGAGGAACGTAGCAAACACATGAACACATACCGTATATTTAAAAATGCTTTCAACAGGTGGGCGGTTAGTTTCTTTAGGGGTGAAGTGAAATGGGGCTGGAGCAGCGAAAGAATGCAAGGGAGGGGGGTCGAGAGTACCTCGAGAAAACCTGCCGGCTAACGCAACGTCCGCCACGTCACCCGCATGCAAAAATCCAGGCGTGAACTCCATCGCGAATAGAACTCGTATAGTTCTGGTGGGAGGCTGGTGGGGCCCCATTTAATTACTTTCGTAAAAAAAAGCGGACTTCGAACACGCTTGCAACGCAATTAAAACTGCATGTCATCGAGCTACGTAGCACGGTGTAGTGGCAAACCTCTGAACACGCATTCGGGAGAGCTCACGTTCGATTCCCGGTGTGGCCATTTTAATTTCTTATTTCCGTATGGTTTCCTAAAATAATTTCAGGCCAATGCTGGGGCGGTTCCTTCCACAGGCCCGATTTTGACGTCAACAGCGGCCTGGGCGCGACATGAGCAAGTGCACCCCCCCCCCCACAACTTACAGCGTGCATATCTACCAGCCTTCGCTCTCACTGGGGCCACGCTGGTTGAGCTGTTACGTTGCTCGCCTCCCACCAAGGCGAACCGGGCTCAATCCCCGGCCGGTTCACTCCGGAGTTTCGCAAGTGGGAATCGTATAAGACGATGGCGCTGGTCGGCGGGTTTTGTTGGGGATCTCCCGTTTCCCCCATACTTTCATTCCGGCGCTGCTCCATTCTCGCCTCACTTCACCCTCATCGGCTCTCAGGACATCGATGTTAAGAGCCATCCAAATCTCTTCACTCACACACACTTCTCTATCACTGCTATTATTAATATTATGAGCAAATACAAATCAGGGACGTACCTAGCAGCTTTACTTTACTGCAATATTTGCTCAGGATTTTATATTTAACTTTTTTCCTTTTTTCCCTCCTCTGAAGTTGCTCTGCTTTACTATGTCATCACTGATGGTTTTCCGGACGTAGTCAAACCTTTCTATGATCATCCAGTGATATCCCCTGAACTTTTCAGTTATTGTTGTAATCTGCGACTCCTTACATACTCGCTCTCGCTGTCAGTATTAATGTCATGAATACTCCCTCTCTTTACTGATTTCAACAGATGATGATCACATGGCTTCCACCTAAGAAAATCTTCCTCTGAATCACGCGTTGTAACTAAACGGAACTAAACAATATGGCAGGAAACATCCGTGTCCGCTATAGAAGGTCATGTCGGGCGTTGTCTGATCACGATGCTGCAGCGAATTGACCGGGGGGGGGGGGGGGGTTGGCGCCGTCGGGTTCATAGACTAAAGATAAGGTAGACCGATCTCGCTGGCTGCGCACAACCAATCTCCGTGTCCCAACATTAAACTGCTTTTCTGCCTACACGTCTAACAAAAATGGCGTGGATTGGGTTTGAGGTTAGAACACTGTTTAGTAAACAAGAGCGTTTGAAATGATTTTATACTTCCTCTAATCAATTTGTGATGCTTTTTATTGCACTCAAACTGGTAAAAGCACTTTATTAATGTAACAGTGATTGTCATTATATATATATATATATAAACACGTTCATCACTGTTGACCATGTGACTTTCAACAGTTGTGTTCCTTTGAGGCAGGTCAATGTTGGATACACGCGCAGAAGACGAATAAGCAGTCTACTTCATCTTTAGTCTATGGTCGGGTTACTGTCGTTTCTGAAGATGGCCTGTCACGACCTCCGCATCCAGAGGGGCTTGCACCCATGGAAGCTCCATGAGGCTGTCTGAACTGGTATTAGTTCAGTAATATAAAGTTAAACTGGATTCGACATACCAATAACCCCGAAGTATAGTTCAATAGCTCCTATCTTTATTGGGTAGGTAGGTAGGTAGGCTTAATGTCTCGTCGACAAAGAAGTCATTAGCGACAGTAAAAGTTGCACAGTAGCAGTAAGGGCGGCTGGTCCTACCCCACCTGGGATTAATCGATGGATCATCGGTTTGATTGAAAGAGTTAATCATTAATCAGATTTTAATCCGATCAAAAATTGTAAGGGTTAATTTCTAATCACGCACTTTTTTTTCTTGATTTTCCTTCTTTCTTTTTTGGGTGGGAGTAGCAGGAGCTTTGTACGATGTTGATGGTGTGGTGTTCTTAAGGCGACTAACCAGTGTGTTGGGTTGTAATGTTATATATAGGTGTTGAGTTGAGTGCAAGAATGGGCTAAGTGTAAATTTTCGTATTATTTCTAATTCTGATGTGTTTTTGTAGGGATGTTGGTGGTAGATAGGAGATTTTTACGAATATATTTAACAGACGAGAGAATTTCAGAGTGTTTAAACCATTTCTAAGAGTGACCTAAGTGTAAATCTGATGTTTTTTTTTTTGGGAGATATTGCTTGTAGACGGTGGTGGGAGATAGACGACTTTGAAAGATGCGATTTACGTGTTAGTAATGACAAACGATCTGTTTTCCGAATGCAATTAAATGTTAAAAAATTTAAGTGTGTTCTATGTATGAATAAATTACATGCATCGAATAGCAAATTTCAAACAACTATGTGAATAATAAGTGCAATTACTCCAGTATGGAATTTAATGTAACTTGAGTCTCGAGCTTATAAATATAAATTACACGAAAGAGAATTTTATCTGCATGAATAATATCTGGTGTCGACAAGAGCAAACTGACTAAATGAAATTCAGCTAGCCAGTATGGAATTACACAAGGCAGAGTCTTTAAACGAAATGAATTTCAAACGAGTTCTACATATGAATGAATAACACAAGAGACAAGTATAACGAACAATTACGTTTTAATGTCTTTAAACGAAATCCAGGTAGTCAGTATGAATAAATAGCAAATTAACAAGTTTACACGCACAAATTACCCATACCTTACATGATTCAGCCTGGTGGACGATATCTTATAGCAAAAAAAAAAAAAACTCTGAATACGATTTAAACCAGACACAATAGCGTACGTCTATTCTGATAAGTCAAATACATAACGATATAAATTCTTACCCCAAATTATATTAAAATAAGTCTGTTCGATCTATGAATGAGTAGCACTTATGTCGAGCTGTCAGTAGATACGTCTAGCATTGCCACTAGAAAACTGTGTTTAAATTACAATAAAAACTCGTAAATGGTTTTTTTTTTGTTTGTGAAATTTACTGCACTTCTTAACACAAATTGTATTTTTAAACTGCTACGAGCTTTCGTCTACCGAACACAGAAACAGGGTTTAAAAAATAAACTCACTTTCACACGAAAATGTATATTTTCCTATGAATTAAAAAATATATACATTTCACACTATAGTTTACGAATGCTGTCAATGAGATCTGTGGAAGGAAGGAAGGAAGGAAGGAAGGAAGGAGAAGGAGGAAGGAAGGAAGGAAGGAAGGAAGGAAGGAAGGAAGGAAGGAAGGAAGGAAGGAAGGAAGGAAGGAAGGAAGGAAGGAAGGAAGGAAGGAAGGAAGGAAGGAAGGAAGGAAGGAAGGAAGGAAGGAAGGAAGGAAGGAAGGAAGGAAGGAAGGAAGGAAGGAAGGAAGGAAGGAAGGAAGGAAGGAAGGAAGGAAGGAAGGAAGGAAGGAAGGAAGGAAGGAAGGAAGGAAGGAAGGAAGGAAGGAAGGAAGGAAGGAAGGAAGGAAGGAAGGAAGGAAGGAAGGAAGGAAGGAAGGAAGGAAGGAAGGAAGGAAGGAAGGAAGGAAGGAAGGAAGGAAGGAAGGAAGGAAGGAAGGAAGGAAGGAAGGAAGGAAGGAAGGAAGGAAGGAAGGAAGGAAGGAAGGAAGGAAGGAAGGAAGGAAGGAAGGAAGGAAGGAAGGAAGGAAGGAAGGAAGGAAGGAAGGAAGGAAGGAAGGAAGGAAGGAAGGAAGGAAGGAAGGAAGGAAGGAAGGAAGGAAGGAAGGAAGGAAGGAAGGAAGGAAGGAAGGAAGGAAGGAAGGAAGGAAGGAAGGAAGGAAGGAAGGAAGGAAGGAAGGAAGGAAGGAGGAAGGAAGGAAGGAAGGAAGGAAGGAAGGAAGGAAGGAAGGAAGGAAGGAAGGAAGGAAGGAAGGAAGGAAGGAAGGAAGGAAGGAAGGAAGGAAGGAAGGAAGAGGAAGGAAGGAAGGAAGGAAGGAAGGAAGGACAACTTTACTGGGCGCATGTCCCTCAGTGCGCCTATTAAAATATATGCAGTTAAGAGCAGGGACATTTTAGTAGGGTTAATTTCAAAAGAGCTCACTTTATCGTGAACAGTCTTTAAGCCTGTATGCCATGATACAATTTTCCGTACAGGCTCGGCCGCGGGGGGGGGGGGGGGGGGGGGAGCTTCCACGAGACCTTTTACCCGAGCCTACATGCAGGCTGTTATGGAAGGTTCTTTGGAATAAACTATCCAACGTTACTTGGTTCCGTGCAAGTAAAGACGAGTGAATCTCATTTTATTATTTACTTCTGCAACTGTTGTTCAGAAGCAACTTTCACTCAAGACTTCAGCACAGAATTATGTTGGTATACATAAGAGTTTATTCAACATAAAAGTAGCAGTTATAACATCATTTTCGCACAATAGAACCAGTAAACATTTTCGTTTTTTTTTTTTTTTTCTATTCATTAGTTTTTAATAGTCTTATGTTCTTTCTCAAGATAAAATAAACAAAATTACTCTAAATGCTGTTCACAATAAAATGAGTACTTTTGAAATTAACCTTAGAAAAAATTCGCTGGCCTAGTCTGCATATATTTTAACGGGCGCACTGTGTGACATGCGGCCAGTAAATTTGATAACTATGGCGGGAAAGTTTATTCGATGTTAAGATATGAAACTAAAGTGTTAGGTAACCATTTATAAATACTTAAATTATTTCTTTTGCTTTCTGTTTTGTTTATAATACGCCGAAGTGTAAACATGTGCGGATTTGTGCAATAATCTCACGGTTTCATTTGATCGACGAATGAATAAAGTTATGAGGCCCATGGTAACGTCAATTTTATATAAGGCGGAAGAATACATGACGTGCACATAATTAGATACCAAGCACGGCTTTCAAAAGTTCTCATTTTACCGTGAATAGCCTATACCATCCTATCTCCGATAGGCTTAAATTTCAACTTCGTGGGAAACTTTCCATTGAAAATTGCACACGACCAATTACTAAAATGTCCATAAAAACGGCCAGCAGTCGGCCGAATCTTCCGTAGAATCACTCATACAAGCGGCCATGCAGGCTTGTATAGAATCGTCCAAGAAATCTTCCATCGTGGCATACATGCTTGAGAGTGGAATGGACTCCCACATTTTATGTGAAATAGCTGTTTGCGCGACTGCGCGTATCTCGGTAAATAAATGTTATGCAAGTACGACGTTTTATCAGAAAAGGTTAAATAAATAAATTATCTATGGCCCTTTTTATTTTTACTTTTGTCATATTAAGTGTATTCTTGAAGAAAAAATTCGTGAAAATGGTCACACGTCGCATTTTTTTAAAGCTTGCTTATGCAGTTTGCTTAGCGGCAAGAGAAAAGTACAGAGATACGGGCGTAGTTTAATCTGTGTACTTTCATCGTGTGTAATAAAACCCCACTGTTACAGATCTGATGTACCCAGTACAGCGTTGCAACGGAAACACTGCACGCCTTGCACGTAGGAGCGACGAGGCGCTAGGCGTGTGTGTTAAGGCTAGGCTTCAACATGCATGGGCGTATAGGGAATTAAATGTTAAATCCGGACAAAGGGCTCTGTCATTTTTGTGGTAGTATTTTCAGAAAAAAATTTGTTGTTAGGTATTGAACTCCTGGATTTGTAAAACGTTAAAATTTTAATTTTTCTAATTTCCAGTGCACTTTTTCATTATTTGTAAAATGGTTACACTTTATAAACAATAAAGGACATTTAAAATTTAAAAAAATAAATACAATTTGGATGGTTCACAAGTCTACATGCGTTCAATCGCTAGCAAAAAAACCTTTAGTTGGATATTATACAACTAAAAAAAAAAAAAGACTCAGATCTTTGTCGGAATTTAGCTTTAAATCCCCTATACGCACATGCATTGCAAGCCTTGCTGTCACCCGTATTGCTCCCTCGCTTCTTGACCTTGGACACACGGTTCCCACGGGGGTCCATCCCACTCTTTTTAAGGGCGCCGCCTACCTGGTGATTGAAATGCGCTGCAGAGTGTTTGAAATCCGCGTTTTTTTTTACGAAACCATTAAACGTGTCCCCGTGATATCGATGTACGAAAAGAAATCTCATTGCAGACTCGGTATAGGCTGTTCACGGTAAAATGAGCGCTTTTGAATGCCCTGCTTAAGATATACTCCAATGCACGTTGTGTATTCTTCCGCCTTAAGTGAAATTAACATTGCCATGGGCCTCGTCACTTTATTCACTCGTCGGTCAGGTGAAACTGTGATAAAATTGGACAAGTAAATATTTTACAAATCTAGCAATTTTTACACTTCGAAGCATTAAAAATACAGAAAACGAAGGAAATCATTTTAAGTTATTACAAATGGTTACCTAATACTTCTTATTCGACGGTAAGATGTGGAACTACTTTCCGTCCATAGTTACTAGGCGCATGTCACTCAGTGTGTCCGTTAAAATAAATGCAGGAAGGGGCAGTGACTTCTTAAATAGTTGATTTCAAAAGTGCTCACTTTTTCGTGAACAGCCTTTACGTATAATACTCTCAATACATCCCGAATCCTCCACTATATCTACGAACGGCTTTTCCACACGGCTGTATCGCGTACCATACAGGTTGAAAACATGCGAAACTATTACAGGGACCTGCATTGAACCTTGCTATAGTCTTTTCACCGATAAAATGATAGGGTCGCCGCTTAAAGTCCCGTAGGTAGACGCAGCACAACGCAAGCACTGCACGCCAGTTCAGTGCCTTGCGCGTAGGAGCGTCTGGACATCAGGCGCGCGCGTCAGTGTCGTCCTTATCGCTGCCGCACTGCCCTGCCTCGACAGCGCTGGAAAAAAAAAAAACCTCCAAGTATACGGCGCCCTCCGAGAGAGAACCACAATCATGCGCGCAGTCCGGGCGAAAGAAAAGAATGTTGATGAGCAGAGAGCGCGGCCCGCAACAAAATGCCACACGTGGCATGCGGCATGCAATTAGTTTTCAAGTCCGGGGTCAAAATTACATTCTCGGGTTCGCGGCGAACGCGCATCGCGGAAGCAACTTGTGTCGCGCGATAAATCGCACGAGATGAAACAATATTCGCGAGATAAACGTCCGCGTCGCCGCTGACTGGGGGATGTAAACGGCGCGCGGTTTTTCATTCGTTTCCAACACTCTCACTCGTCTTGTCGCTATCGCTCTGCTGACAAGCGTATACCTTTCCTTGAAAAAAATATTAAATTATTCACTTAAAACTATAATCCATTTACGGTTACTTCACATTTTTCTGAAGCCCTGTTAAAGTACTACTTCCAGGATATTACTCCGCCTCGTGCAAACTAAGGTTATTTAAGTCTAGAAAATTACACGCACTTATTTTATGCTCACTCAGTTATAATATTTAGCACGAGAACTATTTATTACTATTCGCTACCGACACACATGTTGTCTCGCTGTTTTTTATTCTTATTTATTGTAAATGAATTATCATAATTTATCAATAAAACACACTTAAAACTACATTTTTAACGATAAATAAGATACTTCCATGTTAACAGAGGTATAAAACGACTATGATACATGGCATATTTAGGAAATAACTAAACACGTTATACGTGGAGAGATTTTCAGAGTTTTGGTTCCAGATGTGTGAAGAAACCGCGCATACACTATGATAATTTTCGGACAAATTTCTGTCTATATAGAGTCTCTACCCCCTTTGTGATACCAGTAGCACTTGATCCGTATTATTACCGAAATACATCGTTTATCCTTTTCTTCAGTTAAGGCGTGTAAACTTTGGACGAGGTTCCTGGTTTACATCCCGAACAAAGTGTGGATGTGCTTTGCCAATTATAAATAAAGCTTCTGGTAAGTGTAACATATAAGACACATTTCCAATTTCTCTCCTCCAACCCCTCCCCCCCCCCCCCACCACCGATTAGGCTACTGACATAAATTAGTTATTCTTGTACACCCAATCCAAAAAGAACAGTGATTAAGACTTCTCAGAATTCGCAGTGCTGAAGGCAAAGTAAGAACAGAAAGTAATCTGAAAATTACAGTTTTTTATTTGCTACGCGTTTCCAATTCTACAAGTTACTGAAGTTGACATTGCCTTATTTATAGTTTCTGAAATCTGGTATTAAGATATTAGTTTGGAAAAATCTTTTCTTCAATCCAGTGAATTCAACCAAGATTGCTAAATAAATGGCCGAAGGAATTACGTTTAAGAAACACGTACGATTTCCACATTTACCAGAACAGTGTGCGTGTGCGTGCAGGCATTCTGACATAGCTAAGAAAACAAAAAAATACGAAGAAGCACGATAGGACATTAGTTCCAAAATACGCTGAGACCTTGATTTGGAATTTGCTTCAAATTTAAATATTTCTGTGTTTATTAACGTTTGTTGTTGAAAATTCAAATTTTTCTTTACAAACACATAATTATCAGAGAGTAATGAATAAAAAAATGCAAGTAACTGAATAACGACCCATAATCCTATGTTTACATGGAAAATAAATACATTGGAATTTTACTGACTATCCATTTAACTTATTTATCACAAAATCGACTCTTATTTACGACATAACGTAATGCAAGACGACAATCTTAAAATCAGGTCTTATTAGTTATAATAAATCCATCATTCTATCGTAATATTCAATTTATATAAATTGTAGTTTTATAAAATATTAAAGCAGATAGCAAACTATTTAATTTCGGAATAACTAATTACACATGTATTTAAATATTGCAATTTATTTTAGTTTTAGGACACTTTGAGCTTATAGGGCAGCTGGAGTCGTCTTCATTCTGCATTCCCCAGTAATAAATAACAATCCAATTTTAATTCTACGCTTGAAAATATTAATTTATCTTATGGGTCAGCTAACTTAGTCGCGTTAAAAAGAAGGGCTAATGTCTTGTAATAACATTAGACACTACACGCTTTGAAAGATACAACCTCTATGTTTACAATTTAAATAAACAATGCTCTTAAATGTTGGCGGTGTTAATGGAGGAAACCGGAAAGCTACTGTGAAAGTAAAACGTAAAATCATTACAATTTGAGAAGAAAAAAAATTGTATTATTGAGTTAGGGGCACTTAAATGATCTATTTAGCAGTAAATAGACAGAGGAATAGAGCGAGCGAGAAAGAGAGCTTAGCCAATATATCACTTCGCTGGATATTAGGAGTCACACTCTTAAATACTTGAATGTAGACTCACTAGCAATCTAAGAAAATTTTATTTTTGAACGAAATCGAGGTATTATCGTGAAATTTAAACATGTAGTCTGGATTGTTTACATGTCTTATGAAAATGTGCTATCAAAAATTCGGCTAAAATTTTTTTTGTATGAAAACTGTAATCCTTGGTATTATAAGTTTTATTAGTATGAAAGTAAACGTTCTAAGCAAAATTTATAAAAAATTCTGTATTTTTAAATATACGTTTCCGTTAACATTCTGAAACGCGACATAACATAAGACCACTAAAGACTCGGAGGTCGGCTAATCAAATAAAGAAGGCGCTAAGGTTAGTAATTTTTCCACGTTGCTCGCCCAGAATTTTTCCTCTAATGAATCTCCCGTGAAACATATTTCCGCTCAATATTATTATAACTGCGGTAAGTAAACTTTTCAGCAATTTAACTGTTATCTCTGGGCTGAAAATAAACAGGGGCCAGACATAAAAAAAAAAAACTGCTTCAATTATTAGTTCTTTTCGAGAAACTGGATGATTGGGTAATATCCTTGACACTATTGTGAATAATATGCGTGTACAGCACTGGGATCGTGCGCAATACATTTGTGTTTCAGGACCAAATTTCATTATATTTTCAATTGGATTGTCGGGAACAGAACACGTATAGTTAGTAACTGTATGCTACACGAGGCTGTTCACTGCAAAATGAACACTTTTGAAAGCCCCGCTTAAGAACTACTTTTATGCACGTTGTGTTTTCTTCCGCCCTATGTAAAATTAAAATTGGCACCGGCCTCAGCACTTTATTCACGCGTCGGTCACGTGAAAGTGTGGAATTATTAGGAAAGTAAATATTTAAGAAATCTGCTAACATTTTTACGCTTTTATACATTACAAAGCAGAAAGAGAGAGAAATAATTTAAGTTGTCACAAATGGTTACATAAAACTTTTTATTCGACGTTAAGATATGGAACTACTTTCCATCATTCGTACCAACTTTACTGGGCGCATGTCACTCAGTGCACCCGTTAAAATATATGCAGGCAGGGCCAGTGACTTTTTCTAAAGTCGATTTCAAAAGTGCTTACTTTATCGTGAACAGGCTGTAGAAAACATCCCAATCACTTTGATTAACTCGCAAATTGCTCAAGGTGGTTAGGAGAATTCCAAAATGGAAATAGTAAATGATAAAATATTTACTTTTCTAATAGTTTGTTTCACCCGACCGACGCCTGAATAAAGTGATTAGGCCTGCGGCAATGTTAATTTTGCACGTGGTGGAAGAACACACAATGTGTATACAAGTAGATCCTGGGTAGGGTTTTCATAAAAAGTACTCTGATTGCCATGAACAGGTGTCGAGGCAGTAAATGCACCAAATGGCTTTCCGTGCAAATCGCGTAGCTGAGACTGACACACAATGGAGATATTTATTATTACTCTCGATATGGCGATTTTGCCACGGTAAACTTGTTAATAATTTTGGGGACAATATATTCGTTGCACAAACTAAGGCGGCAGTTCATTTTTTCTTGTTGATTGAGAGAGTTTGATGACAGTAATTGTTCGGTACTCGCGTATCCCCGTCACGAAAAGAGAATACTGAATACACAGAAACGCATCAACCAGACTCAGTAAAACAAGGCATCGAAACATTCCGAAATAAAGCGAAATAGTAAAGGCGCCATAACAAGATTATCCTGACTCTGTGTAACCACTCTGCGGATGTTGTGTCCGACAGTTTACTTTCTGCAGCATTTATAAACAAAACTTTCATTCTGCTGTACCCTCAGACATGCACATACTGGTCCTGGGAATAAATTTAGGCCGTAAATTGAGATAAGCTTTTATTATTTCATTCGTGATGAACTAGCAGAATTTCATCGACCGTATTGATATCTACCTCAGTCTGAAAATGTCAGTGTAATTTACCAAAGGGATGTTGGGATTTTTGTAGACCGTTATATCTGGTTCTTTATCTCGCCGAATGCCGATATATGTATTACACGCATGACGTAGGTGTGATTTAGCCTGTGTGTTGCTGCGTTATGTATGGAGTCTGTACTCCACACCAGTTAATAGTGGAGCTATAAATGTATAACAAGATTTGAACACCACAAACTAATTCACATCTGTAAATAAAGGAGACACCCAGTGAGAGATTACAGTAAATACAAAAAACATCATTACTGTGGCTCGTTCATCGGTTCAAAGCAAATACAAACATTTTATTTATATGCTTTACGCGGTAACCACAGTTGGACTCAGTGCTGTAAAGGCTGTTCATGATAAAGTGAGCACTTTTGAAATCAACTTTAGAAAAAAGTAACTGCCCCTATCAGCATATATTTTAGCGGGCGCACTGAGCGACATGCACCCAGTGAAGTTGGTAACGATGGGGGGGAAAGTAGTTCCATATATTAACGTGAAATAAAAAGTGATAGGTAACTATTTGTGATAACTTAAATTATCTTTTTTTTTTCCACTTTCTGTTTTTTTAATGCATCGAAGTGTAAATATGAGCAGATTTGTAAAAATATTTACCTTACAGAAAATTTTACAGTTTCGCTTGACCAAAGCATGAATAAAGTGATGCCCACGGTAAGGTTAATTCTACATTAGGAGGAAGAATACATGACGTGCATACAAGTAGATATTAAGGAGGGCTTTCAAAAGTGCTCAGTTTACCGTGAACAGCCTATACACAGTGATAGGTAGTCCAGATGAAGGGAGACTTCAACTCAAATATAATTTTTTTTTAACAATTCTATTTATTCGCAATATATTCACACTCATAAAAAAGCAAACCCTTAAAAAATAACCCCATTTATGACTTCTTGGTAGTTATCTAAATATTTAATGCACCCAAGCGTTTTATATTTCTGTTAAACAAAAAAAAATAAATTATTTTAACTTCTATCCTTAAATTTTAATACTGGAATACTGTCCAACTTACAGACATTACTTACAGGAACAATTTAGTCCCATAAAAATATTTTATAGGAAATATTTTTGTCATAACGGCATGTCAAATTCACAATTTTACAGGTTTTGAGAACAAATAATGAAAACTAAATTACTTACCGAAATTATATAATTCATATTGTAATGAGATACCACGATATACCTGATGAAATGTTTATAATTACGCAATGAAATGATTTCGCAATTTTTAAAAATGGTTTAAAACAGGGAAATGCTTGGGAATATTTTGTGTGCTTTTAATTTTTATCTGCCTGCAATTTTAAATTAAAATGTGCTAAGTGTACCTTAACATGACCATTGTTAATCTTTCTGAGAGTGTTTTAGTTTATTTTATTTCTATGTCCAAAAACACTGAAATTGTGATTTTTGACGTCGTGAATAAAAAACTATGCGATATGAAATTTTTTTTTTTTCCGAGCGAAGAATATTAACAAGTAACGTCGACGAGTTGGACGGCATTTAGTACATGATATAGACTATTCAAGGTAAAGTGAGCACTTCTGAAATCTATCTCTTTTGGAATAATAGTCAATAAATATCTTTTGTTTTAGCCTTAGACGTAAACTTGGGAAAGCGGTGGAATATACACATTGTGTTTGTGTTTATTACCTACATGGCAATATTTACTTAAAATGGTGGTTATAAGATAAGAAATAGCGGAAAGGAAAAAGTAACAGTGTCCTCAAAAGTGCTCACGTTACTGTGAACAGCCTATATAAAAGGAATACATTCTTGGTGACCAGCCCCCTGAGGATTTCAGAATATCTGAACATCACTGCACTGTTATAAAAAATTTCCGCGTAATTACGGACATATCTTTTTTTCAGTAACGAAATTATCGCTAATATCACGGAAAATTACATTTAGTTTGATTTTTTCCTGCGGTGACATTACGAAAATTAGCAATATTTGTCTAGTATCAGTTTTTACCGAGTATGAATGAAATAAAACATAAAATATTTTCGGTTCTGGAGCAGGAATTTCAGCGCACGCGCACGCCTACACGCACAAAATTATATTTAGAACTAAAACGATCACGACGAGCAGCCCATGACTAGCGTTAGGCGTATTTTCGCGGTTAAATCGGTGCCACATTCTGCGAACTTGGCGATTCGGCACTTGGATTTGTAGTGCCGTACGTTAACGCCCTGCAGACAGTTTGAGAATGTTTGAAATTGATCTGCTAGCGTAGTCCCGAGTGTGGTAACAGAGCATGTTGACCGAAAGTTGGGGAAACACTCGCTGTTTTGACAGTAATTCGTTCCCCACGACGACAAGTGTTCCCTCTCGCTGCGTTATTCCACGTAAACAATGGGAAGCTTACTTCGTCGTCCTAAACTGGCTGTGGTATTCGGGGCCATCGTGTAGTTAAACCCATGCGTCGCTACGAGCATTCGGTCGAATATGAATCCTTTCCATCACTGGGGCAACATACTAGATTCTATTTCAGTCCCTGACAATGTCCAAGCTTGTGTGACTCCCTCCCGCAGTCGGCCGTCTTTGTTTCGCATATCTTTTCGCACTTGCTCGTTATCACAGAAAACACCTGCAAACAGCCTCCACCTATTCATCTGAGAAAATATACCTCTTGGCGACCACAGACAACTTTGTGGGCCGATAAAGTTGGTTACGATAGATAGAAAGTAGTTCCATGTCTTAACGTTGAATAAAAAGAGTTAGGTAACGATTTGCGATGATGTAAATTATTTATTTCGCTTTGTGTGTTTTTTTTTAATTCATCAATGTGTGTAAATGAGCAGATTTATAAAGTTTTTAGTTTTCTAATTTCACAGTTTCATTCGACCGGCGCATGAATAAAGTGACGAGGCCCATGACAATATTAATTTTACACAAGGCGGAAGAATACACAACGTTCATACAAGTACATCTTAAGCAGGTCTTTCAAAAGTTCTCATTTGATCGTGAACAGCCCATACGTCTATTTAGTATCTTAACAGTTGGAAACAAAGGTGCTTAATTTTGTTTTGTGTTTTAGTTTTCACAGAACAGCAAGAAAACAAAAGAAATCAATTATTAATAATTACAAAACCCCATACTATTTTCTGATATTTGGGCCAAAGTTACGGTACGTCTAATCCCGCCCAAGAGCGCAGTCCTTTCAGCCTGTCTAAGATTCTCAACACTGGGAGATTCTGGCGTGCGTCATCATTGCCTTCAGCAGACTGAAGATGAAAAGATATTACGGAACTAATTCTTCAATTTTGAAACGGAGAAGTTTTCCGCACTTGATAAGTTCCGGCCACGTCGGGAATCTAACATGGGAAATTGTTTTCTAGCAACCAGGCTAATGACCACCATATCAAACAATCGACAATCGAACTTGCATGGAAGGATGTAGAGATTAATACTTATATAAAAGTCATAAATATGTGAAGAAAAAATAGTTTTCAAAACTTTTTAGCTTATTATACTGACAATCAAAGTTATCACAGATGATTACAAGATTTGTTACCCTATCTGAAAATTTTAGGAACTGCAAATAAGTTGAGTATTGGCCATACCTTCATGTATGTCAGCATAATTTCAAACTATTTATATATTTGTGCTCGCGATTCGCAATTGCTTCAAAAACTGCAGAAGCACATACTGTAGCGATGATAACTAGAGACCCGCGAAATTCGCGAGTTCAATGACATGTAGGCTAGACTTCACAGTTTTATATACTCTCACAGATATCAAATGTTTATTGGTTGATTGTTGCGGTAGTAAAATGCGGTGGTTGGGCGCACAATTTATTGCATGTTTTTTATTGGCTCGTTTATCTCTAGGAGGTGTCAAACAATACGTCGGCCAATTAAAAATGTTACATGAAAGTACATGTATGTGAATTCCAACTTGCCTAGAAATGAACCCGCGAAATTCTCGGGTCTCTAATGATAACTCTCATTGCCATTAAAATGTTTGCACCAGAAAGGAGCAGTTAATAAAAATGGAAATTTTATTCGAGTAACGGTACAAACGGCAGAAGGAAATTATTACAATATTATCCCATCAGGACAACGTTCCGACCACCTGCGGCATAGGTGAAAGACTTATTTCGCACCTTATCGGTCCGCATAGTGGATGGACGCATGCGACAGTCCGACCAAACGAACGCTACGTGTCGCCTTGCGGTATATTTGCCAAGAGTTGTTGCAAATCACGCTCTAAACCGAGAAACACTTTGACGTGAAGGAACCTGGCATCCCACCTGACCCCACAGATGCTCGATGGGCGATAAGCCAGGTGAGCGGAGGTTTTTAGACGTGACGCGCAAACTCCTCGGGAACCAGAGCTATCGCCGGCGAGAGCTATCTTTCCGGAAACTAGCGCTCGGCCAGAAAGGTAACATACGGTGCTGCACGATGTCTTCAACGTGCCGCTGTGTAGTTGGTGTCTCGTATATCACTTCCACTTGCGAACGACGATAGTACGTGACGGCTCCCCAGATGATTACGCCCGTCAGTAGCAGTGAACGTGGGCCGCTGTGGAGGTAATCGTGATCGCAGATTTTCCTTCGTTGTTAATGTAGAAATGCTTCTGATATAGACTATTCACGGTAAAATGAGCACTATTGAAAGACTTGTTTAAGAACTACTTGTATGCACGTTGTGTATTCTTCCGTCTTGTGTAAAATTAACATTGTCATGGGACTTTATTCATGCGTCGGCCAAGTGAAACTGTGAAATTATTAGAAAAGTAAATATTTTACAAACCTGGTCATTTTGACACTTCGATGCGTTAAAAAAAGCAGAAAGCGAATCAAATAATTAAAATGATCAGAAATTGTTACCTAACCCTTTTTATTAGACGTTAAGATAAGGAACTACTTTCCATCCGTCGTTACCAACTTTACTGGGTGCATGTCACTCAGGGCACCCGTTAGGATATATGCAGGTAGAAGCAGTGACTTTTTTTCTGAGGTTGACTTTAAAAGTGCTCACTTTATCGTGAACAGCCTTTAGAGATATGGTGCTCTAGCGACGCTGCCACTAGCTGCCGGATGGTGGGCAAGGAAGTCTGTAGCCCTGGTCACGCCTTTCTGGCGTTCCTTTCTCCCTGTGGGATGTCGGAGTCGTGCATTATCTATCTGTTGACTGGCACACATTGCGTGCACGTTGTTAATAATTGTGAATATACACGTTACCTACTATTTTCTGTGAAAAGTTAAAAGTACACTCATATTGCCATAAAAATTTACGCAATTTATAAAAACCTATTTCGAATACGAGAAAAGAGGTTAAAAAATCAGCAAATGATTAAAATTTTGTGTAGTGGTTCCTGTACAGTATTATTCCCCTCTTTTTCGTAGAGCAGTAGCCTAGGACATGAGAAATTTGATAGATAAAGTAGGAACGGCAAAAAAACTTAAATATAAAAATAAGAATTTCTAAGTATTGAAATAGAGATATTTATTATACCATTAGAGACCTCTCTTTAAAGACAGTCGTTATTTTTAATCTACATAGGTAAGTTACAAGGTTGTGATGGATCTGTTTTTCAACTGTAGGAGTATATACGTCCAATTATAGCGAACATATCGAGAACAATTTTATTTATCTTCTGCGAGCTACGTTTAAACTATTCGCAAAAAAAATTTTTTAAACTATTTTCAACTTAGCAAGAACAATAGTTATTTATGATCACTTAGTAGAGAGAACATAGTAAATAGGATTGGGTAAGTAGAAGTGCCAAGAGACATGGGCAGCATTGCATCCGAGCGAATGTGCGTTTTTCCTCATCTTAAGAAAACGCACCAGGAGGAAACATTTTCTGTGGAACTTCGCTGACATTAAAAGGTCGCGGTTGTTGCTCAAATTTATTAAGGTTCAAGAAGGTTTGGCACTGAAATAACTTTCTCGGGGGGGAGGGGGGAGGTTGGGGTTCCAAATACTGTTTTGTACCCCGTCCACCAAATTTGGGGCACCGAGCGAGGTGGCGCAGAGGTTTTGGACTCTCATTCTGGAGGACCTGGGTTCGAATCCCGGTCCAGCCATTCTGATTTCGATTTTTCACGGTTTCCCGAAATCACTCGAGGCGAATGCTGGGAAGGTACCTTACTACAGTACGTGGCCGATACTTTCTCTGTTACTCAGTCTCTAATGACCTCGCTGCCGACGAGAAGTCAAGCCCAACCTACCTATAGGCTGTTCATGGTAAAATGAGTACTCTGCTTATGATCTGCTTGTATGCATGTTGTGTATTCACTCCGCATTATGTAAAATTAACATTGCCATGGTCCTAATCATTTCATTTATGCGTCGGTCAAGTGAAATGGTGAAATTAATAAGAAAGTAAATACTGTACAGATATGCTTGTTCTTACACTCCGATGCATTAAAAAGCAGAAAGCTAAAGGAATAATTTTAAGTTATTACAAATGTTTACCTAACACTTTTTATTGAATATATAATATGGAATTACTATCCAGCCACCGTTACGAACATTACTGGGCGAATGTAACTCAGTGCGCCAGTTAAATATATGCAGGCAGAGGTAGTGAATGTTTTTCTAAGGTTCATTTCTAAAGCGCTCACTTTATTGTGAACAGACTTTACCTACAAAATTTGTGAGGTAAAACGCACCCCCCGTACACCCTCCTCGTGACGTTCCTGCGCCCACGTCGGTGCGCGCGCCTACGTGTGACGCAGACAACCTACATTTTCTTTCTCCGGCGAGATGGCCTCGCGACCCCCCGCGGAGTTGGTCAGGGCGGCGCGGCGCGGCGCCTCCGAGAGGCTGCGGGCGGCCTCCCCCTCCCCCATCCCGCGGAGGTCAGAGGGCAACCCGCCGAGACGGCGAGTGGTGCACCCGCAGTCGAACACGGGAACACACTAACCTCCGACATCCCCCTTCTTCCCTCTTCCTCGAGACTCGTACAATATTTCCCGAACCTCGTTTTTCCATTTCCCCTTCCCCCCCCCCTTCCGACGCCCTTTTTCGTCCGCTATCACCCTCCACCTTGCTCTATTTACGACTGCCCATCGGTGGTCACTCCGAACATGATGTTTCACCCGTGATGCACCCTGCTGTTCCACTGCGAACACACCCACTCAAGATAAGTAGCCAACGTGTACTAATTAAAAATAGCTCGCCACTGCCGACTCTCACATTACTCCCCTCCCGCCCCCCTTTTTACTTCTCCCAGGGGCACTGCTTTCCAGAGACTGGGTTGAGTTGAGCTGAGAGATTCTAGCGGCTCTTAAAATCGAGGCCTTGAGAGCCGATGACGGTGAAACGAAAGGACGGGAAATTGGATATCCCCGAGAAAACCCGTCGACCAGCGGCATCGTCCGGTACGGTTCCCACTTGCGAAAATCCGGGAGTGACCCGGCCGGGGATTGAACCCGGTTCGCCGCGGTGGGAGGCGAGTTGTCTGACCGCTCCTCCGAAGCGGGGAACCTCGCTCGTGCGGGATTACAAATATAGTTTGCAGGCCTACAGGCTTGGGGACGGATTATCAAACCGGCACGGAGCCGCTGTGATTCTGCCTGAGGATTTTTTTTCCTGTCCTAGTCAAGTGCTAAGTGTACGTCCGAGGTAGGAACTGGAGCTGAGTGGGTCTCAAGGCTATGTCCCATAACCTATAAAAGGAGGGGGGGGGGATCGCGCAAGGAGACATGAACTGCGGTAGCGAGGGATTGGGATGACGTGGCAGCGATTGAGGCAATGACTATCTTTCTGAGTGTATTTATAGCTAAATTACTATAACTAAGAAGAGAAAGGCGGAAAACCGACAAAGGCATTGTAAAAACCCATTCGATAGGAAATAATTCAAAATGGTTACATGCATAAATACGATATGCAGCACGAGACAGATAGGTATATACTATTCAAGGTAAAGTGAGCACCTTCTAAAGCGTTTTATTTGTTATAATAGCCAATAAACATATTTTATTGTAGACTTCAACGTTAAGAGTGGAATGGTCCCTTTTTTGTGAAATAGTTGTTTGCGCGAATACGCGTATTTTCTGCAAATACGACTTTTTTTCGGAAAAGACAAAAAACTATTATCTATGGCCATATTTTTTTACTTTTGTCATGTAAAGTGTATTCTTGGAGAAAAAAAATTAGTCGAAATGGTCAAATATCGCATTTTTAAAGCTTACCTACGCAGTTTCCTTAAGCGGCAAGAGAAAAGAACGAAGGTATGGCCGTAGTTTAATGTGTTGTATTTCATAGCGTGTATTAAAAGCGTAGAAGCGATGAGGCGTTAGAAGTGCGTGTTAGTCGTACGTATCGTTCCCTCGCTTCTTGACCTTGGACGCGGGGTTTCCACAGGGATCCATCCCACTCTTAAGTTTCGAGTCCCTTTGAAATATATACACTGTGTTCATTACTTACATGGCAATATTTATTTTAAAAAGTGGTGGAAGGATTAAAAAAATGGCTGGTACGAAAAAAGTAAGTAGAGCTTCAAAAGTGCTCACTTTACCGTGAATAGCCTATAGCAACCATGCTCTTCATTAGTGGGTAAAGAAATAATAGTAAAGAGGGGGCAGAAACTGTCTGATTTGGGCTTGTAAGCCTGTATTGAAACCGTCAACCACTGTCGCAAACTTGATAAATTTACATGCTGGTGTTTCGGCAAAGGGGATAGGGCGAAGACGTCTGTGTTGTGTCGCGATGTCCGTCTAACACGCTGTAGGGTTGTTGGCAAGTGACTAGTTAAACCCGTGTGTAGGGCGTGGGTTACAAAAGCTCGTATGTCTCCGCGTATCAAGCTTGTAGCAAGCTTAAATAGTTAGGGCTTGCTTGTCTTGGCAAGCTGCAAGTATAATGGAAGTCGTCTGCAAGCTTGCCATTAGCAAGTTTGTGCTAGTCGTAAGAATTTAGGCGCGAATCAAGCTTGAATGAATCTCATGCGATATGTCAAGCTTGCTCGGCAAGACCAATTTAAGTAAAATTACAAGCTTGTTGAAAGCTTACGTGCTACCATAAGAAAAATATCAGGCTGAAAAGATTTGTATGACTTCTGACTTTAAGTGATAAGTTATTATAAACCACCGAGATTATGAAATAATAATCATTTGATTAAAAATATCTAAAACTTTCAGAGCTGACAGAAAAATGAAGTGTTGCCACGTATTAGTAAATGAAGCTTACTAATGTATGAAATGTTAGTTGTTATAATATCACCAGTCAAAAACAAAATATGGGTTTCTACTCTCGCATCGCAGAAAATGTTTCGAGTCCCGGATATTTCCTTATTAATCGCCATTTACAAACGTACAAAAAAAAATTTGCCCTGTTATAACGTTAGATTACGAAACAATAGCCCTCACAATTTAAGGTAGCCGTACAGTACCTTGTAGGTAGGCAGACACCCACGCACACAACTTACTCAATTTGCGTACACAAACGGGGGACGTGAGTATGTTTAAGGTGACACTTTTTGTACGTTTGCAAATGGCGATTAATAATCCGGTCTGTAATTTTAGCAAATATACTCAAGACTACAACATTAACTGCAATGCGAACGGAACGAAGCAATCCTTATTTTGTTTTTGACTTTGAAAAAATAATTGAAATTAATATCCCGAGTCAGATGTTGGTGAGCTTAATTTATAATAGTTAACGATTTTTTTTTTTTTACAAAATGCTGGTTATTTTCCCATTGAAGGCGACCTACACCCTATATAATCACATTAGGCCACAAGTCTTACCACATAAAAATATGTATCAACTGTATATAATCCTCTACTTTCTCCAAACTTTAGCAGGTTATTAGATAACGTTCTGTGATTGACATAACAAATTCGAGTTTACAGTAGCCTGTAGTCCACGAAATTTCTACCCATTTCGTGGATGAAATGAGTTAAGACTTCGTCCACTCTCGGTAAACTGTAAGGACTTTTATGACATGTGATATGAAAAAAAATTGAAGGGTTTTCGTATTAAAAGGAGAGCCAGCTATCCATTCAATCTCCTTTTCTATCCACAAAGACTAAGAAAGATGAAGGAATAACTTAAATGGGATAAGTCCGAGGCTAAGTCGTATACACTAAATACAGGCGTAAAACTCGTGCATTTCTTTGAAAACAATATCAAAATTAAAATTCAAACCTTTACCCGACGAGTTAATCACGGATCCTCACATCAATTACTTCTGTCGGTGTATACTTTATTTATAATTTACAAACGTTTCACAGCACCGAGAAACACATACACTCGTAACGTCTTCTGCTCCTAAACTTCAGGTCTGCGACTTATTCTAGAAGTTGTAGTATATTCACGGTAAAGTGAACACTTTTGAAAGCCCTCTCATTTGGAATAATAGACTAAAGTAAAATATATTTATTGACTTAGTCAACTTCCGAGTGGGTTGGAATCTGCACACTGCGTTTATTTCTTATGTGGCAACAATTATTTTAAACATTTGGTTAAAGAATAAAAAATTGCTGAAAGAGTAAAGTAACTAGGGCCTCTAAAGTGCTCACTTTACCATTAACGGCCTATACCATTCAGTACTTTCCACCTGTGGGTATATTACATTTATAACAACACCTGACGTTGAAGCCACATATAGAACACTAAATTAAATTGTCCTGTAGGTCTCTTGTCCCTCTATGCACAGCAGTACTCCTTACTACGTTCCGAAGTGTGAACGTATGTTGGCATCTTCACAAGCCAATTTGAACGTTTTATGTTTGCCCACGAGATACAAAAATATTTGTGTGCCACGTGAGTTATCGAGTTCAGCTAGAAGTCATATAACATGTCACTCTCATGTGCTACAGCACCTTTTGCAATATGTTAGAGAAAAACAGATTCGATTTAACAAGTGATGTTTTGTTTTATTTTCCTTCATGTGCAGGCAATTTTGTGGTCTGGAGCGATAATAGGACGCCAACTTGGCGAAAATCTGCAAACAAACATTATTACTGTCCAAGCAAGGTTACATACAACTGTTCTGAGGCCCTAATAAAGCTCAACTTTCAGGATATTACTCCGCCTCGTGCAACCACAGCTTAAATAAGTATAGACAATTACGCTGAAGGGGAAACGCAACGCATTCGTGTGCATTCAGTTTAACAATATTTTACAAAAATAACTGTTACGAGCCATCATTAACACGCCTGTTCATCACTGTTTTTAAAGCTATTGATTATAAATTAAACAATATAACAAATATAAGTAAATATTCAATATAACAGAAAATGATATTTTATTTTAGTGGAACTATTTAACGCTTGTGATACATGGCACATTTAGGAAATAACATAATATGCCATACTTGGAGCGATTTTTCAAAAGTTTGATACAAAAAGTTTGAAGAAACACCAAATAGACTATACCTGTGAAATAATTCTAAAGAAAAATACATATCAAGGAAATCATAAAGAATTTTCCACAGCCTGCATTATTACCTTTACAGAAATCACCAAAAAGTTATATTTCCACTTTATTTTCATAATACTAACGACATTCAGGACATTGGGTGTGGTATAATCACCTCTTACATAATCATGAGTATACACACCTGATCTTAATTTTTTCCTTATGGTTCAAATTTAGGCTCAGTTTATTTCCCACCATACTGACCGATACTGTCAACTCGGTAAACTCAAACATGTCCCCAAAAATGCGGAACTCTACACTGTAAAAAAACATTTCTCGCAAACTTCCTAAACTGTAATGGAAGTATTTAACTATACAGTGTAAGGAAATAATACTACATACCGGGCTGAAAATGTAGGAATGTTTAGCATTGCTACTATGCGATGTTGGGAACTTCCCTAAGCATTCGACTGTTTCCTGGGCAACTACAGGAATGTTATCAAACATGTATGCGTGGGAAAATAATTTACCATTCGCGCTTTGCCACTGTACATATACACTGATATCGTAAATCTAGTCTGTTTGCGGTTTCTTCACACTTTTTGATTCAAACTTTCGAAAAATCGCCCCATGTATCACGTGTTTAGTTATTTACTAAATATGTCGTGTATCACAAGCGTTTTATACCTACGTTAACATAAAAGTACCTTAGTTTCGTTAAATTGAAGTTTTACCTAAATTATATTTATAAGTTATAATATTTCATTTATAATAAATATGAATACAAACAGTGAGAACACACGTGTGTTGGTGGCGCTTAGTAAAAAATCGTTCTCTTGAAAACATTATTACGATTGAGTTCGCAAGAATTTGGTGCGTTTTCCTCTGGTGAAATTTTCTAGACATAGTTAAGCTTAGTCAGCCCGAGGTGGAGTGATATCCTGGAAGTAGAACTTGAGCAGGGTCTCACAAAAGTGCGAAGTAACCGCGAATAGATTTTACAAATAATTTCTTGGAAGGTATGCACTGCTCCCGTACGGCTACTAAACTTGATTTTAAGTTAAGCAAGTTTGCTCACGTGTGCTTGTACACCCGATATGCCTTTGTAGGGGATCGGAACTCTCATTATTTACCAACGTGTTCATCATGCAAGTAACGGGACACTTAATTAGTTCTTAACTACGCCGTTGTTTCCATAAAAGCCGTCAAATGAACGCTGCTTGTATCAAACTTACAGTTATGTGGATAGAATACTTGCACGAGACCGACCAATAAAATCGAAATCACTACGACGAAAATAATTAAAGTAATGATAACGTCCGCTGTACGATACACGCTAAGTCATGCACGAACCTGAGTAATGGCTTATTTAATTAATTTAAAAGGCGAGATCCGAACTCGAGTGTCTGATCGTGAATAAGCTTATTTATGTACCACAACCTAATTATAAGCCGTTCACGGTAAACCGAGGACTTTTGAAAACCCTGCTTAAGATCTACTTGTATACACGTTGCGAATTCTTCCGCCTTACGTAAGATTTAACATTGTCAGGGGCTTCGTTCATGCGTCGGTCAAGTGAAAATATTAAATTATTAGCAAACTAAATATTGTATAGATCTGCTCGTTTTATACTTCGATGCATTAGAAAAGTAAACAAAAATCTAAGAAAATAATTTACGTTAGAACAAATGGTTGCCTAAAACTTTTTATTCGACGTTAAGATGTGGAACTGCTTTCCCTCCATCGTTACCAACTTTAACCCTTTGAGAAAGGCACAAATTTACTGCCACTGAAGGCAATATTGAAGTGAGTTGCTTATATTCTACACTACAGCAATATAATTTGTTTTGGTCTCTCACTGTATCTCCACTTACCATTTTCCTATTGGTCCGGGGTACACCGAACTCGCTTACTGTATGTAGTATGCAACGTTTATTATTGGCTGGCCATCGGCCAAAGTCGCACCTCGTCTGTTTACCAACAGAAGTGTCACGACAGATTGTAACACATCTTACAACCCATCGTGTTCATTGGAGAAATGATTAAAAATAAGAGTTTTTATGTCACGAGCTGAAATGTTGACTACTAAATTCCAGCGATACAGTTAAAATATGAAAGTGTGTATTTTGTCTTCAGGAGCAAAGAAATTTCCATATATACGTGGCCCCGTGTATGTACGTGCATACTCCTTAATGGGCGCATGCCACTGTGTGCCCGTTAAAATATTTGCAGGTAGGAGAAGAGACATTTTTCTAAGATTGATTTGAAAAGTGTTCACGTTATCGTGAACAGCCGTTAAATTATTTTACTCCAGAATATTTGGGCGTGCTAGAAGACATCAATATTGCACAGACGCTAAATAGCTTCCGGGTTAAACCTTTTCTCTGGCACACGTGGATTTACAGAGAAGGTTTTAAGAGTCATTATAAATGTACGAGTAATGTCCAGCATTTCAAATTCACGGTAAAGAGAGCACTTTTGAGGCCCTCGCTACTTTCACATTTTAGCCACTTCTTATCCTGTAACCGCCTTTTAAAATAAATATTACTATGCAAGTAATAAACACAGTGTGTATATTCCACCGCACTCGGAAGTTAACGTATAAGACTAGAATTAAATATATTTATTGTCCATCATTCCAAATGAGAGGGCTTTCAAAAGTGCTACCGTTTCCGTGAATGGCCTATAATAACACATCGTTATATCAATAAACACGTGTTGAAATTCTCGCGAGACAAAATTAAAAATTTTCCTACGAGAAACCGTTTAAAACTACATTATCTGAAGCTCTAACTGCAGTTGGCCGTGACTTATGCAATCAGTAAAATTTTTCACTGAAACAATCAGTGGTTTTCCACTGATTCGAACAGAGGGCGTAGAGTAGTCAGAGGGGGCAAGAAAGGCGTGTTATGACGAATATTTTCCGCAAGCGCACAATTTGCATCGCGACTTCCTTGCTTCTTCCACCGTCTTCCTCTTGGAGTTCTATTGGAGTCGTTAACGCTGGCAGGTCCACCGACTACGTACCATCAGTTCCAAGTGTATTTGTGTGTTGACGCAGCGAGGAACTCGTAAGTCACGTGACTTATTCACCTTGAACCATTTCCCAGAACGCATTTCTCATCGTTTCACGCCAGCAAAACAAAACTCTGCCCGTGTTTCTGGTCAGATTGTGCTACAAAATGTGGCACACTGATGGTTTGTTAAGGGGGGGGGGGGGAGGAATTCAAAACAATTTACACGACGTAGGGTCTAAAATGACTCTTAAAGTTGAAGAAAAAGCAACTGCCTATGGAGCACTGCAATCGACTATACAATGTGAAGAACTCGTGAAGAAGTAGTACAGGCAGCAAAAAAATTGTCAGAAAAGTGCGATTCGTGCTGTATGTAAAAGAAGAATGTATACATTATAAAATATTCTACTAAAATATTCTTTTTAAAAAGTATAATATTTGATTAAAATAGTGTGTATTTTTAACCAAATTTAAGCGTACTTCCATTCTGGATGCTTCAAAAAGTAGAGTTTGCAAGGAAATCTTCATCATGGAATATCGTAATGATATTTACTATGATTGCGTGTAAGAAAATTGTAATAATAATGTAGGAAATAATTTTTATGTGCATCTATTTGTCACAAACATTTATGGCTGAAACTGACGTAAATAAAGTTGCTTATATATTTGATATACACTGGCTGACAATAAAAATGAATCATCCAGAAGGGTTGGCTTAAATTGGAGGTCTTTGGCGTACCAATGCACGAGTAGTGCCGAGGTAATCTTATTGCCATTGGGGTTCCACCGATCCGTCGCCGACAAACGCGTGTAGGGTCCACTCGGATGTCAACCCCGACCCGGTGGCGATCTGCAGAACCCAGAGGGCCAGTTACAGCAGCTGTGGGTCGACTTGCCCCGGGAGAGGATACAACTGCTGTAAGACTGCCTTCCCAGGCCACCGGGTCACATCACCTTTCAACACGTACAATTTCATTTTATTTCCTTCACTTCTACGCTGTAAAAAATAATGGGAAAATCACCTGACAAGTGTAAAGTAATATTCGCAAACTTGCGGGGGAAACACAGTTTTCCTTACAGGTAAAGTAAAATTACCGCACTCTGGAGTCAAATTCCCATACATGGCAGTGGGATTATTAAATTACCTTACGACGCGTGCATTTTTTCAGTATTCTCAACAGCTAAGTAGGGGGACCTGTGGAAGAATCAATCATTTAAAACTCTTATACTGTATTGACTCATGCTGTCATAATTTGCACGTTGCTGTATTATTTTTCTCCCCACTTTAGTTCTGTTCCCCAAACGGAATAAGATTTTCACATGAGCGAAAGTAGCTCAAATGGTGAACTAAAGTAAATTCAATCTAAAAGCGGCACTCACACTTACCCAGGTATCAAACTCGGGACCATGTGGTCGTTGAAGGAATATGCCTTTGCTACCTCGGCTACTACAGACACCACCTCATCTTATGAAATAAGCGTGTGTACAATCTGCTTTCAGGAATTACTTGAAAATTCTCAGCGTTATCTTGTTTTAACGTAAGTTATACCATTTTGACAGTTCGTGGTTAATCACTCTTGGTGGCTTGGTAGGACAATGTAAACGACGAAAAAAATTTGATACCACTCTGTGCCACCTTTAGACAGGTTTAAATATATTGACTTGTGGTTTTAACTGTAAACTCTTTAATCATTTCTGCTAATATGCCATTGGTTCCCGGTGATTTGTACATTACTGAAGTTTGTCTCTACATATCCCCTATGTCTTTCCGCATTATTAGTGGCTCACTCTCATTAATGTAAGTCATATCTCGCTAGTAAGAATACATTTTCCAGTATCGAGTATCTCGTTGTCCTGTCTGCATATTTCATTTTCTTCTTTTCTTGAGCACGCCTTCACTTCTATAAACAGCCAGAACATACGATGGATCTCTTACTAACTCTGGCGCGTTTAGGGAATATTGTGGCTAAATGATCTCTAGGTTATGGTTGCGCCATTTTTCCGTCGTGTACCTTCATCCATTGGCCTGTAAATCAGTGTTCACCAAAAATTTGTCATAAGATAAAGATTGTATGTTCTAGAAACTATTTTCTTGGAGAGAAAATGCAATAAATTTATGCTGCAAATAAAATTTACCGCATACCTTAAGTGTTACGGTTCCAACTGGCTGTGAGGGATTGGTTTATAAAACTTACTTTACGGATATAAAAATGCTATAGTAAGAGGAAAGATATTTTTTTTTAATCGTGTGAATACATTTATATGTATTCTGTAGTCTCGACATAAACTATACAGCTGAAATATCACATGAAAAGACGCGCAAAAATTTCAAACAAATTATTTATTAATTTTTATTTTTAACATTCTGCTTAATTGCAAGAGGCTAAAAGGTGGACAGTTTATAGGCTTTAGTTACTAAAATTACACCACAAAGACAAGCACATACATGAATTTGCCGGGATGAACCTGTAACCTTGCGAGACGAATAAATATGGCATGGAACCCTCACGTCGTTCGAGCAGAACACATGCATTATTTGCGAGTATATATAGATATAGAAATAGAAGCGTGTACGATTAAGGATTAATGCACAAAATCTCGTTCCGAGGCGCTCGACAAGCACCCACGTATGTTTGTTCGTCCGCTTGCAAGTTTGAAGTTCCATCACTTCGTATAAACAGTGGAGTGTCCTTGTCCCGCAACATCACGGCTACAAGATATTCTAGATTTCTTTATGAATCTCGCTTTTATTATTGTGATGTGCGATCTTTCCTTTCTGGAGGGGGGGGGGGGTGCTCAAGACTGCAATACTTCCTTGGAAATTGGCACTTACTTCTTTCGAGCTACCTTGTTGGCGTCTCGGACATCGCAAGTCGTTTCTGAAACAGCGTATAAGATGCTCGTTTGAAGTCGACCATTTTCTGATGGCTCGCTAGAACTACTGCAATTTTTCTTTCGCGAAGGACATTTTTTGCATCCTTGGAGAGAGGACATCCGATTGGCCACAGTTTAAGTTTTAGTGAGCCAGCCACTGATCATTTCAGATATCTACTCACTGTATTTTTTCTTAACATATCAAGTAGCACGTGGATCTGCTTAGTAGATAAATAAATAGTCTATTCGCTGTTTCTTCTCACTCTTTGAATCAAACTTCTAAAGAATCATCCCCAGTATGACGTCCATGTTTGTTTTCCAAATATCACAAGCATTTTTTATTTGTGTTAACGTACATGTACCTAATTTTTTTTATTAAACTGAACGTTTACTTATAGTTTATCCATAAATTCTGATATTTTATTTATAATTAATATTATTAAAAACAGGGGTAAAATATAAGTGTTCGTTATGACTTGCAATAAATAGATCTTGTGCAAAATATTATTAAACTGAGAGCGCATGAATGGGGTGCGTCGTCTCATTGGTGTAATTTTCTGGATCGGTTAAGCTTAGTATGCACGAGGTGGAGGGATATCTTGGAAGCAGAACTTTAGCAGTATATACAGTATATAACACTTATTTTCATTTGTTATAAGCTGGCATGAAATTAAGATCAATAATTTATTTATTAATTTTTCTTTTGAATGTTTTATGACTTTCCAGTGCATGCAATAATATTCTTCGGGCAATGCAAAGTCCGGATACTTAGTAACGGCACTGGCCACCCCCTGGGATAGTACACTCTGCGGGGAGCGAAACGGACTTAGGGTGTGTCTCCGAAGTAAACGATTCTCAGCACACCTTTCTGTGTTGTTTGTTTTGCCTCTGCATTCAAATGAAAGGGAAAGCTGCTGTGAGGTTTTTGTACATTTCACAGCGAATTCACATAAAACCAAATTTAACTTGCATTCCGTTGCATTTTTTTTTGTGGCAGATAAGGACCTTTGAAGAAACTTTGAATTGAGTTTACTAAGCGAATCAAGAGAATGCTGTCAAAGATGGCAGAACAGCGGCTATCGGCAGTGCCAAATTGTCAGGGTGCACGTATCATACTAAATGGAAGAAAGTTAACTAAGTTAAAAGTAAAATTAACTTCACGTTAAAGTACAAGTAAGAGTTCCCCCCCCCCCCCCCTCGAAATTATAAAGTCACATATTTGTCAAATAACTTTTATTTGTAAAAACGAACTTGTATATAAACTCCATATCATTATAAAATTCTTCTGGGATAAATATCAACAAACAAACAAGTACTCAATAGTGGGTTTCTTAGCAATAAGGAAAATAAATAATACGTTACGTTGCAAGCTAAAATATTTTTATGGATTTAATGCTCATAATATACAAACGTGACGCACAGAACGAACACATATTGCTATTCAGTAGACGTTGCGCCCAACGAGAGCAATGAGGTTGGAATTTAACCCTTTCAGACCCACTTTAATTTATTGTTTCAGGCGTTGCAAACAAGTACAGCATGCATCATGAAATGTATTAAGTCGTCACAATACTTGTTTGTGTGTCACAGCCAATGCACCGTAGGCTATATGTTCGGCTACAGTAATATGAACCCGTCATGACCTAGACCAGTAAGACAGTTTGAGAATCATTTACCCACAGGAAAAATGATTGGACATTGAGTTTCGCAGAGTGCAGCGCAGACCAAAAATTACCTACACGTGCGTAATGTACACAAATGTGTACACTGGGTGTGAATGGGTCAAGTGAAATAATCTCACGATATTGTGTCTCCTAGTCGAGAAAATTTCAAGTTTCGAAAAATAAACATGTACTTCGAAAACTGTATTATTCGTGTTGAATTTAGGGAAGCAATGCATAAATACTAGTCTACAAGCGCAGGGCGTTTTCAGTGAATTTTTATTGCAAGTGATAAATTTACAGAAAGTCAATACTTTTCAGTGTTAAATTTTGTAATCGAAAAAAAAAAAAAAAAAAAAATCTAGGTTCTTTCGTGACAGAACCGATATGATCTCTACAATATAAATTATCACAGGAAAATTTCGAAGCAGGCCTCCGGAGTGTTAATGGAGAAGCAATAGTGCTGTAAACAAATTCAGCGTATTTGACAATTTAGAAAGAAAAACCAGAATATTATAACTTCCTAGGACTGTGTCTCACAACTTGCTGCGCAGCCTTTACGCCCTCGACACGCACCGTTAGACGGCCGTCTAAATAGCTTCCCAGCCGCCAAAACTTTTAAGCTGCTTAGGCATATTAAAGCAGGTTAGAAAGATGTTTCGCCCCAGAGTTAATTCTACCTGAATAATAGCCATTAGCCTATATAAAATAGTTACGTTGCAAACGCCGTGAATGGCCAAGATAAGGAGAGGTTAATATTTTTCTTAGCTTGTAGGCTGCCGACTTTTAATCTTTAATCAAAAGCCAGAATAGCATTTCTAATTTCTTTAATACAAAGAAAATAATTGCATTTGAAAAATTAAAAAACATTAGCGACAATCGGTTAACCATTTTTTTTTTTCAGTAAAGTTGTAGTCAAATATTACAGACTTTAATTAAAAATATTGCATTTATTTGAATCATTTTTTTTCCTTCGTGTCACAATTTCTAACAAAAAAATTGTATTTTTTTTTTTTTTCGAATTTTTATAAATTGCTGTTTCTGTTAGCTTTGTGTTCATTTTTTATTTAAATGATTTAGGAAGAAATCAATTCTCGTATGATATACAAGGGCATACAAGTATTAAATTTCAAGGATTTAAAATCTAGGAAAAAATTATTTATGATCATATTACGTAGTTTAGTTTCATTCGTGAATGAAATAAAAAAAACTATTTGTAGTAGGTTCAAAGTTCATGGAACATTTTTGGAAGCCATTCTGTTTAATCTCCTCATTCGGAGTGTTGTGCAATTTTCCGTCACATAACACTTTTGTATCTAATTAGTATCATCGTAGCATCTTTAAGTCAGGAAAATGACACAGTCCACTTATTAGAATATTAAATGCATTACCATTAGGGCGATCTTTGTTCTAATGCGGATAAAACTACAAAACCGTCAACCGGGTTTACGGTGATCATCCGGGGTGTCTGGTTAGGCCATGAACTGTCTATTGGTCAGTAAAAACACATGTTATACTCGTAAATACTCGTAAAATCAGATGTCTACACATATGAGAATCAGTAGTAGTTAGAATACGGTTTCCATTAACATTTTAAGACAAGAGTAATCAACACTTTTTTTTTTTTTGCTATAGTCAGCAACTCCAAGTGACGGAGGCCGGTTAGCTTCCACTAATTCACATCTATACATAGTATAAAACAGCAGAATACACACACACACGCGGCCGGGAGACTAAGGCTTCTAAACTACTTGATGGATTTTGATGCAGTTTCCACCACCATTTAGAGAATTTCTTGAGGAAGGTTTAGATATGTAATACATTAATATTTAATGTAAGGATAGTAGAGAAATATCTACGTTTTCTAATCAAGTCGGAAAAAGCCGCTTTTCGGGCGCTTACATGGCGTACGCTAACTAAACCATAAGATATACACCAAATTGATCTGCTACAGAATTGTATATTTTAATAAGATCTACAAAAAGTACGAGCCTGCATATATTTATCTTTTAAGGATGACCCATAGTAACCATAATCGTGTTTTCATGTTTTATCTTTTCTTTAGGAAAAGTTTTCGGTAGGAAGTGAAATGAGCTAATAAGAGCAAAACCCCACTTCGGTCACCTTAATTGTAACCAGGCCACATCTTCACGGTGCCGGGATTGCAATCGACTTCTTAACGAACTGGCGTATTAGAAAATACCATCAAGTTTTACAGAGCTAGTAAATTTTGTCACATGTTCCAAAACTGGCTGTCACAAAGGAAACCTAACACACAGCGCAATTTGCCAAACTACAAACATGCTCTCCTCTGACTAAGAATTTTTTTTTAAACATAGTGATACTTTTTTTTATGCTGTTCACTGTAAAACGAGCAATTTTGAAAGCCCTACTTATAATCTACTTGTATGCATGTTGTGTATTCTTCCGCGATATATAATTAATACTACCATGGGCCTCACCACTTTATTAATGCGTTGTCAAGTGAAAATGTAAAATTATTAGAAACGTAAATGTTTTACAAATCTGATAATTTTACAATTAAATGTTAAATTATTTCTTTCGCTCTGTTTTTTTTTAGTCATCAGAAATGTTTACTTTACACTTTTAATTCTACGCTAACCCATGGAACTACTTTCTCTCCATTGTTACCAACTTTACTGGGTGTGTACCACTCAGTGCGCACGTTAATATATATGAGGAGCAGTTAATTGTTTCTAATGTTGATTCCAAAAGTGTTCACTTTATCGTGAACAGCTTTTACTAAAGGTAATCTAATGCTACATTTTAGGGCCCTCTCGCATGTATCATATCATAAGAATTACAGTTGCAAGAACACATGCGCCGATTTCAGCGTCACTACACATGAGGATTTCCTCAAAAGTATTCTTATCGCCATGTTTTAAGATAATTGGCGGAGTTTGGAGTGGTGGGGAGATTTAGGCGGCTGTTAACATTGAGAGCCAATAAGGGTGAAGGGAGCTAGGTGTGGACCAACGCCGGAATGCAAGTGTGGTGAGAGACGGGAGATCCCCAAGAAAACCCTTCGACCAGCGACATCGTCTCGCACGATTTCCACATCTGGGAGCAGCTCAGCCCGGGAATCTAACCCAGTTCGCCTAGCTAGGAGGCGAGCAAGTTGACCACAGCACCACCTCGACCACTGGTGTGCGGTGAAAATGGTCACAACTCTGCATCATATTACATACACTAAAATGACGTCACCAAAGTGTACAAATGCCTCCTAAGGTGGGTTCATGATTAAATGCTGTAGAATTAAGACTTGCACTTATGACTCGTTATGTACACGGAAAGTATGTTTTGGAGTTTATCATTGATCTATCAACTGTTACGTCTAGCCAAACAGAATTGCCGTTTACGAATGCAGCCGGTGTAACCTGGAAAAGAATGGGCAAGAGTGAATATTGTTTACATACAGTTCATTATTTGAGGTTACTGGTTGTGTGATCGTGATGGAAAACTCCTGGTTTCTTATAGAAAGGAATTCCGACATTAACATTGGGCATTTACGTCAACACATCTGTAGATTGTTAAATAAAGTGAATTGAATAAACTTTCCCAATAGATAAAACATGACCTCGAAGAGTCCTTTAAATACATATGTATCCTCTCGATTAAAATAATTCATTGCATATGCTTTCACGAAACGACGTAACCTGAATTCAAGATGTAAATACAGTTTCCCGCCAACAACAAATATCACTGTGCTCCGATTGGCTGCTGCGTCTTGACTTGTGGTTAAATTTTATATCTAAAGTACATCTGAAGTCAAGTCAAGAACACACACGACCCGTACACGACAGTCCTAAACCAATACCCTTGGATGCATTAGTAGAGTGAGCGGGCCTGTTCTGGCCCATTCTCGTCCTTTTAGTCACCCTCTCCCAGGTTGAATAAATGGGCACACAATGTCAATAACGGCGATGCAGCAATGGGCACACAAGGTCAATAACGGCGATGCAGCAAATATTCCTATACTGATGGAGATACCTTCCAGGTTAATAGCATATGCCCGATGTCGATAAGGGCGAGAATGGGCCAGAACTGGCCCGCTCACTCTGCTAGCATTGATGTTCTAAGCACATAGCCCACTGATTCTGTTAAGTCAATTGCAAACCCGCCCCTAATGTCCAGATAGTGTGTAGGAAGGTTAGGCGCTCAATTACAGCTATATTATTCATAAGAAATCTTGGAAACTTCGCAAGTTCATGCACACTGATGTAACGTACATTAAGGAGCAAATATTTGATGTCACACGATAACCAAACAAAGAGGCAATGAAACAAAATAATCGCTTAATAGGCTGACCTGTTTTTATGAACTTTCTTGTTTAACAGTAATTATAACCAGAAATAATTCCATTTGGGGGGGGGGGGCAAATTGCACGAAACTATTTTTTTTATTAATCCAACGAATACATTTCAAATTAGGTCAATCTTACTTGAATAAAGCCTTTTAATTATCACGTAGAAAAACCTTTTATTAATTCGCTTTAATAATTTTAACTTTTATACATAATTTAATTCCATTTTTAGTTTTTAATCAGCTGTGTGTGTCTAAATATCTACTTTTAGAACCGAGACACAATTCAAAAATCACAATGAAGAATTTAAGATTTTCCGGCACAGCTTCAAAACAAACCAGAAGACGACATACATGAGACAGTTTTTGTGCATTCATAGCTATATATTTTTATCTCATGTGCATTAAGTGTCTGGTGATCCGTTTATAATTTAGTTTTTCTGTGTTTGCAGTTGTTACTCCCAATCATAACAGGTATATATTTTTTTCGCGATGGGGTTTACAGGTACGTTGCCCATTGACATGGAGTAATTAATATCGCCAGTTTGAAAATAAAAATCTGAGAATTTATCACCCATTAACCTTACAGGAAATAAACCCCACTGATATGTCAACAATTTAAGTTGTATCTTATACTGTATACACATTTTAATTTGTACACTTTTAAAATCTGTAGTGTACAAAATAGTGGATATTATCTGCTTAATAACCGAAAATAATAAATTTATAAAGTAAAAATTATTAAACATTAAATGTACTTATGAAGTAATGTGCCATATATAATTCATTCTAAACACAAAAATGTAGCGTACACCATCTGCCTTAATTTGTCCCCAGTTCTTTTTAATTCTCTAACAGTCAGAGCATTAGAGTCGAGACGGATCACGCTTGGACTATAAGGGCTTCCCCTTCCTTCCCGAGATTAATATGCTTTTTTAGGTAAGGAATTATTAATTTGTGAATACATTGAAAGCGTCAACTGATAGTGTAAACGTAGAAGTGAAGTCTACATCCTGTAAGGACAATAAACTCTAAGAGTTATTTTTTTTTAAACTGGTTCATTTAAGGCACCGTGAAGCCCTGGACAACTTTATACTCTCTGTCAACGGAAACTTAACTGCTAACTTCACCCTGAGAAAATTTTAAGACAAAAAGTACTCGAATAACTCTATTAGCAAGGGAAAATTTTGTGTAAATGTTATTGCGATTGGAAGGAACTAAAACAAAAATTGTAAAACTGAATTTAAAGCTTATCACTAGACACTTAGTTCACAAAATATTAAATTACCCTGAAATTATAAACAATGTTATACTTATGCCATTTTTTTTCCTGTGCAGGAAAATCTGAAATTTGAAATTGTGACTTTTGGGTCTGTGTTCCAATTTTACAAGAAGTTATTTAAATATATATAAATAAGTAAACAACTGAAAATGGAATTAAATAACAATGTCTACTGCTTAAAACTATTTAAGTTGGTTATTTTTGTTCTACAATGCACTAAGTTTGGCTTAAATATTTCACGCTTTTGTTGCTCTACAGAATAATCAGAAAACTTGGGAGCTGTTATATAAATAATAATTAAGTCGCCAGTTATTCATTTTGCTATCTTGCTATATGAGAAAACAGATGTTATAATAATACACAATGCCTAGCGTTTAAGTAGAGCATTCTTGCGAAATGTGTCCGGAGGAATCAAATTTAGGCAAGTATTGCCCTGCAAGTGTCCCTAACCACATGGGTTGTTGAAACCAAGTGAATATCGTTACCTTAGATGGGCCACGGTGGCTGAGCAGTTAGCCAGCTCGCCTCCCACCAAAGCGATCCGCATTCAATCCCCGGCCGGGTCACTCCGGATTTTCGCACGTGGGAATCGTGGCGGACGATGCCACTGGTCTGCAGGTTTTCTCGGCGATCTCCCGTTTCCCCCGCCCCTTCATTCTGGCGATGCTCCATACTCACCTCAATCACCCTCATCGGCTCTGAAGACCTCGATGTTAAGAGCCGCCCAAATACCTTCAACCTTAATTCGTTACCTTTGATAGCAGTACCAACATATGTCTGTTGCAGTTATTCTTGCGGTTGTATTTGACATTATTCATATAACTGCAAGCAGTAATTTGATACTTTTGCAAAATGGTAAAGGAGAAAGTAAAGAAAAAAAGAACGCGAAAAAATGATTTACAATAGTGTTGAAATTTGGTTGTTGTTACCCTGAAACCTATTAAAGTTTATCCACGGTAAACTGCGCAATTTTGAAAGCCCTGCTGAAGATCAATTTGTTTGCACATGATGTATACTTCCACTATCACATCGTCACGGGCCTCATCACTTTATTCATGCGTCAGCCAAGATAAACTGTCGAATTATTAGAAACACAAATATTTATTACGTATATAAAAAAAAAAAAAAAAAAAAAAAAAACTAAAGCAAAAGAAATAATTTCTGTATTCACAATTGTTTACCCAACACTTTTAATTATACGTTAAGACATAGAACTGTTTTCATTCACTCTGTTTAAGACTGTTCACGATAAAGTGATTACACTTTTGAAATCAACCTTAGAAAAAATATCACTGCTCCTCCTCGCATATATTTTAACCGGCACAGTGAGTGGGAAGCGTCCAGTAAAGTTGGTAAGGACGGAGGGAAAGAAGTTCCACGTCTTAACGTCGAATAAATAGTGTTAGGTAAACATTTATAATAAAATAAATTATTTATTTCGCTTTCTGTTTTAGTTTAATGCACCGAAGTGTAATAATTAACAAAGTTGCAAGATATTTATTTCTCTAATAATTTAACAGTTTCACTTGACCGATGTATGAATAAAGTGAGGAGGTCAATGTTAATTTTACGTAAGGCGGAAGAATACACAACGTGCATACAATTAAATCCTAAGCAGGGCTTTCAAATGTGCTCAGTTTGCCGTGAACAGCCTATGCCAACTTTACTGGCCGCATAGAAGGCAATGTCCACTTAAAATATAATCTATGGACGTTTTTAAAAGGTTGATTTTAAAAAAAATGCTTAAATAATCCTGAAAAATTTATACAGTGATTTTTCTTTTGCAGTTTCTTCCCGGTGAAGGGCGGCAGTTTGTGGAAAAGGGAAGGATGGGCGACACGTTGAAATAACTTGTGCTCTCCGTATGGCTCGAAACTTCACACGTGGCATTTGCTGACATTTCATTTAATTGGGGTAGGCGGGAACAAATTCATTTTCACCGTGTCCTCGTCTTCCTAGAGGTGTCGCGTTGCCCTCGGCAACTGAGGGTAATAAGCCCCGGCCGCCTCGTTACCTTTTACGCCTTTCCGCCTCTCCAATTATGCCAACTGAACTTCCCGTGTTATACGACGAAAATACCTCCGGGACCGATGATATTTACCCGTCTCGGTGGGACGACCAAAGAGAAGCTGATCAGAGGCACAGAGTATGCAGGTATACAAAGACGAAATTGCATGGCGGTTGCTTCTTAACAGCGAGGTCTTGAGAGCCGATGAGGGTCATTGAGGTGAATATGGAGCGTCGCCGGAATGAAGGGGCGGGGGAAACGGGAGATCCTCGAAAAACCCGCTGACCTACGGCATCGTCCGGCACGATTCCCACTTGTGAAATTTACGTATGGCCAATTTCTTACATGGAGGGTTTAGGGGCGTAGCTTAGTAATTTTCTATTTAAATATTATACTGACGTCTTACTTGAAGATAGCAATATACAGTTACTATCAGGATATACGATTTAAAATCTGGACATTACATTAAAGGCCGTTCACGTTAAAGTGAGCACTCTAGAAATCAACCTTTGAAAAAAAAAAAAAAAACAACCGCCCGCAACTGCGTATGTATAACCATGTGTGTCTCCACACAGGCTGGGGATGAACACACCCAGTTATGTTGGCAGTGAAATGTGAAACGTAGTTCTACGAAATAATGCGGTATTGCAAGTGTAATGTTTAAATTTATGGCTACTAAAGCTGTTTGGCATATATTTCACACTCTTTAAAGTAATTATTGACGTAAAGATAATGTATTTACTGTAACTCATAATTATATTGTGTCACGTGATCGGCGCAACGGTCAAAACAAACGGTCCGTTGTTGTGGTTCCTTCATGCTTGTTGCTTGGCTTTGCTTGTGTGGAGTGGTTGCGAGGCAAACTACACATTTGGAAACTGGAAGTGGTTGTGTTTTAATACTTCTCATTTATTTTTCAGCTTATCTGCAATCAGCGTTTTATTATGGGTCGTATAGTGTTTAATTGCGTTGTAGTGGTTTTGTGTAAAGTTATGAATTCCAGCAAAGTAGATACAAATATTCAGCGCCAGGAGGAACATTATAAATCTCTCCGAAAGTATTTGTTCTTTAATTCGTCGAGTATAGATGAAACTGAGGAAGGTGATCGAAAGAGTGGCAGAAATGATGGAAATTTCAACTGCAACTGTCCGAAGATAAATGTAAATGTGTTTTTATGACGTGTTTTCGCCGCTTATCCCATTGAAAAAAAAAATGAAAAAGAACAAGTTTAAATCGAGAGTTAGACACGTGATATTATAAACGGAAAGTTAAATAACAATTATAAAGAAAATGAACGACAGCAGAAACGCAACATTAATAGATTCATGTGAGTTTGCAAAGTACGTGTTATATCCTAAGTTTGACAAATAATATTTAAAGTTAATCTGTACCTATCTACCTACGCCCATCTGTTTAACCTTTCTTTCAAATCTGTTATTATAACAAGTGCAAATGTGCCTGTCAATAATTATACATTAATTTGACATGTTTTGAAATCACTTATTTTGTAATGTGGGCCTAACCTCAAAATTGTGTTCATGTAGTTATTCAGCCCACGTTACAGTGTTAAGTTTTACAATTGATAACATAAACGTCGCAGTTTGATGCTACACCAAAGGTGTTCCAACATATAAACTATAAAATCGTGAAGCTGGTTTTGTTAACTATATACCTATAGCTGTGCTTGTTGCCGACATTCTTGTGTGATGCAAGTGTAGGCCTAGTTGTTTTATTTGGTAATGCTTGCTGTAATAAGAATTAAAAGGTATTTACAATTAGTTTTCAACAGTTAGGCCTATAGAACAATACCATGTTTAAATTTCGAATTGGATGTTCGACAAGACAACTTGCTACCTTTTGAGAAATATCAACGAAGATAGTATGCGTTGAGTAGGGATAATTGTTTATAATATCTGCCACTTTGGCCCGCAAAAGTATTGTAGTTATTGAAATTTAATGTAACTGTAAATTACACGTCGTCAACTCCCCAGACTCCCAGAGCTCCTGTTTGCTTGCGAGTGCATGTTTTGTAAATGTTATATTACATTACGCAGTGTATGTTTTAAATTTAGTATTTATAAAGAAGCTATACGAGCCAGCTTTCAATAAGAACCGGGCTACAATTGACATACCAAACACATTCACAGTTATAGCGATAAGCGGACACAAAATCACACTGGCCTGGCTACAATTGATATAACGATAATAACATTAGTTTGTTTATGTTGCTATATTTGTACCGAAGAAATTAAGGTCTGTACATAGTCGGTAGTGGGTTTTTTTTCTCTTCAAAAATAAATATCTTCAATTGATCCGAGACATTTTTAAAATGATAAATTATTTACATTTCAATATTTACTTTAAACATTACCTAAAAGCGTTACAAGACTTCTGTGGTTGTGATTATCCATAAATAAACAAAAGAAAATATCTTCCGAGGAATAAAGTCAAAATACACACTTTCTTGATTTGTAAATAAGTTTTACAATTGATAACATAGTATAAGTGTCGGGGCTTCTGATTGGCTGTTTATTATCGCACAGCTATAGTAACAAGGAAAGTTAAACCAAGTGCTTCTCGCTATGTATAGCAACTTGCCTGTACGTATTACTTTTATAATTTGTCCTTTACATTATCATTTTGCTGTCATTTGTGGATATGTATTGGTTTTTCTATTAATAAGACATTTATTTCAGCTTTGTGCGTGTGGACGCATGAACCATTTTTTGTAAGTATAGTAATTTTATTTAAATACTGTTCTCATTTAAGTTTTCAGTTTTGCTGCAGTCATTGCAAGGAAGGAACAACACTGATGAGAGTCCATGCACTTTACCTGTAAAATTGGTTTCTTGAGGTCTGAGAGAGTTTGACATAAAGGAAATGCCGCACTCATTTGGTCCACAAGAGACGCCGGAAATGTGGCCATCACCGAATAGGCATTTCACTTAGCTATAAATAATATACATTATTTTTATAATTATTTTGTACAAATGGTGGTGCCAGTTACAAGCCTGGTATATACCCTTCTTTTACTTCTTTAATTCACAGTATAAATGTTCTTTTTTGGAGGGTCTCAGAAGGGTATGAACACAGAATAACGGTGTCAAAAAAAAAAAACTATATGTACATACACACACCTGCATTTGTTGATAAGTTTATTTTTTTAGTGTAAATTATTTTTATTTCTTATATATGTTATAGGCCTATGTTGAAAGAAATGTATCTCCATTTATAAAGGTGCACATAAAACTATACTTAAAATGCATATATACATATTTTTATATACTGCCACGTTTGCACCATCACGTTAAGTTTATTAGCACCATCTACTTCTGTGCAGTGGTGTACTCTTTGGTTAGCTCAGATCCCCTTGTCTTTCCTTGCCTCCCTGCCTTCCCCTTTCCCCTTCGTGCATCATTTTTTGATTTGATATTTTTTATTTAAGTCCTTTCACGGCTTCGCTCTGTCTACTTTATACGCTTCAGACATCTGCTACATTATGCCGCTACCTTATGCCGGCAGGATGTATGGTTTTTCCTGATGGCTTAGTTGCACCTATCTTCAGTCAGCTGAGGCCACCATGTTTTAGAGCTGACGTTTTACTTGTCACACTACAGAGCCATGGGGCCACTTTGAAAACTGTGAGTCATGGGAAATGTTAAGTTTGTGGTACAGTTTTTAAATATTTGGTAATTTGTGTGACAAGTGGTGGTGTACCTTGGATGTGCAGTAGTGCTAGTCTATTTTAAAATCTGGATTTGGCTGCCCTTCCAAATTATTTTTTGGCTTAACTAATGTGTGTCCTTTTTTAATGTGTCGTGTTGGTCCTTGTTCACCACGAAAGTTTAATGTTTGCTTTTTCACAGTTTCCATGACTTCATTGGTAGGGCGTTCATTTTTCAATTGTTTGTTGTGTAAAGTTTTTGTCTATCAGAGCTGTGAGATGAACCAAACAATTGTGTGTTGCGTATTTTATTTATTTATATATATATACACATGATATATATACATATATACATTATATATCATGTGTTATATACGTCATATATGTGTTACACTTAATAAACTCAATGTTTACATTTCAGAACTAATAACATGTGGCAAGGTTTGTTTTCATGTGGTGGAAGGAAACATAATGTGCAAGAAAGTAGAATTTTAGCAAGGCTTTCAAAAGTTCTCACTTTATAATGAACGGCCTTTACACGAAATACTGAAAGGTCGGAGGATCATTGTTATTGTAACTACATTACATATATTCTTAAGTTTTTTTTTTATGTACTGGGCTTGTCCCACCTTGAGATGGACCCGGACGCTGTTGTACTATAGCGGGGCTACGGCGGTCGCAAAGCAGGCTCTTTGGGAGGTGCATCAACAATGACTGGAATTAGCTCGGCAGTATGGTTTCTGGACCGCTGCTGATTGGCGATGGGTAGTCTTCTCTGACGAGTCACGATTTCAGCTGCATAGAATATATGAATGTCAGCGTGTCGAGCAAGAAACTTCTGAGAATCAACACCCTGCATCCATTGCTGGACGAACATAAGGTGGTGGGGGCAGTGTTATGGTCCGGGGAATGTTCTTGGGGGGATTCTGTAGGTCTCATCATCCGTGTGGAAGGCACTCTTGATCAATTTGGATATTAATCCTTCCTCGGCGATCATGTCTACCAGTACATGATAATTGTCTTTCCTCGGGAGGACGAGATCTTCCACCATGGCAATGCGCCTGGCCATATGGCTGGAAGTGCACGATTGAGACTTCGAAGTTCTTCCCTGGACTCCAAACAGCCCCGATCTCAATCCAATTGAACATCTGTGGGACCACCTCGATCGTCGTGTTCGCAGTCTGTCTACTCTACCACATACCCTTCAACAGTTGTGGGATGCACTGCAGACAGCAGGACTCCAGATACCTGTGGACGCCTATCTGCACCTGACTAAGTCAATGCCAGCTTGTCAAGCTGTTGTCCGTGCTGCGAAGGGCAGTTACTCTGGATACTAGCAGGTGGCCATAATATTGTAATTCGACTGTGTATAGAGTATATACACAATACAATATATACATAACAGTGGTGTGTGATGAGGTGTACCACGGTAAGTTGGGGCTTGCTGTACACTCTCGGCGCATGCAGCAGGAATCTGTAACCAGAGTGGAGTCTGTAGAAACCGAATGTATTGCGACCGCTCGAGAGAGCGGCGAGGCACCATACACATGTGCTTTGATGTCTAATGCACTACTATGGTTAAGTGGCCGATGTGTAAAGTAGCAAACGATAAGTATAGCACAGAGAAAAACACAGGTTACTTTGAAACAGTTCACCACAAACCACTGATGTAAATTATTTACAACCGAACAACGATCTTCAGGATACTGCATAGTTAAATTAATATCTGCAACGACTGAAAAATCTGCAGTTGCCATCAAATACCATAAAAAGTAATGGTTGCAACTCTGATGCTGCAAATCATTACGTGATGTCTAAACTATATTGGTTTCCCCAAGGTCCAAGGTTTATGACTACTTAAAATTAACAAAAATATAATTTTGTGTTACCTCACTAAACACCACATTTTTCGAACAAAAAATTTATAAATTTCGTAACCGTTAAGTGATTGCGCCTAGTAATTGAGAAAATTTTCTCTGAACTGCCTTTCACGTGACAGTTTTATGTACGAGCACACAAAAATGTAACTTGTAACAAAAGAAAAATTTACTACAGAAAACTGTAAGAGTACATATTTTATCTCAGATAACACTAAGCATATTAAAGAAAGAGATTAGAATTTTAATGTTTTCCTTATAGAGTTTGGTAGACTGAGAAAAATTAAATAAACAAATATGAAGTTTATAAGAGATCAAAAATAATGTTAAGTTTCTAACTTAACCTAATTTACAGAATGATGCATGTGCACTTCAGGACTTTGTATATACGTTAAGACTGATTCACAATAAATTTCGCACATACGAAACATTTGAATAGAACGTGTAAATAAAAAATGTGGTTCATGGTGATTTATTTATCTCGAGTTCTCTCAATAACAAACAATAAATTATTTCTTATGCTTACTCTGTGATATTCTATTGCTTGAATGCCTTTTGCACACGACACGAAATAAAATTTCACAATTTCGTACATGTGTAGGTACATATCCAGGATATTTTCAAGATGACGCATGCAAGGAAACAATTGGCAAGTATTATTTACGATACTGTTATCATTTCACACGTTCATCACACTCTAAACTTAAAACAGTGAGAATTGAACAAAATCAGGGACAACAGTAAAAATTGAGCTACTGATAATCAGTGCCATATAACTAGTTAAAATAGTTGCTGAATTTCAATGGTTTGTGATTTCCCACTGAATGTCAAGAATTCCACTGTTATAAGTCACTTGTTCCCAGTTCATTTGCTTGATTCACCAGTCGCCTATGCTGTAATAGCATCTTTGTTTCCTGCCTCACATGCCGATATATTATCTTCATATCCATAAACTCGCCAGGTTTTGAATACTGAAGGTCTGTCGACATCTGTAGTCAGACAGGATATTTGTACATTCGAGGAGAACAATTCTATTCCTATCAATGTCTACTGTATGGTGTACAAAGGTAGTAATAGAATTGACAAAACTTGTGATAAGGATGGGGTTGTTGTACCCATGTGTATTTCTACTGTACGTCATGAGAAACACATGCATATTTTGGCCATGTGCACTAGTGGAAATGCCGCACATTTGCATATTTTATGCATTAGAAATTCGTCATGGCTGTCACACCAGTCATACAATCCTATGTCAGCAACAAAAAGCTGTTTGCAGTACTTTCCCCACTGGGAATGACCAGTACTTGTAATTTAAAGAGTACAGTAAACAGCAGAGATTGGGTTTCATCGCCTATTGCGACATTGAAAGTAGCCTGAAACCCATGTCCACTTGCTTACCTGATAATGAAACGAGTAATACAACTACCATCAACCAACATGTTCCATATGCTTGTAGCATTTTGTTGGTTTGTTAATACAATCCAATTTTATCTTACTATTTTGAGTTTGTGGGCTGATTGTATGTACCAATTAGTTGATAAATTAGTTCAACTTACTAAGTGGGTTGCAGGAATCTACAGTGTAATTGTTCCAACGAAGCCAAAAACCACTGCTGATGAAGCTAGGTTGGCAGCTCAAACATGTTGTCACATTTGTAAGGTAAAACTCGGCACAGATAATATTGAGGTCGATCATGACCATCAGACAGGCGAAATCAGAGGCCGCGCATATCATAAGTGTAACTCTGTATGAAAAACAGCAACAAGTTGTCTTTTGCAATCTTCAAAACTACAATGCTCACTTTCTTTGACTGAACGTCATGTAACACTACCCAATGGATCCATGGTAATTGAAAATGTTGGTAAAATTAAAGTGATTGGAATGACCCTAGAGAAATGCAAATGTATTACCAAACAAATTCCCAATGGGACTGATTTCAATGGAAAGGTGCAATATTTCATATTATGTTTTATTGACTCATTACAATTCATGAGCACATTTCTGGAAACCTTGGCAGGTAGTTCACTACCTGTACAATTGACTATCACCTGCTCGATGTTTCCAGACAACACTCAATTCGAATTTGCAAAACAGAAGGATGTTTTTCTTTATGACTTGTTAAGTCGCCAGGCAGTCTGATGTACAAGTCACTCCCAACAAAGGACATGTTTCATAATGTGATGAGGTGAAGGCATTAGCGATGAGGATTATGCTCATGCCCAAGCTGCATGGAATGTGTCCAACTGCATAAACTTGTTGAAGTATGCCATTCAATACTTGTGTGGGCACTGTTTACTGGCAGTTGTTTTTGAAAATTTCAGGATAGTATCTTTGGCTCATAACCCCACCATGTATGTCACGTGTCTGTCTCTTTCATGGGATGCTTTATTGTCAATGACAAGTGCATGGCTAGAGTTGTTGACTGACCCAGACATGTATCTTTTTGTAGAATGCGCGGTTAGGGGCGGCATTTCCCAGGTTCCAAGAAGACGTGCGGAAGCCAACGACATTTACATGGGCGAGGACTATGGCCCCAGTGTGGCTTCGATAAGTATATGCTATTTCGACGTCAACCAGCTGTACAGGTATACGATGCGATCCAAGCTTCTGTTTGGGCATTTTCAGTGGGTTGAGGCTGATGTGTATTCAACATGGGATTTTTCAAACATGGTGATGACAGTGACACTTGTTCTTTTTTTCGCAGAAGTGATTCTGTCATTTCCAGACGAATGTCATGATGCACTATTTGATCTGCCTCTGGCCCCAGAAAATGGCATACCCCTAAACAGCTCGCACGAGAAACTTCTTTTAACACTTGTGCCACAGAAGAAATATGTTATACATGGTGAAACACTGAAGCCCTATTTGATGTACAGGATCAAACTCGACTGTTCATTGCACTTTGAGCAGAAGGCAAAGATGGAACCATACATTGAATTTAATATTGAGAAATGTGCTCAGGCTGAGAATGAATTCAAGAAATTGTTTTTCAAATAGATGAATAATTCTGTTTATTGAAAAACCTTGCAGAATGTCCACCGGGAAAGGGACATAAGTCGTTTCGAGGTATGACATGATCTATGGGGCTGCAGAGTTGATAGGTCGTCCTACATTCCAGAAAAGGCAGATTACCGATGAAAACTTGGTGTTTTTGATTTTTCAAAATGAACCCTCTATGAATTTCATTATCAGTACATGTGTACCAAATTTCTTCTGCCAGCCTTTCACCTGCTCTATTGTGATACCGATTTCTTGGTGTAATCTGTTGCTTGCGATATCATTTATAAAGTAATTACACCATATTTAAAGGCGTGGTTTGATACATCCAACTATGTGCTCGATAACCTGCACAAATTCCCCTATGAGAACAAAGGCCGTACTGGGGTGATAACAATGAATGAGCTGATCGCATCGTCATACACTTTGTAGGTTTATGTTCCAAGCTTTATGCATATGATGTTGCAAACAAGCAATGTATACGTAAGTCGAAGGGTGTAAAACCTAACATGTTATAACCACTCAAATACGAGGATTATCAAGATTGCCTAAAAATTGCACAAGATTTTTGGGGACCCAATATCAATTCCATTCACGTGCTCACAAAGTCTGCACTGAATGTGTAACCAAGATAGTGTTGTCAGGTATGGATGATAAGTGTTATATTGAGGCAGATTGAGTATCGACCTTACCTTGGGGGCACTACACAATCCTTAAAAAAAATTTTACCCCCCCCCCCCCCGGACAATAGTTACAGAAACACAAATACAGCCCACCCACGACACCAAAACTTGCAGCGCCACATGCACATCCTGTTCCACAGCCAACATCACATCTATCTATAGCTGTCTGCAATCTTTACAACTGCTTTCTGCAATATCTAAATCTGTTTACACCACCTGTTGCATGTTCATCAATGATGCTGCTAGCCTAATTGTAAGGCATGGAATAACGTCAGTATCAATATTCTTGATACAAGTGTCTTCGATCCAATTTCCTCTTGTCAAAATTCAAATAATAAGTCATTTGGCATGTGTGTGTGTGTGTGTCTGAAAATATATTTCCGGGCCTGACACAACAAAAGAATGCCTTCAATGCATGTCTTTATAACCTCTTCAAGATATTGTAAATATTGTATATAGTAAAGAAAGAGGCCACATCGATGTAGTATGTTTGTAAATTTTTTATTTCTGTGTGTATTTTTGTTCTTGTTTTTTATAATTAATTATGTGTAAGAAGATTCCGAATTGTTGTACAATACAGTAATATGTGTTTCTTTTCTTCTTTATTTTTAATATTAACTTGTTTGTTGTTGTAAATATAGTAATAGGTATTTTGTTTTAAACATTAAATGGTTTATCCTCGTACAGTTATTGGAAAAATGTTAGGAACTAAATTACCAAAGTTGTATGTTGTAGATTTAATACTCTTGATATATTTGTTTTACAGTAAGTGAAAAATGCTTGTTGTACATATTACTTTCATTTGGATTATAAAGCGATTGAAAAAATGTTTATTGTAAAGTAATTTTGTATGAGCAATTGTAAATATTTAGCTTTTAAGGATGATTAAAAAAAACACAAATTAAAATAAGTTTTTTTGTATTTTAAAAAAGAGTAGTGTGACTTGTTATTTATTAGTGTAATTCCTTATGTCATTATACAATATTTTGTGTGCGATGAGTTGATAAAACATTCAATATTACTAAAGAGAAATTTGAAAAAAAAAATGTTGGTAAACTTGAAAAGGAGTGTGTATAGCAGCGATGGCAAGTTTTCAGGTTTGGAGCTTAAAAAGAATTTAAACTCAGGTAGCAGGATGTTTAGCCCAAGAATTACAAGTTTCTCACTTCAGTCTTCACGAGGGAGAAAAATATTATACATTAAAATTTGAAGTTTTTAAAACTAATATTGCCATTATGGAACTGTAATAAAAATAACTCTAAAGGACTGATTGAAATATATTTACAAATATGTTTGAGAAAAAAAATCGTACACGGGAATGAATGAAAGGAGAGGAAGCAGTAGCACGTCGAGAAAGCCTCATAGGCCAAAGCATAACACAATAGTGTCCAATCAAGGGGGAAAGTGGTGTTTGAAAATAAAATTCCTTTTGAGAGCCAGGTAAACGATCCCTCACTGTGCTACCTACAAGAATATTTCCCTCTGACCATCTCTACAGCAGCTAGTGGCAGAGCACACCGAACTTTTACTTTTAACAAAAATATTATCTCTCACAAAAACAGATTACTACTTCGCCTGAGGAATCAATACGATGATGTCTGCTGGTAAAATACCCACCTACTTTACACAAACTCAGAAATCATCTTTATACACTTTCAAAATAAAGAATATTAATTTTGTTTCAAATTTTATCTTACAATAGTGAAATTTAATTTTTCCAGGGAAGTGAAAGTAGTGTTAAGGAAATATGGGTAAGTTTTTCTCAGCACTAGTATGTCCGTGCTAAATCGTTCCGTATTGTGAAAAGTTGTCTGTGCGCTGCGCTGCTTAATTTGCAGGTTGATAATAGTAGCTTGCTAGGAATCCCTTTTTTCTAGATATAATTCAGGATGTGTAGGAGTAGTGTGCAAATTGTTTCGTTGTCTGTTGTAGGACTTAGTGTATTCAAGTAGTTTGCTTCCATCTTTAAGTTATCAGAATGGGTGGTAAAAGAGTTTTCTAGGGAAATATTAATTAGTTTAAAAATCCAAGTACATGAGTAGTGTTCAACTCTTTCCCGTAATTTCAACTCGGCCGCAAGCTCCATGTCTATAAGTCATTCATTGACTGACCTCGCATCCAGACAGACATGTTTCTCCCGTTTGTGCGATTTCATTAATTTAAAAAACAGGATACCTGGGTTCCATAATTCATTTAGTGATAGTCACGTACTTGTGTTCATTAGCCAATTAATTAATTTTGAAACCAATTTCTAATAAGAGGGGATAGATTTCATTTCCCAGAAATACATGCTATAAGTAATTAATTCTGCTATCTCCCGAACCCAACGGACGTATATTAAAATAATTTAATTTCTTTCCATAGCTGGGCTCAATTATTTGTTTTTCCTGTGCGACGATTAAACACTCATGCATCACTGGTATTATTTATTTGGAATAATACATGACGTTAATACTATCTTTCAAAGTCGCATATCTCTCAACACAGTCTACGAGACACACAAAACACTTATGCCACTCTTACAAAAAACTCGACACAGGTATACCCTAGACACTATAATATTCCCGTCAGTCGAGTGCTAAATGTCGTGTAGACAACATCGCTCCCCTAATTACACCCCTGCCCCCAACACAGCCACATCTCAGTATAGCGCCAGACCTTCGGCCGTCAACATTTACCAGAGCTGCTCCCCAACACAAAAAAAGAAAGAAAATAAAGTACACAAAACTATACAAAAAAAATTCGATTAACTAATTAAATTAATTTGATTAATCAAAGTTTCATATCATTTTATCCGATTACCCGGAAAAATCGATTGTATTGAGGATAACGAATTTTTTTCCATCGGATTAAAATCAGATTAAGAATTAATCCAATTAATTTGATATCTATTTGATATGAAAGTGTTAATCCAATTAATCAAACGTGGGTTAGAACCCCCCCGGCCCTACTAATATACTGCACATAATATTAAGAACTAATACGTATTAAATTTCATTGTGCAGGAAACATCCCCGATAAATAAAATTCTAATTTAACAAAGAAGCGATAATAAATCACAACATTCGTTAACTTTCTTCCTGTAGTGGACTGCATGGAAAAACAGGAGCGCTTTCTCACTTGGAAAATAATTTTCAAATAGACGTTCAGATTAGATCCTCCCATTAAAAAAAATTTAGTGTATCACATTGTCAAACACATTCAAGATTATTCAATCAAATTTTCTGGAAGAAAAACATTGATGGCCATATTTTGCCTTCAAATTGTATTGTCAAATATATTTGAATGCGAATATTTGACAGTATGCAACTCAGTCAGTGTTGCCAGATTTTCATTCATTAATTTCTTTACATGTTGCATGAAATTCCCGAACTTTCGAATCAATTTCCGTACCCACAAAATCAAAAAGCACTTTTTAAAACGAAAACTTGTATAAAAATTAATATTCTATCACGGACCTCCATAAATTGAGCATACTTTATATAAAATAACATTATATATATAACTGCAATTTTTAACTCGGCAGAAAAGATGATTATTTATTGTGACGTTCAAAATATTATTTAATATTCGGTTATAGGCTAGGAACGGTTCGTTAGCGGCAGAACGTAATTGCTCTACCTATTAATTATTTCACGCACAGTGTTAAATGTGTAAATATAGAAAGTACTTATAAAGTACTATCACGTAGCTTGCAAAAATCAACCCCGTGCAATTCTGGCGTTTTATTATTTTCTATGATCATACAATTTTGTAATTTTTTCTCACAGCCTTTACGTTTTCGTTATTATATTATCGATGTCATACGAAACAGAATTTTCGAACCGTATTGAACAATAATTTGTTCTTGCAATATCCGTCTTCTGGCGTACGGAATTAAATTTATACACGTAAGCCGTACAAAACGAGTTTTGGCACAGATTCTTGGATTTCCGTACATCTGGCTACATTGAACTCAGATGTGACATCCCAGGCTTTGCGAGTTTGAGTCATTATTTTTAACCACTTTTAAATACGAAAGATTTCTTACATTCGTTACATAAAAATAAGAGATACTTTTGGTTCAGTAAAAAGTTGTTAATATATATGGTATTATATATGCACACACACACACACTATTTTTTTAAATGAAAAAAATAACCTATCGAAACTCATTGTTATTAAACTCGCAGAAGCAAAAAAAAAAATTGACTTCTGGCCAACTATTTTGACTAATTCAAAATAAATGATCAGGTTTTAAAAAATTTGGATTGAAACGTTTTCAAAAATTTCTTTATATCGAATTGCGCTCAAGAAGTAAACTACATATTGAGACGCCAGCGATATCTAGGTTCTCAGGTTCAGAACAGTAGCAGGGGTGGAATGACGTCGAGATATCGAATGATACGCCGATCGATACAAACGAACTCGAGAATACGTACCGGCAAGTAGCGCTACATCGTGGTGTAATTCTGAACTGTATTACTTCGAAAACAGCGCCGCACTGCAATTAATATAACAGGTGAATTACACGATTGAAAAACAAAAGCAGAACAGAAGTACAATTGGACAGCAAGATTTAGAGTTGGTGGTGTAAATCATTTTTTTTTTTTCAGCTCAGTTCATTGAAATGAAAAACATAATTTTTGCGACAAATCAAAGACTGCGTCATTAGCTGACGTTCTCTTAATTTGCAATCGACGTGGCAAGAAATTAAGCACTACAGTAAAACGTTACCAACTAATTTGAATATCAGTATCTACGACAGGCATGAAGCCGGTATAACAGCATAACCGACCTAAGTGAGGTAATAAAGTAACCACGGTAAATTTTCTTTTGAAAGAGACTAAAAACAACAATTAGGTAATCAGATCGCGAAATTTAATTGCCAATATTCCTGTCAAACCAGCACTATACTAACTGAAAATGGTTGTATTTGAAAAGACACTAAATATATGCGTGAAATCTATTCTCTCATAACATAAATATCCGTTTTTCTATTGTTTTTTTGGGCTACTCTTTTAGTCATTATCTTATCGCATCCTTATTTCGATTGAAAACATATAACTGTAAAATAGGTACCGAAGAATTAGTAGAGTCAACATGGATATAAAAAAAAATTCTTCATGCATTAAAAATATACTTTACAAACGTATCATTAGATTGGTTAAATAAAATAAAGTAAGTAATTAATTGTATTAGTTATAAAGGTAGAAAAAATACAATATTTTCATTAATTGATCACAAGCATATTGAACAGTGTATGAATGATTAGTTTAATGGGATAAGTAAATGAAAATAATAATAATAAAAGGTACACCACATTTGAATATTCATTTCAATTTATTCATGACCTGGCATCAAGGGTTCTGTATAACTACATGTATTTCTCGCGTACGAGGACTCTAAACGCTTGAGCTATAATCCACTCACGGTTACTTCACACTTTTCTGAAGCCGTGCTAAAGTAAAGTTCTAATTCTAGAACGTTCCTCCGCCTCGTGCAAACTAAGCTAAGTCTAGAAAATTACACCGAAGGACAACGCACAGAATTCATGCGCACACATTTACGATATTTTGCATCAGATCTATTTCTTACTAGACGCTACCACCACAGATGTTTTTTCACTGATTTATTAATAATTTATTATAAATTTAATATTATATTATAGTTTATAAATAAAATATAATTTGGACTTTAATTTAACGAAAAATAATACACTTTTATGTTAACAGAGGTCTAAAACCTTGCGATACATGGCATATTTCGGAAATAACTAAACACGTAATACATTGGGTGATTTTTCAAAGGTTTGATTCAAAAGGTGTGAAGAAACCGTGAATAGACTATATAAGGGTGACTTCTAATCCCACACGACTTGCCTCAGCGCCTTTATGGACAATGCGTTCATCTCGCGTGCAGTCTTTCCGATAGTGACTTGCCTAAACGGGAATTTAACCCGTCACCATGTATTTTCACGGCACGCTAATACAGATAAACCGATTATGCATGTCTAAAGAAAATTGTAAAACTTCCGATAAAAAAAATTAGCAGCTAAAACTGATAGTGAAAAAAAAAAACCGTTTTAACCATTTTCGCGCCCACAAAAAAAATTGGCGTTGACATGAAATCTTGAAAACTGTGTTTGTGGACGAAAGTGTTTTTTTTTTTTACATTACAACGTTTATATTGAAAAGCAGCAGGGAGATGGAAATAGGATGAAGGGAAAAATTTAGAAGGGCCTTAAAAAGTGCTCAATGCTTAAAATATTGGTAATTTAATGTTTAATTAATTTTTGTAAAAATTAGCATGAAATTGTACTTTACACAAAAATGATATCTCCCTATCTCCCTGAGAAAGTCGCCTTGAATATTCTGTTTGAAACATTTACACTGAAACATTATTTAACATTGATTCCCGATGTGAACTTATAGCTGCAGGAATGATAGTCAGAGCCCTTAACTGACTAAAATTATATACGGAGTTGAGTAATGTGTTATTATTTGAATTGACGTTTGTAATTAATTGATTGATAGATAACTAGACACACGCAAAATTCGCGGTTTTATTCGGCATCGGGCTAAACTTCATAGTACTGTCTGCACTGGAGCTAGCGTCGTTTCTCCAATGGCTGCTGCATAGATATGAAGCCACGCCCTTTCTGGCCGAATTGCACGTGATTGGGGCACACAATTGTTAAGTGTTCAATTATTGGCGCAGAGTAGCCCAGGACGTGTCAGATACATTATGCTCCAATGACAAACTTTATACACGTGTACCTTTGCAATACGTTTAACGTTTCCCCAAATAATAACGCGATTTTTGCAAATCTCTTTAGATAACACATTGTGAAATCCACATGGTTAAGAATTTTCGTAGCATTGTAAATAAAACAGGAATTTAAATCTATCCCGTTTATTTAATTATAGCGGAAATTCGTCTCGAACTTGACTATTCGCTAGAGACCTGCAAAATTCGCGTTGAGGACATTTAAACACTTTCCCTTGGGAATAAGATTGTCAGTGGCCCATTCTTTATTTGGCACGCCCCGAATAACTCTGCACCAAAAAAAAAATGAACATTTTCAATCGTCTGCCCCAATCACGTGCAATTCACTCAGCATGGGAGTGACTTACCATCTAAGCAGCAGCCAATGGAGAAACGATGCCGGCTCGAGGATATACAGTACTGTGAGTTTCATCTTGACGCAAAAAAAGTAACGCGAATTTTGCAGATTCCTTCTAATCGCGGTTTCTTCGCACTTTTTTAAATCAAAACTTTGAAAAATCACCCCACGTATATTGTGTTTAGTTATTTACTAAATATGTCGTGTGTCACAAGCGTTTTATACTTCTGTTTACAATAAAGTATCTAATTTTTGGTTAAAATTAACTTTAGCCAATATTTTATTTTAAAATTATAATATTTAATTCATAATTAATATGCATAGTAACAGGTAGAAAATAAGTGTGTTGGTAATGCCTAATAAGAAATAGTTCTTATGCAAGATAATTTTACATTGAGGGCGCACGAATGTGGCGCGCTGTCCCTTTGGTGTAGTTTTACAACCGCGGTTCAGGTTTGTTTGCACGAGGCGGAGGAATATCTTGGAAGTAGAACATGAGCAGGGTTTCAGGAAAGTGTGAAGTAACCGTGAATGAACTACACTGTTATAACGTCTCATTATGTAGAGCATCTTATTAGTATTGTTAAGCCTTACAGTGGCATGGAAACCTAGTATACGAGTACACACATGTTTATTTTATATAAATGCTATTGTTGTGACGTGTTCTGCATATAAGTTTATTATTCAGTAATTTTATTTTGATTTTCATTTTATTTTACATATTTATTATCGTACATACAGCAGTTGAGAGGTTATTATTCATATATCAAGTCTTTATTTTCATATTAAGTTTTGAGCTACATGTTAATTTGTGTAAGTTGGTAATGGTTGATAACAACGTATTTATTGTAGTAATAAGGAATGCACACCGATATAAGCCCTATGTCACACAGGTAAATTCAAATCAGGTAACCGAGGCCAAATTGAGTTGTTGAAAGAATTTTCTGGTCTCCATCTTGTTTGAAATGGGTTACTAAGGTAACAGGTCGGGTAGACCTGAGCTCCGTCTGAACAGTGAAAAATTATTATTTGAAAGTGATTTTGACCCCGACAAATATGCTCCGTTTTACGTAAATAGACGACAGTGTGTTTTCAAACTGTCTGAAGAGGGCTTAGGAGCTTTGCAACTTCCAAGTATAACGCAGAGATATAAGGTATCTTATCACCGCCATACTAAGTGACCGTTGGTCCAGCGGTGGAGTGCTAAAGACGTTTCCTGTTAACTACACATTTAATACAATACTGTCTTGCTGATCACGCAGTGCCTGAAAATAAGAACTCGTACTTTACTCTACCGAATTTCGACATTGCTAGCCAGGAGCATTTTATTTAGTGTAGACGCATAGGCAGATTTCTTTTAAAATGTAACCTGTGAGTGTGATTACTATTTGAACATTAACAAAACTTTCTGCACACTAAAACATTTTAAATTTGGTAAGGTCTTATAAAAACTGCAAAGACTAATTATGGTTGCCAAGGAGACACACACAATTGCTATTTTTGACAGACATACAGAGTTTTAAATTTTATATTCTAGTCCAGCTGCTACGTGGTATTTGTAAATATTCTGTGATTACAATATAAAGTTGGAAACATTATTTAAATTGAGAAAAAAATTTGTTTGGATTGAACTCCAATTCACCCTTGGACTTCTTTTATGGATATGCCGGTAGTTAGTTTCCTTATTTTTTAAAGTGTGACACATGTATAGCTGTGTGGAGGCGGAGATAATCCTGGATACAAGGAAACATGCTGGTAAGATGCAAGTCTGTTGATGTTTTTGTGGCCAGTTTTAGTAATTTGCAGTGTGTGTTCTGTCACTTAAATATTCAGTTGTTTATTTGCAAACCCTGCCTACATGTTACATAATAATTACACATAAATATATCTCTATTTGTTTTCACATAATTAAAGAACCCTAATTTGCCACTTTTTTTTTTTCCGACGTGCGAGTCATTGTAACTCATGTCTGTAAGGATATTTACCATTAGAACTAAACGCAAATATTACCTAAATAGTTCAATCTTTTATTCTCGTCACTTGTTAAAGCACTTTTGCAAAATTACTGCATTTTGTATCTCTTAGTAGTATAATATTTTTCTGTATAGTATAGTTATGGAACTACGCAATTGTGATGCAACGTGCAAAGATTGCGGGCAAATATTCACGTGCAGAATATCTAGACAAGAACATTTTCTAGCAAGAATTGCCACTACACTCTTGCAAATACACAGAAAAAATTTTTCGCATCTGTCATATCACTGAGAAAATTTTTCAAGGTCACCCATTGAATTGCTTTGGTTGTTCGCTCAGCCTCGGTTTAGTTTCAAACGCCTATATAATTTGATAATGACAAGTATTACATTGTAAGTCGCGGCATAGATTACCAGCAATTTAATGCAGCCTGCTTTGACCTGTGATCACATAAAAAAATTATGTGGTCTACAAATAGAATGTTAGTGTCGCGCAACTTAGTAAATGAAAATGTTCAGCTTTGATTATCTCTCGCAGAAGATAACTGCGTGTTGCGATACACACGTGATTACTTGTGTGTTTCCGGAGAACTTGTTCTAGATCGAAAATTCGCTGACACTGCAGGGAATCGAACCAGCGACATTAAGGAAGCTCGTCAGTCATTGCAACTATTTGACCATCAGGAGTTCATGCGAACCGATGATCGTAATCTGGAATGCGACCTTACGTGTCACTTATGCCAAACTTGTAATAATACCCATCGCTGTGATGGACTGTCTTCTGCTGTTGTTCCAGAATTCGTTCCGTCGTTTGCAACATTCACAAAAAAAAAAAAAAAAAAAATGTTTTGCCCACCTGTAATTGATTGCACGTGAAGGTCGTTAGCTGGAACAGTCAGAATATTACAGAAACACATTCAAGTCCGTCGTGTTAATCTGTACTGACGGTGTATTTCATCTCATACTTTCACTTGGCCTCTGGGCAACCTTCTATAGGTTATTCACGATCAAATGAGCACTTCTGAAAGCCCTGTTTTAGATCTACTTGCATTCACATTATAGATTCTTTCACCTTATGTAAGACTAACTTTGTCATGGGCATCATCACTTTATACATGCGTTGGTCAAGTGAAAATGTGAAATTATTAGAAAAAGTAAATATTTTACAAATCTGCTCATTTTTACAGTTCGATGAATTAAATTATTTTCTTCACTTTTTGTTTTTTTTCCTTTAAGTTAACAGAAATGGTTACCTAACACACTTTATTCTACGTAAAGATACGGAACTACTTTCCATCCATCGTTACCAACTTTACTGGGTCGTTGTCACTCAGTGCGTTCGTTGAAATATATGCAGGCAGGGGCAGTGACTTTTTTTTCTGATAATTTCAAAAGTGCTCACTTTATCGCGAACAGCCTATACAAAAGTTTTTCGGCAGCACTTCCCCGCAGACTTGTTCTTCGCTCGGGCGTCTGTGACCGAGAGCTGCTTTAGCTCTAAATCAAGACGAATTCATTCCCTCGTCCTGGCCTCCGCAGGGCCAGCCCGTCGCTACAAAACCACTTTGCATGTTGATGGAGTTCGTTCAAGTAGCCTAATCGCATTTTCCAGTTGACTCGAAGCCACGGGGCAAGTGTCGATTACTAGCTTCGTTACCGTGAGCTCGTGGAACATACAGAGAAGGCAATAGCAAACAGTGGCAGTGCTTTCTGCGGAAATGTAGTAGCTACTTCACCAATTGCACTTGAGGTTGAAGTAAAGCATCTGCCTATGGAGCACTGCACCCGACTATACAGTCTGAAGAACTAATAAAAAAAAGTAGTGAAGACGCCATAAAAATTCTCAGAAAAGTGCGATTTATGCTTTTTATTAAAGAATTATGTACATATTTTACAACATTATAAAACATCTTACTAAAATATACTTTATAATAGTAAAAAATTATCGATAAAAATAGTGTGTATTATTAAGAAATGTTAACGCATTTCCATTCTGGATGCTTGGGAAAGCAGAATTAGCAAGAAAATATTCAAAAATGATCGCCCTAATATTTAATGTGATTACTACTGTGATTTTATTACACATAATGTGTTGTACCGATTTTATAATTAACTTTATTTATGCCAGTTACAGCCATAAATGTTTGTGACAAATGGACGCACATAAAAATAATTACAAAAATGATTTCCTACATTATTATTACGATTTTTCTCACACTCCATCATGGAAAAATTTATGACAATATTCCATGACGAGGATTTTCTTGCAAATTCTGCTTTCTGAAGCATCCAGAACGGAAATGCGCTTAAATTTAAAAAAATATATAAACTATTTTAATTGATTTTTTTACATTTAAAAGTTATATTTTATTTAATGTTCTATAGTTACCAAATATATACATTCTTCTTTGATATACAGCGTAAATCGCACTTCTGACAATTTTTATGGGACCTGTACTACTTTCTCATGAGTTCTTCACAAGTCGGGTGCAGTGCTCCATAGGCAGTTGCTTTACTTCATACTTAGTGTGATGAACCTTATCCTGGTTGATTATCTTTCAAGGACTCCAGTATTGAGATGACCGATATAACTCGCCGAGAAATGGCGACACTTTGTAAATCGGTGTTGTGAAACTCAAGCAGTACTATTAGTTAAAAGCAGTACTATTAATTGCAAAGAGCATGACATGCGGTGGGAAATGCTGGTGAAAGGCTGTTCACGATAAATTGAGCACTTTTGAAATCAATCTTAGAAAAATGTCACTGCCCCTGCCTGCAAATACTTAAACGGGCGCACTGAAGTTACGGGCCAACAAAGTTGGCAACGATGAATCGAAAGTAGGTCCATATTTTAACGTCTAATAAAAAGTCTTATGCTCAATCTGTGATAACTTAAATAATTTCCTCCTCTTTCTGTTTTTAATGCATCGAAGTGTAAAAATTGACAACATTAGTAAAATATTTACTTTTCTAATGTCACAGTTCCACTTGACTGACACATCAATAAAGTGATCAGGTCCATGGCAATGCTAGTTTTAAATAAGGCGGAGGAACACACAACGTGCATACAAGTAGATCTTAAGCAGGGCTCTCAAAAGTGCTCATTGCACCGTGAACAGCCTGTAGTTATTTAACAGTAGTGCGAGTAAGTTGCCTACATGGTGGAGATAATTAAAATTCTGGGTGGTTCACAGAAAGTACAATTAGAAAGTTGGCTGGGTAATGTGGACAATGTTAAGAGGAGCGTGGATGAAGACTGGTCTACGTGGCAGGAATGAGGTTTGAAATAGATGAACGACGGAATGGAACCGGGAATGAACATGTATACATGCATACAGGCATGCGTGCTGTTATGGGCAAGCCCTTGCTGTGGCGCTTGTATGAACGCGCCAGCACACCTCCAAGGCGAGCGAGGTCACAGAAGCGAAGTGCCGCCGCGACAATCAGGACACGAGCCGCAGGATCAGTCTGCAAACAAACAGAGCAATTTGTAAACCATCAAGTATATTTAAGGAAGCCGAGGAGTCGAGCTCGGGTCTTCCTATATACGAGGCAACATGGACCAGCTGATGGGGTTTCGTCCGCCGTAGCAACACAAAGGCAATGCCGTTCCAGCAGTTAACAGAAGGACTCTTAGTTTGATACGTGGCAATTGTTTATTAGATAATGATAATATATAAATACTTTCAGGTAAAGAGTAACTTAAACTGCACTGGGGGCACGCTTTACGTTAAGGTATTTACGTAAAATTTAAAGTGTTTTATAATTTATATTTATAACCATTTAATGGTTTTAATTACATGACGTAGTGAAATAATATTGTGTTCTCCATCAGTCAGTTTTCCCACTTAGCTTGTGTATCTTCCATATGGGACCGCAACAATGCAAGATGCCGCGGTGATGTAGTGGTCAGACTAATCGCCTTCCACCAAGGTGAACCGGGTTCGATTTTCCGGCAGGCCGAAACGGAGTTTGACTACGTGGTAAATGTTTGTCTGTGGGCTTTATCGAGGTACTTAACGTTTCCCCACCATTACATTTCGTCTTTAATTCACCTCGTCCGCATCGACGCTGAAATTTCCAGGTGTCAAGCGCCGCTGAAAAATGATATATATAATCTCTCTCTCTCTCTCTCGCTCAATGAAGTCCTAAAAACCACGATCCCATTTCAAAACAGATGTATCGTCGTCGACTCGCGAAGACCAGTCACTGCGCACGGATTTTAACCACGCCGTTATTCTCTGACGCCCCGATATAAGCGTGCAGTAAATTTTAATTGCGGCGCCATTAATATTTATGAGCCCTTCAGTCACGACGGGGGAAAAATGTTCGAACTCTAAAGGCGCGGGAATGAATGAACGCGCGCTATTTCTCGTGTAAATATACGCGTCGTTTGCCGCATGTTAATGCACCGAGATGGATGGCACAATTTTATTCTTGGCGAAGGCCGAACTTCACGCGGCTTGGGCACTGTAACGGTAAATCATATCCCACGCATATTAAAATAATAACAGAATATTTGCTATTGAATTTCCCGTCAAGAGTTAACAACAAGGTATTTTAATAAATAACTTTAAAAGATTTGCTCCTGGTTGCCTAGTTTGTGTGTGTAATATATATATATATATATATATATATATATATTACACACACACTAGCTGATACCGGCGAACGTTGTTCCGCCTCTTTCACCTTCTCTTTTGCCTTCTCAATTCGTCCTCTCTATTAAGTCTGGTACGTCGACCGATGTTTGACCGTGGTATCGCTGGCATTTTTCTCTTTTAGACCAACAAACATTTCCTCCAAGTATAAGCAAAATCGGCCCATAAATATAGAAGTTAGACTCTAGTACCACCTATCGGAATGGAACATAACTAAAAACCTTACTCGCCATCCTAATAACATATGGTGTGAATATGATCTCAATTTGTCCAGCGGTTTGTCAGTGATGATGCGATTTAGTCACGCACAATGGATTTTATATATATATATATATATATATATATATATATATATATATATATATATATATATATATATATATATGGACACACACACATGATGTATCTAAATTCGATCAACAAACTTCGGGTGTAGGTTAATCACGAAGGAAGTTGAAAACTTATACCTGTACGATATATGATCTAAAATTAATTCTAAGGGGGGTAGACATTTTTGAAATTATAGACTAATAGAAAGTTTATTAGAGTAGCACTGTAAGTTACCTCCCTCTGGAATCGTCCCCTGCGTTTAATAGCCTCAAAAGTGTGTTTTTAGGCGTGCCCCACCTGCCAGGCACTGGCAAATATTATTTTGAACGTTGAACACGAATTACTCAAACGATGAGGTTTGGGGTATTTGCATTGGGCGGTATTTGTTTTAATTGTGAGACTGGGATTAGTAATCCACCCTTTAAATCCCGAATATGTACCCACGATATGGATGCTAGTGTTCGAAATAGGGATAGTAACCGTGATTATTTACATGAAATAATTTGAGGACAGCGACGAGTGTTGCGGTGTTTGAAGATCTTTGTTCTGTTAACTATTATCCAGCCCATCAGTGTTCCATCTTAACTATTATCTCCAATACTTGCAATAAACAAGTGTTCCAGGTCCAACTTCAAACCACCCTTAGTATTCACTTGATACCATAGTTTGTACAAATGTTTTCACCTTATTATTTGGTGATTAACCTACAGCCGAAGTTTGTCGGTCGAATTTGGATACATTCTGTATAATGGTTTCTTATAAAGCCGCCAGTCAGTTTGGTCTGGTTTAAGTGTCGTGTCTCCTATCAGTACACTTTCTAAAAAAGAGAAATGATTCCTTAACCGATAAATTTTTTTGTTATAAAAGCCAAATAAAAACTGAAATAAGTATGTGTAGTGGATTCTGTAGAACTGATAAATACGCATTTTAAGTGACCAAACGCTATTGTTAAGATTTAAAAAAATCGATGTCAGACAAATTTGTTTTTTCGAGATATCTTTACCTACTTGTCAAATCTTCACTACCGCTTACCATACGGACATTGTCATACAACAGTAAAGGCTGGGAAGAAAATAGCTTCGCCATTTGTAACTACTGAAGGCCTGTGACAAAGTTGTTTATTGCATCTAACTTTTTTTAAAAATCGTATACCTAAAGAAGCGAAAGTAATATAAAGTTGTACTGACATTTTTATTAAACATTGATGTACTATCGATTCCAGTGTATAACACGACCATGAGCTACTTTCAGTAACAGCGTTATCCTACATCTGATCTGTAGTGGGCACGTTTCGTTATGCGGAAGCGTTCGGGAGGGCTCAAGTTCGATTCCGTCAGACTGAACTTGAGGACAATAACGGTGATTTTTGCAGCTCCTTTCCAAGCAAATGACGATGAAGTTCCTTAATACCGGCCTACGAAATTATTCCTGCATTAGATTATTACTGCCTGATACGCATCGAGTAACATTGTTGTCATCACATGCAGTGTAACAGTGTTACGTTTCAAACAAATAATCACCAGGTCGTCAAATTTAAAATACCAGTTTAAAATGACCATTGTATCTTTTCAGTATAAATTATAAAGTTGCAATTAAACTCTTCTCAGATATTTTATTTACTGGTTCGTCTAATTCTCAGGCAACATTCAAAAAATTATTTATTCTTTAAAAATTGATAATTAATTACATAATCTTCTCAGACACAGTATAAAATTAACATCCCTTATTACTCAATTATAGTTTGCTGCAAAAAAAATTTCTAATATGAACAATCTTATTATATATTAAATCATTAAAATACTCATATTAGTAAACCCACATCCATCCTGGATGTGGCGAGAATTGATTCTAAAGAAAAATTTTCTTCTATTTTACATCATCCTTACTTATGTTGTCTCATTTCCTCTGATTGGCTGTCGTCTGACCATAAGACATCTCTCTGCCAATCAGCAATGGCGAGACGAGAGACAACCAGAATAATTTTAATTAGTACTTTTGTTTAGTAAACATTTAATGCCGACTACCACCTAGGAAGAAATGAAAAATAACCAACAAATATAAACACTGATTGTTGTCTAGAATAGAAACAAATTAAAATTACTTACACATTGTAACGCTTGCCCTTCCTCTTTCCTATCCACACTAATTCCTGCTATTTATCTGCTTGGTTTAAGTCAACTTTAACAATACTGTAATAGGAGGAAAGGGGTGCTATTGGGGGGGGGGGGGGGGAGTTTAAACTCACGATGGTTACTAATAAGGAAGATTGTTATATAAAATAGATATTTTTTACAAAACTCAATAACTGGACAATTCATACATCTACTCGTACAGAACAGTAAATAGATCTTAAATACATTACGTTACTGTAGTAATCTCTTACACAAATACAATACAATTCAGTTATACCCTACTCTTGCCAGAATGATAGATTATAAGAGAGGATTGACGGGGACTCTTAAATATCGTGACGTCCTATCGCTACGCGATTATGCTCACCAGTAGATCTCTGCGGATTGGCCCCAGAGCTCCCCTGGCCAAATAGTATAGTTGCCTTCTGTTTCAGCTCTGTCTCAGCTCTGTCTCACACACTCGCTGTCTCGTCTTGTACCTCGATGCCGTCTGGGTGACTTGGAAGAAGGCGATGGGGGGGGGGGGGGGGGTCGCAACGGGAGACGCTTATATAGCCGGGAAAATTAGGACATGTTATTCAAACATTTTGCCCGGCGCCAGGTTGCCGCTACAACGAGACCTCTATATCTATAAACTATGAAAATAACCGAATATTATACTGTTAACTCATGTAATAAAGCATAATTTTGATTAATGTTAAATAAGGTGACAACATAAGCAAGTACTCATTAAGTATGATTCTCATGAGATCGATAAACGTCGGGAGGTGTTTCTTCATGAAAAAGTAAAATGAAAACATGTGACACACTATATCTAAACCGAATATTAAGGGAGGCACGAGTCCTTAAAAAACGAGGTTTTAAACCGTATTCGTGCAAACTATTGGTAACGAAGTAAAATACAATGTCAACTCTAGGAACATTATTGAATGTTATAGGGATCTTCGACGTAAGAGCAGATATTTTGCACAAATACGACTTAGAATTTTTTTTTAAGAGCTCATACTTCCCTTAATATTCGGTTTAGATATAAAATGTCAAATGTTTTCCTTTTCATAAAGAATCACCTCCCGCAGTTTGTCGGTCTAATTGAGAATCACTCTGTATAATGAGAATGGCTATAACTTATTGTAAACATAACCCCGAAAATATGCAATGTTACAAGGTGGTGTGATTATTACAGATATTTGTTACGTTACACATTATACATACACTGGGTTCCATTATAATATTTTTATCCAACATTTGTAATAAAATAGTGTTACAGTAGGATTTACTTTAGTTCATAATTCGTTTATATGTTTTCCCAATTTTTCGTGGTTTACCTGCAGCCAAGATCTTTCGGTATAATTTAGATACACTTATGTATTACAACAAGTGCACTGACATGCCTCCAGTTACGTTGGAAACCCAGTTGCCAAGAAAATCCTTTGTAAAACTACAAAGAATTTTCTTGTGAAATCTGCAAAACATTTGTAATATTACAAATTATAACAATGTATTATTACAACTAACCTTATTAAGAAGTGTACATAAAGTTTTTTTTTCTTCTAGAAAACAAATGTTATGAATCAATAACAGAGAACAACTAAAAAAATCTAAAAATATAATTTACGAAAAAAAAAAAAATATATGTATACACTTTGCCAGCACGTGAACTAGAACCCACGCCCCTTGTTTCATTAGTCGGCACCCTTAACCACAAAACCAAATTGCCTTACCAGCTTAAAATGTATTTTGACTGTAAATATAGCTGTAATTACTTACAAAATAATATTGAAATTATTTGGTTAAGAAGAATAGGTACATTCATTTCATTTTAAGAATCCAGTTGTTAAGAGATTTGGACGGCCCTTGACAACGAGGTGTTGAGGGCCGATTTAATAGTTCTGTGTAGCTGGGAAACATTAACAATTAATGAATAATGCGGTCACGTTTGATTGAAATTGTCATTTTACTATGATTATTTGAGTTGTTTTTGTGTGTTACGTTATTCAAACTTGCAATACATTCCTTTTTGCACGCAGGTATGCTTTACATCACCCATAGTTTTTTTCACAAACAGCTGTAGGGACTATACGGTTTTACGTTGTTGAGTGTCCGCCATTTTGCTGAACCTCGTGGAAACGGGTCAGTATATGACAAACATTCCTTTACGTATATCACAAACACGGTCCTTATAGTTCTACAATCTACTAGAGACATATTTGTGCTGTTACAAGCATTTGTAAAATTACAAAGAATTTCCCAGTAAATTATTACTAATTTTTTTTACAGTGTAGTAGTTCCATGTTTTAAGGTAGCTATGAACGCGTAACGTTTAAAACTGTAGATACTGGATTGATTCTATTCATTTTCTATTGGCATTATGCACATGCTAATAGAAACTAGCGTGTTGATAACATTGTGTTCCTAACAATTCCACAGTTACACTTGGTCGGTATACGAATAAAGTGACCTGATCCATTGCAATGTTAGTTTAAATATGGCGGAAGGATACAAAATGATAGAAAAGTAGTTTATAAGCAGGGTTGTCAAAAGTGCTCAAATAACCGCAAAGCGCCTCTGCATAATGACTTCAAATATCGAATAACTTGCTTAAAGTTAATACAGTAGCGATATTCAAACACTCAAATGATCACGACTCCACCCCAACACTAAGTAAATTATAGCCATCTCTTTCCCATTTCGTCATTAAGTCTCTTCCCTCTTTTCAATTTCTGGTGATTGAGTTTTGTGTAAAATAAAAACTATAACCAAGCGTCAGAATATAGAGTTACAAATATACTGCGGAAATAAAAAAAAAAAAATAATTTGGAAGAAGTTTTTAGTATTATATCTAAAGATGTAGCGAATTACTGGTTACAGAAAATATTTTCCATAGTGAAAAATGCCATAATTGCTCCAATAGCCCCACCATACACTTACACAGAATCCTTTTTCAAATACTAAAATGAACAATGTGAATGCTTCCCCTCGTTCCACTTTCCAAAGTCGTTATATTGTTCAAAGCTCGACTACTTTATCGAGTTCCCAGAGAGCGTGAAAAGCGAATCTAATGCCTTGGTTCCCATTCCTTGCAAATTCTTGAAATACTGTGTGCAGATTTTTTTTTCCTTTGTTTCACGAATGGGTGTAGTTTCGTTCATCCCCCTTCATACTACGGGGCGATATGCTTGGCCGAGTTCGCTGATGCAGCTACTTTCGAATCACGACGTTCCGGGGTCGAGTTCCGGGTGGGGCCAACTGTGTCTTAACTGATTATTTCAAGAAGGAAATTATGCCGACCATGCGCTTAAAATTCCGACATATAGCTGGGACGTTGACTAGGGACAAGAATAATAATACAATTTCACACCGCGAGAAGGTGATAGGGAACCATAGCTTACTTCCACTGTCTGTTTAGTCCATTTCCAGCCACCGAGACGCAGCTTAAAGAGCTTAACCAACCTGGGAGTTGAAAATATTATCACTAAAGTAAATACTACAGACATATCTTCCACTGTATCAACTCTGCTTGAACGACTTATTTCTGCCTGCTCTTTGGTGGCAAATATAGAAAAGTTGCAGGCAGCTCTCTTTCTGGGGAGGGCGAGGGAACTAATGTATCGTTAATACAGCGTACAGAGGCAAAATCGTACAAAGGGATTAAGTTTATCCTAACATATATATTTGTGGGTCATCAAGGGGAAGGAAATACACTCCAATACGATAGTTAATTTTTATATAAAGGCTGTTCACGATAAAGTGAGCACTTTTCAAATCAACCTTACGAGAAAGTCACTGCCCCTGCCCGCATATATTTTAACGGGTGTATTTGAGTGGCATGCGCCCAGTACAGTTGGTAACGATGGAAAGTAGTTCCATATCTTAACGTCGAATAAAAAGAGTTAAGGTAGCCATTTGCGATAACTCGAATTATTTATTTTGCTTTCTGGTTTATTAATGCATCGAAGTGTAAAAATGAGCTGTTTTGTAAAATATTTACTTTTCTAATAGTGCCGCAGTTTCGCTTGACCAACGCACGAATAAAGTGATGCGGTCCATTGCAAAGTTAAATTTAAATAAGGCGGAAGAATACACAACTTGAACACAAGTATATCTTAGGCTGGGCTTTCAAAGTGTTTTACCGTGAACATCCTATACAATCTAACGAGGTTCTGGATTTATAGATGTAAGTTTAGATTTATAGTAAGTAAACTATTTCCGAATAGTTTCCTGGCATAAAGTCGGGACATTACATAACAATATATTATTTTGAAAAAATATAATCACGCCCCATTCCAAAATAAGATTCTTAACATTTATTTAGAAATCTGGCAAAGTCGCATTCCAACTACGCTCAAAGAATTTTGTCTATCCGCTTGTCTCATAAGAAAAAATCTTTAATGCAAAAGAAATAGATGTTACAGGTGATCAATAGCGGCATATTCTGCATATGGACTATTTTGTTTGCACAGGCGCTGCTGCGGTTTACACTGTAAAATAATTTCTGGTAAACTTTCTAAACTGCTATGGAAGTTTTTAACCTATACACTGCATGGAAATAATAAAGCTGCAGATATAGGGATGTTTAGCATCGCTACTATACAAAGTTGGGAACTTCCCTACGCATTTGACTCTTTCCTGAGCAAATGTAGGAACGTTACAATGAATATATAGGGGGAAGAAATTGCCATTCCCACTATCTCACTAAGCGTATACACTGGTATGGTAAATTTCGGAATAATTTCTTCGTGCACGAGTACTCTCCACTATGAGTAAACTGAGTAAGTACTTTCACGAGACGAAACGTTTTCTAGATAACTAATTTCACATAAATGATTACTTACCGAGTTACGGGAAAATTCCCTTATAAACTACGACACGTAAAAAAGATCGGGGTTCAGGCTTTACGCCAGTTGATTATCCACAGAGACTAAATACGACGTAGCGACCTAACCACAGAGATCTCCGAATCACGTGACACTTGTTCGGTGCTTAGAAATTCGAGTCGTGCAAGGAGTTCTGTAAGAACCATCATCAGCTCAGCTTCCTTGTCACACGAGCGTGACGTAGATATGTGCTGTTACAGCTATTTTCTGTACCAGTTACAAACTGATACAGATACAGACCTGTATCTGTTACGAAGTATCAGACACAGGAGGTATGTACCAGTTACAGGAATTCCCGATCTTCCCGATAGCGTCGCTGCTTCGCCAGTCTCTCGAGTACTGGGCGTGTATCAGGTACGCGCGTTATCAAGTACGCGTTTTGAGCTGGCTGGGCACTGTGTGTTATATTTCACAATTAAATAAAGTATGGATATGTAGAAGATCATAATAAAAGACTTCATTTGTACGAAAAGGTTTAAGAGAGAGGATAATGAACTTGCTACATGTTTATCATGTAAACGAACTCTTAGTTATAAATCATTTAACTACGCGGTCTCCAAATCTTAATTAATATATTGGCGCGCATTTGAAATACAATTAAAATTTTACTGTATCAGAATCATATGGAACATCAGACGCAACATACTGGCGGCGAATGTTAAACTGATACTAAACGTATCTGATACTTCGGGAGTTTACTCGTTTACAGTACTTGTGTACCAAACATTGACCTACCCCAATCATGCACAACTGTTAGTCACATGGTCAACAATGATGAAAGTGTTTGTTTATATCTTAATTTTTAAAAGGCAAGCACTATTATATCAATAAAATACTTTTACCTATTCGAATTTAATAAAACTGCATCACAAATTGGTTAGAGTAAGTATACATTCATCTCAAAGCATTTGTTTACAAATCAGTTTTCTAACCTAACATCCAAACCACGCCGTTTTCGCTAGACGTGTAGGCAGGAAAGCAGTCCAATGTTGGGACACCGAGATTGGTTATGCGTAGCCAGAGAGATCGGTCTACCTCATCTTTAGTCTATGATCGTGCTCGATACAAGAGGGTATCAGATATAACGTAACAGGTTGATACTCTGTGACCCACATCTAGCGTGACGTACGTGCGAGCACTACTGCAGGGGACTCCCTGGAGCATGTAGGCAGTGGTGTTCATTCCATAAACGCAAGGTAGGGAATGCTTACCGGAAGTCTGACTCTTTATAGTTTTCGCCTTAAGCTTCTTACACAATAGAAAACTTTAGCATTTGACTTTAAGGTATATTTCCTCTGACGAAACCACCAATACACAATACAATTGTAAAGTTCAGACATTTGAAAATCGGTTCTGCGAGCTTCGTAAAAAAAATATTTATTTTGTTACGTAAATAATTGTGATATTATTCAGGAAAACATTTTACGTACCTTTTTTTTTTTAAATAGGCTTAAAATTTATATTGAGTTTATTTCAAAACAAAAAAACTGATTTGTATACTTTATTAAAATGTCAATTTATATATCTCCTCTTCACATTGTATTTGTTTGCCATTTGTTTCATTTAAGAATAGCTTTGTTTAGCATAACGAGATTAAAATCGCCCTACAATAAAATAACGCACTTTCCACATAACCTTAGTTAGATTCTCAGCAAAATGGCTGCTTGACTTTGACTTCAAATTTCAACTTTTCGAAATCTTAAAGTGTTTGACTTTACCTTTGACAGTTCCATTGCATCAAGCTCCATAAGAAACATGTCGTAAAACAAACGTAAAGTCAAATCGTAAAGTCAAATGTTTAAGTTTTCAATCGTGTAAGGGCCTTTAACCCTAAACACATTTAATTTGGAGTTTCCCGTTTCCCCATTCGAGAAACAGTGTTTTCGTAACTCCCGTACTGTACAAGCATAGTGCTGCTATCTAATATTTATTTCCACAAACGGGATCGACTAGCGATGAGTCGAACTCGCAAGCAACAACGCGCCACACGCTCGACCGCGTTCGTTCGGTTTGTTTGCGTCCTCCAGTCCTACATTTTTGCTTGTTCGGAAAAACGGTAATTTACTTATAATTTGTAATATGCTCTCTGAATAATATTCAGTTTAACTATTATTACATTAATTTCGTTTCCGTTTTTATAACTAATGTGAGGTATTATAAACGGTAAATACATGTGGAGGGTAAGCATAGTTGGAAATTGCTTACCCTGTAAAAACACTCGCTACACGCCACTGCATGTAGGTGACCATGGGCTGACGCGTGTTGCATTTCCGGCCAGTACGGAACTGTCCGACAAGGCGCGAGTACCCCGTTCCTCATTCGTCTGTTCTCGTTTCTCGGGGTGGCATTTACACCCGCCAGTGGTTTCAAACCACTTGCCATTACTGCCATCCACTTCAGTTACAACACCTCACAAGTAGTTCCACACTAACTCGTCCTCCGCCTGCGGTAAATGGAGGTGTACAGGTGTGTGGATAGAGTACCAATTCGGATACCGTTTCCACCTTTTTTTTCTGCAGAAATTCTTCGTTTTCGCGCCATAGTTTCGGATTCATAGTAGTTACTGGCGATGCACGGTTATAGAAAATTTATGTTTTATCAATTGTTTGCTATTTCCGTGCGTACTTTTAATTGTGTGATATCTGCTTGTTGTAAAAAGTCAGGAACATATTTATATTTCATCATTAAGTTCCCGCATTTTTTTTCACGCAGGAAATAACGCACATTAAAAATTATATATATAAAAGTATTATAAGTAAATTTTCTATCTAACATTTGTAAAAATACCTCTGCAACTGAAACTAGGACACGAAAACAAAGAATGTCTGCATAATAGGCGAAGCCGAGTCTAAAGCGGGTCACTTTTTTGTACAAGAAGGTGAAAACCCTCTTGTATGCAAGTCCAATGCACATACCGTACACACAGTAGTAGTATTTGAATGTTGCATAATGTCAAGAGATTCGGATGTAGAGGATTGGGGGGGGGGGGGGGGGGCTGTAATAGTAATTTGTGCATTGGCAATAGTATATGCTGTTAAAAATAAACAGTGGGGACGACGTAGATGGTGGTCACATTAACAATATCGGCAAAAATCAAATTTGCGGAACCTCTATATACGTATACAACGCAAATGTAAAGAAATGACTTCCCACTTATTTGCACCACAACATAAACAGATTATACAAACGAAACATATCATTAACTCAGATTAAAAATCTGTTTTCTACTTTCAAATTAACAATGCTACATATACGCATAAAATGCAAACGTAAACAAACGACTTGCACAAGAAGGTAAACGAAAGATGGAACCGTCTCTATACTATCCTAGCTAGCCTGTAGGCACCCCCTACCCTCCACCCCTTACCAGAGCGATGTGCCCCAAGGTCAAGAACCCAGACCATCCCTCCCACCCCTACTCCAGAAGCTACACAGAACTCTTAAATCGGTTCTCAATAACTCGTTATCAACAGTCGTCCAAATCTCTTAACTGGATTCTTAAAATGAAATTAATGTACCTATTCTTCTTAACCGAATAATTTCAATATTATTTTGTAAGTAATTGCAGCTATATTTACAGTCAAAATACAATTTAAGGTGGTAAGGCAATTTGGTTCTGTGGTTAAGGGTGCCGACTAATGATAGTAGGGGCGTGGGTTCTAGTCCACGTGCTGGCAAAGTGTTTTTTTTTTTTTTTCGTAAATTATATTTTTAAATATTTTTTAGTTCTCTGTCATTGATTCATCACATTCGTTTTCGCCCGAAAAGTCGAGAGCTGGCCTGTCCACACAGCCCGCCCTCGCTGCTGATCCAAGGTCACGCAAGAGCCCAGTGAATTAAAACTTCACAACTCCCGCCGATGAAATATTATATCCCTGAAAAAAAATCATTAATCCAGGATATAATGCCCAGATTTAACATTACAGCAAGTGTATATTTGTATCAAGCAAACAATGATTTGAAAAATCATACAGAAATACATGACATATTTGATTTACTTGTAAAAAAATGTTTTTTACAAGTATTGAAACAAGATATATATTTGTCTAGCAAACAAAAATAAGTTTTTCATGTGTAGTTTTTCCTAGCTCAGAATTTAGACTCTATTGTATTTTCCTATACGATAGAAATCTCATTGAAGTTTAATATTCTACATTAAGTAATAATTATTTCCAAATTTATTGTAAACAAATAATTTGTGGGTTAAAAAAAAAAGCATAGCGTAGTTTTCAACAGCAACATGTTTTTTACAAAAGATAGCGGTACGAGCCATTCTAAAACCTCGTGAACAATACCAGGTAACAGATAGCCGAGAGGGGAGTATGTGGGGAGCGAGCGAAATGTAGGTCTCAAGAGCTGATGAAGGTGAAGCGAAGTGAGTATAGAGCAGCACCAAGCCATTCTGTGCGCAGGCCGGAGTTTTTGAACATGTACAGCTGACTAGATGAGAGAATGGGCAAAATAGTTCAGTAACCTACCGGTAGAGCCTGCGTGCGTCACCGTCCAGCAACTCGCGCCCCTGCCGCGCCGGGCGCCACTATCGATACCCGCCCGCTTCCATCCGCCCACCAACCTTCCCTTCACACACAGAGCCTTTTTTTTTTTACTTTTCTTTGTTAAAGCTTCATTTTCCGTTTTAATTTCAAAAGCTGCTTCTTTAGGTTTATTCAACACAGAATGCAGTGTATCCATTCTATTTGTAACAGGTTTAAATATTTCTTATATTTCTTTGTTTAAAACATCCCATTCCATACAAGCGCGTTTGGCTTGTGAATATTTTTCCTTCACAGCAGATTTAACATTATGTAATTCCGATACAGAGGCAGACATGTTTTGATTATATCAGATTAAATTCAATCTATTTATTTATGAATTATGTCGTTGCTTTTCTAACTGGTGTAGTATGTCGATTACTCTGGGCTTTTTCAATCTTATCGACTTTACTTAAAACATCTAATTTTGTTAAAGTTTTAGCTTTAAAATCATTAATAAAATAATTGATTCGGGTTTCCAAATCATTATTTTGTTTTCTCAAATCTGTTTGTGTAACTTAACCAAATTTTTTATTAATGAATTCATCTCATATATTGCGTTATTTTTCCATTCATGTTTCAAGTTGTTTTGTAATAGTATCGTTTATCACTTCATTAATTACAATTCTTAAATTTTCTTGCATAACTGTAAGTTGTGTTGTAAAAAACTACGTTACTAAATCGATTTAAATGTTCTTCTATTCTAAATTAATTACTCTGCAAATCAGTGCTAATATTGCTTCAGATGTTGGCAATTACGGTCGTGTTTTTATAAATATCATCATTCAAATCAACAAACTTTATTAATTTCTCATGAATATCTTTTGATTGTGATTTAAATACGTTTAGCATAATAGTGTGTCTTCCACGTGTCGTTTATTTACCGCATCGCTATCTTTCACAGCCATATACATATTTCATAATATATGTGCGTTCAAATCACAATTCCCGTCGCAATTTTTGGTTAAACAGTTATTGTAATGATTGCATTTTATACTGCTATGTCCCAACTTATAAATACTCATTGTTCATCGCCTGGAAGAAAAAAACTGTCAAAACCACCTATATTTTACTTTATGTAGGGGAAGTGTTGGTATAATCACTAAAAAAAACTATTTTTCTTTCCAACAGTAAAAACACGTATATTTAAACTTTGTAAATGTCATATAGCCTAAAACATGATCATTGTAAATATGTTGCAGATTCACACTATCCATTTTAAAAACAATTACCATATTAGCATTATCGCATCAATTATGTTTCGGTATACGTGCCTAATTTTGCGATAGATATAAGCTTGGTTTGTTGATAAAGTTATGCGCACGAAAGTGAAGAGAGGCATGGGCCTAAAACGTAAAACTAAACAAAAAACAAAGAAAAGAGGAATCACACTATTCTTATCTCTGGCATTAACAGCTCTTGTATCAATCCTAGGAGGCATTTCGGCAATTCGTAGAGCAGTTAAATCAAAAGGTAAAGGAATGTATTTGAAACCCTATAAAGTTGGACAAGGACGAAAAAACTCCAAATGTGGAGAAAAAAATGCAGAAAGTTCTAAATAGTCTTCCAAAACATGCATTAACAAACAGAGATATTAATGTATTTGTAAATAAACTGGATATTCCCTATTTCCGAGGTGTGTATATGAGAATTTACCAAAGAAACCAAATCTTCATGAATGTATAATAGTTAATTTAGATTCAAAACAAAATGAAGGAACACATTGGATTGCATTAATTAAAAATGTAAATCAATCATTGTATTATGACAGTTTCGGCGATTTAGGTCTTCTAACTAAAATACGTCATTATTTAAAAAAACACGCAATTAAGATATAATTACAAAATGGATCAATTACTAAATACAGTCAATTACAGACATTTATGTTTACATTTTTTGGTTATAAATTGGATATATAAGTAATTTTAATAGTAAAACATATTAGTAATATGTCAATTATGCTGATATTAAGTGGACATCGTCACAATTGAGTGCGGTATATTGCCTTGCGTAGGAGTTAGATGGAGAATGGCAAAAAAAAATCTAATAGAATTCGTTACTTACAACAGCATACCAAACATTGACATGCATAACCAATAATTTACGGCTAATATTGGTGAAAAACAAACAAGATTGTAATACCGGTAGGATCTCATGAGTTGGATGATCTTGAAACGTGCATTAAAGCGGCATTATCTGAACATGTACATTTTCGATTACGTGGAAATCCAAATACGTTAACTAGTGCAATGTATAGTAACGTCGATATCGATTTCTCGGAAGACAATTCAATTGAAAATATGTTGGGTTATGAACGGAGAGTGTAACTCGCTAATTAATTACACGAATCTTCAAAACAGGTTAATAAATTATCGGTAAATGTATGTCGCATAAATTATAATATTGGAGGCGGTTCATATTTGAATGGAAAACCGACAAATACAATACATGAATTCACGTGTGATGTGGCTCCAGGATATAAAATAATTGAAAAATCGAATACATTGACATATCTTCCAGTAATAGTTAATCGTGTCGATGAAATAGTTGTTAGAATTGTTGATCAATATGGTAAATAGATTAATTTTAGAAATGAAGAAATTACAGTTCGTCTACATAAAAAAAATCAATATAAACATTAGCATTCACTTGTGCTCTACAATCATATTAGCTATTATGTACAATATTAAATTCGGACGCGAGTTAGGTGGTTCTTTTAAGAAATGTGTTATTAAGGAACGTATTTCGAAGAAAGGAAGTATAAAAAGACTTAAACGTCAACATAAAATGCTCACTTCAAATAAGTTACCTGTGAAGTTAGCACTAGGCAGCAAATTGTAGTTAAAGGAATTAGGATACACAGTTAGCAGAAATGGAAGACATACTTAATGTTGAAGAACCGATCACTTATGAAAATGTAATCACCAATACAGAATTACATGTGTATGAACCATTACGAGCAGCGAGCAGGACCGTATACGTTTCCTTCGGAAATGAGGATTTCAATACAAAATCACGATATTCACCCATTACCATCGAAACCAAGTTTAGGGTTTAGAGGAACAATTATAGAAGTCAGCCGATGCAAGTAATCCAGTAAGTACAAAAACAGTAAGAAATGGAATACTTCATTTAATCGACAGAATTGCATATCTGCTAAATGGAGTGGTAATCGATCAAACACAAGATGTTGGAATTACTTCCATGCTAAAGAACTCTCTCACAGGAACTGTAAACGATATTCATACAGGGTTTATGGCTGGGTGGAACAATGCTAGAGATTACTCACTACAAATAAACCCAGGTGGAACATACGAAGTTGTTATACCGTTAAGTATGGTTTTGGGATTTTCTGAAGACTACAAATATGCCATATTAAATGCTAAACAAGAACTAGTTAATATATTCGGCAATGCCCATTTGAATACTATATACGATACAGCTAATAGCGAGGAAGGTGTGACATTTGAAGTACGCAGCGTGGAATGGTTGACGCCACATATTGAAATTAACACTCGTTAACATGCAAAGTTTTTAAAATACATCAAAAAAGGGAAGACTCTACATATTGCCTTCAGATCGTGCGCTTTGGAGGTTTTTCCAACACTGCAAACGTCACAAAAAGTCATTTGGAATGTGAAATCCAGTTTTTCATCGGAAAAACCAAGATATGTAGTTATTTGTTTTCAGTACAAATCAACAAAACTATTTAAAAATGCGATTCGATCAGTATTCAATAATTGTGATATGAAAAATATTAAACTATATCTAAACAGTCAAGCTTACCCCTATATGGATTAAAATATGAACTTCGAAATTGGGGAATTCCTTATTTGCTACGATATCTACTCAAGTTTCAGGAAATGTATAATAACAAAATCAGTTCATCGATTGTAAACCCGAATCATTTAAAACCAGAGGAACGTTATTTGTATTTGATGTAAGCAAATAAGACAACACGATTATTGCAAATACACCAATTTCAGCAAATATGCAAGCTTACGCTCTGATAATTCACAATAGATTAGCGAGTTACAATGTAAGAGATAAGCTGGTGAAAATAATGAATTGAGCCAGTAAGCGACAAACCACGGCTACGACGAGATGTTTGCAAGGTGCAAGGATTTCAGTCTGCAGATAAATTTATCATTAATGAATGAGCTATTACTGAAATGGAAAAACATATAACTGTATTCAGCTTCAAATCACCGTTTGACGGCCATTATTAAAGAGCACTTGTCCACGTGCACACCCAGTTTTCTGCCAAACACTTTTTTCGAGAAATTTTATATAATTTCTGGATATTTTGTGGCCCTAGCACAGTTATCAGAGTTCGTTGCATCGATCACTAAAGTCTGGTATTTTTATTCTGTTATTTGCGATGTTGCAATGCCGTGAAGTGCACAGCGGATTTGTGCTCAGATTTTACACTATCTGCGCATGCGCACGTCGAAGTGACATTTTCCGATTTGAGAGTTTTAACCTTTGACAAGTGCACAACGCTGTCTGTGCTCTTTCCTCCTTTGTATCTGTAACATACGGAGGTGGTTCCAACGTTTGCCGCCTGGTAGCAGCACTGACTGAATAAACGAGATTTCAACACCGCAACTCACTGCTAGATGCCAGCAGAGTTGAAAGTGCGGCATTAACACCAAACAAAATTATCGTAGCAAAAGTAAACAAATCCTTGCCTGTTGTGCTGAGCTGACAAGGAGTTTTTAATATTAATTTGTGTAATTTATCATGTGAAAGTGCGACAATTTTCAATAAATTAGTATACGTGCATGTACGTTTTTCTGTTTTGTTGGACATTGTACTCTGAACAAGACATGCTTTTACTGAGGTATGTTGTAAGTTTATTTTCAAAGTAACGCTAACGTATTTGTGTCAGGGTACTACTTGCAGTCGGCACGTCTGAGGCGCGTTAGATATTTTTCTTAACTTCAAAATGAATTCCGTTCAATCAATTTTAGTGAACAGAAAATTTACTTTCGAGGAAAAATTATCTACTCAATGTTTAGGGCCTGATCGACCACATTTAGAAATTACCACAGAAACTAAGACACACAAACGTGTATTCAGACGTTTACACTAACACAACTGGTTATGTGGGTGTGTTCAAACAAATGTTTTGTTTGCACTAAAAATCAGACACAGAAAATCAGAGGTAAATGCCTGGACAAAATACGGTTTTAAGGATCTCGTACACGTAAGCGAGAAAAAAAAAAAAACACGAACACTCGCATGCTCACAAAAATGCCACAATTGAGTTATCACTTCTGGGCAGTGTAAACATCAGTATGCAACTGGACAGTGCTTACAGGCAGTCAGTCATAAAACATAATGTACAAGTGTATAGAAATAGATACATTCTTGGCAGATTAATTGATTGTGTGATATTTTGTGAGGCGTTTGAACTGGCTTTACGAGGGCATGACGAAAGTGAAACTTCCGAAAATCCTGGTGTATTTAAGGGCCTTGTTAGTTTCATAAGTTCTATTGATATTGCAGCGAAAGATCACTTGGAAAGTGCTAGTGTATTTAAAGGTACTTCGAAGACAGTACAAAATGAATTGTTAGAGTGCATGTTATAGGTTTGCAGGGAACAAATATCAGCAGAAATAAAACGGGCAAATTACGCAGCTCTCATGGTAGAAGAAACAACTTATGTGTCCACTGCACAACAAATGGCCATTGTGCACAGGTATGAGAACAATGGTACTATTTTTGAAAGATTTTGGGGATTTTTAAATCCAGAATGGAAAGATGCAGAATCCTTATATGATGTTATTTACTCAGAAATAGACTCGCGATCGGGAGAAAACAAAGAGAAATTAATTGCTCAGTGCTATGATGGTGCTGCTGTCATGAGTGGTCATGTTAATGGAGTTCAGGCAAGAATCAGAAAGCAATATCCTTTCGCTTATTACATACACTGATACACTCACCAGTTTAACTTCGTGATGCAAAAAGCCGCGGCAATAAATAGTTACGCGAGATCTTTTTTCTCTAACTTATCTGGATTTTCTGTATTCTTTGCTTGATCTTCACAGAGGACAAAACTGCTCGATCGTGTTGTGGAAAAGAGACTACCAAAATCGGCAACCACAAGATGGGGCTTTCAATATTCGGGCAGTTCACACTGTGTCCGAAGAAAGAACGAACTGATCGAGTGTTTAGAAGACATTCGTAATTCTGAATGAGTAGACGACAGGACACGGCGAGAAAGCGGTGGACTTCTGTCTAATTTGCATAATCCAGTATTTTTGTTTTGGTTTGAGTTTTTTTCACCGCATATTATCCCATGCTGACATTTTATTCAAAAAATTACAAACCATTGCCTTTGATCCTGGGAAAATTAAAGCATATATTGAGGAGTTCGTAAGTTACGTACAGACTGCTAGAGATAGTGCGCAGGATATAAGTCTTTCAGAGGAACATACTGATAAAAACAAGAGAAGGAAACACTCGGAGACAGCCGTAATTGCAAATGCTAATGAAGTGTGCGATGCGGTTATTGTTGGCAATAAGGAAAGATTTTCCTTTAACAATCATTTGATAGTTTCAGAACTCCTTCGTGTAAATTTTTTCCCGGCATTTTCGAAGACTTTTCCAGAAGAAGAATTTAAAACTACTCTTGAAACATATCCATTTCTTGCAAAAGAGCAACTACGGACAGAGCTTCAAATTCTGTACAACAGGCACGACTTCCATCAAGCTGACGGTGCTTAAGCTATATTACAGTTTTTTCTGAAAAACAATTTGGACAAGGACACATTTCTGCAACTCAGCAGTCTACTTAGGATTATTGTAACAACTCCAATGACAAGTGAAGCTGAAAGGTGTTTCTCTACTCTTAAGAGGACTCGTATTGAAAGTTGGCTTATGTGTCCACTGAGTTTTGTTGTGAAACATACCGAGCCTACTTGGTTTAGAAAACTTTGACAGTGTCACTTTGCCGCGAGTGCGTACATTAAACCGAACACTTCTTCACAACTGCAGTATGAGTTGCAGCTGCTAACAGCTGTTTCAGCACCCTACCAATCCAGACGGCCTGTCATAATGCTTGGGCTTCAAAAACAGTAACAGGTAGGATGTATTTTTTTTAATTTCTGTTCTTCTCATATTCTCAGATTTATTTTTTCAATAAATACTCTTTTAGGTGTCGTATGCTGTTCATACATATATTTTTACATATTTGACGAGCTAAAAAAATTATGGAGTGAATGCCTTAATGCAATTACTAGTCATTTCCTCAGCAGAAATTACACGTACATTTTTCATGTAATTAACATGCACTTTATTTATATGTAAAAATAAACGAAATTGCATAACTTCAAAATAATACTAATTTTTTTATACAAGTGGTTTAATCTTATTCAGATGGGCAGAGATTCTGAAATGGGTTTCTTTAAGAGTTAGGACAGAAAATTATCAGAAAAAATTTTTATCCGAAAAAAAAATTTTACTAGCTGTATATTCAATGTTTGAATACGAAAACTGCTTAAATAGCACCATTTTGCACCTTGAAATCCAAATTTTCCGTAGGAGGGCCCCCGTACCCCCTCCCCATTATTTGCCCGGGGGGAGAAGGGGAAGGAGGGTAGGTGTGCGTGAATATATATGTGTGAACACCCATTATTTGACATCACCGGCCGCTACTGGATGGGTTACTAAACATCACCATGATTTTGCCTGAGAAAGCGGATGTATAAAGTATTAGAATATTAAAGATTTTTGCAAACATGACCTAAATAATTCTGATAAATATATAGGTGGAGTTGAGCAAAAATGTATTTTCGAAAGTGTGTATAACGGGAAAGTAATATATATTCAAAACGAATACAATTGCCCTTCGTTCAAACAATTACGTAAAACATATTAATCTAATTCGACATTCTTTTCTTCAGAGGAAAACTCTAAATTAATGCTAACTTGGACAATGACGTCTGACTGGGGTGAAACAGACTATGCTGATTCTCCTTCCAAATCACCTGTGGGTATTATTTGAGTCACGTGGCATTATTTGGGATGAGAGAAGTAATGAGTGAAATTTAATATAAAATGTATTTGGTTGTATGTAATCCACTACTTCGTAAAGATGGAGCAATAAGAATACATTTTTATTTCTGTATGCAAGATTTTGTTAAGTAAATATCAGCAATTTATTAGCACGTTGGAGCAAACCATTTCGGCTTTGTTTTGGAAATAAATAATTGTGTAATTTGTGTGACATCCAGGATTTGTGTATGGGTTCATAATTTGTCTCTTGAAAATGTTGTAAATATAATGTGAATTTACTTGTGTTTGTTTAGCATGGAGATGTTTGATATTTTTGGAGGAAGTTCTACTTGCTTAAATATGTTTTGAAGAAATTTTTACTTGCTCAGTGTTAAAATGATTATTTGAAACAGTTTGTGTTTGTATTTTTTTGTAAATAAATATTAAGTAAAATGAATCCCTTTCGTACGTTTATTGAACCTATTCCTTTTTAAAAGTGAACTCGTTTTGGCAAGAAAAGTAATTAATTCGTCTCCAACACATATCTATATCTATGTATGTGTGTGCATACACTTAAATGTTCTATTGAAAGTATGTTGCATAAACAAGAAAGAGTCTTGCAAAGAGTATAATAAATAAGATAAACAGACTAGTTGAATGGTATTTTTGGCGAGCTAATAAAGATATAATTGAATCTGAAAAAAAAAGTCTGCTGGGTTAATTATAAATGCATGGTTGATATAAGTGAAGTTCAAATCCCGGTTAGATCGCTTTCAGTGATGGGCTGATACATTCTTAATATATAGATTCTGGGTTCGATTCCCGTCTAGATCTTGTATGATATTAGCTAGTCTGTAAGTCGGTAACCTTACAAACATAAAAGTAATAACGAACGAATTATGTAATTAAACAAATATAAATTCGTTCATGTACGGGGAAAAGGCAGAAGTGTTCTTTTTGTTAATTGTTTAAACTTAAATGAATCGAGTGGGATATTTACTATTAAACGTTATTAACTTAGTAATTTACACTCGCTTCGGAAATATTATACTTTTAGCATTGCCAATATCTCAAGACGTGAAAAAAACCATTACGTTTATAGCTATACAAGAGCAGTGTAACCTCTCTTTCTCCAGAGTCATAAATCTTCAAAGTTAAATTTCAACATTTTTCCAATAGTACCAACTACAGAAACCGAGCGCTCTGAGGTTTGCTGCCTGCAACAAACCCCAGCAGAATGCATTTTGGTTTTACTATACCCTGGAGATAACCCAGGCGTCTAGCTTTTCACGAAGGAAGCGACCAAGGACATCCCCATCCCTAGTGGGAGGGGGGGGGGGGGAGACTTCAGGTCAACTATTTTAACTGTTAAGAATAGCAAGGTCAAAACACGTCTTCCTAGCTGTTAGAACTTTTTTTTTGCTCGAGAGCTTTCAGTTTTCTACTTGATAAAAATTAATATTCACTTTGCAGGCTTCATTGTGCAGGAAAAAATACATTAGAAATGAACAAATATTTATGAAACAAGTTTTACTTCCCCATATACATCGAGCTTTACAAAAAAATTTAAAAATATCTTATACAATATAATTTTTTTACTATATTTAAATAATGATAGGATACATTGATTGAAAATTTCCGTAATTGGTTAGCGTAAATATGATTAACAATATACTGATTAAGAAAATAGGAACATATCTACTAAATTAATTGTAACATGTCTCTTGATTTAGATCAAATATATTGTAAATAAGAAAAATATTTCCTTTAAAAGATTAAAGTAACCTTAGAGAAGCTTAAACGGGATTATAGAATGTGTGAACTTTTTTATGGATAATATTACTCTCTTTTTCCTATAAATTATATATTGGTTTATTAAATACATTGACCTCTAATACATTGCTACTATTTTAATTAATTATTAATTAAACTGAATTGATTTGTTATGATTCAGAAATTATTTTAGTGATAAATTAAATGTTTATTTCTTCGAGGATGAACATTAGGTTGGGATACTGGCTTGAAGGTATTTGAAAGTCGGTGGTGCGGGAAGAGAGGGGAATGGGTTTTTGGACTTCTGACTTCTGGTTGGAGGGGAGAAATCAGGCTTCTCGAGCATTTTACCTGGAAATTTGAAATTTAAAAAAATAGGCCTTCAGCCTCTATACCCCTTCAACTTTTTTCAATTGTTTGTCAGTTCAGTTCTCTTTGCGATATTGCGCTCTAATGAAGATTACTTTCTTGGCTTATCTACGCAACGCTTCAACAGAGAACTTGAAGATTTTAATTGGAATTGTTTTGATTATTTATTGAACGGACCAGATGCTTTGGCAAAAAATTTATTCAATATTTTGGATGTCGACGAAGAAAATGTATCTACTCTACAGCCATTACTCTGGTCAGCACCTTCAACGTCAAAAGCAGTAACGTCTATGTTAACAAATTTAACGTCGAGATCAAGTATATTGAAAGCTGCACTAATGAGACCAATAGTGATGCCTTCGAGGTCTACATCTACATACATGTCTTCAACATCGAGGTCTACATCTACATACAGGTCTTCAACATCGAGGTCCACATCTACATCTTAAATGTCGGGATTTACGTCTACGTCGATATTGGAACCTCTAGATTTAACATTACTTATCAAGTCAGGTGAGGCATGTATATGAAAACCTGTAATGTAGTCCTGCAGCAATCCACTAAATTTAACCTCAAATAATATGCAGGAAGATATGTCAAAAAAACCAGTTATACCAAGATTTACAAGAGTTCTTAGAGTTCAATTTTGTGTTTTCTCCCGAGTCAAGTTTGCCGTCTCCTGAATCACCACAGCGAAAATTAATTTCCCCACCTCCTCCTCCTTTCATACCTTCACCACAGGAAATTATTTATACTCCTGTAACATCACCAATATCACCACCACTACCACCACCGCAAATTCAGCTTCTCTCTTAGCTCTAAACAAAGATGTTAATGAAAAAATATATTTCACACTTACAGTTTTACTTTCTGGTGCACTATAATTTATTTTTTTTTCCAGTTTTGCAATTGTAAGCATGTTCAGATATCATATGGTGTTATAGTTTTCAGACGTAATATGATGTGTAATTTTTTTTTTTAATGATTTTAATGATTTTCACTTGTAATAGACTCAGAAGTTTTAATGACTGAAAGAATGAAATTTACCGATTGTAGAGACTTGTTTTACAATTTCAAAGACTATCATTCAATCTGTTAAGCCTTTAAAATTGTAAAACTTTTTATTTTACGATTTCAAAGACCTATTATTCAATTTGGTAAAATTTTTTTTCAAGTCTTAACTATTTTGTTAAAAGTTTAACGACATTCATTTAAATGTTTAACGATTTTATGAAAAATTGAATGATTTATGACATAAAATGTTGGAAATTCTTAATAAACTTTACGATTTCAATCATGAAATCATTAATGATTTTCAGTCTTAATATACTCTGTTGTGATAATTTTTGCAGTTTTACGACGTAAGATGGTGTTTTTGGTTAAAAAGTTTGTATGGCTTTCACATGTAATGTTAAATATGTTTAATGATTTTCAGTCATAACATATTTAAAGTTTTACGATATTAACATGTTTGGTGTGAATATGTAAAGAATTTTTGTTTTACGAATGTTAACTAAGCTGTTTTATGAATATTTTTGAAGAAAAAAAAATTAAATAAACATTTTTATATTTAAAGATTAAATGCAGTGACTTGTTATTTATTAGCTTGAAAAAAATTTCTTGTATTATTATCTAATATATTGTTTATTACTTAATCAAAATATAAAAAAATCTTGGTAATCAATAAAAGAATTGGTGAGTATCAGTGTCGCTTGAATTCAAAGCCAGGTAACAGCTTATTTGTTTATTTGCTCACTTTTTCAAGGAAGTAAAAAAAAATACAAGTTGATGAGGGAGAAAAAAATATTACACATTAAAAACTAACATTTCAATTAAAACGTAATACAAAAAACCACCCTCTGAAGAGCTAAGAGAACTTACAAAAATTATGGATGGACTCGATCACGTTGGAATGAATGAATTAATTTTGAAATGGAAGGAAGAAACAGACTTGGATATCTCGAGAAAACTTTACTGGGCTCTTAGTCAAGAACTCCAGGGAATTTAACAAAATGGAGAGTCTATTCACACGAATACCTTTTCAGGGTCAGGTAGAAAGAGCCCTTGGTGTCGCAACGCAATGTATCCCCGCTGCCATACAACTGGGAGAGTAGAACAAACTTTCAAAATAAAAATATTTTTCCATCACACCACCAAGATTACAACTGTTGCAGTTGAAGAATCAACCGGCAGATGTCTGGTGGCGGTAAAACATAGTCATACTTTATACAGGCATACTTTATACGAAAATCAGAACACTTCTTAAAAATTAATTTATTCTTCCTTATATAGTAAAACAAATTCAAAATGGCTGCCATTTTGCTTTAAATTTAAGTTAAATGTACCCTTTTGGGAAAATCAGTTGAAGTATCCTGATATTTGACAGTTTAAGTTCCGATAGCAGTCTTTGCTAGCTGGATACGTCTTATTTCAGTAATATCGCGTCGGAAATGTTATTTTCTAGGGAAAACAAGTTAAAATATATACGTATTTCATGGTATAAATTCAGAAGTGGAAAAACCATACATAAAAATACGCACAATTATTTAAAAACAGATTGAATATGTATGCACATGTTGTGTTTTGCATCATAATAGTTCAAACTTGAATAAAGATGCGTGATTGTAATTACTTTAAAAAATATGTCTCGTAGCTTGTTTGTAAGAAAATTAATAATTTATTAGTTAAAAATTGATGGAAAACGGTATAGAGTTTGCTGGAAAACAAGGGAAAAAAGTTTGTTTGAAAACGGTTCATATTTTTATTGAATTTATTGTGTGTTAAAAACATTTGGAACGCATTTCTTAGTGACGAGGAAAATAAAGTTTTATCGGCGGGAGTTTGAAATTATATTTTGCTGGGAATATGCCAATCTCTTCCGTTTCGAAAAAATAGGAGGAAGCTTCCTCTCTGAGCAAGTCAGTGTCTGAGCGAAAATAGCAGACACGGGTTAGAGGGGAGAGGTGAAATAGCCCAGGTCAGTTTAAAATCCACTGCTGCCTCCCTAGGCAAAGCATCGCTTTGGCCTTGAAGCAACCTCCGTTCGCCGAGGAAATTCTCGTGTCGCGTGCGATTGGAACTTTTAGAAATCCAAGGTAGCAAACCGAAATTATTCAATTTCTACACATTTAAAAAAAAATTAAAATATATTTTTTTTTTGTTACGGGTTTTCGAGAGAGAGGAGGGAATATCAGGCAACTTTACTCAAAAAGTAGAAAAATGGAACTATGATCTGCAGCGACACTCTAAACCGATGCAGTTATTAAAAATTCAATGTGGCTGGTCAATATATTGAAGAATATTTTTTTAATTCGTTAAAGAATATTTTCATTAAAATAATTTCAAGGGTTACGGGTCTCTGGAATGGCCAACCATGGGATTGGTGATGTGAGTGGGGAGGGGGGATGAACGAGACCGCGCCTGTGACGTCATGGCGGTCATATCCGAGATCCGATGCACGATGCAGTTGTCCCCGAAGGAACACAAGCCTACTACTAAGGACAGTGTCTTTTATAAACGAGTGAGAGTGTACAAAAAGAAGTTCCTTCCACTTTCACTTCACAAACCCGTCCCTGAAACACCCACGGACAACTACTTCTTGGCGTCCCACCGCCAAGCGTAATGCCGGGATTACGATGGCTTCACGTTCCACTTAACGAGTAACACGTTCACGTAAGACGGCTATACCCTGACTAATGTGTTTCAACGAGACATAGCACGATCATTTCACGTAACGTTCACGCGTTGGAAAAGCTTTGTCCGGCTTTTGCGTTATTCGTGGCACGTGACTCTGCACCACGTGATCACGCTGGCCTATCAAAAAAGGCACGATGTTGTGTTATCTGTGCTTTTCATGGGTTTGTTTTTAATCTCGCGATGTTGTCTGCTCACGTTTTCAGTTATTGCGCCGCATTTATAGTTTTCTCCCGCTTATGAGAACGAGAGTAATAATGTCAGGCTGTGATTAGAATATTGCTTTAATATCTAGACAGTTTTATATTGCCGCAGTTTATTATCTATTTTTCTCAGAGGTGTAAAAATGCTTGTATGAAAGGTAGAATGTTTACCATTAAGTTAGCAATATTTAGTAGGCCTACATCACGAAATACATTTTAATTTTCGAAGTAGATGAAAGTTTATTACATGCGATTTATTCCCATGCACACGAAATACATGTTTACATCTTCCCAGTGCATTTCTTTCTGGAGCTTATAACCATCTCGCAAATATTTTAGAAGTTTATATAAACCACTAACGCCATAATTGTGCAACCTGTTCTATCCCAGGAGCGAGTGGATGAAGAGACATGGGCGGCTCTTAACAGCGAGGTCTTTAGAGCCGATGAGGGTGAAGCGAAGTGAGCATGGAGCAGCGCAGGAACTAAGGGGCGGGGGAAACGGGAGAACGAGAAAACTCACCTACCAGCGGCATGGTCCGGTATGATTCCCACATGCGAAAATCCGGGAGCGACCCCGCCGGGAATCGAACCTGGTTCCTAGGTGAGAGACCTCTGGCCCAGGAAATAGAACTTTAGTAGAATGCATTATCCAAACAGACACAACGACCACTCCCAGAACCTCGCATGGCCAATCAGAGAATGGGTACACCCATATCCAGAGAACGGCCATGCCATTTCGCCTCTGTGCTCATCTATTCTGCGGATGAACGGTCCTCCATTCTTTTTGGTTATCCGGAAACGGTCTGCCATGTATAGGTTCTTTCGTGTGTCATATCCCAAATGATGGCCAATTCGGAATGCCATCCGCCCTGCATTTCAAAAGCTCTATTATCAACCTCCTCCAGAACACAGCTCGTTGTTCGTAAGGCCTGTCTCGTACGAGTACTGGGCGTGCACATCACGCACAAATCACGCCTAACAAGTATCTTGCGTATCACATCACATGCGTCGTTTTGTTCGAGGATTGTTTATATACGCCACACAAGGGCGATGCCAGGGCCCTCCTGCAACTTAAACAATGGCACGAAACCTTAATAATCTGCATATTATCCATCTATGTGCGTGTTTAGCCGTTCTTACGATTCTATAATAAGTTTTGTAGGACGCAAAATTTTTTATGTCAGTGAGTGTAGCCAAAGCAATTTGTAATCGTGTGGTACCAATATTATGCGAATTTGTTTTGTCTTTCTGAAATATAAGAAAATAATGAAAAGAAAGCTGCATTCTGACATGAAAATGCCAAAACGTTCGCTAATAGAGTTTTCCAATATGTATAATGAGTGTAAAGTATCTGTAGTAATATTCCACTTGTTCATATTGTTCCGAGAGAAATGCTGCAGCGACAAAACACTCCGAAATCACTCCAAACGAATGGGAGGGTTCCTTAATAAAGGCCCGGGAAGACTCCTTTCCTAATCACGAATGTCTAGTGTTCCCCTGCCAAGACATTGTCGCGGTTCGAGAGCACTCAAAACGTAAACTAATATAGGCTGTTCACGGTAAAATGAGCGCTTTTGAAAGCCCTGCTAAAGATCTACTTGAATGCATGTTGTGTATTCTTCCACCTTATGTAAAATTACCGTTGCCATCGGTCTCATAACTTTATACATGCATCGGTCAAGTAAAACTTGAAATTATTAGGAAAGTAAATACTATACAAATAACAAATATGCTCATTTGAACACGTCAATGCAATTGGAAAGAAACAGAAAGAGAAAGTAATAATTTAAGTTATCACAAATGGTTACCTAACAATTTTTATTCGACTAAGATATGAAACTATTTTCGATTCATCGTTACCAACTTTACTGGGCAAATGTCGCTCACTGCATCTATTAAAATATACGTATCCAGGGGAAGTGACATTTTACTAAGGGTCATTTATAAGAGCTCACTTTATCGTAAACAGCCTTTAAGGACAGTGACTCTTTTCTAAGGTTGATTTCAAAAGTGATCACTTTAAGATTAATTAATGATTCAGTCTGAGAGTCTGGAGAGGCAAGGAAACGCATGACCTTTTCCAATTATCTCAAGTTATCGTAAGGGATGTGAGGAGAAGGTAGAGGAAAGCGGGGAGGTGTACTGGGTGTCGTACGGAACGGCGATTATTGTTAATTCACGGTTTCCTCGGCCTTTTTAAATCAAACTTTTGAAAAATTTCCCTATGTATGACGTGCTTGGTTGTTTCCAACATACGCCATGTATCACAAGCGTTTTATACTTCTGTTAACACAAAAGTTACTTTGTTTTTATGTTAAAGTGAAATGATATTCATATTTTATCTACAAATTATATTGCTTCATTAAAAAATAATTTGAATAAAAACTGTGAGAAAACATGTGTGTTGGTAGCGCTTAGTAAGAAATAGTTCTTATACAAAATACTGTTACAACTGAGTGCGCACGAATCCGGTGCGTTGTCCCTCTGGTGTAATCATCTATTCTTAGTTAAGCGTAGTTTGCACGAGGCGGAGGAATATCCTGGAAGTAGAACTTCAGCAGGGCTTCAGAAAAGGCCGAAGATACCGTGAATCAACTATAGTGATGACTACTTTGATCGTGGGCGGTACTTATTCCCCCCCTCTCCTCCCCCCAGACAGTCCGGCTGCCCCGCGCCTACTAATCAGGCGGGCTTGTTAACGCGGCAGGTGACGGAGACACGTGCTTGCAAGCTCCGGGGCGTCACGAGGTCGGTGAATGGAACCTAGGGAGAATAATTGGGCGCCGATCCCGACACCTCTCCATTATTGTCTCGCGTGGCGCCCTGTCTTCGGCGCCATTCCCCTCTCATCATCGGAGGCAGGCGGTCCTAATGGAGAGCGTCGCGTTACCGGGTACAGCTGGTCGTTTGGCGACGTCGCCGGTGGACGAAAGATCTCCCTCGTCGTTTGGCGACGTCGCCGGTGGACGAAAGATCTCCCTCGTCGTTTGGCGACGTCGCCGGTGGACGAAAGATCTCCCTCGTCCAGCTTGGCGATGGACAGCGTCCCGAGATCGCGCTCTCTCCAAATCTCTCTCACTTCAAATCTGTTCTAGAGTCAGTTTTTTTTTTCTCCCCAGAGGTTGAGGATATTGCACGCTTTCATGACACTGCAGCAATGATAATGGCCGTTCACGATAAAGTGAGCATTTTTGAAATCAACCTTGGAAAAAAGTCACTGCTCATTCCTGCGTATATTTTAACGGACGCACTTTGTGGCACGCGCTAATAAAATTTGATAACGATGGATGGAAAGTAGTTCCATATCTTAAAGTTGAATAAAATGTGTCAAACAACAATTTGTGACAACTTAAATTATTCTTTTCGCTTTCTGTATTTTTTAATCCATCGAAGTGTAAAAATTACCATAATTGTAAAATGTTTACTTTAATAATAATTTAACAGTTTCACCTGACCGACGCATAAAGTGACGAGGCCCATAGCAATGTTAATTTTACATATGACGCAATAATACACAATGTTCTTACAAGTACATCTTAAGCAGGGCTTTTAAAAGTGCTCAGTTTACCGTGAACAGCGTTGCATAGTCTGTTCACGGTAACTTCAAACTTTTCTGAAGCCCTGCTAAAGTTCTACTTTCAGGATATTCCTCCGCCTCGCGCGAACGAACCTTAACCAAGTCTAGAGAATTATGCCAAAGGGACAACGCACCGCATTCGTGGACACACTGTTTCATAGAATTTGATGCATGAGAACTATTTCCTACTAGGCATTACCAATACATACAAAATTACTTTTTAATACAGGAAATCCATATTAAACACCGTGGTGACGTATTTTCTAATACATATGCATTTTATTTGATTCCAATTACGTTTAACCTCATTCTGCGATGTTTGTACGCATTTAAAGGCACAAAAGTTTTCCGCTGCATAAAAATGTGGCCATTTGCCTTTCTTTGACTTTACAGTTCACACGTGCTTTATTTATTTACATATGTGTCTGCGAGGTTGTGTTCGAAAATTCATCAGCTGACGTTCCGGTGCTCATCCACCAGATATACCGACTTTTCATGCCGGTTGAACCAGTGGATACATCGGTTCAACCAAACTCGACCGAAACATTAGTTCCCGAACGTCCGGTGTAAATTGGTGGATGCACCGGCGAATTTCCGAAAATGAGGACGCATAGCTCGCGGAAAAAGAAAACTATTGGTAACTGTTCGCAAATTTGTTATTTTACACAAGAAAGTTGTTTTTTTTTTTTTAGGACTGGTATTGCTTCAGGAGACAGCTGACAGATGGCGCAGAGCGCGTTCTGAGTAGAGCACGTTACTTAACAGGTATAAGCTGTTCACGGTAAAATGAGCACTTTTGAAAACACTGCTTATAATCTACTAGTATGCAAATTGTATATTCCTCCGCCTTTACTAAAATTAACGTTGCTATGGGCCTCATCACTTTTCATGCGTAGGTCAAGTGAAACTGTGAAATTTTTAAGAAAGCAAAGACTTCTCAAACATGCTTATTTTTACACTTCGGTGCATTAAAAAAAAAGACGGAAAGCGAAAGAAATAATTTAGTCATCACAAATGGCTACCTAAAACTTTTTATTCGACGTTAAAATATGGAACTAATTTTCAGCCATCAATACCAACTTTACTGGGCAAATGTCACGCAGTGCACCCGCTAAAATATATGCAGGCAGAGGGAGTGACATTTCCCTAAGGTTCATTTCAAAGTGCTCCCTTTATCGTGAACAGCCCTTAGCAGAACATTGGCCTGTCTTGATCTCGTCTTTTTAAAAGTTGACTTTTCTCCTATTACTGGCTCGAAACGACACGAGTTTGAAATGTATTTCGTCAAATTATTTGAAAATAATTCAACTTTACCCTGCGATATTTCTCTAGGTTTTTGGAATTAATATCAAGCACGTATGGAAGACAATGGCTGGAGAGAGGGCATACGACGACGTGAAAAGAACTCTCAAGATTTTAAGTTGCGTTTCATTTGGATGCGGATCATTCAATATGCATTTCATTTTGAACACCTACACATTACTACGTTAGCAGGAAGTTTGGTTTGTAACACTAACAACCGCTAGTTTGTCACCACGTAAAAATAAACGTATTTATTAATCTAGGAACTCTTTCTTATCCGCGTATTTTCTGCTTGTCTCATGTGCGCCGGCAGTTCACTCATAATAGCCAACTTAACATTAATTTTTGTTCATTCGTGCATCAGCTGATACAGGATTTTGTAAATGGCACGTTGCCTGTATCGTATACGTCAGGTTGCCACTCACCGACTGCCATGATCTTGCTAAGTTATACAAGACAGAGAGTATATGGAAACCCCAAAGTACCTTTCTCCTCTCCCTCCTCCCTTTGTAACGGGTGGTAACATTTTCGCAATCTGATGTCGGTACCTACAGAAGACACACGAAAGGTCACAAAATAAGCAACATAATCTCATAAAACACCGAATTTATTCACTTAACCATCCTTAGTTTTACGGTAAGATTTTAATAATATTTATTTATGTTAGAGACCAGTTACATCAACAAGTTTCAACAGTTCTTAATTTCCACAAATAAAATTAAAAGGTAAATGTTATGCATAATGTAAATTAGTTTTAATTTGAGAACGAGAACCGCAATGTTTAAGATAACACTGAAGTATTCAACAACGTTATAAAATAACGCAGAATGAAGACTTATTCCACTACAAGTGAGTTTATTATGCAATAGACGTATCTGTAGTTCGCCTGTAGCAATAACAAACTTACTTATAAAGTTTGATTGTTTGCCGCTTACGATGCAAATGAACTGCCCCGGTATATTTTCCCTGCAAATTTCTACTTCACAAGACGTGGACCAGAGTCGAAACTTCCACTGCTTCCTCCTACTTTGCGCGTGGAGAAAATGTTATTCAGAAACATCCCAACATCCACCAGACGTAATGGCTAGGCGGAGACACCGTGGAAGAATATTTAAAAAATCACGCTGCTGTTGAAAACTTTATAGGAGAGTGATTCCTCGCCGGGAAAACACACACACTTTCATCACGCGTTGCTATATTATATTCTATATCTCTTCACTCACTCACTCACTAATCAATGAATCACAAGATTCGTTTCAAGTCATTACTCTCGGAGGAAAATGGCGACCCTTATCCAACTTATTGAGATATTGTAAATTATTTTGAAGACCTTCAAGTGCCACATCTTTAAGGGTTTTGAGGAAATTAATTACATCAAAATACCAAAACAATTTGATAAGCATGCTTCATTTTTCTGGCAATCGTACTTTAATCTAATTGAAAGAATGTAGTGAAACACTATCGCTTAACTTAGCTAATTCTTTTCTATTCATAAGAATATCATGAAAAAATTTCTTTGAAGTGTGACATTTGTTTCGTTTACCATGGAGTTTTACCTCCATCAAATTTAAAAAAGTTTATTTTAATTCCTGAAAGTCAATATATAGTCAAGTCACGTTAGAAATTTTCAATAAATATTTGTTACTATGATATTGACAACTATCAGAGAACGAAATATTTTACTTAGGTACTATTTTTAAACTTATTTGGCTGAAGATATAAGATTGAAAGTTTTCCTAATTCCGGTTATTTTAATTTTCAAAAGTAATTTCCGCATTTTTTTCACTTATGTTGGACCAGTATTTGATGCCATACCACTAAAATATGGCACAAGTTATAAATAGATAAAATATTTTTGACACTTAAACAGATTTAAGGAAATGATTTTAGGCAACAGCTTCTTTAGAACGTCTGATTCTTCCATTGCACTGCAAAGTATATGACGCACAGTGTTGCCATGTCGCGACCGTGTTCCGACGTTCAGATGTTTCACTTCCTTGAATTAATATGAGCATATGTGATAAGGCATGCCACAGCGTGAAATTATTTCATATTTGACCCACGTAACGCTTGAATCCCGTAGCAAAAAAAAAGACGTAGATTAATGGAAGTTTTCACCCCGCACTACATTAAGTCGAGCGATAAAAGCAGGTGTCCTCGCAGAAATAGAAATACAAACATACCAACTACACTGGTTGAGCCAAAATTAGCCCCGGGCTAGCGTCGCGGTACATAGGGAGCCAGAAAAGTTTACCGGTGAATGAGAGCGAGGCGGGACCCTGACTTTTCAGTGCCGTCAAGGACTAATGTCCCTGGTAGAGTTGTCAATGGGCAGCGACTCGGGTTGTAGGGTAGGGACTCGCCGAGACACTACACGCGAGTTAGGCTGTTCGCGGTAAAATGAGCACTTTTGGAAGCCCTGCTTAAGATGTAACTGTGTGCACGTTGTGTGTTCTTCCGCCTTGTGTAAAATTAACTTTGTCAATGGTCTCATCGCTTTATTCATACGTCGGTCAAGTGAACCTGTGAAATAATTAGAAAAGTAAATATTTGGCAAATCTGCTCATTCTTACACTTTCGCGCATTAATAAAACATAAATAAAAATAAATAATTAAATTACTAGAATTTTTTACGTAGCGTTTTTTCTTCGACGTTAAAAAATGGAATTACTTTCCCTCCATCGCTGCCAAATTAACCGAGCTTATGTCACTCGGTGAGTCCTTTAAAATGCATGCCACGCACGAGCAGTGACTTTTTTCTAAGGTTCATTTCCAAAGCGCTCCCTTTACCGTGAACAGCCTTTAGCCACTAGCAAACAACACAACATGTTGTACAGACAACACGACACAACAACACGCCAGTCGGGAGACAGGTGGGGAGCTTCACTCCCTCGCCAATAACAGCTGCACGTAAACTTGTTAAGATAGGCAATGGTGGTTCACAGCTATAAACATGTGCCCGGAGCCGAGCTAAAACATAGACACGGCAGCCCCCCCGCCGACTCGGTAATTAGACTCCAAGTTTGTCGGGTTGCATCTAGTTTTGCACCTCCGCTTAACGAGTTGTGGGAACTGAGGTGTCTGGTCTTGTTACAGCGACACGCCCTTCCGGGGCGGGGAAAAAAAAAAAAAAACCAGCTATCCTTACGCCAGGAACACCCAGGTGATTGGGGCTCTTCACTTCAATCTTAACAAGTCCTCAACAAGCCCAGCCATGAAGTACCACGTTAGAACAGCAACTAACTTATACTCGCAAGAAATCTCTAGCGTACAGAGGGAGAAAAAACGACTAGAAATATCCCTACGAGTAACGGAAATTACTCAAGTACAAACGGACTAAGAATGTCAAAGAACATTCGATACAGCGATTAATTGCGGAAGCGGGGCACTGTCTATCGAGAACGTGTCCCATACCTGCCTTGGTAGATTCGCGGACTAAGAGCTGATATTAGCGGCCCCAACGCGGAAGTAAATAATTTGCGAGACGTTCGATTGGCGTGTCATTACAATGTTATTAAATAATTGTCGTATTTTTCAGCATACGAATTTATCATATTTTGGATTTCCTGTGAAAACTTAGCTCTGAAATGGTGTAGGTCCTTCGAAAATAATAATTTTACATTCAATTTTACACATGCCCTACGGACACGGCGACTCCTAATCGGATAAGAAGATTACTAGAAGTGTACCAAAACTCAAAATAAATTATCCAGAGCAGAGAGATCCACTTACAAGATAACGATATCCTCGATAGTGATTGTAGGTCAGAGAGGAAGATATTCGGGAAATTCATTAATTTCCCATACTTACCGTAAATGTTAATAAAAAAATCTTTAACGATATCACAACATTTTATTAATATGTTAACAGAGTTTTAAGGCATTTAAAATGACCAAAATTATGAATAAGGTCTTAACGCTTTCACTCGTGATAGCACGTTGGATATTGCTTCGCTACATATGCAAAAGATTTTACGACGTGGTATTTGTTATATTTGAACACTGTTAATAATTGGACAAGACTACTTATTAATCATTCGCAACCCGCTTCAGTCTGAACAATATTACTTAATGAAATAAACTTACTACTGTAAGGAGTGAAATAAAATTAAATATTTTATCTCCTACAGTCTAAGAATTTTACTATTTAAATTTGTTTTAGATTTTATTAAATGTATACGTGAAGGGGGGAAAGGCTATTAAAATATTTCAATACCACATAACGAGACAGAGAGCAATGAAAACCTATATTTTTAAATTTTATGTTTATTGTTGAATTGTTTTCTTTAATCTATGTTTGTGCTAAGAGTAAATTACAATAGGTCATTTCAATGAACTTAATGCTCGGTGTGGCTGGTTGGTATGTATGAACAATTTTGAAAAAATAATTATTAAGTATCCATTTTGTGCTTCGGAGAAGACTATTTTAAGAACTAGCTGTTATATAATTAAGTATTACTTCTATACTATTTCATCCTAGAAGAAATGGCATTCGTAAAAGGAACGGGCAGGACAGGAAATGATAATTAGGCTATTCCGAAGAGGCCTTTTCTGTTATATAATTGAATCCTGCATAATTTAAAGTATTACGTAAAAAAAAAATTGAAATAGAAGGTGGTATAAAATCGCTTTGATATACTGGTAATGTTAAATTTTATGTATGCTTTTTAGAGAACTGCTATTACAATAAATGGTAACTGTACGATTACAGTTAAAACCATTTTCATTATCATTACCCAGAAGAAACCCGAGAAAGAATATTATATCACAAAAGCCGTAGATGGTTGATAAGGAAATTTTTCCAAAGCTAATAATTAAGGTTTAATGCTGGAGCCTACCGAAACTTCCATCATTTCGCAAATTACCACTTATTGGCGGAATTTAATAACTATTGGGGGTTCTCATTCACAATTATGCTAGAGTAGAATTTAGATTCAATTTCTCCATCTCTCTTGTTTATGAATTATCCGTGAGTATGTATCGTAATTAGTTTTCATTAATAGTAAAATGCATGATTTCAGTAGTTATGATTCAGTGTTATTCTTTAAAGTATATTATGAGTCCGCTCAATAACACGTTATAATATGTTCATGGTATGCATAGTCATCTGTCAATAGATTAAAATATCTGCAATGTGGAATAATTGTAGTAGCCCGAGAATTGATCTTATTTCACTCCATCAAAGTTCATTAATACATACGTAACCTTCTGTCATGAAACTGCCATATTCGAATACTATAGAGAGTGGTAACCTAAACTACATTTTTGCTTTTAATTTTTCAAATTTCTTCGTAATTTATGTTAAAATAAATAGTTGCGAAACTCCTATATTTCAAAGATATTGCGAAATAATATTTGACGCGCCAACTTTCACGAACTATCAATAGCATACAAATTAATTTTAATCAGAGGTCCAGAAATATTTATTCGACTGTCTAGGAGAATCAAACATTCACTGTGTTGGTAGTAATTTCAAGAAATGGTACACTCATCTTCCGTCACTCTTCAGAGTCCCAGCATCCTTGTAGTACTGCACATATTCCATGTGACCTCCCAACATCTAACATTTCCTTACGTGTAGCGAAACCCAAGAGAAATTTCTCCAGTTGTTATTCAAACTCTCGAGTTTGAATTCCAGGTGGAAAAAAATTATGCCTCACAGGTCGTTACGCACTCTAAATATGAATCGGCGAGAATTTCTCTGTTTAAATCAGTTAACAGTACCCGATTTATTCAACAGTCACTTAAGTCAATATAACTAATGAATTAGTAAAAAATGCCAGTTTTCCTCCTCCTGTTGATTCAATGACGTTTCCCACTGATTTATCGACAATTTAATTCGCTAATTTTCAGAGATTTGTTTTTTGACTCCTGGTTCAGGTAAACAAGGTGTACCAACTGAAATAACACAAACTAATAAACCCATGAAATATATATTTTAAAGTTGAGGTACAGTCTTTGATAAGGCCATTTTACAAGGCGCCTTTCATTCGTTTTCAAGTAATCTTCAAGCTCTCGGTTTGAAGGTATAAACTGCACTATATGTGATGAAGTGAGTGCATTCATACGTACTATTTGTATTAACAATTCTAATGTTAACAAAATATGAACTAAAAACTAAAAGTAATGATTTTATTTCAATTGAATATACAAAACACTTTGGTGAAAAGTAAATACTGGAAAAACCATAGGAGAAATATGTATTTACTGATTAATAGTTGTTTATACAGACAAGTAAAAACGTCCTCCTGTAACTTATCACGAGAGAGCACGTAGAAGTGTCCGCTCCGTTTAACCACTGAATGCAGTGAATGCAGATAGTCAGTTCTCTGTCATCCGGCTGTCTGTAAGTTCACACGTTTTCAAGTGAGGACAAAGTGATTGCTAAAGGAGGCTGCAAGAGGATGCTATTTGTAAAATTATTAAGAGACCGATCTGTGGTCTTAAACAAAGCGATGACACCAGGAATTGTCCAGGGAAAAGAAAAAGTATGGAAAGAAATGAAATATGAATTTGTTAAGAGTACAGGGAAATCGTCAGTAACTGTAGGATAGTTGAAAAAGTTACTGAATAATATGATGGCAGATGTGAAAAAGAGTAAGGTGGAAACATGACAGGGAATAAAACAATCAAGCTGCAGGACTGGGTAGAGAATTCTTAGAAATGCTGGATTCTAGTCGTAATCCAGTTGTTCAGAAAATCCCAGTAGCTTGTGCAGTTGGTGTTGACGTACATCCCAATAATGCAGAAGAAGGGAGTATTACTATCAAGAAGACGGGGCACCAGCTAAACCAAAAGCGTCCAGCAAAAAAGAAAGCTAAACTTGAGACAGCAGAAATCGAAGCATTGTCAACAGCAGAACTCAGAGACTTGTGTTATTAGAACTAAACCTTACCCGATTACACGCAAGAAGAAAGCAGTTATTGATGGAACGACTCTCTCCTCAAGGCCATACAAATCATCCGTCAGACAGGACAGGATCAACGAGCGGGATGTTTACAGAACTAAGCGAGTTCCTACAACTGTAGCAACAAACTCGAAATGCGCCTATTTCTGTGTATACTCCTCAGCATATTTAGTATTACTGTTATGTATCATTACAACAGAATCTTTTGCGTAAACCTCTAGTGTTGTATTATTGTACACTTGACAACTGTATGTTCTTGAAAATAAATCAGTTACAAATTGGAATAATATAAAATAAAAACAAAATAACATAAATCACGAGCTAAAACAAATGAATATATAACATTCCACTCCACAAAATAAAAATAAACACGTTTAACATTGCGTGTGTGAGAGAGAGGAGCCTGTGATCGAGTGTACGTGTGTGACGTAAGTAATGGAGCAAACGAGAGCGATCCACATAGCTACTCTCTTCACTCGCTCTGTCGTCATTTACGCATAACCACACTTGTCTAATAGAAATAGTACAAAATTATTACACACCTCTTTATTTACTGTTAAATATATTTATAACTCTAAAATGTACATCAATAGATATATGCGACTATCTAACAGTTTCTACAAAGAGATCCAAACAACGGTAAACAATTAAGTAAATAAGGTGGCCAATAATTCGTTACCTTTCCTGATGCCTTTTTGGCGAGTGTCCTCGTTTTCATCTTCTCCTGCATTTTCGACACCTTCCGGAAATATGTCTCCTGGAAAGGTGAATTCGTAATTGTCTTTTAAATATTTGCTGATGATGTGTAAAACACCTCAGCATATAATTCTGGGTAAATTTTCCAAACGTACCCTTACTATGTTACCTAAAATTGGAAACCTCTCTTTCAGATAGCCGAATACTCTGTTATCGCCCTCTCCTTCGAATGAAGTTTATAAAATAGTTCTTCGTTTCTGTTTTGGGGGGTTTTGAATGGTGTAAGTAGCCATGGCGTAATTCCATAGCCGCTGTCTCCCAACAAGCAAAAGACGCCATTAAATCTGGAAATAGCACTGTAAATTGTGCTCCGTTTCCAAATCCTGGAATCATGCACGCTTCCAGGCCATTGTGAATCTACACTTATAAAGTCATGTTCATTGCAGGTTGCCCGCAGATTTGTACTTGACTGCGTAAACAGGAAAGGATTCCCATCTCCATAACCTGTGGGTTTTTTTTTTTATTTGTACGCGAGTACAGTCCGAAGCTCCAATAACTGTGGGTATTTGCAATCCCCGTGACCATTCTTCTTTCGCTTCATGCATGGCATTTAAATCTGACGGAAACCTTACCCAGCGGTGTGCTTTTTCCACAAAGCAGTCTGCTACACCATGCACAGTTTTTCACACAGTGGAGTAGTGAGCTCCACAATCTTCTGCGATACCTGTTTGGAATCCTGGGTCGCTCAGAAAAGGAAGGAATATTTCCATCCTTTGACGTGAACTAAGAGCACCTCCTCTGGTTTATTCAGATTCATTTAAGAAATGATCGGACCAGTAACCTACACTTTCACTTTCAAAACCCAACAAAACTTTTGACCTACTCAGACTTATACTTCGTCTTTCTTTGTAGGTTTTTAAGTTTCTCACACGTATAAAGTTTGCCAAGTCTCAAATAGCTATAAATATAAAACCACAAGTATGCTATTTAGCTACTTCCTTAAAATAGTTCATGTGTTTGCTTAGTACTCCCAGTCAATTGTTCTTTTTATTCAACCGGAAACCAGTATTTACTGGAAAATCGCTCAGTCAATACTTATCAAATAAGTAATTGCTGGAAAACTTAAGTGTTTACTTATACGAATAAGTAAACCCCTAACTTGGATTACATACATACATTTTATTCAAATAGTTTTAAGTAAACGCTTCAAAACTGTAAGAAAAAGCATTTACTTCTTTTTTATTCAATAGATGGAAAATTTTTTCCGTCACATGCAGTTGACTACGTCACTTATCCAATCAGTGGAATGTGTTTCTCTGAAACAACCAGTGGTTTCCCACCGATTTCAAGTGGAGCCATTTCCACTGACTCGAGTAGTTGCGTTGGATTACGAATCAATGGTTTTCCATTGCGCTGAAGCAGCGCAAACATATCTTCCCTAAAGACGTTTATTAAATCAAAGTTTAAGATCGACTCTCAAATAATTCTCTCCTGACAGATTTCACATTAATACAAAGCCCCAGTCTCAAAGCGTCCACGACGAAAGCCGAAATGCTAGTAGAGTCGGTTAGCTCAGGCTCATTCTCGCTCAGCGCATTTCCCATGATTCGCAATTTCTCTCTACAGAAAGTTTGTTACTTTGGGAGCGATCATCGAAACGAATTTTCAACCGACTTCTCCCTGGATCCAGCCCACCTGACCCGGCCTGCACCACCGATTGAGAATAGGTCTCGTTAAGAGGCGTGCATTGCTCGATACCACGGGCTCGAGCCAGCGCCTAGTCAAATGGGGAACTCCATTTGGGTCCAAGAAATTCGTAGCCTCTACCCCCCCCCCCTACCCGGACCAGACAAGTTGGCTCTTCGTTTCCTATCTTGTCCATCGCCGCGCAGTAAACCAAAGAGATTCGCCACAGACAACTCCAGCGAATTTCTTACAACAAAATTCTGTTTGTTCCCGAGTGAGTAGAGGTCGGCGAGGCGGCAAGGTTATAAAAAAAAAAAGTCCGCTGAAGATAAAGGAGAGAAGCAATCTAGAGATTTGCCGCAGTTTTGTACACAAGGTCAGTAGATTCTATTTCTACTTTCGTCGGGTGTCGGACTGGTAGCGGAAAAAAAAAAAACGTAAATATAACTTTACAAAACAAAATTTCGTACGGATTTCGCTGCTGTGGTAAATTTCACACTAAAAAATATGTTGTTCATGTGTACATCCTGGTAATTGTAACAGAAAGCTGTTGAACTGGTGAAAATAAATATTCGTGGAATAAGAACTCTCTAATTTAATAGGGTCAATCTTGTACAAATATGTTATACAAAACCCTAGTTCATGTTGAAGAGGTGTGCCTCTTATAGCTAAACTACTGTAATTCAAAGGAAACTGTTGACTATTCTCTTAAGCCTTTCAAGTTTGTTTGTCAACTCTTAAAATTGTGTTTAATTGGCGAGATTAATAGGAGAGTTTGGAATGGCTCCATTTTCTCCTGGTTTTAAGAAAATATAAAATTGATGTGCTTTCGTACGAAGCAAAGTGATTGGCGTAGTAATTTTCTGTAAGGCTGGTATGCCACGACATTGTATGCTTTTATATATTTTTTTAAGTAAACGGTTATTAGACAGTTGTGTAAGTTTTGAAAACTATTTGTTGGGGAGGCAAAGTACCCCACAATTATATGGGACAGTTGGGAAAATTAAAATCCTACACACTTTGATGTGAAAAGATAACTTCTTTTCTTAACTTTTGTGTACAATGGATTTTGGTTACTATAGGCTATTCACGGTAAAATGAGCACACTTGAAAGCCCTCTCATTTGGAATAACAGTCCATAAATGTGTTTTATTTTAGCCCTATACGTTAACGTCCAAGTACGGTGGAATATATACACTGTATTTATTACTTTCATGGCAATATTTATTTTAAAAGGTTATTAAAGGATAAAAAAAGGCTGAAAGGAAAAAAAGTAACTAAGGTCTCAAAAGTGCTCACTTTACAGTGAACGGCCTATAGGAAGATTTTGAACAATTTGCATATGAAGTACATTACGAAGCATAAGTATGAGCATCAAATTATTTTCAAGGTGTTTTTTATTTGTAGTATAATCGTAGGTTCAAGTATTTTGCAAGAAAACGGCCAAGCATTTTTATACATAAATGTTGCATATTCAGATTCAACAAGAAAACAGCCTTTCATTTTCAAATAAAACAATCGCAGATGAAAACACTTCACGCAAACTGACATATTTAATAATTATTATGATGAAACATTCACTACATTGAAGTGAACCGATTTCGAAACCTAACGAATATTCTGTTAGCATTTAAGCTTTGATTCTGCAAAAAGGGCGATTAAGAAATCACAACACTCATTTCAGTACACAGAGAAACGTGACAGATTAGTCATTCCTGGAACTCACTATAATTATTATTTTTTTGTAACAGATTGCTTAGTTATTTCTGTGAGCAGCAAAGCAAATTTTGTGAAGAATTTATTTAGTGGCTTTATTAGTGCTTTGAAGTCAATGCCTTTCCAAGCCTTTTAATAACTTCATTGACATAAAAATTACGCGGGTAGAGATAAAGGTGTATTATTGAGATTAGAACACGGGAACAAAAATTATACGTTTTCCACAGTCTCTTACAAATGTTCTTATTTACCTTTTTTCATTGCTTAGTTTTATGCCTGCCCTAAATCCCCTGTCCCACTGTCAAATTTTTTCCGTCAAACTGCTTCAAATAAGTTTGGTTATATAAAGTCTTCGAAACGTCAAAAGCTTCCATAATTGTCTGAAAAAGTTGGATGGCTTCAGTTTCCATCACACATTTGAAAATTGGACCGGTTATAAAATTTATTTGATGTTTGACGGTCTCAGCCAATCAGAATCGTGCACTACCAAAATTGACGTCAAGAAACTACTTATAACGAACAATTGCTGGAAACGAATCAAGTTATGAAGCTTTTTGGGCATGGGTGCTATTTCAAGCGAACAAGGACATAATATTACGAACTCAGAGGTATTAAATTTCATTGTGCAGGAAACATATTTTATAAATAAAATTTTAATTTAGTAAAGAAACCAAAATAAATTACAATATTACTTACATTTCTTCCGGTAATGGACCGCACGGAAAAACAAAAGAAATATCTCATCATGTAAATAATTTTTAAAAAATATTTCAAATTAAATTCTCCCAATTAAAAAAAAATGATAATGTGACACATTCATACACACATTCAAGATTATTTGATAAAATTTATTGGAAGGAAAAATTTGATGGCCGTATTTGGTCCTCAAATTTTACTGTCTTGTATAGTTGAAGGCAAGAATTTGACAGTGAGAGAGAGTGACAGGGGCTTAACGAATATGTCATACGAGCTGTCCAACATGGCGTCTAGTTTTGTTTCTTCCTCCCGTCCTACCATCGAGGTCATAAGGTAATTTTACTATACATGCATGGAATTTTCCACTGCCATGTAAGTGAATTTTACTCCAGCGTGCGGTATTTACATCTTACATATAAAGAAAAATTATGTTTCCCAAACAAGTTTGTGAACATTACGTTACAATTGTCAGGTAATTTTCCCAAAGTTTTTACAGTGGTCTAGAGTCTGCAAAAAGAATTGGGAATCACTCGTGTCACTTAATAAGCCATTCACGGTAAAGTGAGCACTTTCGAAAGCCCTCTCATTTGGAATAATAGTCAATAAATGTATTTTATTTTAGCTTTAAATGTTATTTTCCGAGTGCGGTGGAATATACACACTGTGTTAGTTACTTACATGGAAATATTTATTTAAAAAGGTGATTAGAGTATTAAATATGGCTGAAAGGAAAAAGTAACTAGGACCTCAAAAGTGCTCACTTTGCCGTGAATGGATTATAAATATAAAACTATACGCGCACTTCCAAGTGAGGACTTGGTTGCGCGCGAGCTTATTACAATATTACAAGCAGAATTTCGAGAGCCAGTTCGAGGGAAATTTTCCCTGTCACAACATACACTGGAGGATTTTTTTTTCCCCTCCCTTCTTAAATGCTGCGTGGCCAGCAGATTAAACAGTGCGCTCCAAACCGGACATGTTGTCTTTGTGAAGACAGCGGTTGATGGGGACCTTCGCGCGCGTAATCAAGTGTCGTTTTGTCGTTCGCCGTCGTTTTTTTTATCGTTCGTTTCGACCGCTCCCGTCCTCCTGCACGAAGTTGCACTCGCGTTGTGTGTTCAGGCGCGAGTCGCCTCGCGATTATCCGACGAAAACCCCTGGATCACAACGCGCCAAACCCATGGAGGTAATAGATGATGGGAGTGGCAACAGCCTATCTTCCCCACGATTATCAAGTGAAGCCGATTTCTTGTCAGACTTCTTTCAACCGCGCATGCGCATACCGATTGTTTGTCAGCCGCCATATTACGAGTCGCAAAAGTTACATTGTAAGCAATGGAGCTTGATCACATTTGAAGAGAATTAATAGTGGAAAAGTAAATGTTGCAGTGTTGTGTTTTAAAATGATTTTTGACGAACAACAATAAATTGCAGGGTCAGTATATGACTCGTGTAGAAAGCGCGTTGTGTATACTAAATGCAAGGAATCAGTGATGAGTGTGTGTGTAAACAAAAGTGGTATGTATATGCGAGGATAATTTTACGTTCGATACCCTACAAAGTGGAACACTGCCACAACTGCCAAACCTGCCAGTGCATCTAAATGCTATACAATATTTTGCCACTATCCAGAATTAATTAAAAATTAATTACACACCCGTTTAACTAGATGTAAAAAAAAAACACATTTTTGCCACTACTAGCCCTGCCCTTGTCTTTCATTATCTACTGCTGCCCGGCTTCGCTTTCGTGTCTCGGCTTCCACTCCATAGACTAACTCCTCCATGGCCAAACCGCGTCCCTTCCCCTCATTTCTCATCCCCTCCCGTACGACACTTCTGTTCCTAATCCTCCCTGCCCCCCCCCCGGCCCAAATCAAACACTACTTCCCCTCCACTGTCCCGAACCGCCGCTTCAATTCACCGCACATTACGCGTTATTAGCGAATTTTATTTTTTTTAAATTCCTCTGGCGAACCGGACAAAAGCCTGGCTCGGCTGTGCACGGTCGGCGTCGCAACCCCCCCCCCCCCCAGCCAGAAAATCTCTCGCTGGATACACATCACTTTCCATTGTTTCGCTTCCCCGCGTGCCGTGTTGAGCACGCCTGGTGAAAACACGTGTATAACGTGACAGACTGAATTTCGATGGCGCTTTATCCCGTCAACAGGCAGACCTGCGCGGCGCGATGAAGCGTCGAATGAAAACGGGGGATTACATTAACAAATTGTTTGTAATCCGGGGAGCTGACTTTAAATGCCTGGTGTGATTATCGTGCGATGTTAGTCATTTTTGGAATTAAAAAATATATATATACCACAGTCGTATATAGCTTTAACATCAACCGAGTGAGCGCGCAGTTAACAGTCACAGGTGTTGCAGGTGTGATTTTTAATAGTTCCAAGTCAAAAGTTACGCGTGATGGCATACTTTATGGACAATATCATTCGCTGTGATTACTGGAGCAGTTTGTACCAGTGCTACTGGAAACCGTTGGAGGGGGAATTTATTTCATTTACAGTTTAGACGAAACCTACAGCAGCACTTAAAATCTCCATTCGTGAATTCAGAATAGAAATTCGAAAGGAACGTTTCGGTTCACAGGGCTTTAAACCTTACTGGCGAGAAATACGCGAATCGCTCAGATAAAAAATTATTCAAGCATTCGTTTCAACAAAAATTAAATTAATATAAAATTTGTCCCTTTCACGAGGTCATTCCGTAAATTGCCGACATGCTAGGAAACGCTCAAATGCCACAAAAAAATTAACAATCGACTCTTCAGTTATTGCTAGGGTTGTAATCGTAAATCTAGTCGACCATAAACGCTTTAACCTTGGCAGTGGTTTGGGGAGGAAGTTCCGGTAGTTATTCCGTAATTTATTTGGTAAATAAAAAATGAGATAAATAAATGCTGCCACATTTATCTCACGCGAATACTAGTATTTATTTCAATATATTAATTTTATATTTTGTATATTATTTTAAAAATTAAGCGACTGAACAACAAACGAACAAAGCTAGCTTGACATAGCATCTTTCAGGCAGGCAGTTGCCGTGACAGAGAACAGGGTGGGTCTGGTGGTCAAAGGGGCGCGCTGCAATGTTGACATTCCAACAAACCTGATAGATATGAATTTCGATTATATGGAATATTATACCATGAAGTTAGTTTACCTTCATAAGGTTTATATTTATCAGCCCATCCCTCCTTTCTCTAAAATAATGCATCCTTATTTCTTACAAAGCGAGCACGACATTAAGGGGCCTGCCTGCCTGCATCGATTCTCTCTTCTTTTTTGGCCTTGAAGTGCAGGAGCTATAAGGGTTACATTGGCACGCGCTACAAAAGCGCCATCGCCGCTACGCGCAGGGCTCTGAACTGGCGTGCAGTGTTCTCGTGGTGCTGCGTTTACCTATGGGACTTTCTGCGGTGACCCTAGCGCTTTATTTTTGAAAAGTCTGTAGCAAAGTTCATTGCAGGCTCTTATAGGATGTTCACGGTAAAATGAGCGCTTTTGAAAGCCCTGCTTAGTATATATTTGTATGCACGTTGTGTATTCTTCCGCCGTATGAAAAATTATCATTACCGTGGCCTCATCGCTTTCTTCATACGTCGGTCAAGTGAAACTGTAAACTTATTAGAAAAGTAAGTATTTTAGAAATCTGCAAAATTTTTACACTTCGGCACATTAAAAAAAAAAAAGCAGAAAGCGATAGAAATAATTTATCACAGACAGTTACCTAACACTTTATTCGACGTTAAGATATGGAATTACTTTCCTCTCCATCGTTACCAACTTTACTGGGCGCATGTCACTCAGTTCGCCAGTAAAAAGATATGCAGGTAGGAGCAGTGACTTCTTTCTAAGATTGATTTCAAAAGTTCTCACTTTTTCGTAAACAGCCTTTATCGTAGTTTAGCTTGTGCCCAGTTAGTATGTTTTAAGATACGACAGTTTGGAAAAGCCGTTTTTTTTTAACATGTTACAGGGCTCCAAAATATTACTTACAGCATGCGTGATAACTTTAAAGTACCATTCCGTCCTCGTCTGGGGTATGTGGGGTATGTTTTTTCGTAGGTAAACACGCTAGCGGGTCGTTTAAGAGTTTATATATATATATATATATATATATATATATATATATATATATATATATATATATATATATATATATATATATAGTTAACCAGCATTAGAAACACAGTCTGTGGTTATATTTAACGCTGAACCTGTTAATGTTTACGGCGTACGCGTTACGGTAGCCATATTTAAACCCCTTCGCTATTGAATAAAAGCGATGTCGAAGTGAACATGTTCGCATAATCACACACATATAGCAGTGTCCGGATTCGTTATTTGGAGTTTTTTTTTGGGGGGTATCAGGAATTTGTGTTGGAATTCGAACTACAACGGGCAGCACTCTTGGTGTTTAGTTTAGAAACTGCAACATTGAACGTGTGTGTGTTTCTTGGCAACTGAAAAACATAATTTTTTAGACAAGCGTTTTTTCTCGGAATTCTATGCAATAGTTTTATTTAATCGCTTCCTTTAGGAAAACCACCATTCAAAAAATAATTTTAGGAAATGGGTTTTTTTTTTTTTTTACCAAGAAATGTTTCAAATATAATTTCTATTGATAGAAACAAAATGACTAACGAGTAATAATTCCCACGTTTGATTCATCGTTAAGATATCCTGCTTTGTTAATGGATTGAATTCGCATAATTTCCATGGTAAAAAGCTTGTAATAAGACGTAAACAATACCAGACGTTTCTGCGGAGTGCTCGAGGATTGAGCGTGTTTCTCCAGCGCTGGAAAAATCTCGACTCTAAACCCCCAAATATTTAGGACCTAAACTTGGTCACGTGGTAGATTTAGCAACCTAAACAGTGATCTCGTAGCGCTTTCTGACACGGCTTTTGTAACTTACGATCTTAAAAACGCGTTCCTTGTAATAATATATAATCGTTTAAAACACTTATATTCGTTAAGGGTTTTTGATTTTAATACCACTACTTTACTTTGACTGTGGTAGTACAAAGTTTATCGCTATTCAACCAATAGCTTTTTATTTATTCCAATAAAAACAGAAAATATCGTCTATTTCAGCCATCTTAATTACCCTTTTTATTAACTTTAGTAGCCAGTCGGGGTGCAACGCATAAGAGAATTCGGTCCGGTGTATTTACACATCCAGTTTACTCTTAACAAAAAGTAATTGTGATTGGGACACGTTCAAGTCCTTTGTGAACATGTACAGAGCTGAACATGTTTGAAGTGAAGACCGTGGGACTGCGGCCTTTTAAAACACCAACACGTTTATGTCCCTACCAAATATTTTAGTTAAATTTTGTTTTCAGAGGTGGTAAACAAACAGACTAAATGCTTTATCTTCATTTTTATAAGGCACTTAGTCGCTTCGGTATTGAAGAATGGCAACTTTTAAAGTGTGATGTTGAAAGCTTTTTATTAACCTTCAATCTCTTGCGCTGTTTCAGCTGTTTTAAAATTTTAGACTGAATTTATAATTAAGTGGTCGTGAATCTCCAACGTGGCAAAAAAATTCAAGCAAGGAAACGATTACTTCCACTTAATATGCAAAAATATGCTAATCGGAGTACATCGATTTCCCACTCGGCCAAGCGGGTACCCCACCCGCTTGGCCGAGTGGGGTTCCCGCATAGGCCCGACACGTGCAATATGCAAGAATACACACACAACTGCATATAAATGAAAGAAAATGTTAATATCATGCGTGATGTAGAGCATTTCTCTCCCGTATTTTCTACTTCTTTATCTTTAATGAATTCATTTTAGAGAATGAATAGCTGTTAAATGGAATAATTTACTCTTTCTTAAAGCAGTGTCCAAAATAAAAGTAAAAAATAATAATTTATCGCATGTGCTGATGGTTTTTTTTTTGGCGCCTAATGTTTCGAGCAGAAAATCTTAGGCCTATCTGAAAAATAAATTTAAAAATATTTGCAAACGAATGTAAATAATTATTGTCACGTACTGGACGCTCCTCCTTGTCGACGCAATCTCTCACCACTGACTTAATTGCTTTATTATTCTTTGGGTATTTTCACATTCCATTTATCTTGAGGTCCCCATGTTAAGTTTGTTTTCCCAGGCCATCATCCTTTCTGCCAGACGTCTTATTTTCAAAGGCGTGTGTGGGCACTGCACTGTCTATTATAATATTTTCTATAAACTCAGTATTCCTTTATTCCCATAATTTTTAATTACTTTTTTCCTACTTCGATATTAACGCTTCAAATTTCATTTCTCGCCTCTCAACTTATTTTTTCAGTAAATTACGGCTTTGCTTCCTCGAGGCGTATCTGCCCCCCCCCCCCTTTACCACTTTCTCAGGTTTTCGTAACGCAATGTACTCCATACAACTAATTTTGCGAAAGTATTTTCTACATATTATGTTGACCGGCTTACTTGTTAGCAAAATCCTCTTATTTACAAGTGTTTATTTCGCCAAGGAAATTTTTCTCTTCTTCTACACAATATAATTTGTCTTAGATTATCTAATATATTACGTAGAAGAAATGTTTAAATTTTAGACTTTGATATCGCATAACTTTAAAAGAGCTTCAGTTTAGTATATCTGCAGCGAACATTTTAGTTTAATTTTGTTTTCTTTTTATGTTACCTCATTGCATAAAATCCCAGTATTATGTTAATCTCTTTTTACAAATTCGTTTTTACTAAAGAACAAATACAGTGAATTGTTTTATTACTGACCTGCTTTTGTTACTGTCTGTTTTTTTCACAGCCATACTTAATATGTTCACTCAGAAACACATTACAATTTTGAAAGGAAGAGGCGTATCGACGTTTTTTTGTATTTTTCACTCACACTTTAATTTATTTTGATTGCCTGGTTTAAGGATAGTAAAAAAAAAAAAAAAAATTGCTCCTTGGTTCTAAACAATATCTCCCTGTTCTCAATTTATAAATAATAAATGCAGGTGATATAAGCTCACCGAACAAAAAACTAGTTATTCGGGATGGATGTGCACCCAGTAGAATGTAATATGTAATATTTCTACGAGCACTAATAACTGTTGCTATTCAATTTGGCTTGGTTTTAGCGAAGGCGACATTATGTTCATCCACACTTGCATTAAATAATTGTGCAGTTCGGCCAGATTTCGTGTGTTTCTCCTGCGGTATTTTACATGGGTTTATAACTGGGAAATCCGCTAACCACTACAAACTAGGTGACCCATCCCGTGACCTTTATTTTGTATTGTCACGAGGCTAGAACAGTTACCATGTTAAAAAATTTGGTTATCATACAAAGACTGAGAAAAAAATTTGCATAGATATATGTAGGTAATAATGAAATGATATTCCAGTACCTTCATATCTCTATGCATTAATACAAAGCAAGCCAGCCAGCCAGCCAGCCGGCTAGCTTTGAAAGGAAATATATAAATGTATAAAGTATCTGTCACTTGGTATCCCAGGGGCTATCTGGGGGGCTATTTGCCCCCTAGTCCCGTATCTTCTTATTTCTCCTTTTTGACTTGTTTATTCCATTTTCCCGGTAGTTTTCTTATTTACTTTTTCCATTTTTGAGGTTTTAGTTGATTTTCCCCTTCTGTCTTTAATTTTAGTTTTTTTTTTTTTTTTTTTTTTTTTTTTTTTTTTTTTTTCCGCATTTCCTGTTTTTAAAGTGTTCCTTTATTTTCCGGTTGTGTAGAAGGGCTTTTTTTTTTAAATAAATAAGAAGGAAAATGCTATGTATGAATCGGATTGTCACCCATCATCGGATGACAGACAGATCACCCATCCATTCAGCATCACCAAAGACATATCTCAATTCAGTCTCCATCGTTTCAATGTCTTCCAATCTTCTGGCACTCACAACCACAACACTCGCCACATTCACATGTTCCCAGCCAATTTCGGCTTCACGCTCATTGCAGTCTCTCCCTCCATTCCAGCATAATCAGCAACCTACTGCTAAAATCGTGGACGACTCGGCCATTAACACTGACCCCCAACTCGTACGTAAAGAAAACCCAATCATCTCCTAACATGGATTGCCATTACCCAGTCTCACAACAGTCGTAGATATTCACACACTAACCACTACTACCTCAAATTCTGCTTCTGTTTCTCAATCATCTGAATACTGTTATTTCCTTCAAGATGTGCAATCTGCCCAACCACCTTGAAATGTAACCTTGAACACACATCTGAATCACAACTCAATATCATACCTATTATTTCTGTTCCATAAATTTCCTCTCCGACTTCCTCGAATAAATCAAACATTCCTGTCAGCCAACATACCGTTATCCCCGTCCTACCACTTCAACCATCTGTATTAACACCTACAGATAAGATCGAGGTCCTCGAGGGACGACTCGGAAAATGAGCAGCAACAGCTGATGACATCGAATTCGACTGGACTGAAAGTAAAGATGAGCGGACAACAGTCAAAACCCCAACCGCAAGTCAAAATCAACTCACTACGCAATTCTGCCCAAACCAAAGAAGGCGATTATCACAACAACACTCCCGTTCTCACAAAAACAACCAATCTGTCTCACACTACCCAGCTTCTAGTACAGATGATGATACTTCCCCTCACACCACCACAATTCCCAACGCCAAGCCAACCACATCTTCCACCAAACTCACTCTTCAAAAACCTTCTGTTACCTCATCGTCCACAATGGATATCACAACTACAACCAACAAACTCATCTGCCACATCCCACCATTCTAACACTCAGTCAACTCAAAACACTATACAGTCAAAGTTCAGAAGACCACCCCTTATTGTATGCAAAACAGGCCTTTCACCAAATGCCATCAAACAAATGTCACAGCTCAAATCTCAATTTTAGATGGACCTCAAGGCTACACACTACCTGCATACACCTCCACCCTCCAAATGGGTTGTTAGGATGACCACGCCAAAATGCTTTCACTTCTCTGCTCACAGAACATCCCATTTCGTACATGGCCATGTGCCGAAGACAGGGACACTTGCATAGCCCTCCACAATCTACACATCGACACACCCATATCAGACATCTCTGAAGCCCTACCTGAACTCTGCATCCAACACAGTAAAGTCCTCCATATGGCGAGCAAAGGCGAATTTCCTGAACCCTTCCCGTTCTTTCTAGTGGTCCTGGAGGGTACTAGCCAACTTCATCAGGACATCCAAATCACCAATTTAGGTGGCGTAGGGGTTAAACCTGAGTTATATTGCAGAGGTGGCAAAGTAGTCCAATGTTTCCATTGCCAAAATTTTGGCCACACAACACATAATTTCAACAAAGCTGTCCGCTGTGTTAGGTGTGGTGAAGGACATTCCTCAGACAAGTGTCTACATCCACATGGTGAGAAACCCACCTGCTGTCTTTGCAAAACTGGAGAACACCGAGCCAACTACTCTGACTGTCCCAAATGGCTGCAATATTTAGAAATCCGAGATAACAAATTAAAAGCCTCTGCCACTAAACCCCTACAATTAGAACATAAACCTATCAATCATTCATCACTCCGCATCCCAGGCAAATCTTTCACCTTTGTACTCGCTGGTTCTCGAGCTCCTCCCACTTCTTTTTCATCTGTCGAGACAGCCAACCAATCAATCATGGAATCTCTGAAAGACAACTCTCCTGGTTCCGACATCTTTATTTCTGCTCCACTCTTAACAAACAAAGCAATCTTTCACCAATTCACCTCTGCAAATACCCTCATGGACAAGTGCGAGTTAATTCCCCATGCCTTCTCCACCCTATTCAATGTTTGTGAATCCTTCACACAAACTACCCCAGGCACACCAACAATACTGTCCTCATGTGTCATTACCATTTGGAATGGCAGGTCGGACACCCATAAACATCCAGAAATAACACATCAGTAATACATACCAACCTATTATCTTTAGCATCGTTAAAACATGGCTCAAACCACATCATACATCCACCATCCCAGGCTACAAACATTATTGTTCGAACAGACTTAATAAGCCCTGTGGAGGTGTGTTGATACTTATCCGCAGTGGCATATCATACTATCCACAATCCATCACACTACTCATAGGACTTAAAGCCCAAGTGACCCGAATCACTAGTTTTCATCTAGTCTTCACTTTCGTAATTAATTACATTACTCCATGTAGGCCCTTTTCTACATCCGACATATCACAACTTGCCAAACTGGACTCCAGTATAATAATAGCAGGAGATTTCAACAGCCGACATACCAGCTGGGGTTGTCACACCTACACTTTTCGAGGCAGATCTTTGCTCACATTTTCAAGGAATGCCAATATGAAAATTGCAGCTCCTCTTCACCCACTTACATGTCATCCTGTTCCACTTTTAAACCATCTATCATCGACTTCTACTTAGCTTCATCCACAATTCAACTGTCATATATCAAAGCACTCACTCGCCTGGATTTAGACCACCTTCCAGTAACAGCACATCGTAGCTATCTGTAGCATCACCTTCTCTCTGGATTCGCCCCATTCAACTTCTACAAAGCAAGTTGGAAACAGTTCAAAGTACACTCGACAATAAAATTGACATCACCAAAAAACCCAGAACTCTAGACCAACTTTATATAGCCATGCACTCATTCACAGATCACATCCCTTCTTCAGCAGACTCGTACATTCTATGTCATTGTTCATGCCGACCTAGTGCCCCGTTTCCTCATTCACTCCATAAACTTGTTCGCCAATGTGATTTTGCCCGCAGTCGTTGGCAATGAATGCATCAGCCAACTGATCTTGAATACTAACATTCTCTCATCCACACAGCCAAGTGGGAAATTTCCACTTGGCTAGCATATCAACAACAAAAGAAAATAAAATCACTTTCACTCACTGACAATACAGCATGGCAATTCATCTGCAAATTCCGAGGCACACCACGACTCATCTCTCCCCTCTTACATGCTGGTACCACACTGTAGTCCCCAACCAATGAAGCCAATGCTCTAGCTGCTCACTTTGCCACCTTTTTTCACTCTTATATTCCACCTCCCGTTCACATCGGTCATGAACTCTTGTCACTCACGTTCGAACCTATTTCCATTCCACCTCCTGATGGCAAATTTCTCACTACGGGCTACGACAATGTTGCAGCAAGGCTTGTTCGATCTCTCCCTCGAAAAGCTATTATTTACCTTACAAATCTCATCAATGCCATTCTCATCACATGCCAATACCCTTCCAGATCATGACATTGTTGTTCCCATTCCAAAACATGGTGCCAAACCTGAACAAATCATTTAATAGTCCAGTTGCACTACTATCAGTTCTTTCCAAAATGCAGAGCACATCATACTGGCTCGACTCACAAATTCCATTGAACAACTGCACATACTTCCTGACACCCAATTTGGCTTTCATAAAAAACGCACTTCACTTCACGCCATCACCTTAGCTGTTGACCAGTTATCGCTGGTTTCAGTAACCATAAATATTCTGTCTTCATTTTGCTAGATTTAGCCAAAGCTTTCGATTCAGTTTATCATGCAGCACTACTTCAGAAATTGCATCATTCCAACATTTCTGATTCCTCATCACCATTATTCACAGTTTCCTGTTCAACTGCACATTGTGTCAGAGTGTCTTATACTCAGTCTAGTCTTTTCCATCCAAGCAGGAGTGCCTCAAGGCACATTACTCAGCCCCAAACTGTTCTCCATGTGTTGCCGACATTCCCACCATTCCAGATGTCACAGTGCTCCAATATGCAGATGACCATGACCTTTTAGTTTCCGAGGAAGATGCCCAGATCCTATCAGCCAGAAATAAAAAATGCACTTCACACACACTTTTTGTTGGTGTGTCCTACCCAACCCCAAAAAAACAGCTGCCATGTTCTTCACCAAAAGAATACATAAGCCAACTCTGCCACCCATTCTTCTTGGATACCATATCTCCTGGACCACCTCTATTGGCTACCTTGGAGTCCATCTTGACAGCATACTAACCTGGCACCACCATTTTACACATCCACCAGCTAAACAAAAACAGCTCTCAGAATCCTTCATCTTCTCACCACATCATGTGTCATTCCAGAACATACACGAATTCACCTCCTCTAGTAAGCCCTCATATTACCACTACTACTCTATGCATCCTCCATCTGGCCATATGTTCATCCATCACCATACAGGCCTTTATCATTCCCATACAAATCCAAGCATATCAGATAATCGGTCATCAAATTTAATATCAAACTTAGATTTAACCAATATTCTGTTATTCACATTGTCTGCTGCCAATTCAATTTTTTTTTGTTGAAAATGGATCCATTTAAAGATTAAACATTACACTTCCTTCTAGGTATAATTGTAACTTCATTCTTATCAATGCCAACACTCAATTTTTCAATTGCTGTTAAAGCATTATTGTCTATATTAGGGGCCACAAATTTCATATGAAAAGTAAACCATGTAATTGATTTATCTCGAATTATATCATAGTGAAGCTTCTTCTTTAGTATGGAAGTATTATTTGTTAACCAAAATAATTTATTATTTAATAAAAAATACAATTATAAATGAAAAAGTCGAAAGGGATGTTTTGTGTTTTAATTTCTAAAGAAAATGCTAAAAATCAAAAGAATGGCGAACTTTTGCCTGACCATATAAGATCCATTATTGTTGGGCCCAGTAAAAGTACGTAAACCAACTTGATTAATTTTATTTATAAGACAGGGTGGCTAAATATTAATAAATTGTATGTTTGCTCAAAAAGTTTAAATCAACCAAAATATATTCAGTTACAAAATGTTTGATGTAATATCCAACAAGATGAATGAAAATATGGGTTATTTTTTTAATAACAATGACAAAGTGATTCCACTAGATCAATGTGAAGTAATTCTCTAGTTATTTTCGATTATGTAATTTTAGAGAATCATAATATTATCCACGAGTACTATACTATTGGAAGGCATGAAAATGTTGATGTATTTTATTTCACACAGACTTATTCAAAAGTACCAAACAATTAGTAAGTCATAATGCAGATTTTTTATGTTTATTTAGTTAAGATGAAAACAGTTTGAAAAACATAATTTTTTCAGTGGAGATATGACATAGCACAAATCTCTTTAAATTTCTTATAAGTTTTGCAATGAAGACTACAGTTTTATCACTTTAGATATGAGTAGAAAAAAGGAATTAAGGGAAGTGCCAAAAAAAATTTACAGAATTTTATATATTTACTTCATCTCAATAAGAAGTGTAACTGAAAGTTGCACTTATTGTGCAAGAATTCTTCTATCTGCTGCAACAAACATGCTGAGATCTAGTTGCAAGAGAAGAAAGCTTTCCTTATTGTACTGCCATCTAGTTGTGACAGCAGAAAGCTTTCATTATTGTGTTGGCCTTTACAGGCTGTAGGAATAATCCAACTATGTGTGGAGAGAAGATAAAAAAACATGGTCTCTCTCTTCGACCATGACGTAGCAAGCTGCTCTCAAGCTGTGAATGGTTTCACTTGTCTACCTAGAGCAAATTGGCACAACAATTTTGACACACTTGGTGAGACTCTCCACTTGTAGCATTCAACTCGCCACAGCTCGCTGCATGAAGTTTTATAATCACTGCCACATTCATCTTGCCAAGTAGTTCAGTTGACCAGGCATTTGACTTCAAGCTCATGGGTTGTGGGTTCGAACCCCGGTCCATGAGGACAATTTAATGGTGTGTAGACACCCACTCTATTAAATTATCACCAAAGTCGTTCAAATTTGAGATACAAACCTTGCTCTTGCTTATACAAAAATACAAGCAGTAGATGCAAATAATTGCTACCACCTAAAGCTCCAAAAATCAATGCTGTCTATGATATACTTGTAACATAACATATGTATAAGCTGGAGTGTTCCCATATGATGCAAGGCACCAACACCATACAGGATGAGTGGTACAAGGAAAAAAATTAAAAATAGAAATAAATAAAAACTTTGCACTTCACAATTTAAAAAAATAGAATCCAGCAAGTGGTGAAGTGGGAAGTTGGAAGTTTCTCCATTGGAGTTTTGCTGGTGTCAATTTCAAGGCTGGAAAAATATACAAGTCACTGGCGAGGTATAAATACCTGTAAACCTGTGAAGGCCCTAGCATCATCTAACAGCCACAAATCTTTTGTAATTTCTGAAAATAAAGTTCACCATAGGTGAAATGTGCATTGAACGAACAAATGCTGAATGAACAAACAATGAATGGGCAAATGATGAACAAATAAACAATGAATGAATGTTGAATGAATTTTATGTACATTAAACAATGGAAAAATGTTGAATGCATTTTATATGCATTGAACGAATGATGAACGAATGTTGAATGCATTTTGTGTGTGTTGAACGAATGATGAACGAACTTTGAATGTATTTATTGTACAATATACAACATTACATTTGAAATGACTAGCTACCTTACAAACTGTTGAATATTTTATATATAAATAAAATACTTATTTACTACATACTTATTGTTTACAAGATGGTCGGATCTCTAGACAAACAATTAGAGAACTTAAAACTAGAAGATTAGTTTAGATTACTAAATTAGTTACCAATTCATATTTAAATATTTTTGAATTTATTACGATTTATAATTATAATATTAGCTTAGGAAATTGGTTGAAAGATATTTGGTTTCCTTTGAAGAAAAAAAGTATTGATCACTAATTATGTTTTAGCTTTTTTATATGGTATTCCAGGCGATAATTATTTTATACCTGGAAATGTGTCCTTAAATAAAAGATATTTTGTTAAATTTCTTAAAAATATTGAAATTTCATATACAGAAATAAAATATGATAACCCTCTTGGCCTCATTTTGAATGTATTGATATTCTAAAGCAAAACTTTAAAACCTAATAATCTCATTCAAAAGAAGTGGGTTTTATTAACAGTAGATGATTTTAGAGAATCTGCAATGACATGTAATACAAAAATATGTAAGCAAGTAATAAAATATTATTCGGTTTTGAAAAAATATTAATCTACCTAAAATATACAGCAACTATAGAAAAAACTAAATCTATTGAAGCTCAACAAGAAAAAGAACAACTTGCTTTAGAATTTCAAGAACAACTACACATAGAAAAAAAGAAATATTGAAACTACAAGAAGAAATTTGAAAACTACAACATTTTAACGTGAATATGAAAAATTCTATAGAAAAAAAATGGTTATATGTAGATTGCAATGTTGATCGATATGATTCAATTAACAATTTTAAAGATGTTTAAATATATAATTTTAGGCTAGAAATGCAAATTTCAATTCTTCTCATAATTAACACGATAATATTTATATTTGTTTTCATAAGAAAATTTATTATGTGAACAAAACATGAAAACCATCCAATAGCTCATGAATTAACTTTTATGATAAAAGAAATAGGAAATATTTGTTTTACATTATATTCATTTAGTTGAAATTGTATAAATAAAAATTAAAAACATAAATTAACCTTTTGATTATATGAACAATGTAACTAAAAATCATCTATCAGAAATATATGCTTTAGAACCAGCTATTTCATCACCAGTGTCTTTAATTAATTATGATGAATCATTATCTAATCTGTAAACAAAACTATTGAAATATTAGATGACTTCATTGCTGAAAACTAATTAAAAATATTGTGTAGGGATTTATTAGGCAGATTAGAATTAGGCAACACAATAAATGCAAATCTTGGAATGAAACAAACCCAATATTAAATTGGAAGGATAGGAAAAACCCAGTTACCCATAATATAAAAAATATACTTTCATATAATTAAGAGTGTAATCAGCAGTGACACCCTTAAGCAAAAAAGTTAAATTCACAAAATCTGTTTTATTAATCCAAGAGGTATGCGAATTATAAAAACCTAACCATTATATATATATATATATATATATATATATATATATATATATATACAATTACCTTCAGTTGTTGGAACTTTTTCAACCAAATATTCATTTAAGTAGTTAGTTTTCAAATTTCGTATTCATAAAAACTGCCTTTATTTCTTCTTTAGTGTCTTTCAGTTTGTAAGTAGGCACATCATTTAAAACCTCAAAAATGGTAAATAATTATGTTGGTAAACTAGCTTTTTACCCCTTTTAAAAGATTCGTTAATTTTTGCTCAAGCGGACAACATTTCCGACTTTGCATTTCGGTTTAGTGAACATATTCACAAAATCTTGTTGTCTTAAATGTTTTTCCTTTTTCTTATTGACTTCAAATGATTTAATAACAATAGTTTGATGTTTTGTGTTGTATTTTTTCACTAAATCATCTAATATATTTACCCATTTGTAATTGACATTTAAAGCAAATTTCTTCCACATTTTGTTCTTCATTGTATGATTATATCTCTCTACAACAACTAGCTTTAATTTCACTGAATGTGGAATAATGTTTGATGTTATATTTTTGCATAAGATCTTTAAATTTTGAATTACAAAATTAGAACCCATTGTCTCTTTGTAAATTATGCAGTTTTCTTTTAATCACTATACATTTTAAAGCATTTGCTACATTTTTAGCAGTTTTATCTGTGATTGGTATAGCAAATGTATATTTTGAGAAAACATCTACAATTATCATAATATATTTGTATCCATTATTTGTATGTGATATTCCTCTTAAATTTCCAGTGTCCATCTCAACAAGATCAATTTGCTATAAATCATCAATACCACATGGAATTACTTTTCATCTTGGAAAAATTTTTCATGCTGGTTTATATAATTCATTGATTATACCTTCTCTTACATTGAACAAATTTTTTTAAATGTTCATTTATTAGAATTGCATATTGAACATTTACTTTTCTGAACTAATAGTCAATTTTTAGTATTTTCATTTTTATATTATTATTTTTAGTAACTTTTTACACTTCAAGCACCAAATATTCTCCATTTAATAATAAAAAATTATTTGATCTTTTTATTTTATGAATATTCCTATTGTGGTCAACAATCCATCATCATAACTAATTTTTTTTTTCTGATTTTAAAAACATAGAATATCACCTTGTTAACACCAAAAGCCTTACTGTAATCCATTTTTTTTAGAATCATAAATAAGTCATTGTATCGTCAGGTAAATTGATATTATTAAATATTATTTTATATATAGTACAATCCATCAAAAAGGTAAAGAAAATTTGATTATTATCTAGGTGAAAATATTTTTTTCATCCCATTTTGCAGGTAAATATAATATGAGACTTTTATTCCTTGCATTGTTCAACTTTTGAGTTAACAAGTGAATCACAATAATTCAAAACTGATTGGTTTAAATTTGATCACATATTTACCAGCTATAGGCTCAGCTATATTAATAATTCTGCGATTTTGAAGAGAAAAATAACCTGTTGTATAAACAAAAACTTCACTTACAATATTATTCTCTCTCCTTTAGGAGATAAAGTATTTTCAATCTACATATGTTTTTAATTCATTTTCATTAGCATTAGTGTCAAAGAGTTTTTATCTAAAGATTCATTATTCATGTAATAAAAGAAATTATCATAACTTAAAACCCCCAAGAAATGATGTAACACAAACATAAATGTTCACAGCAAACTGAATTAAAATTCTGAATTATATTATCATTGTTAAACATTTCTCTTCTTTAATTAATAAGTTAAATTAGTATGGATATTACCTCCAAATGAATCAAAATAATAAATATCATTATTTTCTTTAAAATAACAAACCCAACGAGTACCCTGGTTTGTTGAAATGTCAAGATTAACCACAGCACATTCATATTTGTGCATACTTTTTGGTTATTCATCTATCATATAAACATTTCTGAAATTTGTAATATTTAATAATTCTACTTATTTTTCAATATCAATATTAGATAATGGGGATATAATCAATTTTTTTTTGGTCTACCCCTTTTTGTAGTCAAACCACTTCCTAATTTATTTTCTATTGCTAAGTGTACTTCTAATTCTATTTTATTTTTTTCTAGTTTGTTCAACAGAATTGTAAATTGAGCTAGCTCCACCAGCTAAAGCACAAAGTGCAGTTAAAACTGGAATTAAATATGGTAAAAAACATATATGATGTATACCACTTCGATTTTTCTTTCAGTATTTTTTTGATTGTTATTATTCACAAAGTTAATTTGAAAACATTGCCTTATTTTAGTTATCTCAAGTTGTTCTTTTGTTAAAAATGTATCTATACCCAATTATCTTAATTGAGGAATGGGTATGTTGAATGTTTTATATTTGTTAACTTCGTTTACAAAAAGAAAATTAGGATGAGGTATTAAAATATATTAATTACTTATGTTTTTTTTACTTATAAACAGATGCAGAAGCATTTTTTTCAGCGATTTGAGTATTTTTATCTAACATAATTTATTTTGCTTCTTTTTGTAAAATTTTGTCAGCTTCACGTCTAGATTCTAAATCTTTATGATCTCTATAAACAATATGATATTTACATGCTTCATCTAATTTATTTATTTCTGTATCTCCTTTTTCTAACCTTTCATTTAATTTTGTAAATGGATCACAAATATTATAACCAGGCAAATGCATTTCGGGTGAATTAAAATTATTTAATTGCCAATTTATTATACATTTTCCATGATCAGAATTCCAGAAAGAATGAGGAATTATATTTAAAACTCTTATAAGATATGGAATTCCTTTTGGATTAATAACAAAATTAGAACATTTATTGTTAAGCATATATAATATGTTAACTTTTCCAATGTAATAATTTTTATTTTCAGCATTTTCTTCACCATGATTAACTAATAATCTATCAACCAATTTCCTACCATAATCCATCCAGGCGCATTATTTTGGCAGATTGTTGTATTTTTTAATACCTTCTCCAAATCTAGGAGTTCTTGGAGAAATAATTTTTTTTTGGTATGTTTGGGTTTCTTTTATATAATTCTTTTATATAATCATCATAAATTGGTTTCATTATGTTTTTGTATTTCCAAACTCTTTGAGTTCTTTTTCTTTTTTGAATTATATTCTTGGAATGCAGCATTGGTATCTAAAACAATTTGTGTAATTTTTCATAGTCATTATCAGTCAATTTATCATCAAAATCTTATTTTTTGTATTGTTAAAAGATTAGAAAGTCCTTCTGTTGTTTTATATTCTTTATTATTAACAACTATTTTATCATCATCTATCTTTACTTTCTATCTCTGATGTAAAAATTATTCTCCTCTCTTCGTTAACCACATTGAGTATCACGAACATTTATTCTTTTTGCAATTTCCTTTCAGAGAATTATAGTAGAATCAGGATGTGCCAAATGTTTCAATAGTAAAATTCCCATTTGCTCTTCCAAATTAGGAGATTTTTGTTCTGAGAATAATTCTCTTTCAAATGATGTGTCTTCTGGTGTTGGTGGATAATCTAAATTATTTTCTGCAACAGGAACTAGTGTTGGTTTTAAATTGTAAGTTTCTTCACTTTCTTATTCTATTTTTTTTTAAAACCAATATTTCGTACTTCGTGAATTAAAGGTAGATCTTTATTCATTTTTTTTTCATAATATTCTTCATGATTCTTTTTATAATTTTTGAATTTCTCAATGAGTAATTTAACTCGAGAAACTGCCTTTGATGAATCTGTCATTTCTATATTATTATTTTACTTTTAAATGAGTTATAAATGTATCGAGAGTTTTCAAAGACAAACTGTTCCTCCAACTGATCAAACTAGGGTGAATTTAAATGTTTACAATAGCATGATTGAATTCGATATTCCTATAGTAGATAGCTTTTCTTTTCCAAATGATGCTTATGTTTATGACAATATCGTTTACTAAAAAAAAAAAATAAATAAGTTGGAGATGAGGCAAAATACGCAAAATTAGATAATATTGATGTCTGTACTATTTTCCTTTTCAGTTTCCTAGAATAGAAATCTCAAAACATGGACATATTATTTAGGTTATTGAAAACCCAGGTTTAACTTCAATAATGATGGATAATTTAAGATCACCAAGTGAGCAAAATTATTTAGAATTTATGGGTGTTGATAATAAATATCATGTAAAATCTGTTCACAGTGATAAAACAAATGAACTAACCTATCCACCGAGATATCAGTTTGGTCTTATTCGAGATAAAAATTAAATTTATTGGAAAGGCGGCTATAAAATTACTTTTATTCGAAATTCGTATGATAACAATCGTTTATATGTTTATGAAACCAAGAATGGAGATAGTGCAGTTCAGGAAAGTTATGCTGATCCAGCTAAAATTGTTATTCAAAAATTAGAAATGATGTGGCCTATTGTTAAATACGAATCTAGCACAGGCATTGCAATTAAAGAAAAAATATACAAACATCCTAAAATACCTATTAGTTTTAATTATTGGCTATTTTTAGAAAAATAAGTTCCATCTAGAACAACTGATTTTAATTCTGATATAAAAGATCAGTTTAATAATATACAATTAGATATGCCTGATTTTGTAATTGCAGGCTTTCAAGCTAATAGGAAAAATCGTGTTGAATAGTATGTACATGCTTCTATGTTTGATCACTGTAATGTAAGAAATATTTGTGTTAAAAATGGAAGAAATAAGATCTATCGTAAAGAAAATTGGAATCTAGATATTGACAATTGTTTGTAATAATTTAAGAATTTCCAAATCAAAACTAGATACTCAATATAAAAAAAACCAACTGTAAACACTCAAGGTGATATCAATTATTATTTTTTGAGGCGAAGACCATTATTTGTTATTGTTTTTTTTTTATATAGGAAAACAACTGCTGTTAAAGATAAAACAAACATAAAAATTAGTGTAGATTTTAACAAAGCTGTTGAAGCAGGAACAATTTGTAATGTTGTTCTAATTAGTCAAAGGAATCTAACTTATGATTATGATTATTTTAATGGAAATGTTACTGAAGATATATAAATTTTTAAAATAATAAATGGAGGATGTAAACGATTTCACGAAACAACAAAATGTTTCCATAATTGTATAGAAATTTTTTACACGTTTAGTTAATTTTTTTAATCGAATAAAAATTAATTTTGTTAAACCTAAATTAGGAATTTATTTCTTTATAAATAAAAATGAAAGTGCTTGTGTTACCATACAGTATGGCAAACATTTTTTAATGTGGGGATATTTCAAATACACCTTCTTATAAATTAGATAATGCTTCTGATGAACTCAGGGAATTAGTTTACGAGTTTCATCTAAATTTACAAAACTTACAATTATTGCTCTTAGAAAACATTAACGATAAATATGTACTTCATGAAATAGGTGACGACTTTAAGAAGATAGAAGTTTTTAAACAGTTAATAGAGCTTATTATTCTTTACAGATTATAATCGATCATATTTCATTTGATTTTAGCTTATTATGCTTGATTTTGTATTAAATTCGATTGATTTAGATTTCTCGGTTGATAAATTAGCATTTCTAGAAAACATGAAAAAATGGCTTGAAATCGAGAAATTAGCTTGATTTTGGCTTAAATTTTGCCGTTTTTTAATTTACACAAATCCTGCTCGGCCATTTGTGGAAAAATTGAAAGATTTGCTCGCTTTTAGCTTAAAGTTACATGATTTTGGCTTAAATTTCATTGTTTTTGAGAATCGAAAATTGATGCTGCTAGAAACATGAAAAAAATTGCTTGAAAACTATACAGTTACTTGATTTTGAGCTTAAATTGCAAGGTTTTTCATCGAATTTCAGATTTTGAGTTTTAAATTTTTCTTGTACATTCGTTAATAAAATAGCAGGAAATATTTGTTCGTTTTTTCAGATGTTTTGTTGGAAATTGCCGATTTAAGTGAGCTGCGCTCGCTCTCTCATTCCCTATCCACTAACATTTTTACGCGGTCGTCATTTTGTAGATATCTGGGCCACTTAAAACATGTAAGTGTACATCGACACTGTAGTGCTACTCGTGTGGAGAATTTGGTCGAAATCTGTTCATAGGTTTCCAAGATATGGCATAAAAACATTATCTTATTCGGCGCTATCTTACATGAATCACCTCCTGGTGTTTGTCTGTGAGCACTTTTGAAGTCAACCTTAGAAAAGTCACTGTCCCTACATGCATATATTTTAAAGGGCGCGCTGAGTAGCATGTATTAAGGTCTCGGGTAAACATGTGCAAAAACTGGAACGATTTCTTTCCTTTTCTGTTCTTTTTTAACGCAGCTAAGTGTAGGAATTAGCATATTTGTAAAATATTTAGGCCCTGCTATCCTAATAATTCCACAGTTTCACTTGACAGTGTTAATTTTACACAAGGTGGAAGAATATACAACGTGCCTACAAGTAGATCTTAGGCAGAGCTTTCAAAATTTCTCGGTTTACCGTGAACAGCCTATACGCGCTGTTTAATAGCGCGCGTCTTACACGTCTCTATGTTCGACGCTCCCGCGAGCATTCCTCCCGGATGATTGCACGATAAATTTCAACCCCGGCGTTATTGTTTATTTCCTCTTCGCCACCCGGGTGATGAATCAGCGGAGCGAGGCGTCGAGGGTATAAGTTCGCCGCCGTTCATTCATCTCGCGCGAGCGGCGTGGCGTGGGGGGTTTCCAGGAAGGATTACACGCGTGGTAGTCTCTCCGGGGATGGTCCGGGGGACATATTGCGCTCGACGGCGGGGGCCTTTGAGCCGACGGTCCAGAGACGGGGTGTTATCATGAAGTCTGCGTTCCATGTTTGCGGGAGGGATGTAGAGGGCTATGTAGTTGCGCGTCCATGGTCAAGAAGCGAGTGAGCGATACAGGCGACACTAACACGCAAGCCTAGCGCCTCGTCGCTCCTGCGCCCAAGGCGTGCAGTGTTTCCGTCCCAACGCTTTACCGCGTAAACTAGATATGTAACTGTGGGGTTTTATTACACGCGATGAAAGTACGCAGATCAAGATACCTGCGTATAGTTGTACTTTTCTCTTACCGCTTAAAGAAAATTCATCGGCAAGCTTTAAAAATGCGATATTTGACCACTTCCAGGATTTTATTTCTCCAGAACATTTTTTTACCGATACACGCGTTTAGGCGCAAACGAGTTCACAAAAAACGTTTCCCTACTTGGAGGGAAGTGCGTGTGTGTGATAAGGGCTACACTGCACCCACGCCTTATGTCCCTTAGCTCTTACGCGCAAGGCGCCCAACTGGCGTGCAGTGTTCCCGTCGCCCTGCATGTACCTACGGGATTTCCAAGTGCCGAACCTATAATTTTATCTGGGGAAAGTCTGTAGCGAAGTTCAATGCAGATCCCTGTGGTGGTTCTCCACGTTTCCAACCAGTATATTATAAGCAGACACCTGCAAAATTCGCGTTATTATTCGAGATCATTTTAAACTTAAAACACTTTTCCTTCGGAATATGTTTGTTATTGGCCCATTCTTTATTTGGTATGCCCCGGGTAACTCTGCGCGAATAAATGAACATTTCTTAATCGTGAGCCCCAATCAAGTGTTATTCACTCAGCATGGGAGTGACATAACATCTAAGCAGCTGCCAATGGAGAAACGACGCCGGCTCGAGTGTATACAGTACTGTGCATTTTATCTTGGCGCAAGGAAATAACACGCGAATTTTGCAGGTCTCTAATTATGAGATGCATCAGTGTAAAAAATAGTTTTGTGCTATGTTGGAGGGTTCGGGGATAGCATTCATAATGTACGTGACGTTTTGAGAGCATTATACGTACCTCGCCTGAAGTGTGTTTTCTTTTCGTTCGTCGGTATAGTAGGGACATGTTTAACGGTTCGTTGAAAAAAAAAAACAGATTTCCAATGCACTGCAAGGCAATTCAAGTGCCAGCTAGACGGGGCCCTTAAGGAAAGGAAAAGCGAGCTACATCTCCCAACTCTTCATCGCGGGAGACAATTGCTACTGGATGGGATGCGGGGTGCGTTCGCTCATGGCGACGACGCCATCTCTCCAATTGTGGCGTGTGCGTGAAGTGTTGCAGGGTAAGGGCTCTTACGCAATAGAGACATTAACATTGGACTTTACATTTCCTTTCATTTGACGAATCTGCCAATATACAATACAATTTTAAAGTCAGTTCAGACAATTTGGACATTAAGAGTACCTTATTATGTAAATCATCATATTATCCAAGAACGCATCATACGTACATTTTCTTTAAAAAGCTTAAATTTTATATTAAAAGTTTATTCCAAAGCAAAAACTCACTTGTTTACTGTATTAAATATATAAATTCATAGATTTCCTCTTCACATAATATTTTGGCCACTTATTTAATTTCAGAAGAGCTTTGTTTAATATACCGAGATGAAAATCGCCCTACAATAAAATAACACACATTCCACGTAACCTCTGTTAGATTCTCGGCAAAATGGCTGCTTGACGTTGACTTTAATTCCAACTTTTTCGAAATCATTAAGTCAAGACTGCTTGACTTCACCTTTGACAGTTCCATTGTGTCAAGTTCTATAAGAAATAACATGCCGGAAAGCAAACGTAAAGTCAACTCGTAAAGTCAAGTGTTAAAGTTTTCAATTGTGTACGGGCCTTTAATCTGTGCTTTCTCAGTGCTGTACGCACTCGGCGCACGCGGCAGGAATCGGTGACCAGGAGTGGAGCCGGGATAAACTGAATGTATTGCGACCACTCACGAGAGAGCGGCGAGGCACCCGTTACACGCGTGCTGTGACGTCAACTGCACTGCTATGTTCGGGTGGCCGGTATAAAAAATAGCAAACGATTGGAGCGAAACACAGCTTATATATTAGGCTACCTCGCAACACTTCGCCATACGCCGCTGGTATCCAGATACGACTTGCAGATGACACCGAGCTAAAACAACGGGGAAACTTTAATGCAGTTACTTCCAACTCTCCTGAAGCCCTGCGTGAGAACTATCTTACCAGGGGTTACCAATACAAGTTTTCTCCCTGTATTCATTTATGTTAACTTAGATGAAATATTAGTATTTATAACTTAAATATAAGCGAAATATCAGTTTAACAAAAAAGCTACTGTTACGTTAACATTAGTATAAAACACTTATGTAGGACATTGTGCGAACTTGGGCGTCCGGCGCGCATTCTGTAGTTCGTTATAATCAGACTGGAACTTCGCCGATTGCAGCGCCGCCTGGGACTCGTTGTAGTAACTCTGGATATTTGGCCCCCGCTCCGCGGGTCTGGCCTCGGTTCATCTTCCCTCTTTCCTTTGCAGTGATCTCTGTGTATCCCCTCCATCTGCGCATGCGCAGTGAGGAGACCCTGTCATGTGA